>JAWWTY010000123.1:53741200-53793559 GCA_035222235.1 Margarornis squamiger
CCCCCCCCCCCCCCCCCCCCCCCCCCCCCACCGAAAAGAAAAAGGAAGAGAAAGAGCAATGCAAGAAAAGATTCCAAGAGAAAGTTTGAGATGTTGAATCACAGAGTATCTGTCAAAAATTACACTATCTTTCAAGAAAATATTTCTTCTTCTGTTGTACTGCTGACTAATTTCTCATATGAACATTTGTCAAAGTATCTAGACATACACTAGTATATAATGTGGTAATTGAGCTCAATAATGGAAAACTGTCATTTCATTTGTCTTACGGGTCCATTAACATGGCTTGCTTCAGAATTGAAAAGCTACTTTAAGATTTGCTTGAACCACAAAGTATTTTTCAGATGCTTCCTCTCTATTCCCAAGAGTTCCTTCTTTACTTGCACATCTCCACATATATAATATTATAGATATTAATACAGATAGATATGGCTGTATTGTTTTTCATTACTATGACCACAATGATTTCTAAAATATTCATCTATTATTATCTTCAAAGTAAAACTAGTATGGGCCTAAACAGTCTCCTACAAGTAAAAACATTACTGGGGAGAAGACATCCTTTATCCATCAGGATACAGTTTGGCAGATATGTCACCTGGCATTAATTCATGGGCACTTTTCAAACATATAACTCCTAAATCACATACAGCCTGTATGCACCTGATCCTGAACTCTGTTTAAAATTTCAGCTTTAAGTTCTCCTTTTTTCATAAATACAGCTTAGTCATCATCACTGAAATATTCAGAAGTAGTTCTCAAGAGAGGTTTTTTTAAGTGACCTACATAAGATGCACTAGGGAGTGTTGTTCATCATAAATGAATTATTGACTAGAATACAAGGTGAATATATTTATCATGTCTTTCTCATCTATATTATATTGATATGCATTTGTCTGCTATAGTCTGCAGGTTTAAGATATTTTTTGAGAATTGGATAGCATCACATGAGTCAGAAGCACTACCTGTGCTATGAGAGAAGAATTTTTCTGAATTGCTGCATTTCATCAGAGGGTAGGAACTGTGCTAGACCAGACAGAATGTCATTTGGATTATACAACTGGTTCAGTTAATATCACAATACAGATATTTTGGATCTCATTTTCATAACATGAAAGCTAAAGGTCTTCACGTGTTTGCACGAACCATTTAAAAAAATGTTCATGTGTATTTAATATCCATCAGTGCAAAAATATCTTCAATTAAAATGTTCTTACTGAAATAACTGTACATATAAAAATGGTGGATTGACCTCGGTTCTGAACTCCATGAAAATCATCCTGTTATGTTGCTCTTCCAGGAATCACGTGAAGAAAGAGAAAGGGCCTATCAAAACACTTTTATTATCTTAGGCACTAGAAACAGCTATTATCTGTGTGCAAATCCTTTCACTGATAATATTTAATAATCTCATTATTAATTTTTCTCATTAGTTTCCTAAATGAATGCCAGGAAAGTATTGCACAGGCTGATGATAGGAGAATTATGTGTTAGACCATCTGCATGTCAGAAACTTATTCCAACATTAGACTCTGGAGGATTCAAGACTGAATAAAACAGAGATAAAATAACTGACTATAATTGGGGGAGGGGTTGGGAGAGAAGAAGGGAGAGATATAAGAGAAGGTAACTGGACAGATCAGGAGGCAAAAGCCCTGCCAGACTGTGCTGTCAAGATTAAAAAATTGAGCCATTTTATTTACTGAGAATTACCGCACAGTTTAAAACCCAAGCAGTGAATAAGGTCAAAGATAGTATAGCAGTGTCAGACCATGAGAGAGTGGAAAAAGAAATTAGAATGGAAAAAGTCAGGCAAGGCAAATCAACTTTTTTTTTTTTTTTTTTAAATGAGGTACAACTCTTTATACTAATATCTAGAAACACAAGCACCTCCATCAATTCTATGGCAGTGAACCAAGAACAGTATAAAGACAGCACTGGGACTTTGTCCCCAGACTGATCACATACACAATTCAGTTGCTGGAAAAGTTTTCTATAAATAGCACTATGTTACATCTCATATCTGAAATTAATCCTGATGTCAATGCATCATAGAAAAGGTTCAGGGAACAGTAAAAAATAGCATTTTGTAAGTACATAACAAGGAAAAAAAGTTGCTAACTCTTTTTACAACTGATGTTTATACAAAATGTAAACTCCTTAAGCTTATTTTAAGTAGGACACTCCCTTTTTTCCCTATTTTTCTGTTTTTGATTTTTTTTTTTCCTTCTCAGCTCCTTCCACTGTATTCCAAAATTCCTTGTTGACTGTCTTTATACCACATTTACCTGCCTTTCAAAACACTGTTGTGAACAAAAGGAACTGTAATAAGCAAGCCCAGATTTCTGACCATTTAGATAGTTGATACAATACAATCTGTCACCAGTCTTTCTTTTTTCTTCTCTATTTACAAAATAAACCAGTCATTTTCCCTATCACAGTGGAATCTCGAGGCAATACAAGATGAAGCTAGAAATTAAATAATAATATTGCATATGCAGCACATGGTTTACACACAGAACTTGAAAGAAGCAAAGGAAAATAAAGTACAGAGTAACAAATGAATAGTACCCCACTGAAGATCTCACACAAGAATACAAAGTTTGTACACTGTACAAGTATTTTATGCTCCAGATATAGAATCCTATCTTAATAAGTTTGGCCAATGGATATCATCAACTATATATCAGCCATAAATAAGACTCACATAAGATCAATTAGCCTAGCAGAAACCTCAATGCAAGTTTAAACATTTACAATTAGAGCTTAGCCTACAGAAATGAAAACAAGGCAATAAAAGGAATAATTTCCTCACTTTGTCAGTTGGTGCAAAATACAAGTGAAATCAGCATCCATCAGTTCTCAGAAATAAAAGGGTTTCTTTTGACTAGTATCTCTAACACCACTAGTCTGTCACTTGCAAAGGATCTAAGCACAGCTGAGACAACAGCACTGAAAACACCATTGACTATAACTTCAAAAGGCATTCCTTGAGAAAGGAAGTAACATCTGAGTGTTAAATGCAGTTTTTTGCTTGTAACATTCCTGACCTATTCCAGGGCTGTATATATCACCTAAACTCAGCAAGCAGTATAATTCTACTGGAACTAAAAGTTTGTTTAATTATAGTTTAAAAAATATTCTTGCTGCTTTTCTCATCATGGCAGATATTAACACCCCCCACCCCCACCCCCCCCCAAAACAAACAACAACAACAAAAACCCAAAAAACAAGCAAACAAAAAAAACTACAAAAAAAACTTGAACAAAAAAATTAAAAATACCCTTCCAGTAAGATAACTGAGTACTATTGTACTTGCACAGAAATTTCTTTTAAGGGACCAAGGAATGTCTCAGATAGCAAGCATAAGGTTTTGGAAAAGGGAGGTGAAATTATTTGAACAAGACAAAACCCAAACAATACTCGGTGCTTCTGTAGAACCATAGCACATTCAACATCTGGCACTATACACTAAATTTCATTGTTGGAGAAACCTGTCAAAGAGATAGCCCAACACCAAAAGAGAAGTCCAAGTTTTCTAGATGATAGGACATAAAACAGAAGGAAAAAGTCAAAGTACTCCTTAACATGAACAAGACCACTTTTCCCCAGATCTATCTTTACTTCACACCAATAGATTTTGTTCAGCTTGTAGTGTGTCATGAAATTACTGGCACATCAGTGCAGTCAAAAGCCAGACTATAACTGCATTTATTCTATGATTCAGCAGAGAAATATGAAAGTGTTCATGGTTTTGCCTAAGTTCAAATTATGTTTCCAGCGCAAGGAATTTAATTTTGGATATAAATGTGATACTCAGTGCAAGAACAGCTACTTAGATCATGTGGAGCTTAGGTTAAAGGGAAAAAAATAGAAGAAAAAAATGTAATTTCTGTAGGGAACATAGTTATAATCAGAAAACTGCTTCATAAGCTGCAGGAACAACTATAAAATAATAATTTGGATTAATCTTACAAACAATGTTGCTACAAAAAAAACCCACAAACTATAGACCTCTAAGAAACTCAGAAATAATTTATATAGAGACCTCCTGGTTAAATTAGCACTAATCTCTGAAAAGAATCTTCCAGAAACAGGAGTTCCCTGCTACTTTGAACCTGATCTATTAGTATAGTAACTATTTTGGTGTTATTACGGTGGGAAATTTTATTTCAAATAAATGCCAGTTGATTTATAATAAAACACACATTTCAGGGAAAAAATATCAAATAGTAATCATGCCTTTCTAATTCAACAATAGAAGTAAATGTTAAAGACCTTAGGATCTCAAGACCTTAAGACAACACGTATACATTGCAATATACATCACAATGTGTTTCTTCTAGATCCATTGTGTACAATTACACCAATTGCTGTGTTATTTTTTTTTAACCTCACTACTAAAATTCAAAATTTTATTTTTAGCTCTGTCAAAGGTAGAAATATTTTGATACCAAATGAATTACTTGCTTCACACAATGTTGCTACAGTGGAGTGTGGAAACTTTACTGTTTGTTAAAGTAAATAAATAAATCATGCAGAATCCTGCCTTTTTTTTTTTTCTTTTTTTCTTTTTCTTTTTTTTCCAGACAAGCATCTAATATCAGAAGACAGTCTGATAAAAAATCCTACATTTCAATTTTATCCATGATTTCTGAGCGCCTGAATTTGAAGCACCTCTGTACATTGCAAATACAAGGTCTGAAAGGCAATGGTGATGGACCCACCCCCTCTGGTAAGTTTTCTCTCTTGATACTCCAGTCTTTGGCCAGAACATGTTAGCAGGATCAGGAGAGTGTTCTCAGTGCTGAGTCAGAATGCTGTCTGATAGAATGCTGTCTTGCGCTGCACTGGTATTAAAATAGAATCGTATAAATAAAAATATATCTATCTAAATTGAAAACAAATATTCTAAAACACAAACAAAAGAAAAAAAGTAATGTTAACAAAAGTAAACCATAAATCATAAAAATATATGAAGTTTCTATACATCTCAATTCAGGAGATAAAATTCTTTACTGTTCCTGGGACAGTTTACACAGACATTAATCAGATAAAGTCTAGCCAGACCAAGTCCTGATTTTAACTTTTCAGCAAACCTCCTTTTCACTCTGCCTCCATACAGCACGTTTGCATGTTCTTTTATCTTTCACCGGGCCTACTACACAGCAATGGCCTCTGCCTTTGGGCAAGTCATCTGCCAACTTGTTAAATATCTTGGATGATTTAGCAACTTACATTCCTCATGGGACTATTAATCCCTATCTCTTCTTCATAATTCACTTCCTTGTTGAAGGCAGTTTAATTATTTTACTGCTAAGCTTTTAAATTCATCTGCTACACCCTGGGAACCCCACAACATACATGGTGTTAAATGGGCCTTTGCCCAGGCGTGTTAGGTCTTTGTAGTTGTTTACATCATCTCCAATTACGTGCCGGCTTTAAAGATAGCATATATCAGTCTTGAAATTTCACAGACCGTAAGAGGTATCTCATTGAAACATGATGCCTCTTGCACATTTCCCCATTCCTATAGTGCTTTCTGAAAAGTGAGTCAGAATGATTCACATTGTATTCCAAAAAGAACACCACCTTTCCGTGTCAGTGCAGTTTTGCACATCTAGTTGAACCTGGTTTTTAATAGAAACTTTTTCTTTTTTTTTAAGGCAAATTGTGTACGCACTATATCACTGCTCTGAAGAGTAGCTTTATTTGTGCAAAGATGTACTCTTATACGAAAGCAACTAGGGGAAAAATATAATACCAAAATACCTGAAAACTCAGCTCTTCTGTGATTCTAGCCTGAGACTAGCCATATCAGTTTTATGTATAAACTTTACACTAAAAATATTTATAAAGCTATAACCACCTTTTTAAATCTAGCATGTTCTAAGTGTACAATGAAGCCCAAACCTATGCTGAATGTACTTAGCTTGCAAGCAAGTGCTGTTCATATATACAGGAAAAAAAAATAAATTCCTCCCAGCTAAATAAAATATTTTTACTGCACTAGTCCTTGATGTCTAAGTAGCACTTTGTTGTGTTAAAAAGATATTAAAAAAGAAAAAAAATCAAACACTCATAACTCATGAATATTTGCTGACCTCTTTCTCTATATGTCTGGTTTCTTTGTGGCATTTCTGTTGCAGTGTTCCAGTTCAGGTTACTATGACTGAGTAAACATGATAATTCACATGATACCTATCCTGTAACAGTCATTTTTGCCTGGGTCAAAGGTATAATTGCTGCAATGAGAGAAACCAAGTTAGAATATAACACAATGAATTATAGAATGACCTGGGTTAGAAGGGGCCTTAAAGATCACTTAGTTCTAACTCCCTCTCATGGGCAGGGACACTTTACACGAGATCAGGTTGCTCAAAGTCCCATTCAACTTCACCTTGAACACAGCCAGGGCTGAGGCAGAAAGTAGAAGTATTACAACAGGCTAGAAGACACGATTATAGAAGGAGAACTACAAAAACCCCCATAGTATTTCTGAATTTGCTCCACACTGCATGTTGACTCCCTTTCCACTTCTCATTGACTTTTCGCTTTGCATTTAATATAAAACTACTGTTTGCTAGTAGCTCATTTTGATTTACGTTTAGATAAATTTCATCAGTTTTACAAAAATTGAAGCTACTCATAACACCTTAGCAGTTATCTAGCAATCTGTTACAAAAAAAATTTTGCACAGTACCTTGTAACTACTTTTGTTTAAAGCTGATATATTAAAATGTTAACACTGCACTCAGACATATAATTTACTTAGGCCTTTGGGGCTACAACTATCATAGGAAGAAAGTATTATATAAAAAATCCAATTGGAGGAAAAAAAATCTGAACCATAAAGGAGTTTTCTAGCTTATGACTGACCATGTAAAAAGGGATCTCTAAAGTTACCCATTAACGTGAAAACTGTGCAATCAACATGAATTAACTCTCAGGGACAAAATTCATGCAACATATTTAATAAATATATATCATTGATAGTTAAAAATTATTCTTTTGATCATTCCACACTGAAATTTCTGGGAATTCATTAAGTATAAGCTTTATTACTAAGCCATTTATGTTTTTTATGACAGTATAGGTTTGTCTAGCATTCTGTTCATGATTCTTCCCTGAAGGAAACTTCTGCTGCATCTCAGCCAGTATTTTCAGAGTTGTTTTTACAATTAGAATTTAAATTTTATAGTTCAGAATGTGTCAGTATATCATCATCTTAGCAATGTAATATATTTAAAATAATAAATCTTTCTAAACAATATTGAGAAAATATAATCACCACCTAAACTTCCTTTCAATTGCCATTGTCTAATTATCATTGGGAATGAAATATTTATTCAGTATGTTATAATACATTAAGATGCAAAATCCATCTCAGGCCCTGCTTGAAGTGCTTTGCATAAAACACTTTCCATAGAGGGATCATTGTTTAAGAAGAAAGTAAAAAAGGCAAAGAACCCTCCTAAAAGCAAACAAACAAACAAAACCCCAAAACACTCTATACCACACACATGGTGTTACTTGTGGAAAAATGTTATTTCATTTTTCTCCTAGCATCACTAATACCCCTTTGTACAGGAAAGGTTCTGCTTTGCAGCCTATGTACTCTGTGATGGCTAACTGTCCCTGCAGATTCTTTCTTTTTGTGATAAAAAGTAGCTGGTGGAAGTAATTTTAGTTATTTGTGGACATAATATGCTCCAGTTAAAACATAGGTTGCATTTTTTTCCATTTAAAAACCTAAATTGGTTGGCATGAAAAACCTAATCTGGTAGAGTGTTCAGTGTACATTTACCTAATACCTACACTCAGAACTTGAATGGATATCTATGGAAGTGCAGTGTGCTGCATGCAAGTATCTTAAAAGATAGATCTTGCCAAGACACCTTGTTGTATCTAACTGTGCAAGGGCAAAAAGATGCCTGTAGTGTTAATTCTGGGAACTAACCTTTTCTCGCACTTGCACCTTCCATTTTTCTTTAAAAACGCTGAACTATTTTCTTATGGCTTTTTTGCACTGTTGGATAAATATGACCATTATTTATTTGGTTCAGCTAGTATGTTCTTAAATTTTGAATAGCATCAATTATCTGGGCAGCTGACTATTATTGTTGTTTGGTACAAACACATTCCAAACCTAATGTTGAGTTAAGACTGCATCAGTGAATTCCCGAGCTGTGTTTCCCTAATGTTAAAATAAATTATAACATTTCATGCCCCTTGGCCTGAACCTCAGTGCTTCAACAGAGAATTGTTTCAATATTTGGAAAAAAAAAAATTTACCTAAAATCAGGTAGTTTAGATTGTATTCTAAAAATACAGTATTTTCCTAATCTCATATTTACAGATATATATATATATATTTAAGTTAATGTAACTCTAGAATCTACAGCATTCCTTTCAAATATGGGCTGTACAGCAAGAAAATGATAAAAAAATTATTTGGAAAAAATGAAATTGCTTTTAATTGAATAAGCATTCACAATGAAATAAATAAGTACTGCACCAGTGTTTATAGCAGTCCATTTAGGGATCACTAATTTTATTACTTTAGTTCTCTCTGGCAATTAAGAACTCAGATAGTTATGGCCAGAGCATGAAATAATTGAACTGTTTTCCCTGCTCTAGTTTAAATCATTTTCACTGCAAGAAAAAAGAAAATAATTCAAGGAATGCTGAATTAACCTTGCACATAAATGCATCGTGATGATGTTTCCAATTTATTTAGATAAATATTTGCATTATAAAATAATCCTATAAAAATTAGTAGAAACTACAGTGACACCAAATGTAGAGAACTCTCTCAAATATTACATTATTTCCCTAATCAGAGGAATCTTCAAACAGTTTTAAAACAGAAATACACCTCCATGACCCCCCTCACCCTTATGCCCATGGATAAAAGTCCTACAAAAAACAAAGAAAAATTACATCAGATTTATTTTATGTATGATCTGACTAGCTTCCACAGCAAACTCTTGAGAAATCCAACTATGTTCTTCCCCAAATCAAACTCCCCTACTTCCCCTCCTAGGACTAATGCTAGCCACCACAGGAAAATCCACCTAATTTGGCCTTCATCCATGACTACCAACTGCCATAGAAGGTATCACCCCAGTCTCCACCCCACTCCACTCCAGTACCATAGTAGTTGTCGGAATTTTTCTACTAATCTGTACTCATCCTAAACTCCATAATAATCAAACTGCCCTTACCATACGCCTCTGCATAGATGTTCTATCAACATTATTTGCCACTACATGTGCCCTCACCCAAAATGATACCAAGAAAATTATTGCTTTTTCCACATCTAGCCAGCTAGGACTAATGATAGTAACAGCTGGATTAAACCTCCCCCAAAAATACAGGGACCAGAAAAGAGACAAAGAAGAGATAAATCAATCATTCTAGACACGGTTTAGAAATTCCCCCTTCCTGACAGTATCTAATTTGCTTCATGTCTTTAACACCTAAGGAACTACACACACACACACAAACACACATCTGTCTTGTGTGATAACAAAAAAGTCTCTTGAATCAAGATTCAAGAAAGACTTTGTAAGTTTCCAGGGGGAAGGGATCACTCGAAAAGCATAATTCAATTTTTTTTTACTTAAGCAGAAAGAAGCAAATCTGTTACGCACATCCATTTATTAGAAATTAATTATTTTGTGGCCTCATTGTGTAGACTAGATTACTTTACATCATTATGTGGAAGTTGGAAAGGTTAAATATTATAATTAATTATCACTTCACCATCTAAGAAAACTAAACCAATGTCAAAGAGTTTATTTTGAGAGGAAATTTGAAAGTATCATAGCAAATAATCAAGAGCTTGTTTTGTAACACCTGACATCCAGTTTGCTTAAATCAAATACTGCCTGTCTGAAAACAGAATTCCTATCCATCATCTTTGAATGTAATTTTCTGATGATAAGGAACAAGAATAACACTGGTGGTTTCAGATCCACTAGGAAAGAGCATGAAGACATGCATTTAGTCATAGAATTGTTCCAGCTTTCACAGGGCAAGAGAAGCTGTTCCATTGAACATAATTCATTTACTTCTGTGAAAGCACTCTGAGTTCTCTCCTGTATGCTGTATGAAGCAAGATCTTGCTTTGCATTAGTGGGAACACTTAGATGACATCACTGTTAAAATGTATCCATAAAAGAAATAATTCAGTTACTTGACATTTATTTTTCTTTAATTGATTGCATGTCTGAAATCTTATACAGGTCTGCCATGGTTTCACCCCAGCCAGCAACAAAGCACCACACAGTCCCTTGCTCACTCACCCACCAGCAGGACTGGGGAACAGCATAAGGTCCTAAGCAGCAAAAAAACATTTTTGGTTTTGTTTTGGTTTTAACATCTTTTAACTTAGTCCATATTTATTAAATATCCTGATGTTAACTTTTTCAAGATAAAGAGCATTGCATTGTCATTAAGTGTATGGACACCTAACTTCTACACATTTAACTTTTTAACGATAAACGATAGCTAACGTAACGATATCGTTAACGATAACGATAGCTGTTCATGTACATAAGTCAAAATATATATGCTACTAATTTTTTTTACTAACATATCACTGCATCTTTTGTATAGTCATATTACATTTTCAAGGGGCTAACTAACTATACTATATTTAGCTTTCGTACATCATCACTCTATCATCTGCATAATAATGTCCTTAGTAATGCTGGCATATGTATTATCTGGCAACTGCGTAAGAACTATAGTTTAATATTTATCAATTATAATTTATGAACAGGAGGGAAACTGTTTTGGGTAGGTTTTTTTGTTTTATTGTTTGCTTCTTTAAATTTCATTAGCTGATTTTATTTTTTTTTCCCTTAATATATCCACACTGATCTCACATTTCAGAATACCAGGAAAACACATCCAGGGACAACATGCTATTTCATGAAACTATTTGTTGTATCAGACTATTAAAATCACAATAAACCTCTGTAAATATAGCCACTCTTTTCAAGTAACACTTTCCGCTCTTAACATGACTAACATAGCTATGACTACTCTTGTGACTGCACATGTAATCATAATATTATATATATAATGATACTACTCATCTAATTGGAGATTTCATATGTTCTTCAACAAAATAGCAGGAAATGCAGTTGTTTCTGCATGAAGGGGCTGTAATATTTCTCAGGCTTTCACTGCTCCCTGAAGAAAAGATAAATTTCAAAATAATTTCTTTGATCTGTACAAATGACTTCAGCAATAAAACTCAGGCACCTGCAGAACAATTCTTCTGTTGCCACATCTCATTAGTATTCTCTCAAGGGATCTCAAATTTTTTGTTTGTTTGTTTGTTTTCAGATACATTAAATCAATAGAAGACTAAAATAAAATTTGGTGGAGGGATCAGAAAATTTAGGTGTTACTTTTACCTAGAAATACAAAATGTATTTGATTTATCATTATGACAGAGTCTCAAAAATGTTCAAAGCCAAGCACTTTAACATATTTCACTGATTCACATAAATTTCTTACATGATATAAACCAGTTTTTTGCACTCACATGCCACTTCTAATCATTGATGTTTTTAAAATGTCTAGAATATATTCTAGCATATTACTAATGCAGATTTCTCTGTAGCTTAAAAATTCTATTTTCTTGATCCTGCCCCCATTTGGGGCAAAAAAATAAATTATTTAAATGTCTAAATAAGATCTATTTTGCATTACCTACTTATCACGTTATGTTCTTGGCTAAATGTTTACACATACAAGTATTAAAATTAATTAAGGAATATGCTGATGGTGACACACAAAAAAATAGCTGACAACACTTCCTGAAGAGTTTGATTTTAGGTGCTTACTCAGCAAATTCTAATGTTTAGTGAATGTGGGGTCAATCTACGTCTACTCTGACAACACGGTAGTCATCCCACAGATTGTATGTTCCCACTATTTACAAGAGAGAGATCCAAGAATTCCTCATATTAAGCAAGGCTGCAGTATGAATCAGTTATATTTGACACTAAAGAAGCCTACAGGCTATACCTACAGGTCATCTTCATAAGCTCAGCGAGTCATGAAAGAACTTCGTTTTCTTAAATAATTCCTTGCTTTGAAAGGCCATTGAAAACTTGCAGAATAAGAGTTACCCTAATCATCTCTGTAAGTTAGAGCGGTACTATGTTACCGTGTAGTGTGTGTAGGGAGCTGGGTAATTATGAGAGCTATTTAAAGAGGATAGAAAGTTGAGAAGGAATTTGCCAAAGCCCCTCTGCAGCTTTCTTGCTGGCCCCCTTTGGCTACTGGAAGGCTGCTAGAAGGTCTACTTGAAGCCTTCTTTTCTCCAGGCCGCACAATCCCAACTCTCTCAGCCCTTATTCATAGCAGAGCTCACTGGAACTGTTCTTGCTTGGCCACCTTAGGTGCTCAGTGAGCTAAGCCCTGTTTGAAGGGAAGGCCAGAGAAGAATCTTGCTTAGTGGCCCAGCAGTCACAGGCGTAAGGGAGAGCTTTACTTAAATGTCTCTGCTCCTCCATTTTCTTTTATAATGACAAACTATTTATTAGGTTTGTAGAGCAGAAGGGTGTTAACTTCTTACTCAAATGTCTAGAACACTCACCTTCATTTGAAAGATTCAGTTTCCAGTCTCTGTTTACCTGAATATTTAATGATCTAAATAAAGGTGGGTCTGAGAAACAGAATATGGTGATCATGTTGGGTCAGGGGCAGGGTAACTTCAGTTCTAACGCACAGCGAAATAGTTATCTCAATGACTTCAGCCCAAATGAAAGTAATGGAAGACAGATTCAAAAGGAATTATAACAAGTGTATATGTTCTCTACCAATGAGACTGGACTGAAAATCCAACTTAAACGAAGCACACACACACACACACCAAGTATTGTGAGATTCATTATAAACTCTGGAGAGCTGGTAAATCTGGTTGCAGCACCTGTGAAAGGTCAGTTAGCACATACACTTACAGGTATATTACAGAAACTTGTAGACACACTAGACATAAAATATTTGCATATAAAACAGACAACATGCACTGCTGCAGGCACACTACAGGTGGTAGGTATTGCAGCTATAGTTAATGTTTATCATGTAAATAACAAATTAATCCATTTCTAATTAAACATTCTAATAAGCCAAAATTCCTAACAATGGAGAAAAATAAGCCACCCCATTAGATGGCTACTAGATTTGCTATTTTTTACCAATACATGTGGCTTTCTTTAGTCGAGAAATATGAAGAATGTATAGCTCAGTATTTCTAACGTACCAAATTGTTAGCCATCTTTTAACTGGTATTGCTTGATTTGCCTGTGCTATCTTTGTCGAAATAATGCAAAATTTTATGAAATACAGGTATAGAAAGCCATTTAAAAAAAAAATAAATGTTTACCAAATATTACAAAATATGTTTCACAATAATGAACTTATCATTTGACTCAAAGTGCTTTGTATTCACTTTAATATAGAAAAATAAAAAGAACTATCTCGTATAACTCACTTTTGTGTACAAAGACACATAAAGAACAATGATTGATTTCACAAGACACCTTGCACATTTACCTTTCTGCAAATTCTTTTCTGGGAAAGACAGTGATTTGACTGAGCTAGTTTAGGGGTAGCACAGAAAAACATGCATTAACACTACCATTGCTGTAGATAGCCTGCAGGTAAACTGAGGTCTTCCATTCCCAGTCTCATTTGATATCTTTAACTCTGAACGCCGAGGGTAGATTTTCCAACACTAAGTTCTAGCATTGAAATGATCAAAGCTGTAGTAGCGTTTAGTGTTGCAAATCTCAATCTTGTCAACGTTGTATGCTTCTGTGGCAGTTCTATATCCAATAGCATAAAAAATCAAGATTTTGATTATTTGCCTTAGAATTTGTACTGTCTTTTCATATAACAAGAAGGCTTAGGCTGAGAAAATGCTGTACGGATAGCAAATATCAAAACAAGTGAGAAATACTTTGTTTTTATCTTTTGTATCTTCAAGCCTAGATTCATCCAATACTGAATGTTAATGGAACATGAATATTAGAAAAGGGATGGAATATGACAGTGCATATGGAAAATATTGGGTTTCCTTTTCTATCTGGACTTTGACTCATCTGAATTCTGACTAGAGTGTTTTAAAGAGTTAGAGCTGAACAGTTAGAAAAGTGACAGTCTTTATATATTGAGTGTCAGAAGTAATCTGTTATATAGTTCAAACAATTTCACTGCTGTTTATGCTTTAATTTTAATTGTACAGTGGTGTGCACAGAATTTGAGTTATGTGTCGGGGGTTTATTTAATGCTTCTATTAGCAATTCCTCAGTTTTGTCTACAGGAAGCTCTTTTACAATGTCTAAAAGCTTTAAAGCGATTTGGTATTCCTTAAAACATTTGGCAATTTGCAAATTTATTGTTTTATTAATATAAAATAAAATTATATTAAACAGTTTCTGATTCTAGGGGCTTTCAATTTGGGGGCAGCCCATTTTTGCTAATTTGGGAGCTCAACTTGATTTCACAGGTTTTCTTAATTCTCTGAACCCCCGCTAACTCTGTGAGTATTTGGGAATGCCTGAGTTCTAAAAATCATGCCAAGAAAGTCTTAAACAGGTTAAAAAGAGGAAAAAAAAGGCAACAAACCAAAACCAACAACAACAAAACCAAACCAAACCAAACCAAACCAAAGTAAGTAAAAAAAAAAAAAAAAAAAAAAAAGGAAAATATCACATCAAAACCTTATCAGTAACTGAAGAAATGAAAATTAGAGGCTTCTCTTAAATCTCTGTGCTGCAATATACTAGGTTTTATATGCGGAGTGGTATATCATAAAAATGAGTTAAAATCCTATATTCTACCTTGTTCTTTCAGGAATAACATACAATATATTTAAATCAGAAAGTCATCTTCAGTGCAAAGATCCACTCAACAGGGAGGTATGTGAGCTTTGGATGACCCATGGGTCTCTGCCCTTCCCCCTTCTGAATATCAAAATAGAAAGGATGCATCAATCTCTTTACAGAATTTTTAAAGCTTAAGAGATTTTAGGGCAATATCTGTATGACAATGAAACAATAATTAAACTGCAGGATCTTTGCAGACATTGAAAACACTATTTGGCAAACTCTGATAGAATTTGTCCAAGGGAAGGCTGAGGAGTGACCTCATCACAGTCAACTTCTTCACGGGTGGGTAGCAGAGTGCATTATCCTGATCCCTCTCTGGTGACCAGCATTGGTACGTGAGAAAATGGAATGAAGCTGCGTCAGAGGAAATTCACACTGAACATTAGGAAAAGGCTCATCACACAGAGCAGGTGGGCACTGGAACAGGCTGCCCAGGGAAGTGGTCATGACACAATGCTTGCCAGAGTTCACAGAACATCTGGACAGCTCTTAGTCATATGGTTTATTGCTAGGTGTCCCTGTAAGGAACAGGGAGTTGGACTCAAGGATACTTATGGGTTCCTTCCATTCTAAGATTTTCTATGATTCTATGACTTCTTTGGCAGACTTTTACAATATTTATTTTTATTTTTTTTTTAATGTAACTCTAGGACTTCATAGAAGAGCTATCTGAAAAAAATAATCTATTTGCCTATAAGAACTTATGCATCTCTGTATACCTTTTCTGTTTTTTGAATGATCTCTATTATTAAACATACAAATCTTTATATATTTATAAAATTAGCAAGACCACATAAACCTACCCTATCATATAACATTTAATTTTGCTTGTAGGAAAAAACCCAAACAAATAACTATGTACCAGAGTATATTTACATTATGTATTGGAATATTTTTGACTTTCATTGTCTTAACAAAATTCGAAAGGTTTTACAGACCTCAGAAGCTTCCTCAACATGGAAAACAGCTATGATTTTTTTCCAAATCATGACAAAAAGGAACAGTTTCATTACATTAGCAGTATAACACAAGTCTGTAGTGTTGTATATCTGCAGACAAATGCAAATCTAGTCTATTAGAAGTATTTGTAACAACTGTGCTGCATTTGATAAATGAAGTCACAGTAATTGGTTTCAGGATCTTATTCTGGCTATGGCACATCCAGTAACACTTTTGAATATGAAATTGTATATTTCAAAATGTCAACTTGGTTACGGCTCCACATGGAATGAATACTGATTATTGCTACTTTATAAATATAGGTGGCTTAATAAAATCGAAATAGTCACATTAAACTACTGCATGTTGTGAATTTTGTCAAAGTGCAATAAAAATAAATAAAAGGATAAACATAGAGCATAAAAATTACTATCCTATTGCTTCTTCTGTATGAAGAATGAGAACATTTCTAAACAAGTGGAAGGTTTCAACAGTTGTATGACTGAGATCTATAAAGTCTTTTTACTCTCAAGTCTAGAAATAAAACTAGGCTTATTTTTAGTGATATCTGCGGGGGTAGAGTTTTCTGAAACCAGTTATTTGAGATCTCAGTCTTGTCTTTCACTGTATCCATTGGTACATATTTTGGAAAGAAAAAAGATAAACATATAAACATGTAAACTTGTTCACTATTATTTTATAAGAAGACTTTAGAAAAATAAAAGCTCTTTCTTCCCCAAAACTTAGCACTTTTTTCACACCATTACCATTTGTTTATGAAAGCAAAAGTTTTCCATTATTAACATACAATTTATTCTGATTTTTACTTAATTCCAATTCTATGGAAATGGCCACTGAAAAAAAAAAAAAAGAATTTAAGGGCAAAAGAAAACAATCATGAGTATTTTGAATTGTTTTGACTGGTGTAACTTTTGGACTAAGATCAGTGAGGTTGAATTCAAGATTCAGTGAGATGAATCCCATTTCTGTAGTGGAACTACCAATGGCTACAGGCTGTTCAGAAGAGACAGGGGAGGAAGGAGAGGCTTAGGGGTTGCCCTCTACATCAAGAGATGGATTAAGTGTGAAGAGTTGTCTCTGAAGAACACCCATGATCGGGTCGAAGCCTGTGGGTAAGAATCAGATCAAGGCAACAAAAGGAACCTAGCATTTGATGTCTGCTACAGATCAAGGGGAGCCTATTGACGCAGCTTTCTTCCTCCAGCTACAGAAGGCATTGTGCAGAAGGCTCTTGTCCTTCTGGGGGACTTCAACTACCCCAAAATCTACCAGGAAAGTAGCACAGCAAGCTGTAGGCAATCCAGTACACTCCTGGAATTCATGGAGCTTGAGCCAGGTAATAGCCCAACCAGAGGCAACGCAATACTGGATCTTATGATGACCAGTTCAAGCAAGCTAATTTGGGATATCAAGATTAGAGGCAGTCTGGGCTGTAGTGACCGTGCACCAATGCAGTTTGCAGTCCTGAGGGATAAGGGTCAGTTAAGTAGTAAAGTTAGGCCCTGAAATTTAGGAAAGCAAAGTTTGAACCCTTCGAGGAAATAGTAGGATACACTGGGAGAATACCCTCAGGCACAAGGGAGTGAAACTGAGCTAGCAGATCTTTAAGTCTTCCATAGAGCTGGCAATCCTGAGGAGCAAGAAGGAGGGCAAGGTAGGCAAGAAACTGGCATGGCTGAGTAGGGACCTGCTGGTCAAATTAAAAGGGAATAAGCAAATGCATACACAGTGGAAAAAAAGGACAGGTAACCTGGGAAGAGTATAGAGAAGAATGGTTGTGTAGGAATGGGGTCAGAAAGGCTAAGGCAAAGCCGGAACTGAACTTAGGAAGGAATGTAAAGAATAAGAAGGGCTTATACAGGTATGTTAACCAAAAAAGGAGGGTCAAAGAAGGTATGTCCCCACTCCCTCTCTCCAAAAGACCGGTAAACTGGTAACAAGGGATGAAGAGAAAGCTGGGGTAATCAACAACTTTCTTGTCTCGGTTTTCAATGGCAACCTCTATTCCTAGACCTCTTGAGTGGATGCACAGCAGTATGGAGACTGGGAGAACAAAATGCTTCCCATTGTAAGAGATCAGGTTCATGACCACCTGACGAACGTGAATTTACGTAAGCATATGGGATCTGATGAGATGCATCCCAGAGTCCTGAGAGGATTGGCTGATGTAGTTGCAAAGTCACTCTCCATGATATTTGAAAAGTCATGGCAGTTACGTGAAGTTCCAGGTGACTGGAAGAAGGGAAACATTGTACATCTTTAAAAAGGACAGACTGTGGATCTACCAACTTGTCAGTCTCACCTCTGTGCCTGAGAAGATCATGGAACAAACCCTCCTAGAAGCTATGCTAAGGCACATGGAAAACAGGGAGGTGATTTGAGACAACCATTACCTTCATCAAGGAAAAGTCCTGTCTAATCAACCTAGTGCCATTCTATGATGGACTGACTACATCAGTGGATAAAGGAAGGGCTACAGATCTGGACTTCTGTATAGACTTTGACATGCTCCCTCAAAACATCCTTCTTTCTAAATTGGAGAGAGATGGATTTGATGGGTGGACCGTTAGGTGGATAAGAAATTGGTTGGATGATCATATCTAGAGGGTAGTGGTCAATGGCTCAGTGCCAACAGCCATCAGTGACAAATGGTGTCCCTCAGGGGTCCCTAATGGGAGCAGCATTATTTAATACCTTCATTAATGCCATCGACGAAGGGATCAAATGCACCCTCAGAGCTGATATCAAACACCTGAAGGACAGTATGGCATCTAGAGGGACGTGGACAAGCTCTAGAAGTCAGCCCATGGGAATCTCATGAAGTTTAACAAGACCAAGTGCAAGATGCTGAGTTCATGGCAGTTTCATGACCATCTCATGTGATGGAAATAACCTATCATACACCATAATATCATGCAATTTGTATCAAGAGGCTTTACTGCAAAGGCATATGGTGTGGTCTCATCACTCAGTTGCTGAAATATTGCATCATTATTTATTTCTCTTCATATGCAGATTTCAGAGTGACAAAAGACTTGTGGTTTGACTTATTAAAGTGAGCCTTTGCTACTTACCAGATCCTTAGCCTGAATTCAGATCAGCAAACCCACTTTGTTTTCAATTTCATCAATACCTTTGCCAGTACTGAAACTTTTAACACTGCTGAGTTTAATACAATCATCTCTGTAGTTTGTCATGTTGCAGAGATTAAAAATGACCAGTCAACTATTTTGTTTCCATCTGGCCTTGCTAGACTGTTCACAGAATTGTGACATCTACAGTCTGACAGTTCACAGTGACTCACAGCTTTGCCTACCATTCAGTGCTCGCTGTCTTACTGAAGCTACGCTTAAACTACACCCAAATCATGTTGACACTTGCACATAAAAACATTCTCATATTTACGTGTAGTTTTATTAAATGAACAAACCTGCTACTGTAAGCAGCATTTGTAGCACTAATGCACCTGAACAAGCAAAATGTAAAATATAGCATGCATCTCTAGGTTCTAGGCCTATTTATCACTTTTCATAATACAAAGACTAGGAGATCAAGACCCTGTTTTACCATATCTTGGCTCTCTCTTTCCAAATTCAAAACACTAAGACTTTGTTGCTGTCATGATCTTATCGAAAGCAGGCATATCATATCCTATAGTTTAATAAAATGGTGACACACTCCTCTTTTAATCTTGTCAAATCATCCCATAGTTTATCCTTTCTTCCTTTATATATTTCACTTATCTTTCTTCAGTAAATTTGTTAAAAAGAAAAAATGGTTTCATCATTTAAATTACTGCTGAAAATTCATTAAACCAGCATATGTTACAAGTTCTTTTTACAACATATTCATGTCTCTGTACAGTTGAGTGAAATTTGTTGCATAGATTGATTTAAATACACTTATTCAAAAGTATACTTTTACTTCTTTTACCTGCTGCCACAGTGTACTTGAAGGGTGGGCAGATGCAGAGTCAACTCTTGGTATGTGACTGGCAGCTGTTCTCTTTCCTAATGAAGAACTACAGATAACAGATGACAGAATATACAAAATATCTTGATTCAAATGAAAACAAAAGATTAAGGAAGCTAAATGAAAAACTAGTATGCAATACTCCATTATTGCCTGACTCTTCCCTTTCACGAAGGAGAGTGATTAAACTCCTAGTCACTTTTTTATTCAGAGTGAGTATACCCACTGAGTTACCATGTGCTGCTCAAAGGCAAAATACAGATGTTTCTTAATATTTCAGTGTTAAACCAGATCCCAGTTTAACATAATTGTGTTAATCTGTGATCAGTCCTACTGTCAAATGCATGCAGTATTAAAACCTAAGAAAGTAAAGTAAATTGGACCCTCTGGTGTTCACCTCAAGTAATCATTACTGGGCAAGGAATGAGTTGATGAGGTTGGTCTACTGATACTCAGGCATTTGTTGTTCATTGCAGTTGTAGAGATATCCACTGATTGCCAACATTTACAATAAGCTCTTAACTCTGTATTACAAAGAAGTACTACAGCATAAAATAGATATTGGTTAAATTTTGCTTCTGGTTTAGCTACCTCTTTAAGTAATATTATTATTGTCAAAATAAAAACAAGAATAGGCAGCAGACAAAACACACAGTGTGTCATGATAATGTACTCAAAATACAAATTCTAATTTTTTTTTCATTCAATTCACTCATCTGTGTTCAAGAGCCTATCTTTACCTAAACAAGAGGATGCACTTCTTTTAAAATTTGAAAAAATCTCAAAACTAATCTTTCCATCCATGTTTCATTTTCTTACTGAGATATACAGAGATTATAATTTTTCATCATACAAACTACTCTTAATTAAAATATTTTAAGGGAAATGTCAGTTGATGGGATTAGATCTATCTATTTATTTTAAATCAGCTAGATAGTAATAATCTCTTATAGGGAAACATGGGGAGAAAAATCATAGGGATTAGGAAACAACTATTCACATTGACAGAAAATTGCAAAACAAGATTCAGCATGAAAATCTAAAAGAAAGAAAAAATACTCAGAAAAGAAAATTATGTAGGAATAAAAATATTGGAAAATACATAATACCAGAAGAAATGTATGCCATTAAAAAAAATGTCCAGTGGGATTTGTAGCTGAACACACTTAATTCTACATATGACTAATAAATTAGTACACATGAAACCTGCATTTATTTAAGTGCACTAAGATGACTGGAACAATAACAGCAAAATGTCACTGCATGTATTTCTGTATGTTTTATAGACATGGCTTAAAAATACTGAATTTATATAAGTAAATTAGTCAGTCTCGCAGATCAGATGATATTCATATAATGCTAACATCATGGAGACTTTTCTTGACTAAATATTTAGTGAGAATTCAGGAAAACAAAAACCAAAAAAACCCAAAAAACCCCCACAGAAATAAAGGTCATCAAATTCTGGGCCAGACCAGTGTCACAACAAGTACAGTCAACATTTTTAAAATACTGCCATGCAAAACAATGCATCATAACTGAAGAGAACTCCGCAATGACACAAAACACATCTGGAGAATCTTATTTTCAGCTATGCTAGTCCTATGAAGTAAACACCTACTACCAATTGGGAAATGTTATGCTTTTTCCTAGAACATATCTTTTTGCCTAGCTTTAATTGAAGTCAATTCTCAAGCTGCAACACTGCTCTGCAATAGGTAGCAAAGCTCTTTAAGTCATGGCACTTGGCATTTTAAAAGAATGTTCTTGCACAAAGTAAAATTCTTACACAGATATACCCAAAGTGCAGAACAATGAGAGCAAAAACCTAAACTGATTTGGCCTTCTGAGGAATTTTGCTTTTTAGCCTCAAAGTTTCAAGACACACCTCCAGGCATGCTCAAAACCATATTGGTTTTGACAGGGCTAGGTATATATGAGTGAAGTGTCTAGCTGTACCTTGTCAGTTTCTGGAAATCAGGTGTTCTGTCTACAAGGAAAAGGGAAGTCTTCTCAAAGCATTAATTCCAATATAGGTGATAAAGATTCAGTTCTCTGTCAGAGAGTTTTAAACACCATATGTCTTCATTCCCCAGGGATGACACACAAACACCATGAGTAGTCTACATATAGAACCTTTGCCTCTTGCTAAAGTTTGGACATTGTTTATAGGAGGTCAAGCTTATTTGGGCAAGAGAAAGAGCAAACACAAAATATGGCTGCATATGAGTCATTAGAACATCTGGCTATAACACAGAGGGAAGAATGTAAGTGAAAGGGGATCTTCTTCCATATGATCTTAGTACTTTATCCAATAACTGTAGGATACACAAATAAAAATAGACATGGGAATAGGAATCATAGTCTGAAATGTGCCTTTCCCACATGCAAGTACAGAGCTGTTCACAAATATTATTATTTTGGCATTTCATAATAACTTTAGCATGAAGAACTTGGCAAACACAGTGAGCTAGATTTGGATGTCATTTATCTGAAGGCTAATCCAAGCCCAGCCCCCACTTCAAAACAATTTATAGTAGTAAATTAAATAAGCTTAATAACTAATGTAATCAGATCAAATTCAATGACCCAGTTTTTTCTTTATACTAGTAATATCTTTAGGACTAGCACTTTTAATGCATCTTATCAGGGAAAAGTCTTTAGCACATTAGTGAATCAGAGGAGAAATTATGTCACCAGCTCAGATAAAGAACAAACAGGCTTTTCATCTATGTTTGTTATGCACAACCTAAATTCTGAATGTACATCTTAAGGTGCTACAGAGACATTAGGAGGTGCTGAGGGATCTTGGCTAATTTGTGCAAACTTAAGTACACAGTTTAAAAATAATAATCAATCTGTAAAACTTTTTTTTTTTTTTTTAACACCCCCAAAGGATGAGAACAAAACAGCTGAATTGTAAAAGAGGATTAGTAAATTATTCTCTTTTCTCTATCTGCTTAACCATGCTGGGTGGTCTGCCCCTAAAATCTGTCTCCTAGCTATCCAGCTGGCAAGTACAAACCACTGTCTGCTGAAACTACAGCACAGCTGTATGAATGCCATTAAGGATTCTTTTCCTGCATATATCACATCCCAGTTTCTTAACCTGCACTGAGCTAGGAAGGAAGATACATTAGACAAATGAAACACAACATGAGTTAATGTTTCACATACTCATGTCCATTTACTAACAGATTTTTTTTTTTTTTTCAAAATCTAGAAAATGGCAGTGAAATAACGTAAGTACAAAAGCCAGAAACCTGTTCTGATCATTATACCTGTACTTCATCTGTGGTTTAGAGGAACCTGTAACAGTGAGTGAAAGTAAAGTGCCAAATTCCTTCACATTTAACTTTCACAGAAGTCTAAGGAATTGCACTGAAGACTAACATGGATTGTTCATATATTCAGCTTAGTTTAATCCTTTGGGATTTCATTGTAATGAGATGTCCATGAGAGAAAGATGTGTCAAAGAGGAATTGCAAGTCATATACACACATCACTTTACCAGTGTCCAGAAAACACTGCGCAGAGCTGAAAAAGTAAGAGCATGATGCTCATATAGAAATACCAAAGCACCTGGGGAATATACCTATTTTGAAGATTCCTTTGGAACAGAGAAAGAACAAGACATATAATTTTTTCTAAACTTGTTTTTTTGGTGTTTTTTTTTTTCTTTCTCTGGGTATTAACTGAAGGCATTCTTTCTGCTAAGATAAATAGTTTGAAAACATTGACCACAACTACAACAGAAAAAAAAGTGGTTCTTCGGTAACTCAGATGGCATCTTTTAGTCATATGGGCTAATCTTCCTTGAGTAACTGATTGCTGGGATTTCCATCCATTTTTGTTTCTTCCCTTTTTCTTTTGAGAATAAAAGATTGGTAGACAACAGCAGGCAGCACAAATAAACTACAAAGCATGAAATCTGTTAATAATGACCACCAAAGCAATGCTGCTCTTCTGGCAGATAGACCAGATGGCCAGATAACACAGTGCGATTAATAAAGAGGAGCTCACAAGGACTAAGGTTTTACTGGATGCTACAACAGCAATGGCTAGCAAGGGAATGCTATCTTGATTTGATTGGGGCCTTTTATGTTGATCTTTCTGATTGGCGGTTTTAGTAGGTTTTTTAATACCAAGAGTGGTAATCTATTATTTGCAGGTGCTTACTCTCTGCTTTGTTTGAAGTCAGCAAGTTATACTTCAGAGTTCAGCATTAAGTTAATACTTAATCATTTTAGACCTTTATTTTTCATTTTAAATCACATTCAACATAAATAATTTCAGAGTGTACACTGATAATTTGTTTAGCCAATTTCTACTACTTAAAAGGTTAAGGTCAGTTCCAATTCCATAACTCTATCTTATTTAGAAAATAATATGGAAGGGCAGTCTTCAAATAGACTGATTTAATGTAAAACTATATCCATCAAGAGCAAAGACATAAATATTCTCTTTACATTAGGAACACTTCAGTTACCAAAAATATAGTCAGGTCAGCTGGTACTTTCATTAACATGTTCTTTAAAAAAATCGCTAAAAGAGATTTGTTTAACTGAAAAAGAGTCATATTGCTAAGCCTGATGAGAAGCTGAACATCTGTCATGCCCACAAGATACAAAATCCAATGTTGAATTTGGAAATTACATTTTATATGTTACTATATAAAAAAAAGAAATATAATTAACACATAAGAAGTTATTTGTTTTTTAGATAAATTGTTCTAGAAAATTAAAATGAAAAGGAGAGATACAGAATAAAAACTAAAGAATGATGCAATAAATATTATGATCTCTTCAGGTTTATGCTACATGTGGAATGTCAACCAAAGATGACTATTTTCTTTATTCCCTTCATTTCTTGCCTTCTCAGATGCAACTTTTGTTCTTTCATTCTTATTCCAAATATTACACCTTTTTTTTTTTTTTTTTTTAGAAAACTCAGTATACAAGAAGCTTCATTCACACCAGAAGATACCAGCAAATACAAATATGGCTTATTCCACAGGCTGTAAGTTCAGATAAGAAAAATTAGGCATCTGTTTTTCAGTCAAACCTTTCTCTAGGGCAGATTTTCCAGCTGTTTATAATGGAAATCCTTTCATAAGGAAGATTTACTAGGTGATCTTTAAGGTCCCTTCCAACCCAAACCATTCTGATTCCATGATAAGAAAATCCTTTCAAAGTGGTGTAAAAGAAGTATTTTTCAGCAATTATAGTATTAATAGATTACATGAAGTATGTTAAAGGAAAAACTCCCATTGAAAGTAAAAGCTGATCTACTAGTATTTCATGTTTTACTTTTGTAACATTTTGTCACAACCACAGAAGGTTGTGCTAACCACAAAGTTACAAGCTAAGATGAAGAAACTGTAAAGACTTCCACACTAGGTGATCTTGTTTTGTGGTAAAAATAGCATCTCACAAGGCTAAAGATAAACCACAAATCTGAGAAAGCAGATTTTGTTCTAGTGCTAGTCTCTGAGCTGTGTGGGCAGAACCCTTGATCTTTGGAAATTCTGTATATTTTATCTCACCATTATTGAGCACATATTACTGACCAAGTCCTGGGAAGAGAAATTACAATTTGCCTGTGATTACAGCAGTCAAAGACAGAGAATCTTACATCCCAGCCTAGGAGGTCTTTATTCATTTTACACTAGACAGTCACTGGGTAACACTTGGTAGTTTAGGCACCACTGGGTTTGTGGGAGTATGAATTTCAAGGGTTGAATCCCAGTATGTCTGTACAGTTAAAATCTTTCATTACTGATCTATGCTGGCATAAAAGAAACAAACGGCTTAGAAGAGTTAAGCTAAATGAATGAGGGGGAAAAAAAAAAAAAAAGGGAGAGGGTCGGAAAACATGTATTCTTAGAATCCTCAATCACAGTTTTGGGATTTTGTCTAACACCAGAGCTTAAGGGTGTAGGAAGGTAGCAACAGTTTAATACCTCTGTATATATCCACCAATAAGAGTGTAAATGCTTGAAAGATTAGATTCAGCTGAGTTGTTTTGAGTCTATCAGTGACACTTAAATGATAGATGAGTACTTAAAGAAAGGAGATAAACAACTACGTATCTTTGAAAAATCTTAGCAGTAGCTGGTAGATATAACTATTTATCATAACGTAATTCTAGAAATTCCTACTGGGTTAACAAAGTAGCCTTCGAGCAAGAGATGTTCCTTGCTCTACAATTACAAATGTTCATATGAGGCCTCTATCTCTTCTTTCAGAAGAATATTCTATTCCTTTTTATCTGTAAGCAAAAGATCTTGGCAGTTAATTCTCTTTTTCAATTTAATGATAAGAACTTATTTTGCATCTGCCACACCTAATTTCAAGCCTTTTAACTGTCCACTCATCAAAAAGAAGAAACAGGACATGGTTGAATTTTTATTAACACACTAACTCACGTTACAAAAAAAGTGAAACATGGTGACTTTAACAAGATAAAGCTTGGGTCTACATTGTATGGTCCTAAAAGACTTATCTTCTCATGCATGTGAACTGAAAATATTCACTCAGAAAACCACAGAATCATAGAATATCCTGAGTTGGGAGGGACCCACAAGAATCATTGAGTGAGTCCAGGTCCTGGCCCTGCATAGGACAACCTCAAGAATCACACCACATGCCTTGAGAGTATTGCCCCAAGATCTTGGACAAGATTTCAAAATGACTTCTGATATCTCTGATTTGGAAAATTAGGATGTGCTACAATTTAACTAAAAAAGAATTTACATGTCTTCCTTTATTTCTGTAGAGAGGAACTGTTAGACCAAAGGTTGGTAGCTATCTGTAGGAAGCATCAAAAAATGTTTTTTCTAGAACTATTAAATAATAGGAAAACTAGAATAACACATAAAGATTAAGATATTTTTACTTTGTCTAATTATTTATTACATCAGATTGAAATATTTTATTTATGGTCACTACTACATTCATACCGATATATCCGCTTCATATGAGAACATGAAAGTTTATTAATAATAATTTAAAAGGCGTATCAACAAAAAAAACCCAAAAAAAACAAACAAAAAAACCCCCAACAAAACAAAACAAAAAAACTAACAACAACAACAAAAAAAAAAAACAACAAAAACCAAAACAAAACAAACAAAAAAAAAAAAAACCAAAACAGGAAAGTCAAAATAAAACCACCACAATAAATGTTAATGTAATAAGGACATTTCAGAAAGTGTCCTTCTGACCTTACTGGTAAACCAACATGAACTATATTGAATGAGGATCAGATCTGGCTAAATAACCTGACTGCAATTTGCTGAAACCCATTAGCTGGTATCAATGCAGTGAAGGCTGTGAAAATTGAAACACGGTTCATTAACTGTGTGTGGGTTTTTGATAAGCAACTCTGATATCTGTGTTCTCTCTGATGACCAAGAATAATCTGCACTGCAGCAACCTGATGACATGTTTCAGTGCATAGCCTATTGACCACCTGCTGCTTAAGATGCTACAGATGATACTTCAACAATCCACAAGAAGCTAGGAATAGACAGGAAAGAAAAGCTGTTCATTTGAGCTTCAAATCTGCATTGCCGAAAAATCAGCAAGTTATTTGACTGAAGAAGTTAAGGATGGTTTAGTCCATAAAACAATTTTTTTTTTCCCCTCCTGAACTTCAGAATTAAACCTTTACTTTCAAATAATAAACTACTAAGTGAATTACAGTGTTTCTACTAAACACATAATTTCATCTGCTGGAGAAGACCTTAAGACAAGGTTACTGAGAAGTGTGAGACTCCTCACTGAAATGCAGAAAGGGAGGCCAAGAGGTAGTGGTTATATATTTAAACAGGGGAAGTTCTGAGGACATAAAAGGAAGAAGTACATAACTGTTAAGATATCAAGCATTGGAGCAAGTATCCCAGAGAGGTTCTGGAATCTGTCCTTAGAAATTTTTGAGATCAAGTTGAACTCAGTCCTGATCAGGGCTCAGTCTGAGTTTGGGGTTTATCACACTATGATTTGGCAAACACTCTTCCATTGTGAACTGATTCTATGGACAAGGCAATGACAACAAAAGACTTCTGAAATTTTCAAATATTGTTTTGTAGATGCATAATCAATAAGTAGAGGTGTATAATTTATTTTTTTTTTTTTTTTAAAGGAACAATGAAACACAAGCTCAAGATGGGTTATATAGCATATATAAAAGGGATTCAATAATTTTTTGGTCCTCTTTATTGCAAAAAGAGAAAGGTAGATTCCTCCAGAAACTAATTCAGACATGAGAAGTTTTACACAATGATATACCTTTAGGTAACTGATTTGAAGCTCTGTGTTGTTATGGAATATCAAGAAACTCTAAGCTATGCTTCAGTTTTAAACCAAGGCCATTCAGATAAAGAGTAAATCACAAATGGGCAGGATTAGTTTTACCTTGTTGATTAGTGGTGATACACTTAGCAGCAGGTTTTATAAATAAAATGCATAATAAAAAAAACCTCCAAACGTGACTGTAGCAAAGCTGTAAAATTTAAACTTTACTGGACTGAATTTGTAGCATTAGCAAGATTTTTCAGTCAATATCTCACTGTAGTTCTAGTCTTGTTCCCAAATTCTGGGAGTGTATATGCCTTTTTCTGTGGGCAACAAGTTAATGCCTGCTTGCAAAAAACGATTGCAGTTTTGGGAAACCCTGATTTCTCAGGCATTTTTTGTTCCAGGAATATTTTATATATATATATATATATAAAATTAAATCTAACATATTGTTAAATTTATTAAAAATGTCTAATGATGATGACTGTAAATCAGTCTTACTATCATCCCTCCAACTCCTACAAGTTTCCTAAAAGATCAATGTTTTTTAATATACCTGCCACCACTGCAAGCTTTTTAATATATCACTTACTACTACGTTATATTTGAAAATAAGTATTCTGTAAAACGGAAAACATTTATCAGTTTTCCAGAAAGAAAAAACAAAACCCAAAACAACAACAAAATCCTTCACATGTGAATGATTATTTTCAAGATTTTAAAACAAGTTACTTTTATCATATAGTCACAAAAATTTAAAAGGATCTCATGAATGTTCTAAAAATTGTCTTGCAAACATGACTATTTTCATATAATCTTTTTTATTACCCTTTATAAAACATAATTCAGTTGTGTGAATTGCTTGATTAACAGATGCTTTAAAATGGTGTGACCCTACCTCTCCCGAATTAGAAAGCTTTATTTTTTTTTCTTTTTCTTGCTTCTGTTATTTGTTTTGAGGAACACAACTGATGTTGTTACCTTTTTCTTTTCAAATATAGTTATTTAAAAATTGCTTCTATACCATGATATTTGATTATTGTTTTTAGGAAGTCCTTGCTCACACATCATAATAAATGACATCTATTATAATAAAGATAATCAAGACAGGTTTTTCATGGTGCTGCATGGTGGGAAGATGAGAGGAAACAGGTTTAATATAAAAGATGTTCAAACTGAAAAACCTTTAATAAGCAGCCTGCTTTCATGAAACTCACAGCTCTATTGTTCATCATGACTGGAACCTACATTCTGCAATCAAATTTAGCATAATCATCAGCAGTTTTATCACAGGACAATTAACTGGCACATACATAAAAACAAGGAGATACAAAGCAAGAAACCGTCTTTGATTTGTTTCCATATACAATTAAACTAAGATGTAATTGGATCTATTTCTACAGTTAAGATCAGATTTAATGTTAACAAATCTAAAAGGAAATTCATGCTATTTGTTTATCTTCTACAGAATAATCTACTCTTGAATTTTATTTTTTATGCAATTTATTGAAGTTTATCTTACATTTTCCCATCATCTATCTTAAGTACAATAGTTCTCCTCTAAATAATACATGCTATTCTGATATATTACATTCACTAAATAAAGGTTAACAGAAAAGATTGACTTGAAGTGCCTTTTACTCTCTGGGCCTCAACTAATATGTCTCTATTACTGGGTACACAGGAAAGTATTGAAAACAGAACTTGAAAACTACTTCCCAGATAAAGGCTTTTCCACCCACTTATTATTAGTTTGCATCATATTACATTGAAAATCTCATTTTGAAGCTTTATGGCTACTACTTGGTTTATAAGTCTTATATTTTTATTTAAAGTGAGCTTAACCTTGTGCAGCATTGCAATGATTTTCCACACTAGAACCACATGCTGCAAACAAAACCTCTAGAAGATATCTTCAAATAAACCACTGGAGTTAGTTTGTTATGTTTAAAAAAAGACAATTTAAAAAATAGTAGAATCATCATTAAAATAATTACAAGTTTCATAAAGTGAATATAATTGCTATAATAAAAATATAAAGAATAAAGATTTGCAAAAGTTGGTGTTAAAACAGAAGGTTTATTCCTGCCAATTTTATAACAACTTGGGGAGATAATGTATTTTACTCTCCATAACTAAAAGATAAAAGCAAACTTAAAAATAAATTTTAGTGACATCTGTGCAATGGTCTGAAGGACTAGATGAAGAGTTACTAAATTCTGCACTGTAATTCTGCCTTTCATTATGTTAGGAAGCTTCATTACAGATTTAACAAAGTCTGAAAACTTTGCGTTCAACTGAAAAGTTGTTGCCTACTCTTATTATTAACTGCAAAAAGTCCAAAGCAAGAATGCCTTGAAAGCATCTTGGAAAATGCTTTTCTTTATTTTTAGTAGCAAGTTTTTTATCATTGCAGGTACAAAATGCCTGTCTCCATCCCCAAGTATAGGGCCCTTACATTACCATCTATAACTCTGTTAAAACAGAGAAATATTATGATACTGTTATATCTCTTTTAGGAAATGCAGTTTAAGTCTTCTTACTACACAGTAAAAAGAAATGGATAGTAAAGTTTCATTATGCTTTGGATCACTAAATATAGTTCAGGAAAATAAAAGCATTAAAAAAATTGCATCTTGCTCTGACAATCTTGTCAGACAAAATTATGTGAGTGGCAGAAATGAAAAATGTGTCTTTTAGATCACTGTGTATTCGTGTAGCATTAAAAAAAATTGTTCTGTAACATGTATTTGATGACTTGACAATAAATGTATATATGTGTATATTCACACACATGAAATATATCACAGAATAGTTAAAAATAAAATAGACTTGGTAGAAGAGTTCAGCATTTTCTACAATGAAGACTCCAATGACAACATCTTCATACTTCAAAATATGAGTTTGTGGGTTTAATGGGATTGGGGTTTTTTGTTGTTTATTAGTTTGGGGGTTTCTGTATGTTTTTTGTTTTGGTGTTTTGGTCTTTAGGAGGTGCAGGGGGAAGAGAGGTTGTTTCTACACTTGCAAAGTTGGAAACAGTGAAACTCATCATACTGGTATTGGCACACTCACTGAAGGAATATTGCACACCACCAGTGATCAGTTCCAAAATTCTGAACAGTAAAGTTTAAAAAGAGAGTTGGGAGAAAGTCAAGAGAAATGCAGAGTAAGATTAGTTACTCAACCAGTAACATGAGCTACTATGCCAACAAACTCAAGCATCTCATTTTCCATTCAGTAGCCAAAATAAATGTAATTGCTGAAGAAGAAAATAGGTAGAAATATAACACATGCATGTCTCTTTCCAGATAAAAGTATATGCTAGATACACCATGTGCTAAATAAGTTTACCAAATCCATGTAAAAGTTGTTGGCTTTTGATGTCAAAGGGCAGTGAGACCTTGATTAATCTGCTGAGTAAGTGTGGGTCACATATGTTAGAGCTGCCTGGAGCCAAACCAAAGTAACTTTTTTTTCTGGGATAAAAATCAAGAAAAAACAGACAAACAAAACCACAAACAAAACAAAACACACACACAAACACACAAAGACAAGCATATTGTCTTCCCTGTTCTTGTATCTGCCAGGTTTTGTAAAACTGTTAGAACATAGGATATGCTGGTAAAAGCATGTTTGCGTAAAACAAATTTCTACCTCTTAAAACTATAGGAAAAATAAGATAAAGCAAACAGCACTATGTAACCTATAAACAACATGAAATCAATTAAGTTGTTCATTAATCATTAGTTCAGAAAATCATATTAATTACATACATATCTTTAACAGTAAATAATAGGTCATTTCAGTAAAAGGAGACAAACGCACGGAAAAAAGTCTATCTCCATGTTTCTCTTCAAAAGAAAATAAAAATTGGCTACATTAACTGATGACATGAAATCTCTAATGACTTAGCCTCACAACAAAAGCTTAGTCAACATCTGGCATGATATTCTACACTTAGAAGTCTCAGTCTTGACTGACTAAATTTAGGCATGAAGCCAAAAGACACAGTGAATCATTCTGCGTCTCATATATCTGATATTGGTATATCAGAAGATGGGGGAAGAGAGAAGCTGTTTGCTTTAAGCCACCTAAAAGTCATGGAACTATACTGAAAATTCCTTTGTTAGCACAGTCATATTTTGGTTAACCTTTAAGTTGTTGTAACTGTATATATTAAATAGCTAATGGTGTATGTTAAACGTACTTCTATATGTTAAATGCGATCATACTTCAGTGGAGAGGTCTCTTCTGGAAGCAGTATAAATGTTTTCTAATCATAGAAAATGTTGGCATAGTTTTACCTTCTTCTCTCCCCTCCCACCCTCTACTTGAAAATTCTACTACACTAACAGGACTACTGTGCAATTTATTCAAGTCTTTTGAAAAAAGCACAGAACAGGTACATATTGCTGGACAATTGCTTGATGTAATTAAAATAGCAACTGCCTTAAAGAAGATCTAAACATTGCTTGTACTAACATAACAACAACAACTACAACAAATAACAACACAAACAAAAAAAATCCCAAAACCAAACCAGTCAGATTACTACTATGACTATAAGCTTTTCAAACTTATTTTACAGCAATTTTTTTTCCTTAACCCATATGTTTCACCCACGTTATTTCCTCTTATAATGCAACCAACAGTCAAAATTAAAACAATTACAGAAGAGAAAGCCTTCTGCATATCCAAGTCTTTATTTTTCTTTCATAAAGGTCTCAGTTTGAATCTGAGAGTACCTGAGTAAATTAAAAACAGCTACATAATTAGAATCTTGTTTATGCTATTAGGAGACCTGAACAGTTCAAGTTACAGGTGAAACAGCAGTAACTTAATAGTGTGTCTCTCCAACATAAGCAAGAACTGAATAAACAACATTTACGTTACAGTCCGTCAGTAGCTGCCTTGCAATTTTCAGAATTCTTGCCTGTCAGATATTAAATATTTTTGACTGACAAATGATATGTGCTAAATGTATCATGGACAGCAGAAATTTATAGAATTTATAGGACAAAAAGCTAACGAGCATGCAAATACAGAAAATTCCATAAAAACATATTAAGTAGATTTGGCCATCTTGAGAGCACAATAAAGACAAAATTATGCTTGAGAGTAATTTCTGTAAGTAGAAAACAAGCTGCTAACATGAAATTATCTCAAAATATCATAACCATTTTATACTTTGAAGCAATAGTAGGATTTATTTTTAAACTATACTCCTCATGTCTAAAGACTATAAGGTGTATATAGCTTACTATCCACAAAAATTGGGTGTAGGTAACTAATTTGTATTCCACAGTGAGGAGGAGCTGCCCTGTGAAGGATACTGAAAGCAATCTGTCTATCACCCTGGTCATATCCCTTACTACTGGGAGATGCTAAAAGGACCTGCAGCACCTTTTGCTGTCATCTCTACTAGCAGTTGATAGATCCATTCTTTAAGTATCATAAGCACCTGTGCAACAGCCCTTCCATTGGTAGTTTCATGTAAGCATTTTGTTTTAAAAATATGATAAAATTAAGTTAAAAGTTAATTCATGAAACTTTTGCCATAGAAATATTACTCCACAAAATTATAAAAATATAAAAAGAGTGCATTTTGATTTTGATTCAGGATGAATTTAAGTCCTCGTTTTTCAAACTTTGATAGCTGAATTTTCAATTTAAACAACTCAGAGGCACATATTTTGAAGCATGACTTGAATTATATATGCGCATATGTATATACACTGAGAACAATTTCAAAAGTCAACATTAACAAAGATTCATTGCCTTAAACTACTTCTGTTACCAAAATGGGACGACTTTTTGTAAATGTTTTCATCTAAATGCAGACCACAACATATGCTGTTTGATCTGAATACAAAGATTTTAAACACTTAAACGGACTAGAAGGTCTCTCTACTATTCTTTAAGTGCATTACATCTTTTCAGTAATTTTCATGTTTGAAAAATTAATTTTCTACTCGAAGAGCCTAACTGACTGAAAATGTTCCAGTATACTGGTTGAAGGGAAAACTAAGTCTTTTAAATGTATAAAAACACCTATAGTGTGCTTCCTCCCCATGAGATATATTAAAGAGCCAAAACTGATAAAGTAAAAAAGTGGATTAAAAGTAGATTATGTAACAGTACAGTATTTTGCTTCCTACTTTGAAGCAAGAGGTGCTTTATTGAGGTATCCCCCAGGAATCAGGGAAAATCAAATTACTTTCGATCATAGATGTAATTAACAATTTTTTAACAAAGATTGCTCAATACCTTTAGAAATACTTCTGTATAGTATTCATTTCATTGGAGCATATTCATACCGTCTTTTATAAGCAGTCCTTCTGTTTGCCATAGAATTAAAATATGAATATGAAACTTGGTGTTTCATAGAATCACAGAATGGCCTAGGTGCATGTAGCTCCAACCATCCTGCAATGGGCAGGGACATCTCTCCCTATACCCAGTTGGTCAGAGCCCCATTCAGCCTGGCCTAGAACACTTCTAGGGATGAGCCACCCACAGCTTCTCTGGGCAACCTGTTTCAGTGTCTCACTGCCCTCACAGTAAAGAATTTTTTTGTAATATCTAGTCTAAACCTACTCTCTTTTAGCTTGAAGCCATTCTCCTGTCACTACATGCTCTTGTTTGTTCTAAAAGAAAAATCCTATGCCCTTAAAAGTGGTGATATTTTGTCAGTCTCAGTCTTCCAGAATAGATTTTTAGTTTGTATTTTTATGGGTTTAGCAGTACATCTGAGGTATGTTTTAAGAAAGATAAAACTAAGTTATCCTGACATTTACCTTTTATGAACAAAACATATTGAGCTCTTGAACCTTTTCGTTTCAGGACTTTAAAAAAAAAACAGTAATAATTTCATAGTTCTCATGCAGAATTTTTCAAATCTCTCAACACCTTTGTCAAATCCTGCACACTAAAATTAAGAGCTTCTGAATGTGCAGTTCAGAAATCAGGATTCCCATAAGCTGTAAAAGAAACCTACCTAACAGAAATACATTTCTTTTGTATATTATTTCCTCTGAGTTAATGAATTTTGTATTCTTTTCTGTGTTATGTCACACCTTCAGGTGCAGAATGATACTTAACTCAACCCTACCGCTTCCCATAAAAGAAAGGAAGCTTGAAAAAACTTCAAATTAGAGTTTGTCTATTTCATGTGTAAATACTTTAATAATCATTCAGTGCAAACAATATATTACCATAATTATATAAAACTTGGTTTTGGCTACCATTCTCTTCCTATAACTTTTCAATAATCTATTTTTAAGGAAAAAAAAAGAAATCTCAACACCAGCAATGTACTTACCATAAGCAAGTACAAAACTCAATGCCATAGTCATCCACTTCATCTTACTAATGTAACCTTGAAAAATTGTAGTACTGCAGTTGTGTCCAAAGTTTTATATTCCCTAGTTCTGGAGAGCTTGCTTAGCTCACGTATTTGTTTTTCTTTTCCCTGGTTAGTTCATTTAGCTGTTTAAGGTTACATTCACAAAACACAAAACTCTGGATTTGGAAGTCTGCTCTTGATGGTTGCCTGAAGAGTATACAAGTATTTCTTCTTCCTGAGCCTCCTACTAGCTTTAGCTTCCATGCCACTGGCCTAGTTTGTCCTACTTCATTTAGATATGTGTACTTTTATTTGAGTATTTCCCATAAAATTACTTGTAACAAACTTGGTATTAATAATACCATTTCCCGAAAGACCTGGCTCAGTTTGGTACCTTTCCTCTTACATATTTTAAATATGGCCATCATTTTGATACAAAGACTTGCATAACTTGGAAAGGTCTTCTTATATGCCCTGAACGAGATGAGAAACGTCACTTATGGTTCTCACCTGTTTCAGTAAGGGAGGAAACACAAAGGTGTAAGGTAACAAAATTATTATCCTACTAGTAGGTGCTAGAACCCCATAGGGAGTTTCAGGTTAATTACTAATGACTCACTGGGACAGCTGTGGCTGATTACATTCAACACTGGATAAAAAGGAATACTACGAACAATGTTCTCCTGCAAGCCCCAGTAGTCTGGGTACAGGCACTGAGGGAGTGAATTACAAAAGGTGAAACTTGCTGAAACTTACTCAAACTACTGGAAAAGGCTTAGGCTAAAATTCTTGTGTGGTGATATTTGGCACTGCTTTGTTGGAGCCAAGAACGGTGACAAGCAGCACAGCTTTTATTCAGGGATGTGAAGGAGCACTGCTTTTCTGTAAGCAATGGTAAGGAATATGTTAAAGTATGTAACTAAGGCAAGCAACAGAAGGGAATGCTGGCTCTGGTTGAATCTGGTTTTAGGGCTGAATCTGGCTTTTTCACAGCATAGGTTTTGGCTCAGCCCAGCCTGTTATTGCTGATTTTGTGGTCAGGTGTTTTAGCTGGAAAATAACACATCTAAAACTCATTTGTTGGCAGAAACCAGCTGCAATTAGTTTCTTTCAGTGAAGTTATGTGCTTTCCTGAGTTAATAAAAACCTGCTTAGTTCTGCTAATAGTCTCTTTGAAATTGCTTGATTTTAGAAACTGGCAACCACAATGGTACAGTTTACCTAAAACGATTTGTAGAGATAAATAGGATTATTCACTTATGCATGCAGTAATCTCAGCTACAAATTGGTGATTGCTGTTGTCTTACAGTCCAAATAAAAAAAAAAATAAATAATTTGTTAATTTATTTAATATAATCCTTTTTTCTTCTGTGTAAATGCTTTCTCTTGATATAAATATATATCTAAATACATACACATACATGTTACATGTGGACTCATCTGTGTTATAAGCAACTCAGTTAGAAGACTGCAGGTGTAAATCTTCATCTACAAGGTTCTGAATCATTTTCCAAGCCTGAGTTTTTATATTAGCTGGCAAAAGAAAAACATAGGGCAAAAAAAAATAAAAAAAGAAAGGATGAAAGCTTCATCCCCCATCTCACAGATAGATGAAAAGAAAAAGTATTAGAGCATTAGCTTGGTGATCACTGATTCAGGCTGGTGGAAGGCTTGAACTGCAAAGCATTTTGTACTTAGAAATTTGGATTATCTAATAGCCCTGGGATGAAAACATAAGGGACAAAAAGGAATGAGCTGCCTGACCTTTTCAGTCTTCAAACTCATAAATCCTGTCTATGTCACAACAGAGGTGTAGAAACTGGCTTTCCTTTTATGGTAATGGCTTTAAGTTGGAACTCAACAAATTTACAACTTGGAATATGCAACAAAGTTGTGTGTGTGAGAATGGGCCGTTGAGTGGAAGACCTCCTCCAGCCCCTACAGTCTCTATTTTATGATAAAAGTAAACCTCAAATATAATATTTTCTACAAGGGTATTTCCATTTAAAAGCATTTTTATGGTTGTAGTTTCCTGCAGTAAAGCTATGCAGCATGTTTCCTATATCTTTTGAGAATATTCTTATTCCAACATGTTTCAACTTGTGTATTATATTGAAAATAAAAACTAGTCAAGTTAGAGTAAGCTTCATTGTTTGCTGAAAAATTTACAAAAATCTGAGCTTTGATATCCTTAACAAAGAGATCTGGAAAGGAGAAAAACAAACAGACAAATGAAAAAAAAAACTAACCAGAAAATCCTAGAAAAATAATTTAGAGCATAGATCTGGTTTCCTTTTCCCTTTTTTTTTTTTTTAATTCCTCCTTACGCACAACATTCCATTGTGTTACCTTAAGTTTTTGTAATTAGAACAGAATAGAATAGCTCTAATAAGAAGAGATAGACCTACACTTGTCATCTAGTCCAACCAAAAGTTAGTTAAAACATGTTGCTAAGGGCATTGTCCAAATACTGACAGGCCTGGGGCATCAACGACCTCTCTGGGAAGCCTGATCCAGTGTTTGACCACAGACACTCATTAAAGAAATGGTGCCTAATATCCAGTATAAACCTCTCCTGATGTAGTTTTGAGTCATTTCCATGCATCCCGTCGCTGGATCCCAGGGAGAAGAGCTCAGCACCTCCTTTTCCACCTCTCCTCAGGAAGCTGCAGACAGCAATGAGTTCTCCTGTCAGCCTCCTTTTCTTCTAAAAATGCACGTTAGGGAATGATCCAGCAAAGCAAACAATCAGGTATATACTACTATACCTTACATACAATAGTACTTTCTCATGGTAGATTTGGATAGGACAGAAAAGAAAAGCTATTGTCTTTGTTACTTTTTGCTCTGAAGTTTTAATTTTCAGTGTTCTAAACCAATTGGGAGAAAAACCCCGTAGAAATTATTTTTTTTATAGATGTGTCCATTTCATGTTAGTGATTTGCATGACATCTTACTATAAGCCAGGAAACCACCATGCGGTGATATAAATATTTCTCCTGCAGTATGTCCTGCTGTTTTATTTCTGTACCCCTGCAAGGCTAATAAGCTACATAATATATTATCATCATGAGGTGATGGTAACACTCATAAGGGACCAAAGTATTTTGCCATTTATTATACTCAAAGCCAAATAATTTCCTTTACCATTAGTATAATCAAATATTGACTACAAAATATTGAACAGGGAAGAAACAAGCTCAAAGGATTTCCAAAACTACAAAGCTATCAGAGGTAACTAGAAATTAAAACAAACATTGGTTTTCCAGAAAAAGAAGGTATACTATAAATTAATGGGATTTTCACTTCAGCTTTTTTTCACATAATAAAAAAAAAAAAAAGGAACACAGTAAAAATATTATACAATGTAAAGTTAACTCTAATAATTATGTCATTTGTCAATAAAATAATCCACCTTAGTAGTGAAATGCTGTAAGAGAGGATAAAAAGAAAGCAGTGGAAGTCTTAAGACCTCAACAATATGCATACTGAGAAAATATATACTAAAAATATATATATATTGTATTCCATTATTTCTGATATACGAAGAAGAAATAATTTTTTCGTACATAGAATTCAATTCTGGAGAAACGAATTATTTAAATCATGTTTGACTAAAACAAAATTTCTGTAATTTTTCTTCAGGAAAAAAAAACCCTAAACAACTAAACAAAACAATCTAGTTTTAGAATGGTGATATCTCCTAGGAATTTAGGCTTCTTATAAGGAAAATGTTTTTCTTCTTATTTCCTTTTTTTGGAGTGGTTTGGTTTTGGGTTTTTTGTTTGGTTTGGTTTGGTTTGTTGTTGTGGTTTTTTGTTTGGTTTTTTTTTTTTTACTACCTCTATTGAAGAATTGAAAACTGCCATCTTGAGGGTAGGAAAATCTGGTAATGTAGTATTTTATATAAATAAAAATGCAGAAGAGTAAGTGAGATTTCATCTACATGAAAGCAGTTATAACTCTCTTACTAGGGATGGGATAAGCCCTTCTATAACTAACTACATAATGATAGAGAGATTTATGGTAAAGATGCACTTGGAAGGGAAGTGTATGATCTGGCCTCAGAGCACTATCTATTGCTCAAAAAACCAGACTATTCTAATTCAACAGAATAGACAGAATAGAAAAACATTGCAGTGCACAACAAAGTACTTATGTGCTTGAAATAATTTAAATCCATTTTCTTTTAAAAACCGCATAAGGAAGCATTTAATGCAATTTTCTTTCCTTCTTTGCAGAATGGTTATTCTTAGCTGAACTTAACCTTTAAATGAATGTAAAATAAATAATTTAAAATGCTACATTTATGACAACTTTAAATGTAGAATAAAGTTAAGTATAACTGTAGCATAAATATAAAATGCCCTTTTCATTCTCTCCCACTAAAGAATCTCATTTATTACAATTAATGCTGGAAAGTTACTTTTGTTGAAGTCATTCTCACATTAGTGGTTATATTGTTGTCATATAATTATCTCCTGCAAGTTCTTTAATTTCTTATGACAATTATAAAAATTCAAGTAATACAGCTATGTTGGCTAATATGTTTCTGGAAAATATGCAGAAGACACAAGATCCGTAAGCTTATTAAAAACCCAAACTGAAACCATAATCTGCTTTTCTGAAGCACAAAGAGGCATCTTCAGTATATACATCTTCACTAATGGCACTGCTTCTTGCTTTGAACTCCAACGTTATTAGGGAATCGTTTACTGCTTTATCAGAAAGCTTAAAAAAAGTATTTTTGAAGCATCTACAGGGATAGTTTAATGTTGTCTTAATTACAGTGTTAGCAATTTCTGCATGCCTAAAAAAAGGGTAATTATTCCTTAAGCCTACTAAAACATTCAGCAAAATAAACCTGCATTATATTACTAGCAATAGCACTCCTTTATATTACACTAAAGGTAAGTTATTGTTCAACATATTGCTTTTTCCCAAGTACTCCAAATACAAGCACTTCTCCAGATTCTGGAAACTACTCCATTGCATGAAAGTTCAGGGAAACTCAAAAAAGGAAAGGACTTTCAGGAATGCTGCTGGAGTAGTAGAGGCTTTTTAAGCTTCTTTCCCCCTGCCCCAGATACCAGATGTATTGTTAACGATAAAGAACCACTTGTGGAGGGGAAGCAGAGGAGAGCAACAGGAAGGCTTGGAAAGAGTCAGAGCAACTCTATTAGAATTAAGGGTTGAAAACTGACTTCTAAAATCAACACGATACGCATGTAAACCTTCGTTAATTTAATACAATTCTCTCACCTCGGAGGGAAAATATTTATGTAGGATGAATGTATGAAAATTAATGTATTGGGCCCTACCAAACTGGGCCCAATTGGGCTAAATTGGGCCATAAAACCCATAGGTACTTTTCCTTCAGTTTTTTGGGGGGGTTTCTTTGGGTTGGTTTGTTTGTTTGTTTTTGGGGTTTTTTTGTTTGGTTGTTTTTTTTTTTTTGGTTGACAAATTGTGTGATTGCAAATTACAATATAGAGCTTCTTGACATAATGAGAATAGTCTGGGCAAAGATTGAGCTTAATCAAGCTAAAACGTGGAAGTAACATATCTGAAATTTGCAATTATCAGCAGCTTTCCCTTTAAGAAGCTCACATATTTTTACAAAGAATTTATTAATTTTATGAAATGGATTTTGCATTTGTTTCATAAAGATTTTTTTTTTTCATTGTTTCACACTGGCTGTGACAGAACTGAAAGTAGAACCAAGACTCTCCAGCTCCCAGTATCTATTCACAATCATGCTGTGAAATGAACTCTTAGTAGGACTCAAAGGTGGCAACAGCTTATTTCTTGCTGATGCAGCATGATGCAACTGCATCTCCTGCAAAGATAACTATTTGGCTACCTGAGTTGCTGATAAATCACTGATTAATGGTTTGCTTACTATTTGTAGATGACCCTTTACTTACTTTAAATAATTGTTCAACTTCTTATTCTTTTTAAAACCTGTTATTTCAAGCTATTATTTCAGAAGTATTTCTGGTTTTATTCTTTCATTCACCAAAGCATCTTTGCAAGACAGTTCTGCTAAAGCGATGAAAATAGCTCTCTCTACTTAGCTATAGTAGTAACAGCAAAGATTTCAAAGGTTGTCCAAGTTCAGATCTCAAAGATTAGAAAATAAAACTTTCATAAAAATCTCTTACTTGCTAGAAAACTGAGGAAGCCTAAAATAAAGAGTTCTCTCTGTGCTTTACTTAAAAATAATTTTAAAAGTATCCCAAGGATCAGAGGCTTGTAAGGCATAGACATTTTCTTATTTTGCCATATTTCCCATGTCACAAAACATCACAACTCTCACTAAGGTCAGCAGCATTTTATATAATGCTAAAAGGAAAAAGTCATGTTATTTCACAACTGAGTGTATATATTGCTGAGTGATGGAATTTAAAAATGTAAGGAGTCTTTTTCAATAGACACAAGACATTAAAGCAAGAAAATCTCTAAATAAAATTATCTTTATTGATCATCTCGACAAACTACAGATTTTTCCTCTCTAGTTCCCAAAGGAGTTTTTTTGTCACACACAGAGAATTGCCAGCTTGTACAATTCTGTTATTTTTTGCTGACGTCACATCTCTGGAAGTAATGAGAAAGCCATACACAAATTCAGAGGTTAAGAATGAAGCAAAGAAATATGGAAAATAAATATGAAAATATATGCAGTTAAATAAAAACTATCATAAATTTGTATATGTTTATATTTTGGTTCATAAATTTGTATATGTTTATATTTTGGTTTGAGGTCAATCTATTGTTTGTTTTTCTTATAGGGGTTTTCCACGAATTCTGACAGTAACAGTCTGTTATAAATGTGAGCAGCCTGAGATCTGTAGGATTTAGACAATGTGTTCTAGCAAACACTGAGTATTTGGTCCACAGCATCCATAATCCAGTAAGTATAAAATATAACAGGTTTAGATACTTGCTGCAATTCTACATTCCCTACTGATAGCATTAGTTACAAACTACTCATTCTCAGCCCGTAAATAATGGTTTGCCTGGCTGAATAGATCCGACTTGCAGTGTTTTCACTATATCTCACTATAAAGTGCTAGTTAAATGAAAAGCATTTGCAAAATATAGAGCCTTAAGGATGGAACTATATTTACCTGTTTCTAATCATTGTAATTCTCTCCTTTACAGAGTTGTTACAGTAGTGTGAATGAAGTTTTAATCTTTTTTCCTTACAGCTGAATCTCAGAAATACTGTATGCTGAAATATTTTATCCCTTATGCAGACTGTAACTCCTGTGGAAAAGGAAGAAACTATTGTAGCATTGTGTAATAGAAATTTTAGTCCTGTGTGAGATGTGGATAGGCAAGAATAACTCAGATGTTAGCTGTTTACGAGAGTTTATTGTTTCACTGTTGTAAATTAATAATCCCTCTAGGGTTACTAGTGAGCAAGATGATGCAAGAAAGTCCCAGAAAGTTCTCTCAATACTCAAGACACTGGAGATTCCGAGACCAGATTATGAAGCATAACACAGAGATTCTCTCCTCTCCAAGAATGCGTCAGTGAACACAGAAAAAAACCCCCAAGACTTTAAAATGCACTTTTAATAGGGTTTCTTCATGTTCAATTACTCTCTCAACACCTATTTGGAAACTATATTGTATACATTTACACGCATATATATATATATATTTCTATAATTGGAGAAAGATGGGATTATTTTTCAAAGAGGCAGTCAAGGCAATGGGAAAATCACACCACAAGATGGTTTCAAGAAATGTTGGTGAGAGAAAAAAGTGAATCAATATAGTAAAATATAGGGAAAAAAAGTTTCTTTCTGCAGGAGATGAGAACTGGCTGAAAATCTTGACAGTAGGAAAACCATTTGTTTATTTCGTTCTGCTTTCCACCCTTTCTTGGCAGGGAACAACTGACACTATTTTCAGCTAACAGAGTGCAAGCACTCCTGAGTTCCACTACTATAAAGTACCATTACTTCCCAGGAGGCAACAGCATTTGACATTGCAGTAGTATTAAAAGTCCCCTTTATATTGAGGTGATCTGAATTTGTTCACTTAGGAGCATTTAAAATAAGGTTAATATAAGTGCTAAGAAATATAGGTACCAGTTCTGCTATGAAGCTTATGCCCTGACTAGTGTCCTTCACTACAGTTATGTCTGTATTATGTTTATACAATTATTAATATTCACCACAATATTCACTACAACACTACAATAAAGTAGTGAAACTACTTTAATCCATTGCTGAAATTCAGCCCTATGTGGATTTTCTCTTTCCACATAAACCTAGTGCTGATGGGAAGTGGCAGGTTGTGAGTAGACAGAACATTCTGTCCATGATAGAAAGCCAGCCAGGACAGTAACATTTGACAGCCATTGCCATTCAAAGACTAATTAACTTTGTATCAGACCTCTTTTCTTTAGTTGTTCTTCACTATCCTCCGTCCTTAGCTGACATTCTCAACCAAGATGCTAGTTAATGCTTGTGGGGGCATGACCACCTCTTCAGTAGGTAACATTCTCAAAGTGCTAACTCATTTTATATAAGGCACTTAACTGTCACCTCAGAGTAATGACTTTGTATCACTACTGAACTGGGCTTGATTGAATTCTTTTACTATTTATCTTCACAGTAATAAACAAATTTGTCTTGTCAGTACAGTTTGTTTGCTTAGGCCCTTCTGAAAAAGCACCTTCTAAAATTCAGTTACATGTAGCAGGAAAAACAACAGTACTAGACAGAAAAGAACAGTGGTAGAGAAAACATTTTAGTTTTATAAGTTCCTAAATTCCTCAGTTAGTATACCATTTATCAAGAAACTTCAGGATAAGGTCTTTATGTTTTGGAGAAGTTTCTCCTCTTAAAATTCATAATATAACAACAGCATGTGGGACTCTACCTGGTAAAACCTAAAGGCAATTGTTTCCTTTTGAAGAGAAAAGCAAGAGAAAAATATTCACTTATCTGAACCTTTGGGGGCATCCTGGGCTTTTTCTGCATTCTCCCATTACTGCTTGTGAAATTAGATCTGACTGTGTCTCAAGTTTCTGTATCTATGCTCCTGGCAAGTGAGCTATGCCTCTAAGGAACGCGCTTTGTAAGGAATGGTGCGCTGTAGCAGTATAGAGCCTGTCCTCTGTACTGCATTTATAAAATCTAGGATGTATTTTGACTTTGACTCACGACTATTTTGCTTCATCATGCCTGTCCACGAGACAGCTTCTTATGGCACTGTTATTTCCTGAATTTACTTCTGTAGATATAACCATTTCCAGTATATGAGGAAACAATGGGTGGGAAAAATAAATTCTACTCATGCCCTTTGTGCACTTTGCTGTTGAGTCTCTCAGACAAATAAATAAAAATCCCCAACCAACCAACAAACAAAACAACAAAAAAACAGACCAAACCAACCAACCAAAAAAGACACAATGAATTTTGGTGAAATTTAGATTTTATTCCTTTTTTCCTATCACCGTATCACCCTGTCCCTTTCACCCTTAGTGTCATCTGGGTAGAGAACTATGGGCAGAATCTACCATTTTACACTTGCTTCCAAAATCAAAAGGATAGCATATGGTGTCAAAATTATAAAATCCTGTTTTCATCACAGGTTTTCTCTGGCCTATGCTAATTGCTAAAATTTGAGGGAGCTGGCTAAAGCATGCTAAGAGTAGAACCAAGGTCCATGCTGTTTTCCTCCTCTGCCAGTTCATTGTATTTCTGTACAACAACATGTTGGAAAGAGAATCTCAGGAAGGATGTGAGTCACACAGGCAGATTCCATATGACTTGTGAGTCATATCATGCAGGTTCTTTGCAAATTTTCAAATGGAGCAATCACCCTCTTTTTAGTCCTCTAGGATTATTTAATATTTTCTTCTATGCCTTACATGTCATTACAAAATTTCTATCATCATGGTATTATAAACTTTCAAAATGCATGAAAAGTTTTTGTACATATTATTAAGCAGAAGGTATAATTTTAACTATCTTTGCCATGTTTTATTTCCCCAAAACACTTTAACTGAATAATGAAACTGCATTAAATATAATATCTTAATCATACTGCAGGGCATTGAATAAGACATTCTCAAACAGAACTAAAAGATTCCTTCTATTTTAAAAATCAGCATATGAAATAATGTCACTCATGGTTACTCCTTTGGCCACTTTACCCCCCAACCCTGAAGGCACTAGAAGCCTAGAAAACATCTGAAGTTAACTATTTTATTATTCTCTGATGTACTTGAATAATGGCTGTGTATGAGACAGCTAAAAAACCCCACATTTCCAGAGCTGTCAAATCTACTGATATATCACATTAACCCCCATATTATTATTGCAATACATGGCAGAATATGAAAAGAATGCTGGCACAAAGTATGTAATTCAGTAGCAGGGAATGATGGCCACTGTTAATGGAATTAAACATTGAGACATGTTAATAAAATAACATACCAAGCATATTTATCTCTCAGATACTTTTTTAAAAGAAAACAAATAGGTTTCTACTCTCCATTTAGGGAAGTTTCTGTTATTAGGTAACACCAAAGGAAGGTTCAATTACATCAGATCTCTTTGTCCTCTCTTCATAATAAAAGCTTGCAATGTAATATTCCACTGATAAATGCTACTTTAACATCTCATGATTATATAAAAGTCATTGCACAGCCCCAAAAAGGCACACAGATTCTCCTCTTCAAAGACAATATGAATTAATTGTGAGCAAAACAACTCATAAGAAAACCCTGCAGCTGAAATAATCTAAAGATAGTAGGACAGCAGGACACAAATACCACACACTTCTTGAATTCATGAGATTTAATTTAAAAATCCTTTTCCTAAGATTCTCCCTATAGACACTACTGGTCTTTATAGCACTATTACAATTCCAGAAAATGGCAGAAAAATCCTTGGCTCAAGAAAAAAAGTCTGCCATAAAACCGCTGGGAAAAACCCCAACACTTTGGTGGAAGATTGCCCTAGAGCTTGTCTACGTGCAATTTTAAATATGATACACTTCAACTTTTCTTTCCTTTCTGATGAAATAATCCAGATTGCTTAGTAATAGAACAAATACCTCTGCAGGGATCTTTAGGGTAGATTTTTTCCCTAGATATAGAAAAAAAAACAACAAAAAACAACAAAAAACCAAAAAAAAACAACAAAAACCAAACAGGTTAAGACAAGCAAGTTGGGAAAGCTGGTATGGGCACCTTTGATTGTAAGAGAGCACACAGCCATCAAAATGAATTAACTCTATCAACAGAATTCTTCCTTTGCTGTCTTTACACTTTACTTTTTCTATTATCTAAACAGCAATTTACATTCATGTCAATTTCAGTTATTTTACGTGTTAGAAAAAAGTACAGACTTGAATTATCTACTAAAACAATCTTTTTTTTCTTTATTATTTACTGAGATATTTTTCTCCCTTCCACCACTCTTAAAAGCAGTATAAAAATGGACAGTTCTTTTAAATATGAATGGCAAGTTATCTACAATAAAAGATTTAAAATTAGTATTCTTAGAATTTATTGCTCCAGTCTACAGTAAAGAAAAAAACAACCCAGAAACCAAAACAAGAAGAAAAAAAAACAAAAAAAAACAAAAAAAAACAAAAAAAACCCCACAAGGATACTTCTTATAAAATTCTGATTAGTAAAACATATTTTCTTACATAGTAAGCATTGATTTTTTTTTTTCTTTTTTTTCTGGTTTTATCTGTGCACAAAATTATGTGGGAACATAAAGTACTTTTTTTTTCCTTTTAATCTGTGTGTGTGTGGTGGGGGCTCTGCTGTTATTGTTGTTCCTTGCTCAAAACAAGTCAACAAGAACTGATACATTGTTTTAAATTACTGTACTAGTAAATCAAAGCAATTTCTTAAAAAAGTCTAATGTATGTCTTTTTCCAGCATATGTCATGATTGGTTTTCTACTTATTCAACCAGTTGGCATTTACATCAAATGCTATGTTGCTGTTGAGGCAAAAAAAGCACATATAGGTGATACTGTACTAGGTGATAAATACTCAGTGTTGGGAAAGACTTCTGCCACAGCACATGCGAAACAGAGACAGAGAATTATCCAGACTATACATTGTGGAAAAAGAAAACCCTAGAGACAAGACCACCACTGTGACAACTTCCAAAGGACCAGAGACTTTATAATTCAACAGTACCTGCATCTTTTATGTACAGGTTTTCCCCTGTTTAGACTTTAACCCCTAGAACCTCCTGTGCATACGTGAAACCAGTGTTCCCTTTTAGTGGGGTATCCAGCCCCGCCCCCCCTCCCGACCTTATTGGATGTATCACCTGTCACTTCCCATTCCTGGGTTCCCACTGGGTTTTGGTCCTCCTGCTCCCTTATTGGCCCCTGTGCGCCCCAAAGCACACCACTCCCCCCGAACCCTTACCCTATCACATCCTACCTCCCAAACCCCGCCCGAAGAGCTTAAATACCCTTGAGTCCAGTAATTAAATGCTTTTTTCTATGACCTCACCTACCTCTGAGAGCTACGTTTCTTTACTCCTGACCACGTGGAGATTTCGTAATCCCCTCCAGACCCCGCGGAGGCCTGGGGAAGTAGAGGAGCCGGATCCCCATCACAGCTGTTAACTCAGAAATACTTACATGTCTGAATTTATATTATGCTTGCCTTTAAATGCTGTGGTCATTGTAGAAATTGTTACATTTCTCTGAAAAGCAGAGAATATAAAGTAGAACTTTCAGAACTACAGATGACACATATTATACTGGAGCTTCTAAATCCTCTAAACACCATTTTGTGTATTTCAGTATACTAACCTGACATTAATATTTGCTAAAATACATAAGAGATACACATATTTCCTTTCAATCTATGGTTTTTAGAACTTTTGAAATCATAACTGAAAAAAGTACTTCAAGCTACAAAAGCAAAAATCATTATGGGTGCAAAGCAACACATTCTCATCAAAAAATTTGTACCTACTAGTCCCTAACAGGCTAGCAAGTTTATTTTTATTCTGTTCAATCCAAAACTAATGGGACACACAATCACTTTAAAAACCTACATTAGGAAAAAGAGATATTAATAGTTGCATGCAGTCTTATGGAAACCGGACAAATTTGTATGTGTAAATCCATAAAGATTACTAAATCCACAATATATGGCTTAGGGAGTTTGAGTTTCCAGTTGCTGATAAATAGAGAACTACTTGAAAAACTAATCAATTTATCCACCCTGCTATACTTTTCTATGAGCACCCTATTTTGTCCATTTTATCTCTGTACATTACTTGGATTTATAAATTTAGTTGGATTTTTCAAATACATGGGACAGTTCTGTGAAAGACTGGCACACAGGAATACAGCCAGAACCATGAAACTTTCCAGATTATTATTAGACTTGAAGAATTAAGTTATGTAGCAAATAGGTAAGTACACTTGCTGTTTTAACAGGAAAACTTTTTGAGTTGCTTTGACAAGCTACAGGCTGAAAACATGTAAAACTGAAGTCTTGGATGTAAAAAGAAATGCAAGATTGATTCCTTTTTTATATTTTTCTGTTTTGTCACAGTGAGCCTTACATTTTACAAATCTTTATTGAAAATCATATTATTTTAAAAAGAAACAAAAGACCACACTGTAAGAAGTGACTTTACTTAGATGTAAGAATGCAACAGCTCATGACACTAATGTATATACCAATAACTCAGGGGCATACCTCTCTCTTCTGTAGACTTGCTCTCCACTTCTACTAAAACTCTTCATATAACAAGAGTAGTTAACATATAATTTATTTTTTTTTTTTTTTATGACATAGATGTGCACATGCCAGTTTCAGATTTGAATTTGTTTCCAGATTTTTAAAATCAGAGCTTTTAGAATGTTACCATTCCTTTAGGTTCGGTTGTGTGGCCAATTAGACATACTCTTGGTTCCTTCAGTCCAAGCATACCATTTTAAAAATACAGTCAGGTTTTTGTTCTGAATCAATATCTCATACTTGATAATTTTGTAAATGGAGTCAAGGAAAAGATATAGTTTATTCTCTTAATTTCATTAGTTGGTTTCGAGGGTTTTGGGTTTTTTTGGTTTTTTTGTTTTGTTTTGTTTTGTTTTTTGTTTGTTTGTTTTTGGTTTTATTTCTATAGGAAAAACTATCAATTTTAAAACATCAAACCCAAAGCATCAAACTTTGTGACAAAAACAAAAGTAGTAAGATTATGTATTTTATAAATGTACTATATAAGATATTGACATGTTCTACAATGTATACTTAATAAACAATAAATAGAAGAGCAGTTGAAAACCAGCAGTAGAGAAAAAAATATTTTTCACTGAAATTGAGAAGAAATACTCCTACAAAGGACTTGTTTTGGATCTTCATTATACTTGAAGATTTATTTGAAGGGACAGAAAGATCTAATGTTGTCCAGGAAACTGAAGAAACTGTCATTAAATACAGAAAACTGCAAAAATACAGTGTGCTGAAAGAACATCTCTGAACAGAGGAAAAATAAATTTCCGTTGACTCTTTGCATTAGATTTTTTTCAGGAAAGAGCCTGCCGTGGATGCAAAGGTTGCTAAATATTCCATTCATAAACCAGATGTCTGTTCTTCCTTGAGTCTGTAAATTTTGGAATGCATTTTGCCTTCCATCTACATTCAGGACTGCGACAGTATCAAAGGGAGTTCTGCAATCTGCATCAGTGGGAGGCAGCCTGAGCTAGCAGCTGGCACGGAGGACTTGGACAAAAGCCTAACTTCACTAAGTCAATTGCAAAACCCTCATCAAACTGCAAGTTGGTGTCCAAATTATTACTTTTTGAGGGGTGCACAATTTTTGGATCAATTACCAGATGAAAGATGAATTCATAGCAGGACAGCAGACATAGCACTTTACTTTAGTTCTCCACTTCTCAGTTTAGTATGTTCTTTCATATCCACCTCAGTGAATTGATTTGAAATTCATAGATGAGGCAGGTTATATAACTGCAACTGTCTAGATCTCATGAGTATTTGCAGTAAGAACTGACTCACTGAGATGTGTACATGTGTGCACACCCACATGCACATACAAACTCTTCCCTCACTGCTTCATCCCAACAGATATAACTGCAGGTATGGTTCTTTAAAAATCCAAAGTCTCTCTCCGTTTTAAAAACTGATGGAATATAAATATGGCATTCCCTTTTTAAAGGGTAATGAAAGAAAGGTAAGTTTTAGTAAACAGCAGTTCAAGTTATCCAGTATCAATCAACTGCTTTTAAGAGGGGTAAACAATTACTGCTATATATATTTTCTTCTTAAGAGTAGGACACTGAAATCTCGAGTGAAGGAAGAAATCCTGTAATATGATTTAAAAAGAAAGAGGCACACACTATTCTTCACTATGGAGCACAAAACAAACTAGAGCAAATACAATGGGAAAGCAACAGTGAGAGAACAGCAAGAGTTCAATGCTATTCAGGAAAGCAGAAAAATGCAGAATAATTTGTTTTGCTCCAATGTGTAGGGGTGGATTTCCAATAAAGGAATATGCACTCCTTCTTTGATTCCAGCAGATACAAGCATACATTCTCTGAGCTGTCAAAATTCTGATCAAGCTGAAAACAATTCACAGCAATACTCGGGTACACTTCATGGATAGGTGCTATACAGAAATTGTTGATATTTATCTGGACAGTCATGGAAAACAGAAAGAATATATTAAAAAAAAATAAAATATACTATTCTGGTGTCTTCAGTGAGATCTATTTCTGATCACAGTTGGTCTATATTTTGACCTTTGCTTTGCATTATGCATTTGAAATACAATAGAAACAGAGAAGAGTAGTTAATATACAATAAGCCCTAGTGCAATGACACAATGCACAGCCAAAAAAAATTGCTCATTCTTGTGTGGTAAGTTAATAACCTAATAAAGTAAATGTAAAAATAGATATCAGCACTAAGAATTTAACACAATCAAAAGATACTTGCTTCATTTCTATTGTAACTAGACATATGTAATGCTTCAAAATGCAAGTAACTCTTAAAGAACAGATACCATATGGTTTTGAAACTTGAAGTATTACTGTGCAAATAGCTTATCAAAACGCATATTCCTTTGCTGAAGAAACTCACAGACATATGGGGTAAGGTCATCTAAAGAAACATGGTAAAAGACTAAAAAGGGAAAAAAAAAATCAAGGAGGAAAGCAGCCAATGTTCTTCCCAGCCAGGTTCACTGCCTTACATAAGGTTACAGCAGTAAAACAGGGAACCCTCTGCAGTGTGACTTCTGTCTTAGGACCTGGGCTTTTTTTTCCTCTTATAAAATGTCTTTTCACAGATCTTATCAGAAAGGTAAATTCTCAAAAAACCTTGGTTTAAGACATAATCCATTACTGAAAATGTATGTGTTCCAAATATGGTGCTCGTTTTACTGAATCTAGAGGTTGTTATGAGCCTAATTGTAGGTTAAGATTTATCAGAAACAAGGATAAGAGTTCTTATGTATTTGTATTATATAAAAATTTTTGCAGCACTGAAAACCTTTACTGACTCAGCCTCTCAGATGGACTACTTATATCCACATTTTCAGGACACAATTTTAAAACCAAAATTATTCTCATGCAATTTTAGGAGCTGAATTCAAGAGAACAGAACATTTGAAAATAATGGGAACTGCAAAAATACAGTAATTCTGTGAAATAGGTCAAAGAATGTCTGGTTTGCTGTGTTTACAACAAGGACAGTTAAGTCTTCACGAACATTAATCTGCATTATTTACACTACAAAAAACTAAAGGGAAACAGAGCCTGTAAACATGGGTTCTCTAAATTAATGGTTTCTTTTTTTTTTTTCACATTTTCGTTCAGAA
>JAWWTY010000123.1:53793659-53823827 GCA_035222235.1 Margarornis squamiger
AATTTACCTTATAAGTAAAAGTGAGAAAATGCTCCTATAGATAAATTACTTTTATTAATTTATTAATTGCCAGAATTCCTTTCATATTTTCAAGTCACCATTTCACACATCATGAACCCCTGTCTATATTGATGGTGGAACTTTTGACACTTGCAGTCTAAATCTGAAACTGTCATTGGGAACAGAGCATATTATCAGACTATATGAACCAAGATAGTGCACTTCTCTTTCCTGCCTTTTAGTTCTTCATGTGTCAGCCAGAGTGTAATTTATCTACTGATTTCTTTGTGGGAGTTAAGTAACTGAATCACAAAAATTCTGAGCTCCTTTTCAAGCTCTGCTCTTTACTTCATCTGTGGCTTCAGACATGTCACTTAATCTTTCTTTACTCCATTTCCCCCTGTAAAAATGAAAGCTGCAAACCATATTTTCCTTATTTCACAGAGATGACTGCTCTTCTCCAAACCCTTACATATTTGATACTGAAACATGAGCTAACTTAAAATACTGTGCTGCAGATCAAAGACATGTTCATGTAGAAATACCTGAGCTGGCTTTAAGGCAGGTACCTCAGGTGTGGCAAATAGTGTGATTAGGACGGCATGGAAACAAATCTCCAGGGAACATCATATGAGCCATAACCTACAGTGCTGCCGTTTCACTGCTATAGGTACTCTAGCTAAATTAAACAAAAAAAGAGAACTGATTAGGCCACTACATGCAAAAATGAATAGTGACTACAGAAAATCAGAGGGTGGGTGGGAGGAATATAATGAAATATTTCTAAGATGGCTGCAAGAAACATGAGAGAGACCTCACAACCAGGTCAATGGACATGAAACAGAAGAATGAAAGTCTCTGCTTAGAGATCATATGTGTAACTAATAATATATGAATTAGTATGAAAAGACTGTCTTGTCCATTCCTCAAATTGTGAGAATATATCTCCATCTATCTCTACTTTACTAGAAGAAATAGAACATGGGAATATTTATAATTCAGAGGAAAGGTAAATTATAAGGAAACATAACACTGCATAGTATTTAAAAGATAAAATAGAATGCTTCCATGTTCTTTATAATGATGATAAAAAGTCACAGTTAAATAAGAGAAAAAAAGAAAAGAAACCCAAAACAGTTTTGATACCTTTCAGTGGATTTCCCTGTTGAAAGACATCCTTCAGGACAGTAGCCTGACTTGTAAGAAATTAGGGGTTTTTTTAGTACTACTACTATTATTATTATTACTATTTAGAAAATCATAATTTAAGGCATGCGCTGACTATTAATTGTTAGAGTTAGGAGGAGAGGTAATTGTGGAAGTTTATGTCACTGGCTTGTTTTTTTTTTTACATTTTCCTCTGAGATGTGACATTGTCAAAACCAGAAGGCTATGACTAAAGACCAGGAAACTAATTTACCATGGTAATGTCTTTACCCTTGATATACAAATACAAGTGTAATGAAAATGTTCTCAAGAAAATTATTGTGCAATTTACATTAAGAGAGTACCATTCTAACAGCAAAATTAGAGAAGAAGGCTGCACATATGAGCGGAATTTACTTGTAAAGAAAGCTCCAAGGGCAGGGGATAAATTAACTCAGAAGTTACTTTTGGTTCTGCAGATTTTACTAATTAACAAGATCTTTGCATACTGAATTTTCACAGTCAATCTGCTAACATTTCTTTTTTTCTTTCTTTTTTTTTTTTCTTTCTCCTCCCGCATCTGACACCACAGCTAATCATCAGAACAAAACTTTAATCTACATCTGACAGTCATGTAGGCTGGTAGGCAATGTACAGCATATTCAAAGAAAATCAACCCTCTTACCCCTTTTTATTTTTTTTTTAATTTTATTTTATTTTCCAGCATTTTATCCCGAACTGAGAAAATGGAAAGAAGCTCTTATCAGTAAACAGAAAGCTGAATTTCCTATTTACTCTGCCTGTGGACTCAACCTTCTTAAATTTACCTTAACTATACAGGTTGCTTGTTTTCCTTAGTCATCTTAGCTTGGGAAAAAAAAAAAAAGAAAAAAAAAAAAAGTATGAAATGTTTCAGAAGGTTTCCTGTACTGTGCTGAGAATTATCATTTCACATTCTAAAATGAAAGGAAATCCAAAGCAATTAGTTATAACTGCATTGTTTATGAAACTGAAATTAAATGGTAAATATTTGAAGTAAAAATTAATAACCAAGATCGCTTCCAAAGTGCTGTTTCCATGGAAAATCTGCATGAAAATCCAGCATAAGTCCTGATTAAAACCTAACCAAGCTAAACACTGAAGATTACCTAGATTCCAATTAAATGTGACAAATGAATGCTTGACAGATTTCAATTCCAATTCTATTTCTGTCAGAATGATCCATTAATATTGAAGACTACATTATCACAATAAAATTGTGCTTAAAATAGTTAAAATACAAATGGACTTAAGAATCATATCACAGAAAACTCTCACTCAAATGTCAGATAATTACATATATGAAGGAAGAAAGGTAGATTCCATCCTTTTCTGTTATTGTTTATAGATTAAAGTCAACAAAAACTGTTGAAATGTTGCTTTTAAAAAGACAGCAAAATCCAAAAGTCTGTAGAGTATAATTTTCATCGCAATATCACCCACCTTTCAAAGGTCTCAGTTCAATGAGAACTGAGGAGAAGGAATTCCTGATTGCTATATCCTACCATGCAGATTTTATTTCCTGGAGATTTTTTTTTTTTCATTCACTTATCCATGAATTAATATATTTATCCACCTCTTTGTTTCTATCCACTAACTATAGAATCCAGTTTTTAAAACTGAATCCAACAAATTCATCCTGCCAAATATAAAATACCATTAAAAAAAAAAAAAAATCTGGAATATTTTAGTTATTAGAATGCAATGCCAGTTTTTGCATCAACACAAAATCTTAAATAAACTGGTTTGCTTTAACTTGTGACACTGCTCAAGAACACTTCATTTTCAATTACACTTCATTGAGTGTGATTTTTTTCATTATTATTTCATATTGTCTACTAAACATATTAAAAATTGTATTTAATTGTGGCTCTACTGTTCCTCCAGTGTGACTCAGGCTTACCCCATGTTAGCATACTTTGAACACAGAATTTCATGTCTACAAATTCTCTACATTGCTGTATGCAAGGGAATTAACCAATTGTTTAATTTTATTATCCTAACCACAAAATCTTACTACAAGACAGACAATAAAATAATCGACCCAATTTAGGTACAAAGTCTATAAATTTTTTTCTGACATTTTTTCAGTAATACCATTATCACTTTTCCCCTCTACCAGATCTCCAGAAAGTTGAAATGTAAACAAGTACTCATATAGACAACCAAGAAGAATATATAGGCACACATATGTACTTAAGTTACTGTATCTTTAGATGGGTAATTCTTTTTGGCCCCTACTGCTACTGGGAAATAATTAAATTATTAAATAATTAAATTTTAAGCATATGCAGACTGCTGTAGCCATTCTTTAGTCATGCATACTAGATTTGGCAATATCTTACCATGAAGAATATCATAGTTTTACTGGGTCGACATGTCTATCTCAGAAAACACAAAAACCCAAGAACAGTTAACCAGTGTAGTAATCTCTGAAAAACTAAAACATGCACTTAGCCAAACTAATTAATTCATTCTATAACAAAAAATACACCACTCTTCTTGCATGTACCCACCAATTACAATTGGATTAGAAAACTCATTATTTCTTTGCTATCAAATATCTGTACACTTTGATATATATTAATTTATTTTGTTGTTTATGGGCAAAGGAAAATACAATCAAGTCAATGTCTGACTTTATAAACCTTTAGATCAAGGCCAACAAGTGGAGAACAGTGAAATATTCATGTTTTATAAAATACATTTCAAACTGGTCTCTGTTTTGTTTTTGTTCTGTTTTGTTTTGTTTTTGTTTGTTTGTTTGTTTGTTTTGGGTTTTTTTTTAAATCCTCAGTCGTTTTAGATAGAAAGAAAAACAGAACCTAACCTAAGATTTATATTAACATTTTTTGATTTTTTTAATAGTAGGAAAATTACTATGGAATAAATAAGTATGCAGCATCTTCCCCTTCTACATAAATGAATCCTGAATTTAAATGAGATGGTGTAAAACTATTGTACAAAATAAAGAATGAAGAAAAGGAAATTAATGTTCTTCTTTTCTAAATAATGAAGAATGGACTTGACATTCAGTGTTATTTTGAAACAGTCTATATAATATTTTTGGGGAAAAGAGAAATTTCTAGAATGGGGTTTTTAAATCCTATTTCCTTTTCCTGATATTGTACATATTACATTCTGGAAAATGTCCTAAGTAGTTTTTGAATCAAAAATGGAAGGAAAAGAGAATACATGTCCCTTATGGTCTTTTATCTAGAATGAAAAGTATGGAATTTAATTCAATTTCCATTTCTCCAGCCCTCTAGTGGTACTTTTTCTTCAATGTTTTAACTGCTTCTGCAGTATAAATTTTAAATCATGTAAAGGAAAGAAAGTGCTGGTTTAATTAGTGGTGTTATCTTCCATTATTTTGTATACCTGCATTTTAACAAACTTTAAAATAAAATTATTACAGGATTAACTATTTAATATATTTATTTATATTTTTGGACTGACCTTTCAAAAGTCTACTTAGTATCACTTTCTAGTGAGATTATGTGTGTGAATGTTGTGTTTGCCCCTACCATTTTCCATATGCTCTGCCTCACCAACACTGCCATCCGGCGTAGTCCTTTCGTAGTTGTCCTCTGGGAGTGGAAGGGCACCCAGTCTTGGCCCTGATGAACTCTTACTGCTTGGTGTTTCTGACTCCTCCAGACCGCTGTCATAGCAACTCTGCAATGACCCTTGATGCGGGTCCTGAGGCTGACTCACAACAGAAAACGTCACTCTACGAAATGGCTGCAAGAGAAAAGATTCTGAATGTCACTGGAAAGTTCAGTCTTTGAAAAACTGATTCTCAAAACATGACTTAAGCAAACTAATATTTTAACATTTACCAGTTAAACAATTTTGTCTACATTAAAGAAAACAGCAAGTACAGTTCTTAAATAAAAGGCCATTGGACAGAGCAACCATGGAATTGTACTGTGATATACGGTCCAGAACCTTCACAGTTTTTCATAGCTTCCTTTCAAATGATTACAAGAGCTAAGAAAGCTGGTTTAAATATTCATAAATTTTGTACAGTTTCTCTTTCAATCAATAGTTATAAGTTGAACAGAATTAATATCAGATTGCATAAAGGTGCTTGACAGTATGTGCATGTGTATGTGTAAGACTGTGTGGGTGGGTAAATTGCTCACCTGTAAACCATATTGTGGGTATTACATAGTAACACACCGACAAACTTCTATAAAATCTCTCCCTGTGGTTCTGAAGGCTAGCTGACATGAGGAAGTGTGTGTGGGGGGGGGGTGGGGGGAAGAAGAAGCAAAAAAATAGTCTCTTAAGTCCTTTGCCATAAAAGTCAGTGCCTGGAGACAGGGTGTGTTGCCAGCTGACTTAATAAAGCCTTTAAAGTACTGAAAGCACAGCTGACACCACACGTTTCCACCGGGACTGTACAAACATAGATTGTTAGAGATTTGTATTCATTCAAAATGACAGATATTACTGTTGCTCTGGAAGCCAACATGCTGAACCCTGGCACCAGTGAGCATTCCAGGAAATGGGAGAGTCAATCCTTCACATTTCAGAGGACACTGAGGGCAGGTGGGATTTTCAGTAGGAAGCTAGGGGATTCTCCTACAATTTGAACCACATTCAAGCAGCAATGATATATTTAAAATAATTTATGATACATTTGAAATAACTTACTGTTCACAAGACTATAAAACCACAGAAAAATGTCTGATATTCTGGAAACCACCTTCTGAAACAAACACCAATAGACACATTTTTACAAGACACTAGGAAGACTTTCAGACAGTGTTGCTGAATCCTGCCTTTGGATTCAGACGTGTTTCAAGCCCTATGTTAGAATGAGACTTAGGCGTACATCACCCCCATTGGCACCTCTAGTCACTATAGGATGAAAATGCATATATGCAGGCAAGAAGGGAGAAAAGAGCAACTGCAACCACTTACACAAGCCCTGAAGAACAGAAGTCCACATCAGGTTTGCAAGTAGAGGGGTCAGTGGAGTTTCAGTTAGAATTTCTACATTCAATTTTTACAATTCCTTTGAGGATACAAAGTTTTGAAGATATAAAGAGGTTCAGTGCTGATGACAAAGAGGTTGGACTACAAACATAACGCTAAGTCTTGCTGGCACAAGTAGTTCAAAAGATGACTGTTGCTAGAAATACTTTACTGTAAGCTGTTTGATAGACCAAAACTTCATGCAATGAGATGCCATAGCCTGTAACGATACATCAGTTACTACTCAGCTCTGGACCAGTGATGCAAACTGTGAACCTCCCATATTTGATTTTACTTAGACCGTCCTATAGGCTATTTCTGAATATCATACTATCTCTCAAGAAATGAATTAGCTTCCAGAGATGCTGTGACAAGCTGAGAAAACATGCAAATTGAGGAGGCAATTCCCATATTTTCCCACAAACTGCTATGTTTCTCTGTTATCAATTTTCACAGAGGAAACATTAACATCTACATTTGAGAGGCCCTATCAACCTGATATCCATATGATAACCTGACAACTCTCAGGCATCCAAGGACTAACAGGCGACATTTCAGCAAACACTTTTTAAAAGATGCTAAGGACCTTGGTCACAGCCAGCATGGCTTCATGAGAAGAAAGTCCTGCTTGTCAAGCCTGATTTCCTTTTATGACAAGGTAACCCACCTAGCTGATCAAGGGAAGTCAGTTGATGTAATCTTTTTGGATTTCAGTAAACTTTTCGATACCGTCTCTCACTGGATCCTTCAGGAGGAAATGTCCAGCACACAGCTGGATAAACACATCATGTGGTGGGTGAGCAATTGGCTCAGGGGTCAAGCACAGAGGGTAATACTCTACAGCTTCCTCATGAGGGGAAGAAGAGGGATAGATATTGATCTCTTTTCTCTGGCAAACGGTGACAGGAGTCAAGGGAATGGCCTGAAGTTGTGTCACGCTTAGGTTAGATACTAGAAAAAAGGTTCTTCATCCAGAGGGTGGCTGGACACTGGAACAGGCTCTCCAAGGAAGTGGTCACAGCACCAAGCCTGACTGAGTTCAAGAAGTGTTTGGACAATGCTCTCAGGCACTTGGTGTCATTCTTGGGGATGGTCCTGTGCAGGGCCAAGAACTGGACTTGATAATCCTTGTGGGTCCCTTCCAGCTCAGAATGCTGGGATGCCTGTGAACTAGTAAAACTAATGCCCTGTAGCCCAGAGTTACTCTCAATGGAATCTTAATATTATGACCCTGATCCTTATTCAGTTTTCTCCTCTGAAAAGGAGCAGCTCTGACAGTGAATAACAGCATAGTATGGCACTTAGAGAACCTGCAGAATTCAAGGGTGGGATGCAAAGCTTATTGTTCATATTTACCACACACTACACCTTGATCCTACTTACAAAATCTACTAACGACCACTTTGGCATAATTTCTTTAAATTTTTTTGTTAGAGATTTAACTAGAAGAGACAAATACTGCCACCTACTTCCTAAAGGTTTTTGAAATTTTACTCAATCATCATGATAACTGAACTCCAGATAGTTTTGTAGATATAATCACCTGCCTTGGACCACTTTGTGGAAAAGACATGGTGTACCATTGTTAAAGAAACTTCCCTGTCTGACCATCCAGGAGCCGCTCTGGCAGTCGCATTTGCACCATCTGAGCTGGGACTGAGGCCCCTTCACAGCTACACATCCCACACTCACACAGTCAGACCAGATTTCTTTACTGGTTTGACCCCAGATTTCCCATAGCTGAGTTCCAGACATCCTAGTCCTTAAAATAATTTAATCTTGTTGCAATAACTAAATAACAAAATAATAGTTCCATCTGGGTGCCTCAGAAAAGGGACCCCTTACAAAGGAAACTCTAGGCTTTTATACCCTCACAGTCTAAGTGCCTGAAAGTCTGGGCATCATCATATCCTGTCATGTCTCTGAGTGTCCATTCATCTGACTGGGCCACAGGTCCCTGTGCCCTTTGTTATGCAAAGGGTTGGCAGTCCAAGGCTTCTTGGACTTCCAACCACCAAGAGCTCAACCTGTAGCTTGCGCTGGAGCTGCACACCAAGCTGCTGCCACTGAATGTATTCCTCAACACCATAAATACTTTGCATCATCTACAGTTACTGCAAGAACAGAGTGAACTTGAGAATTAAAAAACAAAAAAAAAAAAAACAAAACAAAACAAAACAAAAAACCAAAACCAACCAACCAACGAAACAAAAAACCATATCAACTATTTGGAACTTTATGTTCCCTTTCCCATTGATTTTTTGGAAATCAGTCCCAACTAGATCACAAGCACAGAACGCCTGTTTATCATACCTGTAGTTATCACAAGAATGTTATATAAAATAAGTTTTTGAAAGGACTATAAAAGATTCAGGAGCATCCTGATCATCTTCACATATTCTTTTAAAGACATATACCTTACCTAGGCATTTAGGGAAGAATAGGTGTGACAGATGCAAAGCTGAGCTGTTTTACAGCTTAGGCAAAAAATTCCCACAGAAGACCACTACTTATCCTCTAAACTAAAATAAATTTGATGTACCTTTACTAAGTTATCAATAATAGGTTTTTAAACAGATCTGGCTGTTCATCTTGCTTTTTTCTTAAGTGCTGTACTTAATTATCTGACACAAAACTAAAACACAGAGTATTCACTTCAGTAGAGCAAAATTCAGCCATTCCACAAAGCATCAATGAGTATGACATAAAGATGATAAAGTCCTTTCTGAAAGTATGATGTGCATGTAAATATTTTAATTGTTATTCTGCACCATTTATTATACTTCTACTTCCAGTGCAAACATCAGAATTCTGACCTCTGTATTTCATTACTTTGGAGAGCCATATCTGCTCAGGCAAATGTATTGCAAATTTTGAATGCATCATGTCTCATGGAATAACATCATGGCCTGTGCTTTTCTGATAAAAAGAAATTGGATCATAATATATGTTTGTTACCTGCATAGTTAGGGAACACTCTATCTGATTATTGTACTGAATTTTAAGAACAAAAAAACCTGAACATCTGTACTGTGGTTTAGTGTCTCCTTTCCAATATGCCATAATTTCTGATATGCAAATCACCATATACTTAAGACAGGATAATCTGGATAAGCATATCAATTGTCTAGCAGTTATAAAAGATAGTAAGTTTTTATATTCTCTTTGAATATTAAGGCTAAACTACTTATGGTACCTATTTTTTACACCCAAAAAACTAGCACATCTTAGAGATAAAATTGATAAAAACACAGAAGTATATGATTGCTATAAAATGCCTCTGGAAACACCCTGTGTATATGTGTATGCATGTTAGTGTTCATGTAACTCTTAATATTCCTTTAATTGTTACTAAAATTTAAGTTCAATGAGATTAAGTCCCTGTGAAGAAAGCTATGAACACTAGAATGTTGATACATAATAAATGCTACATAGGGATCAGTTACTATGATATACTCTTTGTTTACATCCTTATCTGTAAAACAGTTGAGATTTCAAATAAAACTGCATATTGAGGAGAAAAACAGGAGGGAAAGAGGATGAATACTAGGATTAATATTTCCAAGAAGTTATTGGTAAAACACTGGTTATCTCATGCATTTATGGCAGTATCAAAAATAAGGGTATAAGCTGCACTTTAACAAATAAAACCAGACTGCATCCTTAATTTTGTGTTTCCATTTGTAAAATTACCTCAGTATTTCTCGCAGAAAATTGAAAATGAGAAATTTCCAAGTGCTGACAAATTAAGGCACCTACCCATGAGGGAGGAGATTTATGATTAGTTTATTGATTTTCAGTGCACAACGTTAACACAGCTCCATCTGCCAGCACTGTGAATCAACACGGCAGAGCTGCTTTTACCCAAATAAGTCCACTAGCTGTTCAATTTGTCCTTCCTAGCAAAATGGCAACTCTAAGCCTTTACTAGTCCCCTACTAGGGATAGTCCTTACTATATTCTTGTTTAGTAAGAAGACAAGAGTTTAGATAATTTTTCCCCTCTGAAAATTGATACCATATTTTCTGAGAACAACATATAATTATTTCTAATTATATCTGATCCTGGAGATGATCAGATCACAGAGAAAAGATATACCTTTGCATTATACCCTAATGGTAAATCACCATTTCTTCCTTGTTTCATCTCTATTTCATAAACAAGATGTTTTCTTTTCCCCTCATCAACAGAACAAAAATCACTGCAATGCCAAAGACATATGCTTCCTGTTACCTGTTGTTGTCTAATAACTTATTCTAAGGTACAGTGCTTATCTTAGCCTCTATTCAATAATTCATTCCTATCAAACCTAGAAATTAAAATTATATTTTCCATTCATGAAGAACCCTAATTTCAGCACTTGACAGTAGGGACAGACTTTGGATAGACTTGGTGAAAAACAATATATCCATATAGCTCCATGAGGCTTAATCGTGACAGTTTTTCACTATTAAGAAAGATTTTCCTTTCACATCCTAAAGTTTCTAGTTTGGTATTATACTTCCTTTTACTTCACGTTGCTCATGGATTATATTCTTTCATGGCTTCTGTGTATCAATTGCTATCAGCATTGTAAATATTGTCTGTTCAAATCCTGATGCATTTGGACTATAATAGTGGGGTGGAAGAGTGAATCCTTTTTATGTTTAATAATTTTGAGAGCTAAGCTTGCAACAATCAACCCTTTCTCAGCCAGTTGTGTCACAACTGATTCTGGATAAAGTAGATGCACTGAAGTGTAACAAGGAAGAGTTGGCAAATTTCTCTCTTAATTACTTAGCATTTGGATAAAAATAGTAGGACTTCCAGGCCTTTCTGCTGTCACAATACCTACATCTCAAAAGCATAAGGACTTAAAACATTTTAAACTGCAAATGCAGTCTAAAATGCAACTTAATATGTAGAGAAGCATAAAAAATAGCTGAGAAAATTAAACTGATAACCAAGCTAATGAAGGTTTACAAGTATTTGTATCAATTCATCCAGCATTACCTTGGACATTACTCAAACCCTGGAACATCAGAAAGTAAGGTTCTTATTTTTTCCTGACTCTTAAATCAGATTAATTCCCACTTAATTCCCACTTTTAACAATGTGTGGTGTCTTGGGCTATTTGCTAAGATTTAAGTTGGCCTAAGAGCCAGCTCTGGAGATCACCTAGTCCAACACTCCTGCTTAAAGCAGAGTCAGCTAGAGCACTTTGCCCAGGATGTAAGCAGTCAGGTTTTGGTATCGTTAAGAATGGAGATTCCATGGCCTTCTGAGCAAGCTGTTCCACAATTTTGCTACTCTTATAAGAAAGGTTTCTCTTATGTTTGAATGGAAGTTCTGTGTTTCAGTTTTCACCAAAGCATAAAAAGCACTGCTGATGAATCAAACATAAATAGTTCCTATTAGCTTCAGAAAGTCAATCAACATCAAGCTAGTGTAAGAATAATACAATGACACTGAGATGTGTATAGGGTAGATCTGAAAATAGGCAGAAGAGATACATCAACTGATCACATAAATTCAAAGTGTTTCTTTAGCACTTGAATTTTGATAAAACATATCATTATCCTTTTCTTTCTATTCATTCTTAATTGCTGGAAGCTTGTTGGAAGACAAACAAAATATTAATGAATGATTCCTATTCTGCATGAATAGTTTCAGCCCACACAACTCTTTTCCCCATTCAAATCACATATTTCTATTGTTCTAAACTTCTGTCATTGTGGGTAATAGAAAATTGCCAGGAAATTAAATTAAAAAGGCTTTTTTTTTTTTTTTTTTTTTTTTTTCCGATGAGAAGACTGAAACACCTGAGATTAGTATTACAGCAGCAGGGTGAAAGAGGAAAAACACACTAAGAATAATATTTTTTTTCTATTAAATTTAGCAAAATGTAGTGACAATTACAATTTTAAACAGGACTTGCATAAAATAAAGAAAATATTATAATATTACAGCTCTGTAGCAAACATCACCTGTGATGAACTGTGATTGGCTCAGCTATCAGGTATGAATTCTAGACAAAAGAGAAACACTCTCTATCATTATTTTCATTCATTTGGGCTTCATTTTTATTAACTTTACTTCCAGTAGTGATCTCTTGGTCATTAATTGGAAGCATATTTTGTTTATTCTGTATAAATATGAAACACACATCCATTAATATCTATTTGTTTAAGCCTAAGGCTAAATGATAAGATTTGCTATTCAGGGATAATATTTCATAATGCATTTTACATTATGGGCATCCTAGTGTAACATTCAAACATACTGTTTTTCTTTTAAGTTTGATGCTTTTCTCAGATATCCTCTGTTTTCTGTTACCCAAACTTGCCTTTCTGAATCACAAGGACTTTTGAGCAGACCAAAATTATTTTTGTTCACTTAGCTACATTAAGTAGATTCCTAATAATTCTTGTCTCTGTTACAAATAAACAAATAAAATGCATGTCTTTTTTTCTGTGAATATCATCAGAGAAGAATCAATAAAATGACCATCCTTTTCTCAGAGATACAATTCTCTTTTGTACAATGCTCATACAAAATATAACACACAAGTTCATTTAGCAGAAATTAAACAAGATCTTACAAGACTTTAAAGTGAAGCCAATATTCTTAGCATTTCACAAGAGTTCCTCTTGCTAGCTATTGAAAGGTGAGCATAAAGCAACCAAGAATAAATGAGAATCTCTATCAGATATGGTCAAAAGAATTTTACCATACTCTTTTGCCTGCTCATAAAAATGCATTTTTGTCATCACTTCGGTATCCCATTGTTTGAAAATCGTAAAAACAAAGCATCTATGACCCTGAAATGCTCTCTTATTATTCTACTGCAAGCATGAAATGGATGAAGTAGCACTTTGTCTTACCAAGAACAATTACAACATGAATTAAGATTTTTATCATATTTCTGTTTTCTCAAAACAAAAGCTTGTGCTATATCTTTCATGAAGATTAAACACAAAGTCAGTGTATCTAGTATCTTTTTCTGAATTCATTAGATTGCAGTATTCTACTCTCTTACTAATAATTTTCATTGAAATACTCTGAACACTTCTTTGACCAAAATCTATTATCAAGGCACTGTAACATAATTAATTTACCTAAGCGTCCTGTATCTTATATTACTCACTACTTACACCTTCAAAATGGCTGTCTTTCCTGAAGGAGTTTGTTTTAGTTTGGTTTTCAGCAGAGATATTAGGGATATTTGTTCACAGAGGCTGCTGTGTCTGTCAGCTCCTTATGTCTTTCAGCATAAGAAATTTTTATCTCTGTGTACTTGCTATGCTGTTTCATTAAAGTTTTTCTTTGGCTCAAATAAGATTCTCTGAAAACAAACAAACAAACTCTCATTTCCATTCCACCAGCTCAATCACACAAATATTTGGGTTGAGATCATTATCAACTTCTCCTGAATCTGAAATATTATTAAATTTAATGTGTTGAAAGAATAAAGAATATAATCTTTTACCCTAGTTATCAGGGGCTAAAAAGGCTTAAAATGGGAGCTATAAATTAAAAAACCTATTTCAAAAGTAATTTACAAAAAAACTACCCACTGAGAAATGAAACCAGAGAGTCTGTCCACACATATTTTTCATAGGCCATAAAATGATGATCCTTTAGTTGTCTGAAGTTCAAGTGGGTCAAAAAGTGATGTGACACTAACAATTCATCCAATTAAACAATACTCATATATGTACATATATCACTTCAGGTTCTGGCACACAGTCTATTTCAGAGATATACAAATGAATATATGGAGAGACATAAAAATATTTCAGAACTACAAAATATGATAGATATAAATACAGATACAAATTGTCATATTCTATATGGCATTTTCTGTGAATCTACAATAATTTCATCAAATATTTCACATAAGATACAGACTACAGAAATTAATCTCCTTATCATCCCCAATTTTTGTATGCTATCCTTGGAAGAACTTGAAGCAAACATATTGGACCCTTTCAGATCCAATTTCAACAAACAATGTGCTCCAAGAGCCTATCTAGATAGCTTGAATAAAAAGATGCACAGTTCACAGTATCAGACTCAAGCTAGTCCGTAGTAAATCTCCACAGAGTGCATACAGTATGAAGATCAGTGTCAGAACCCACTGTTTCATCATACAGGTCAATACCTCTTGTGACGTTCTATTTGCTTATGTAGACAAATTACAAAAACTGCTTTCTCAATGTTTCTTTTTGCCTGCAAAGAGGCTTGTGCCTGCAAAGCAATCTTTGCCAGAATGCTATTGAAATCACAGATCCAGAGAGCTAAAGCATATAGGAACCTTTTCAAATATGAAGCCTTAGTATTAACAAAACACTGATGCAAAAATAATGTTTTCTTCTAAGTAATGTAAAATATTCCTGCTGCTAATGTTAGATGAAACATTTTAAATAAACTGAAAATAGACAACAGTGTTCTGTACAGAACTTACTAGATAAAAAGGGAAAAAAGTAACTCTCGAAAAAGTTTTGAATGATTAATATATTGCATCAAATTAGAACTCTCTGGGTCTTAAGTCTCACCTATGTGTTGTCATTGTTAAAAAGGTTAATTATTAATATTATTGAGAATATTTTCTTTTTAGCTATGTTCACAATAAAAGACTCTAGCCCAATAACAACAGGGAGAGTCACAGCTTCAAAATTTAGGAAAATTCTGCAGTAACTCCTTGAAGCATAAGATCAAATTCTAAATGTATATGAATACATAAACAAGGCACTTTAATAGGACAGATCTACAAATACATTAAATACAGATAAATTAATTCATTTTGTGAGTGGTTAGGAATAAAGGTTTTTGTATTTGTTACCAAAATTGTACTGATGATAATATACTTTCCAAAACCTGCATTTGAAGTATTTTCCAAAATTAGGTAATAGATTCAATATTTTATACTTTTCTTATATATAATGTAGTCCTTATTGTTTGTTTACTGTTTATTCATTTAAGTTGTCAAAATTATTCTTTAAACTTAAATGTCATAAATTTAAAGGCATAGTGATATTTAAAGGGTCAACACATTTATTTTTTTTTTTTTAAATTGAACAACCTAAACTCAGGCATAAAATCTCAGATACTCAGCTACACTTCTATAAAAGAAGTGAAAGGACAGAACTATAGAAATTTATCTCATCTAGGAAGATGTTTAATAAAATCAAAATATCCTTCACTAAATATTGAGGAATTTAAATTAGCTACATAATTTTAGATCACTCAAGTCAGATGAAACAAATGCTGTCTTGTTGAACACTGTAGCTATGTAAGTTATAATAATAAACATGCCATGGCCTCAAAATATGAGGCCTTGAAAAGGAAAATGATTAATTTTAGTCGGAAACTAGGTATTTGAAAAAGCACTATATATTTGACGGGGAGTGGGGGAGAAGAGACTTGAATGAATATAAAAATACAAATTTCTCCATTATTTCACTTTAATCAGGGTTACATACACTCTCATTGTGACAAATAGATTGTTAGAAAAAGTATATTTGAATGAGGTAATTGAAGAGGAAACTGATAAATAGCTAGCTACAGACAAAGTAAGAGAAGAGGCTGATGTCCAGAACCATACTCCAAGTCTATTTATCCATACAGCCACCTTATATAATTAAAACTCCTGCAACAGGTGTGAGGATATTTGTTAATTTACTTTTTTTTTTTCACATATCATACAGAAAAAAAAACAAAAAAAACTTCAAAAGTTTTGCATTATTGTAAAAATAGAATATACATTTTCCTCCACTGTAGGAAAATGTTTGAAGGGCAATGGGTATTTTAAAAAACTAATTAAAAGAGGACATTTAAGTGATAAGAAACTAATTGTTTCAAAAATATCCAAAATACAAAGAAGGAAAATATGAATTTTAAAAAAAAAATTAGTTACGTAACTTAGAAACCTGCTGATATCTATCTATTGCTGCCTGTTTCCTGTTATGGCCATCTGCAACACCATGCATGTTGCTGTAGGTTAAAAGTTACTCTGCAATTGTCAGTGATGTTATTTGAAGCAAGTTGCTTAAAGCCATTGAAATGTGAAAGTATTTACACCTGACTCAAAATGTTAGCAGCTATTTGAGAATGTAGTTTTAACACATTAAAGGTGTTTTAAATATGCGGCCATATAAGAAGTACTGAAATGTTTACCTGTGGAATTGATTACAACCATCAACTTGTTACACAATTATCACCAAATGAGAAAACAGTGTAATGTCATAGAAGAGCACGTTTGTTTGTAGTTTGATTTTATTTTTTTCTCTTCAAAAGTCTAGTGGTGAAATACTATGAAAACAAATGTTAACTTAAGTGTTCTCTAATAAAAACTTCCTGCCATGTGTTTGTTGATACATACTCCGGTCAACTATTATTAAAAGCATGACTTTTGAGAGAGGCAATTAGTTGATTGTCTGAAGGACAACAGCATGGATTTTGCTAAGTCCTTCTTTATAAATACTTTTATTATCCTAGGACTTGATTTCTATATGTACAGTTTCATTTTCATTTTTCCAAGTCAAAATCACTTTCATCTTTCACTTCAGATTTGGACCCGGAAAGTAAATACATCTGTTAATCACTCAAAAGATTTTCATCATACACTTTAAAAAATCATCAAAGAAGTTATGTATCTGAAGAAAAATGAATTTATTATGCATACATAAAATGCTGTAAAATAGAAACAGAAAAGCTTGACTTATATAAAAAAAAATTTAAACTGAAATTATTCATAGGAAAAACTTTATAGATGTGTTTTCCATAAATAGAACATTACTATGCATAGATTTTAGTAGTCAAGCTAGCTGAAATGTTCTTGAACTGGTTAGCATAAAAAAAAACCCAAAAAACAAAACACACCTCCTCAACTAAAAACATGGCTACACCTTTCAGATTTCATCACCAATTTAACAAAGTTCAAGTGTAAAACTTTAGGTGTGACAGCCATCATTATACAACAATATGTTATAGAAAAATGTTTTCTTATGTTGATGAATGCAGCTTGTGCTTCAATGATGAGAACCCCAGACTGGTGCAAAGATTCCCTTTTAAAAGATTCAGGTCATTTTCTTTAGTTCCTTCCAAGACCTTTTCTGCACAGCCCAACTGTAGCAAATATTCATTAATATTTCTTCAGATTGGGTTTTGTTTGTTTGTGAGAAAGATGTACTGATTCTTGATAACAGGAAAATGTATTTGCTAGAGCTCATATTCCCTTAGGGTCTTTAAGGCACTCTGAAAATAAGATAGTAAAAAGAAAAATACTCTAGGCTTAATAAATGTCTGTTTTTAATTGCATGTCTCACAGACATTAAACAGACAGCAAAGGATTTATGATACATTTTGTTGTGTGGTTGATGAAAAATGAGTTCAAATTATGGCTCACTAAATCCTGTATTTTCAGTAGTCATTATCAAGGTTGTTGATAAATACATTGTTTGAGACTCAAGGAAGTCCTACAAAGAGTTCACAAACTGGAGTTCATGTTCTTTCATTTTTCAGCTCTATACCAGACAGGGAACCTTCAGTGTCACAAGGAGAAAACAGCCTGATGGATTTCCTGGAAAAAAACTACAGTCCCAGAGAAGCATACTGAGATTGAAAGAAGATTAAAAGTAGACTGCATTGTCTTTTCAGACAGCCAAATTCATTCTTATTATGCACTCTCTCAAATATTCGTCTAGATATGTGTTTAATGCTGTGACTGTAATTCAAGACAGTCTGCTGCTTGTTATCAGTTCCAAAGAAGATTTAAATATTAAGATGTTATTAAAAAAAATGACAAGGTGAAATAAATCTTCATCTGTTCTATAGTTATGAAGTGTCACATAGAGAAGCAATGTGTTTGCCTATCCACCTTTCTTTCTCACCAAGACCAAAGTATGGGAAGAACCAAAACCAAAAAATGTTTTGGACATTTGATGTAATTCCATTATTTCATTATACAGTGTCATGCAGAACATAAAATGAAGGGTTGGGAATTATTAGATGTCACCGAAAAAGAGTAACATTTAGCTAAAGCAAAAACATAATTCAAATAAAATATCAGATTTTTTTCATTATATAATCTAGATTTTTCAATATTGTCATTCACACAGAAATTAGGATCACATCTTGAAAATATCATGTAATGCAGAAAAGAATCATATACTGCACAGGGTCAGGATGGCCTGTAGGTTCTGATGAGCTGCATGGTTAGTAAATACTGGGATCTTCACAGGTCATTCTTATAATTCACAACTCTTGAATTCTCTCTCCGAATATAAGAGAGAGAGAGCATTTCTAGCATAGGAATCTGGGCTGAACTCTGAACTTTATATCTCAAATTGTGCTGCCATGTGAAGTCACCCAAGCCAGCTCTAAATGAATCTGACTGGAAGGCTGTTGTGCACTTCTTAATTGATTCGCATCTCTATTCATACAACACCATATAGCTGAATATGTGCGATTTCCACTTTGCATGTTGCAACTTTCAGGATTCATTTCACTATTTCTTCGTCATTTAATTCATGTGAATGAATAAGATTAGAGAGGTCAAATCTTTGGCTGATATAAATTAATGTATTCTTGGTGTCTGACTCCAGGCGTCTGTTCTTTCCCTAGTTATAACAAGATGTTTTGCTTTTTCCAAACAAAGCAACATAATGGGCAACAATATTGTCATGGCTGAAGACAGTCTTGGATCTTGATTGGATGAGGCAGCATGCACTTCATAAAGCCAGCTGGCACTAGTAAGAACACTTTCTGGTCAATGCCCTCTAAAAATAAAAAGTATCAATCTCACCAAGAGCAGACCCCTATTGCAAAGTCCAAAATTAAATGTAGCTCTCCCATTTGGCTGCTTTATTGCTGCCACTATGCCATCTGGCCAAAAATTATTTAGCCCTGTATCAGCTTTATGTCTGTAACTTTTAAAGCACAAATATTTATATTTGAGTTTTGTCCAAAAATTCTCCTAGATAAGTGGTAGAAAAAAACGTTTCTCTTTCTAGTTCCAGACAAACAAAGCAGAAAGTCTGGGCAGATATAAGGGAAAGAAACTTAATTCAAGAACTTGACAATGAAAAAGAAATTCAATACTTGTGCTATTTCTAGGCAGATTTGAATAAATTGATTATAATTGATTTTATGCTGATGTCTTCATCTTAAATGGCATTGCTTTCTTGGCTTGTTCCATATGATTATAGGTTATTGGATCAAAACAAATGTAAAGCTGCAGTCTTTGTAGAATTGAATATACAGCTTTTATTCAGAACTGTGAACAGAAGAAAGTTCACTTAACTTTTTTTAATTCCTGCCTTCGAGGATGAAATTGCACCTTTTCAAAGCATTATGAAAAAGGTAACAGAAAATGCACAGTTTTCTAATTGTAAAATAATTGTGATGTTCATGTAATTACATTTATCACAGGACGCTTCAGATAGAAGGAAGGAAGCAGAAAGGAAAGGAAAATGATGTTGGAAAGTCTGGATTTAATTCCTGGCTCAGCACAAATGTAATGTTTTGCTTTGGCAATGTCTTTCACCTATCTGTAGATTAAAAACAAAGATTACCCTTTACCTTCATATAATGGTTACCCTCACCTTGAAAGTAGACTTTGTAATCCCACAGTAGAGACTGTTGGAAGCACAACTAATGTAACAGTATTTCAAATAACTGAAGACATTGCTGGGGAGGTGACCGCCACCCTAAGAATCCAGAACACAGTGGATACTACTGAATTTTTATTGGCTATGTATCTTCTTGGAAATTGCAACAAAAACATATGTAAATTTCTAGCCAACAACACTACTATAGATATGCAGACATATCACTAACATACTCTTTCCAATACTGCATATGATTATGCAGATTTTCTTTCACTTGTTTCCAAATTATAAGCCTTTGCAAATAAATACAGAAAAAATAACTGAAGGGAAAGGGGACATCACTAGGACATTACAAATACTGACTGTGTCCAAATTTCAAGACTGTATTCTGAGGCTACTCTGCCTTGATGGAATTTGTAATAGATGTATGTGCTCTCAAAAAAGCTCAGCTTCACTGAACTAGAAAACCAGCTAAAACTACAGTTTCTGTAGAAGCACAGTTATGTTAATATCTCAAATTCCAATTTTAAGATTAAACTTGAGTCACTGTCCTTTAACTTCATCACCTAAATATGGCACAACAAACATCTAACATTGCACAAGTAGACATTTTTTGACACATATACAAAAATACCTGGTAAATCACAAGGAAAAAAAATAAGTTTAAAAGTGTTGAAAGACTATCCTTTAAAAAAGTAATTCTAAACCCCAAGAAAACTGTAAGAGGTTCTATTTATTTTGGCTTACTTTTCTATATCATTTTAATGTACACAAGGAGAAATTCTCTTTTTTGGTATGCAAATAGCTGAAATCTTTCCTCTATAGATAAAAATACTTACAGTTTTTTTGTAAATCTACATTTCCCTGAAACGTTTTAAAGTATGTCTGTTTTTAAGAAGATAGATTTTTATAACACTGAGACATTTAATTGAAGTAAAGCTGAGCTGCCAGTGGTTTCCTCTGCAAGCAGTTTTGACACCAGAAGTGTCATTTCAGGGCAAACTTAATTCAGGTTTTGGGAAAAAATAAGGGAGGGATTTTGAAACAATTTAAAACACTACTTCAGAAGTACACATTATTTTAAGTATATAGATTTATTTACAAATTAATCATTACAGATTACTTCATTAAGGAATAAATACAGGCTGAGAAAACGACAGTGATTTCCCCAATTAAAAGATTCACATTTTTCTCCCTGAAAAATCTGGGTACATTAGACTTACTGCATTTGGGTGGTGTGCATAGGTCATTGAGGTATGACAAGCATCATAATTAATGGACAGATGGAACCTTGCCATATGTGAAGAATGATCTACCATGTAATAATTCACATAAGTACAGAAAAATTCAATTCACTACATACGTGATATGTTTAATGTTGATCTATCAGTAAGTCAAGATGGTAGGTTAAAGCTATTGCTGATCAAAAGGACAAATTATTCTTTTTACCTGCTGATTTCACACTTTAGATCAAATAAGAAGTCAGTAACAGTGGAGAGAACTTTCAGAAATATTAAAGACCTTGCTGCAGTAGCTGTGTTTATATGGTCACATAATATCTAAATACGATTCACATAATGAAAATTATAGTTGACTATTTTAAAATTATACTTTTCCAAGTTTATCTTCTTAACAAAAAAACAGATTCAGAGGAATAACCAGTTATGATACCCATTGGTAAGAGAATTGCAACACCAAAAGTGTACCAAAAGATCTGGTTCAACTCACACTGCCCAGAACATATTCCAGAACTCCTAAAAAAGGCTAAGAACATGACTCCCATATCCCATGGCATATATGAACCTGAAAAATAACAACTGAACTGGCATTGCTGATTTCAAAGTTCATGACAGTTTTCAAAGTTCATGACAGTACTGCAGGAAAATTATTTCTAATATAATGCTTCACAATTCACAATGGAAAACCTGGAAATCAACCTGTATTCCCTGCAAACTACAGAGGATGTATATAATCCAAAGTACAAATATTAGAAACCACATTCTGCAACTAAACATGAGGAATTACCTTCTATACCAGTTTGTGCCCAAAGGTGGGCTCTCATGGCTAGCACAGTACCATTTATTTCAACAGTTTGCATAAGATGTAATGAACAAATGGAAAACAAGCTCTAAAGAGTTCTAATCTGAGGGAGTAGAATTTTTTTTTTTCTGCTACTATTGCTTCCTGTGGATTTTATACAGAAAGAAATGCAGCAAGTTCCTAAGGCAGTCATCTATTTAAATAGGCAATGCAATGCATTTTCTAATATTTAGGATTTAGACTAGGCCGTGATGTAATTTACAACTAATTCAGAATATGAATGAATGCCAGTAAGTTCTGCTTGCTATTTGTATGTAATCATGCCAAGTTAGCAAAACACAAGATGTCTGAATCTTCAGAGCCATAGAGGATGTTCTAATTCACATTACTTTACATGTCGTAACAAGGGTACCACAGTGCATTCCTCTCTCCAGGCAAGCTGATCAATAGTCAAGCTTTAGCTCTGACTGTGATCTTTCACAGATGGTCAATAACATCTCTTTTCTTGTTTAGTTGGTGGTATCACTAGTTAAGATAAATACCAAAAGTTATCCCTTTGTGATCTTAGATTAAGATCTTGGACAGAAACAGGACATGGAGACAGTTCCAGAAAGGGATTCTGGTATTCAGCACAATTGAAATCAGAGGGTGACTTCACAGAAGTTACAAGAGCATGAGTAAGGTCAAAATCAGCCTTCCAAATTGCAAAGGATCCCTACTTTATTTGACCTCCCTTACCTACTGAGAACATGTTTCTTAGTATGTTCTGTTCAGTGTAAACATGGCAATGCTAGACTGAAAGGGTAGTTACAAGGGTTCTCTTTTTCTTTAACCAGCTCCCTGGAGTGCCACGGGAGAGTTCTTCCCCAAAGGCATTAGAGTACAATCTAGAGTGCAAGAGATGGATCAATTTCCATACATATTCTCACAAAAAGAGCAATGGCTAAAGTAGGCTGGTTTCCTCTGTAGGCTATAAATGAGAAGCACTTTGGTTACAACCAATAGTGAATTAGACTCACACCTCACAAGAGGCTTAATATGAGAATATTTCTAGGCAATACAAAGACTTTTAACAACCAACAGAGGGTTATTAGAATTGAGATGTCTTTGTACAGGTCATGCTCATCTTAATAACTATTAATTAATAATACAATCTTTATCATCTTGTTTATATTGAAAAAGGTTAGGACTAAAAGAATTCTTGTTCTTTCTGCCAGCCTACATGCGTTCAAGCCTCTCTAGCTGCTTTTCAAGTAGAGGGATTTATTGGGGTTTGACATATATACCTTTATCTCTGCCTCTTACTATAACTATAAATAACATCCTTTAACAAGAAAAAAAAAAAAAAAAAAGAAAAAAACCAAATGAGCAACTGAATTTTAAATTCCTGAAATGCACTAGCACTAGCAAGCTGGTACATTACTTGTTCTTTCCAGATCGCTCTCTCTTCAAGTCATTGTAAATTGGAAGTAAACCCTTGGCAGCAATATGCCTTGAATCTGCACTAACCTATTCTCCAACAGGAGACAGAAATAGGAACACTTACATTTGAAGTGAGCAAGCACAGTAACAGGTGTCTCTTGGGGATGATGGGTCTCTAGTAAGTGAGCAAGTGAGTGCCTCCTAGGGGTTTGAGGGGCATGCTTAATTATTAACCTCAGCTACTGCAATTCTCTGCTATTTGGAATGCATGTTTTAAAATTCACAAGGTCAGAAAATATCTCTGTGTGGGTGGGTGTCTGAGTAGGCTCTCAAGGGGAGAGGAATACAAACAGTGCTGAGAAACACACACATTTACCGAGATACTGAGTGCTAGTCCTAAGAAAAACTACTTTACCTTCAAAGACAAGTAGTGCTAGAGGAGAGGCATCTAAAAATGTGTAATGGAAAGGGTAGTCAATCATTTTTCTCCAGAAATTATCTTTTCTGTTGTTGTTTTTAAAGAGTAAGAACAGCACTAAGTTATTTGTTTCAATCTGCTGCAATTTTACAGGGTCTTTTTCCTGTGGGTTTGTCATACTCAGTTCTATTTCCTTCTTCATGCACATTTTATGGTAACATTGATTTCTTGTACTATTCTTTGGAGAAATTAGCATGCACATTCTTTCCCAGAGCTGCAATAGTGCATTTGTGGGTAAAGCAGCATCAAAAATATGACTGAAAGAGTAGCAGGCAGGGCTGCACACAGGAGGCAAAGAGAACAGGAGAAAGTCCTGGCAATCCTTAGAGCTATTGGTCTTGAAATATCACAGAGGGCCTACAAAAGACCTGAAAATCTTTTATAAAGTTGAATTATGGAAGTAAGTGGTCTTTATGGTGGTCTTCATTAGAAACCTTAAAAAAGGCAAATTACAAATCTAGAAGAAGTTACAATAAATACTTTGCAAATGTTTACAAGTGTTTGACACTGAAGTATTGCTTCCAGTCTCACTGCCTTCTTTCAGTGTAATAATGCAAGATCTCTGTTAAATGTATATTGACCCAATCCTAACTACAGCAGAAATTTGCACTGATTTGCATACTATGTTTTCCTTTCAGAATAAATTTTCCATGGAAAACTCTGACATATTTTGTTTCAGATCAATTAAAGCATGCTGTTTGAATAAATCAGCTGGCTTAGATATTTCTTATTTTATTTATAATATTAAAATGAAAAAGTCTATTTCAATAATAGGAATAGTAATAAGCCTTTTGTCTCCCTGCAAAATGCAAATATTAGCACACTTCTGCAAACCATTTCAAACTTGACAAATGACATTTCTAACAGAAAAGTGTTTCATTCTAGAAAATGCTTCACTTAAAGTAATTTCTTTGTCATGCTACAGGTATGCTATCTGTCCACTGAAAGTAATTCTATTTTAATTTAATTTAATTTTATTTTATTTTATTTATTATTACAACATCACCCATCAGATCCACCCCTACAGCTTGTACTTTCACTCAGTCTTGCAACAAAACACAAATAGTTGACAGGTGAGAACAGGAAGACTATAGCAATCTCTATCTAAAAATCTCCATTACCTGTTCATTCGAAGACCACAGCTTGAGGATTCTGAACAAGATTAATAATGTGATTTATATTGACAGCATATGCTATCAAAGAAAGAATTTTTAACATTAAACCAAATTATTCTGTATTTTAAGTGCATGTCAGATTGAGCATTTGTCTAAGTTGAATAAGGTAGGTGAACAAAAATGTGTACACATTTGGGATGGCAGTGAGGAAACAGAAGCTGTAATATGTTCTTCTGTATATGGTATCGAATCCAGAAAATAAGTTTAAGCCTTTGTTAAGGGCTACTAAATTATATTGGTAGATTTCTGATGTAGGCAGTTGTCATCTGAACTCTGGTGAAGCAAGCTGTTTATGTAGGAGATGTACTAGGTAGCTGATAACCTACAAATGTGCATTACATCATCCCTCTTATCCTTTTTTTTATATTAAATAATTAGTCAGTTTTGTATATCAAGATATAGAAAGAAAAAGAATTATGGTGCAAAATCATAATGCCTAAGTCCTCTGCATAAAATAGACACAGACCTGGACTTTTGTGATTGATTCTCAGTGGTGATTAATTCTCACAATTCTCACCTGTTCCATTTGAAAAATTTTCATTCTAGTAGAGCTCTTCCCGGTTCATAAGCGAATCCAAGGAACTACAGTTTCAGTTCTGAGTGTTTCAGTACTCACGTAATCAGGCACTATCATGAATCTTAATAATTGCAAGCAGGATCAGTTTATGTACAAATATCAGAAGTTGATCTTTGAGACAAATTTCATTGGTCATTAAGCCCTTAAAGACAATGTTTTTTTTCTTTCTTTAAACCTTTATCATTATATCACAATCAGAAGAAACAAGAAGAAAGTAGTACACAATCTTATCCTCCTGTGGAGATAAAACATCCAGATTGATTTCATGCCTCCCAAGAATAAAGGATTTGAAATCAAGAGTTACTCCTGAACAAACAAACAAAATCCAAACTCCTTAATTTCCATGACTGAGATGAGCGTTTGTGGTTGGATATGCTGCTCGCTACAGAAATTTCTAGAGTGCTTTTGATTTCTAGAGTGCTATAAATAAGACCATCAGTATTATCTTACTCCAGAAAATTCAGATCTAAAACTGTATGTTGCATTTCAGTAGGGAAAAAAATTTTCACTGGGCTGCAGTACCACAAAATAATAGCATTTTATTACTTTTGTAATACCACTGGTTATGGGCCTCAAGTTCTATGTCAATGATCTAAATACTAATGAGGAAGCCTGGTCTTCTTCTGCTTAACACAGAGAATTAAAATTCAAAGAGGATAAATAGAGTAAGTATCCTCTGTGGGATTAATATGGATAAAGTGACATGCATACCACTGTAATTCTGGCTAGTCAGCTATTGCGATTTACTCTTATGCTGACTCAGTGCTTCAGAGTGAAATACTGCCATGCCTCCCACTCCTCTAGTGCTTGCCAAATCCCATTAGGAAATGTATAGTAATTAAGGTTAAGTAACACCATGCTATCCAACTCTGCCCAGAAGGTACTTCAGAATGTCTCTGAAGTCAACTAGAAAGGAAGCCTCTCAATCCAGTGCCAGAAGAGAGGTTTAATATCCGGGCGGAGCAAGATCTGGGCTGATCCCTGCAGGAAAGTGAGCCAGGAACCCAGGGTGATTATGAAACAGGCCAGGCAATGAGAGGGCGCAGCCACACTGCACCTCAGCCAGGCAAGCAGAGGCAGGTGCTGACACCCGTCAGCAGGTTCTATCGACAGCATAGTGACTACCAGGCTAATGCCATCTAATAAGCTAGGTTCAAGATCAACCCAGAAAACCCCAAACAAGAATTCAGGAACAGCTTGAGCTGAAGTGGAGCTCCTGGGCCCACTTTTTTCAGAAAATTGCTCTTCTAGTTCCTAGGATTTAGTGTTAGTGATTACTTAGCCCCTCCTCTCATTATGTAAAACCTGTGGGTTTTTCACACATCTGAGGTGAAACAATCCCCTATGCAAATTTTGAAACAGATGTCCTTTAAACTTTCATGTCCTCAGGAAAAAAAAAAAAAAACAAACAAATGAACAAACTAACTTTCAAGCTAGGAAACTTATAAGTTTTCCATTAGGAGATATATTTTTTCCAAATGAAAAGGCTCCAGCTACCCAGGTACATTCTTTCATCAGAAAAAAAATGCAAACACACCACTGCTATATCTGCCATGATATTTCACCTGAAAGAGCCAGTAATAAAAGACAGAGCAGAGCACAAGAGGTCTTCTGCTGTCTTGAAGTACAATGAAAAGTAGCAGACTGGACACCCTTTAGTTTACTCTGATTGGCATGGGGTTGCAAAGGGTAACAGAAAAAAGGGAACATCATGAGTGCCCTCAAAAAGCAGCATGAAGACTCAAGCATTACGCATATTGTCAGTAAACACCAGTACTTAAAAAAACACACTGTCTACCACAAGCTGAATGTTCACCTACAATGTGTTCTTCACAGACATACTTAAAGGAGAACAACATTTGTGGGTGCTTTGTATTTCTTAACTTGTGGAACAATTTAGGTTACACTCTTCACAGTATCTTGGCACCTGTATATGTAACCACTTAGCAGGGTGTCTGAAAACATTTGGTTTAGCCTGTGACTCATTGTGCACTTTAGGTGCCTGTTTATTAATCAAGAATCACGCACCCTGCTGCGTGTTATAATTTTCAAGGAAGCAACAGATCCATTAGCGTTCAGTGTTTCTTGTTTTGTATCTCATATCCAAGTCAGAATTAACCAACACACCTGAGATTTAATTACTCTAAACACCAGCACATTTCACTCTTTCATGCAGTTCAGCCTTTCCCTGACATTCTAGGTTCTCATGGACAGATCTTAACAATTTCCATAGATACTTCAGCAATATTGCCTATATGTTAATATTCACATTTGTAAGTTTGAATGACCTACATTTTTTTTTTTTCTGAAAAGCTCTCTGTGATTAAAGTAAATATTGGAGAAAAAAAAAAAAGTAAGATTTAATGCTGTAAAAAGGCATACACTCCAGATACATTTCTAAATTACACACACACAGATTTTCCACTATGATTTTGTAATGTAAATAACATCAAAATGAGATGAAAGCTTCATATCAGAGCTAAAAAAGATTCCTTGTTTTAAAAGTGCTCTTTTTTTTAATAATTTAACTTTGTGGCTACAATACTGAGTTTACTCGGTCAGTTAGAGCAGTTTTTCTACTTCCTTAAATGGAAACATAACTTATGGAAGTCTTGCCAGGTATACTTGTCATCAATTTGCCTGATTTATAGACATACATAATTGCTGGAACTTCAGAAATACTCCTTTGTTTAAGAGAAATCTTTATTAAAATGAATGCCTGATGGCAGCCATTCTGAAATCAAACTGTTCAACTGTACTCTGTGCTCCCACTCCACTGTATAGTCTTGCTGATCTCATACTATTTCATATCATCCCTCTGCACTTTAAAACAGCCTTAACTTCTAATGGCTCCCAACAGAACAGTCAGTAAAAGCAGTCCAAAATGGCAAGGAGAAAAAAAAAAGAATAAAAAAGGAGTTATGATGAGGCAGTTAAGTGATATTTCAAGTTCACCAGTATTCTGTCTCTTGGGAATCTACCTGTATCCTGATGGTTCATGAAACACCACAAATTCCAACAACCAGTGATACATATTTGATAAAATAACAGAATCAGTTTTTCCAAACAGGAACCAAAGGAGTAGAATAAATATATTTTAAAAACACCCCAAACACACATATTAAGTTTTTTGTTTACATTGAGGTAAAATTACATATCATTGCTTTCAGATGCTGATTACCTGATTCATGTCTCTAACATTAATAACATTGACATATTTTACTGATGACAATGGCTGTCTAACAGATCACAAGTCAGTCTAGATCTCATCTCATAATACCTTCATATTTTTATATGAAAGAAGTTTCCTGCTTCTGACCTATTAAGAGCAAATAACAAATTACTTTTCCACTGTGTTAAGAAGAAAAGGAGTAAGATTGGGCTCTAAAGGGCTCTTATATTTGCAGCTCATTTTGACAAATAACCAAGTTTACTAATATAATCCAAAGACTGTGAAGTTAAACCTTGTCTTATTTAGAGAATTAAAAACAATTAAAAGTGTATTACTATATAGTCCCATTTGGTTTCTTCATAAAAGTACATTAACTGCAAGTCACAATTGAATAAACCTCCTGGAAGGGTTTATTCCAGAGATAATTTAAACTATTGCAGAATTAAAGTTTTCCTTTTGTCAGGTGCTGGTTGTGGAATCAGAAGCATTCTACAGGTTAAGGTGAGAGAACTTTAGGCAAATTCCTCTTTGCGCTCACACAAGAAATAGGAATAAGAGAAATTGTAAAAGGAATCAGTGCAAACAATGGTTTACATAGGGAAACAAAGCAATTTGAAGGACTAAGACAATTCAAAAGCCTTTGGGAAGCACTACCAATTAAAATATATTTCAGTGTGCATTGCATTTATGTTACAGTAGCTTGATTCAGTCAAAAGCTTACTTTATCCTACAAAACTGCTGCATAAGCACAGAGGGCATTCAAATGCAGTCTATCTAATCAGCATTTATTGAAAGGAAAAAAATGGCTGGTCACATTACAAGTTTTATCATAAACCACAGAGAAATGTAAAATGCATTTTTTATACAAAGGAGTCTTGAGAATGTTAGCACACTGTAATAAAAGCATACTACTTAAAAGAATTTTATATGAAAACAAGTAATGTGAAAATTTTTATGGAATTGTTACTTAAACATTAATTAAGTTAAAAATTCATATTTTCATTTGTATTTACCTTAGCTTGATTAGGATTTTTGATTTCTCTGGGGCAATATATTTTGAATATGTAATTCAATGTGGTAAACCAGATATACTTCTCCAGAGACATGTAGGCCATAATCTAGAATTATGCTGGTAATTAGTTATTCCTTTTCAAAGTTTTTGGATATAATTTTCCCATTGCAAGTTGGATTGAAAAAGTGATAATTCAGATTTTTCTTAAAAAATAATAACTGGGGGGGAGGAACTGGAAACAGGTCAATCTTCTTCAAAACTTCTTTCTTATATATTCAAAATGTGTCAGTTGTAATGTATGCTGTTGGAATACAAGAAAGCAGTCCATGGACACTTTTTGATATCAAGGACTGTTTAAAACCTGGTTGTCTCTTAAAAGTTGCAACACCTCTCGTTTATGGTTTTCCCCATGGCTACTTCACTATGTACACCGCTCAGGTTGATCCCCATTGTGGCGGATCCCCTGTTGTTTTATCCCTGGTTCCCCTCCATGTTGTCTTCTTCCCCCTCACAGTTTCCCGCCTTTGCC
>JAWWTY010000123.1:53823926-53885068 GCA_035222235.1 Margarornis squamiger
CAGAACCTTCCCTCGGGACCCTATAAAGGCCCCTGCTCCGTTTGAATAAACACTTTTTGTGCCTTCACCCTCAACCCGTGTGGTGTGCTGTTGCGCATGGAAGGTCATTCGGTCAGTGGCTCGTCAGTATGCTGCACCACTCCTATTAACAGATTTCCAGAATGAAAAGTCATTTTGAAATCAAGCATTTAACTTTCATTTTCTAAGATGAAAAGCAGGATATTTCATTATTCTCAAATGTATGTTAAAAAAAAAAAAAAAAAAAGTTTTTTGAAGCAAACTTAGAAATGGCTGGAGTTAATACAAACCAGAATTTCCTAATAATATAATAAAAATATTATAATGTTAGACAGAAAATATCTAATTTATTTTGTCATAAAAATTTCTCCGTTATTTGGACTTTCCTTAGGGTTCTCATTTTTTATCCAGCTGATCATCTTCTGTTCTTTTGATAGGATACTATTTCAGTGTATTCTGCATCTGGGGTACTCACAGAAAGTTTACTGCATTTCAAGTACACTCAGGGATGTGTCAGAATTGGAGCTGATTAGACAGAACAGTGACACAGGAAAACATATTCTCTTCTAACACAGTTCTGAGGCTGACTAATCCTTTGGAATCTCTCCCCACATCTGGAGTAACTACTTTTTCATATGTTTTATGCAAATTACTTCCATCTAAACATTTACCTTATCAAGCACTGTTGAAAAACCTTGCACTCAGCTTTGCTGAAAAATGTTATGAACTAATACTTAGGATAAAGTATGAGTTATTGGCGGTATCATCTGGGAAAAAACCCCAAATTTTAGAAAAGCCAAAGAAAAAAGGCAATCTACTTATTCTCTGTAAAGACAATATATTAATCATTGTTGTTGCCAAAAAAAAAAAAAAAAAAAGAAAAAGCAGTTTTAATTACAAAGATAGGAGAAATGTTAAATGAGTATCTGACTTGAGGTTTTTTCTAAATAGTTCTCTAAACAAGAAATTTACTGGTTTATGTTCAGTTCTGATTTACTGCATTAAAGCACTTTGTTATGGAAGTGATTCAGTGTCAGTGACTTGAAAACTAAAATTCAGATTGTTTTTTTGGGTTTTTTTATCAGGCACAAATGATTAGTGCATTTACACCCCCTGTCAAAACCAGCCAGAATTGCACGGGTTTTTTACATCAAATTAATTCTGCCTTTTTGTTTCACAGGGATACTGGGATGAGACTTAGTCACATTTTAGCTCTTCTGCAACAAACTTGGAACTTCGGATAGACTTCAAATCACTGTATCTCATATACTGATCCATTCTGCTTACTTGCTAGCATTGCCTACTTTCTGACTGTCCAAAATCAATACAAAGCATTGAATGCCTTAATTTGCAGTAGCATGCTGGATGCATTATGATTGTATCCCAAACTCCACAGGAGTCTGAAGACACAACAAATCCACGAACATGCCTTTTGTTGTACTTCTGGGCAGAAAAATGCCTAAAACCCATCTTTCTAGACAAATTTGAAAAGTTAGTCATATGAGACCTTACCATAATACAATAAGGTATTATCCATAAACATCTCTATTTGCCAGGGACTACATTAAATAAAGCATTCCTCATATAAAATTTGACCTTAATTTTATAAGAAAGGTCTGGGATATATATGGTAAATATGGTAAATATAAACATATTTATGTATCTCTGAAATAAAAACTAAAATCTCTGAATCAGTTTTGACCTCAGTTTTGACCTTTGTTGATGGCCTTAATGTACAGCTGCTTAAAGAGAAGCTACTATTAATACCCTGTAAGGATAGACACTGTTCTGTGAAGTTCAATGGACTTGTTCACTTATCACCTACCTCATTAAGTTTTAATTTTATTTTTATATGTTGTACATAACCAGTGATAAGCTTGGTACTGCCAAAGCATCTAAAAATCAATTCAAAAAAGCTTTTAAAACAGTGCGGAGAGACAGAGGGGTTATAAATGGAACTGCTGACAGACCTTATCTCTAGCGTCTTGAATGTCTATTGGTTACACTTTACCATAGCTCTGAAAAGAAAACTGAAATTCCTCTTTCAGCTCTTCTAAGAGCTGAAATAGAAAAAGATAATTTGTATTCCAAGCACATTGAAAAAGATGGCTCTTTATTTTTAATAATTTTCTGTATGTTTTTCTTTCTTTCTACAGTAGAACGGCAAAGAGAAAAAAACGCCCAAAAAACCCTCAAAAAACTGTGTATGCATGAACATGTAGCAAGGGAGGCTTAACCACTGAACTTTGTTAAGTCTACAGCTCTGAATTTTTCTTGGGAAAACAAGTTGGAGAATAAATCTTTTTGAAATTATCTGTAAAATCTCCACTGAATTTTCTGTGAGACATTTCTTATATATACGTATATATATATATAAATAAATATACTAAATACTACTATACTGCTGAATTAAAAGAATCATGCTGAGTCTGACATTTAGAAACTTCCTACCAAAACAAAATAAATAGCAAAAGATAAGCAAAATGGTAAAATCAGTGCTAGAGAATCTGTCAGCAGGAAGCCTATGAACATGAATAAATACTTTTAATTAATACTGAAAAAAACCTACTGCATAGAAGAGATGAATAATAGAATTTGATTGAACTACTAGAAAAAAATGTTAACAATTTAGGTCATTGAATATAGGTTTGCTCTGATGTAGTTTTTTTAAAAAAAAAAATCAATTTTCTCTCAAGGTTCAACTGAACTCTTGATCGTATTAATTAAAGGCTGGAAATATTGTTCTGAAGTGGACAATATAAATATGTAACAGAATCAAAGGTGCCATTAATATATGCAATTATATAAGAAGTTATCCTAATGATTACAGAAATCCATCTGTCAAATTACCCACTATTTTCAGGTGATCCATAAAACACTACCATTAACAATTGAATTACTCTCCTGAATGATATAACAATTAATGAACATAGTAATGAGTTGATAAAACTTGTCAATGCTTCTTGATTAGCATATGCATTTAATGCTAGATTTATAGAACTTTTTATATTAGTTTTGTCAACAAATTGTGCTGTTTTCATTTTCAGTGGAGATACAGTGTGCAAAACTGATCTAACCAGCTGAAAAACTAAGCCTTGCATAGATTGCAAACTCTTTCCCCAGGCTAAATCAAGTATTAAGAAGAGCTCAGATAGTTTGGTAGTTTTTTGTTTTTCAGTTTTGATGTTTTCTTCTTGTGTCACAGAAATAATTTTGTTTCCCTGATGCCAACAGTTTTTAATCAGCATTAACCATTTCCTAAACCTGTGGAAATACTTTCAGTGGTATGTGAGTAGGAAAGGTCCAGTATTGTCTCTAAAGACTATTGAAGAAGGAAATTGAAAAAATGGAGACCTGTTCCCTAAAGTGGTATCTGTTTGGTCTCATATAACTAAGTGAGAAACAGAGGTTTAGGTGCTCAAGAATTATTTTACTATACTATGTCTATCTATGGAAAGACTTCAGGATAAGGAAAAATACATAATTTCCTTCCTCAAGAGGAAAACAAAAGTAAATCTAAATGCTTATCTTTTTTACTGTAAAACATGGAAATGTTGGAAATGGTGGGGGGGTTATTTCTGATGTTCACATTTCTTTAGTTTGATATTTTTTACTATATAGTTCTTCAATAAGTTTGTGCTATAAAGGATATAAATAGAGTATTACTGTTATTATTATTTCTTTAATCACTGATTAAGTAAGAGTATTCAGGTCAGGGCTACCCTGTAGTGGCACGAAAGACAAGTAAGTAAACCAAAGTTTTAGTTACTTCCCAGGTTAATTTTTCATAAATCAGTTAACACAATATATTGATTAACAGTGTCACCTGTAATAATCTTCTAGATATGTTTTACTATTTCCTGAATTATCTTAATTATGGAAATACATTTCTCTTTGTCAGAGCTCTGCAACAAGAAAGAGCCATTTGTTTGGATTCTTACCTTTGTAAGAGCTACACTTACCTCAAACAAGTATATATTGACAACTAAAAAGCACAAGGAAGCTGGTTTTTAAACTAATAGGTTACTCTTAAAGTGACCATAATTGAAAGAATCTGGAGTATCTGATAATTGTTTTTGAGGGTGGGGAATATCTTCCGTTCTCAGTACTAAGAAGAAAACTGTTTAGTACTTCTTTTTTGTATTCACATACGTCTCTACAATCTGCAAACTGACAAAGAGTAGTTTTAGACTTGTTTATAGGCTATATAATATTGATTTTTTTTATTGGTTTCCTTACCATTCCCATGGTTGAATGCTATTATGCTATGTTAATGCTAGCTGAATAAAAATTGTTCTTTCAGTATTTCTGCTGGTACTGAGCAGACTGACATTTTTCTTAAAAAGAAACAACATAGATTACGTGCAAAACTCTGAATCAAGTACAACAAAACAAAGTCCTTGGATTAACCACAGCTATCTCCTGAATGCATATAGTTACATTTCCTTAAACTTTATGAAATCAAATAAATAAAATCAGGCATAAAAAGTGCATTGCTGGATCATTTAAAAAAACTGCTTTTATTGTAAATGTCTCAGAGTCAGAAAACTTGCTTCATATACAAGTTAATAATACATAAACTGCTACTGACTGTTCTGTATATATCAGGGGAAATAGCAAATGAGAAAAGATTAAAAAAAATAAAATAAAAAAGCTCTTTGCATAAAACCAATCCCAAACAATTGCAACCTAAACATTAAGAAAATTTGGAAAACAGAAAGGTTTCTAAATCTTCAGACAAATTAGCTTGTTCCAACTAAGAACAGTCGTGGAAAACAATAGTTTTAAGATGGTATTAGGTGACTTTGATAAATGGGATTGTGTGCTGGGCTCCAAAAGATGGAACTGGATGTGATGAGACAATACATTTTTTTCCAGTCCCATTTCTTATGTATGTGAACTGAATTGCCTTTTACAACTAGGAATTGTCATAACAAATCCCCCTACTCTTAAGTAAGCAGAAAAACTCTGTTTGAAAGCTTTGGTTTCCTTTTATACTTTGGACCCTCTACAGACATCCTCAAGGATATTCTTCTGTGTCAGGAAGGAAGCTGAAAGATACCATCACTCCAGAGATTCTTGTCATTCCAGATCAGGGACTGGAGTGAAATGGTACCAGCATTTTTTCTGTTATCATCAGTTTCTGCACAGTTTATTATTAATTTTTAATTAGGTTTTGAGAACTGAGACATTTCTTCAGCTGAATTTCTTATGATATGACTTTTTATGTAGACAGACAAACTATTACTATAAAAATGATGAGAATTGCACTTCTGCTTTTATGTTGGGTGAATCCTAATGCTTGATAATTTAATGATCAGCTTTTCATGCTGTAAACTCTTGAATTCCATGAGCACTTTTCCATGCTTAGAGGCAAGCCATACATTTGTAAAACTGTCTGAGCTAATTAGTACAATATATCCACTTACATTCACAAATGTCTGATAACAGTGTGGTAATGGCCTGCACAAAAATAGTATCCCAAATTGTGCATGGATCTCTTATATCATGTAATAAAAATCTGAATGAGTGAATTAAAATAATTCAACTGGTGATTGTTTTGTTGCTTAAATTATTTCCAGAGTCTGTAATAAATGTTGAGCTTAGCAAAGAATAATAATATTTTAAGTCTTTAGGTACTTTTTGGCCCAGACAATGCAGATTGCACACATATCTCATTACATGTCACTGACAATCACAAAAAAAACTTCCAAAAACCTAATGCAGAAACATTTTTCCTTTACAGTTCTTGCTTCCTAGACAGATAGATTAACGTTAGCAGAGGAACTGAGAAGCCAAAGACAAACAATTCCTCTGTTAAACAACATAAAATTCAGAATGTGAGTCACCATCTGAGCATGGTACTGGATTAAGGGCAATAAACAAAACTTTTTCTGAGATCAAGGCAGAGGTGAAAAGAAGAAAGAAAAATCAAGGAAGATGATTAATTCAATCATCTGATGCTGAGAAACGCTGGGCCCAACTCTTCCAATTACATCAATAGGTTATAAGTCAGAAGAAAATTTAGCCTTGAAATGCCAAAGCAGAATGTCAATGAGATCTGAGTACCTAGTTCTTTCAAAAATTCCAGTCTTCTAAAGCGCAAAGAAAAAGAAGTTAGCATACCTGCTCATGGGCAAATCCCACCTTCTATAGTTCTAGATGTGGAACAGTATAGCATTACAGCATGGTGAGAACACAGCATTTCCTAAACCCTCAGATTAAACATTTACAATGAAAAAAGAGATCAAACTAAATATTACCCACAAATTATATTTTAAAGGCTACAAGAGCAGAGCCTCACCTACACTCTAAATTAGTTAAGCTTCAACGATTTTGAATGCCAATTTGTATGAAACGAAGATCTTATCCATCAACTTTACTTTTCCAGGAAGCTTGTGTCTCTCTTGTAGTGAACACTAACTTCCAATTGCTGTCTTACATGAAATATGAAGTGTATTGCACAGTAAATCACAGCATGATTTGGGTAGGAAGGCCTACTGGTTAATCCTTCTTTGCCAAAATGGAACATCTTAAAAGCAGGAGGCTTTGTCCATTTAAGTTTCCAAGGATAGAGGTTCCACAACTTCTCTGGGCAACCTGTTGTATTGTTTGACCAACTTTGTGATGAATGGTTTTTGTTCCCAATAGCTAATTAGAATTCCTTCTCTTGCAGTTTGTGAGACTTCTTCCTTTTCTTGTTACTGATCCCTTTGAGAAAATTCCAGCTCAACCACCTCTTATAACCTTGAGTATCTTTGTCTTATGATCACACATAAAACGCATACAGACTGACACAATATACATACATTGATCTTTCATATCTTCCACAGAAATTTACTATCAGATTGATTAATCTTAATATGTGTAAGACTAATATAAAATCTTAAAAAGACTTGTGAACATGAAAAATATTCCCTGTTTAAGCACTACATTCAGTTCTAAGGGATTAATAACAAAGCTTTTACATATATATATATATATATATATATATATATGAAGGATGATAGCCTCATTCTATCATTTAATTTTGGACTTAATTACAAATTAGCAAATATTAGTAAATTTCAGAGTATGATTTAGGATGATTTTATGATGAATACAAATTGTATTATGAGGGAGAAAAACAATAGGAAACTAATCAATGGACCCAACTGCAATCTAGAGGAAAATGCAAATGACTATAATAGTTTATTATTGTAATCAATTATTAATTTGTGCTTAACACCATCAGATGTGAAAATACTATTAAATAATACTAGGAAAAACTGAATGATCCATTAAATATAATCAAAAGCAGCTGGTAGTAATCAAAACGTAGGTACAGAAAGGTCATTATAAAAAATGAGACCATTTTTCTCAATATATAACAGGCATCTTGACTCAACGATAGAGTAGACAGATTTTTTTGCAAAAATGCTGATCTGAGTTGTGTTCAGCACTGTGTACAATTTACACTGCCATTGTTGACACCTGCAGATGCCCTCAAACAAGATTCCCCTCTCCATAAAAGACTGCAGAGCTGCTGGCAAAGCATTCTTTAGCAAAGAGACTTTTCCTCTGGAATGCTCTTCCTTGCCAAGGTCTAAAATAGCCATAAACTGTTGACATTCTGGGTATGCTACAAAGTCCATCTGTGTGAGCTGACTGATGCAGTAACGGGTGGGATATCTTGTGGGAAGGTGTGATGGAGGTGCATAGGTCTTATGACTAGGAATTAAATGGGGTGTTAGAAAGTGGGAGGACAGAAGAGTGCTTTTTTGGGAAGTTTTATTTATTGCAGTCTCTACATTATGTTTTAAAATACATGCCAAGGTTGCTTAAAGTCTTAGATGTCCTCTGGAGTGCTTATTTTGGATTAAAATCTAAATGAATGATAATTCTATTCTTAGTGTTAATGATTCATTTTGTTTTCCAGATTTCTCAGAGACTTTTCATAAATTAAAATCTGAGCAGCAGACTGTTATTTTTTTTCAGAATCCTTCCACAACGAAATTAGTATGACTTTTTAAAGACTAAGATACTATGCAGAGAGAGAAAGAATGCAAGAATCAACCCAAATGATTTTGACAGTAAGAGCATAATGTTTTTACAGCAACTTTTTTTTGTTAAAACATGCATGTTAAGCAAAATGTATTACAGTGGTAGCACTGGTTTGTTGTCAAGGGAGGAAAAAACCCACAAGTAACGGCACTGGTTAAAACTACAAATAAATAAACAGAGAAATAAACAAGTGCCATGAATTAATGAGATTAAAATATCCTCGAGGATATTTTGATAACAGTTGCCCCTCTGTAGCAAGGAAAATACAAAAAAGAAATATTTAAGTAACTGTGGATTTCATTTTTAACAACATGCACATTTTCCCGCATTAAACACTAAGAATTAAATCCAAAACACTTGTCATTTTAATCACTGATCTTTATTTTAAGTAGCCTATATATAGATATTCTACCCTAGTGTTTGTTTATAACAGTAGCCAAAGTCCTACATTTAAGCTCAATTCAGCAGAGCTCAGGTAGTGAAATGAGTTGCAGGTAACCAATATTTTAAAAATATTGGTTGCTTACTGAATCTTTGTAATCTTAGCACTGTTCCATACTAGGGATAAAGTATTGCTCTCAATTTATGTGCTCTTTTCTGGACTTAATACATGATTAGACATTGTTTTCACTGGTCACACTAGGGACAGTAAACTGAAGAAAGTGACATCCCCAAAGTCTTTCAATTTTTCAGTACTTAGTCATAAAAAAAAACCAAAACAAAACAAAACAAAACAAAAAAACTCCAACAGCTGAGATAATCATGGAAGATCATCTACAGTAATTCTTTTAGATTGTAGTATTTTCATCTTCAAATTCAGTACTGTAAACCACTAAGGTTGATCACACATCTGTTTGCTTTTTTTCAGAGGAATGGGAAAAAATTAATACAGCTCATTATAGTCCAAACATTTTTGTAGTAGATCTGATTTGAGGATGATCAGTTTTTCACTAGACAGAGTTCATGAAGAGGTAAAAGGTTTGCCTGTCACCAATACTCTGATTTGTTGTAAGTATTGGGAAAATTTTATGAGACATGACATGAAAGAAAGTATGTGAATTTATTACCTTTTCTTTCTTTTCCATCTTTTGATAAATTTCTCAGTTCTGCAATTTATTTTTTTTTCAATGAGGAATAAAATAAAATTTGGGTTTGTCAACATTCTGAGTTTCTAAATATTAAATGTGTAATCTTTCAAAACTTATAGAAAACACCAACAAAGAACACAGAGGTGGAACAAACAAAAATACAAATTTAGCTCATATTTTTAAAGTTATCCAGTTATTCATCCTGTTGAATAAATTGATCATCAATCTTCAAAAAATTTGCTTGATAATGAACAGGCTTAATATAATTACCCTGCCTTCTCCACATTCCTGTCTCTTCTTGGTACTGTCTAATGTCAAACCAGAAAGCCCCACAATGACTCTCATGCCCTTGTGCAAGCTGTAAGAGCATAACTTTTCATTGCAGCAGCCACCAGTAACAACAGCACTTCAATTATGGCTAAATCCACCTAATCAAGATGAATGTAACGTCTCCTCTGGCACTTTTATTTCTCCTTTTCTACCTTTTTTTTCTACTCATCTTTACCACAAAATTGACCATTCTATTCAAAGAATGCTATAAACTCCCACTGAAAATTTCCAAAACATTTGAAAGCAACAGAAGGCTTCCCTCTCTGTTCCTGCTACATAGGTTGCACTGAATTCTAGTTTCTACATCTTAAACGTTTTATATTTATGTCAGGTAGCCAAGAACATTCCAGTGTGCTGAGGCAGACGAACCCACTGTGCCTAAAGTATGTCAGATACAATCAGCTTCAAGAAGCACTGAAGTAAAACACCAAGACCTTTTGAAGCTTATTCAAAAGCAGTCATAAAACCAGACACATTAATCAGGCTGGCATTATTATCAGTGGTGTATGCAGACAGGTAATATAATCCCATGAAAACACATGAATACCACAGTTTACCCCCCACACTTGCCACCTGCAGAAACAAGGTACAATTTTTCACAGGATATCAAGAATTTGAGTTCTAATTCATACAGTGGAAAGACAACTCTCTCTGTCTATACATGAATTAAGCAAGGCTTCACTACAAAAATGTCCACACTTTCATTGCAGTATGTACAGTTCCGTATGTCCATCATTCACACTATCAGTACACAAGCAAGAGCTGCACATACACAACAATAGTATATTCCAACTGAGGTAATGCTGAGATAACAGAATGCTGTCTGGCATCATGTTCAAGGTCAGTCTTTTAAAATTACTGTTTTGGAATGTTTGGTTTTTGTCATCAGTCTCATGGATCAGCTGAACAACTATACATCTATACAAATGTACTAAAATAACCCTGATGCTCACACCAAATTAAACAAATCCAAGGATAATAGTACAGACGAATAGCTGAATCAATAGCCATATTTATAAATTAACAGAGTTTACAGAGCAGGTTTTACTGAGGAGAGAGACACGTTAGCAAAACAGAAACGCACATCTGATTGCAGAAATGACAAATCACCTTTTGCATGGCATCCTGTATTTTATAGCGCTTGGTTTTAATGTTTGCCTTTGATATGCTTTAAGCAAAAGAAACAATACCTATTAAAATGACTCCTTCCCATATTGAGTGACTTCAAAACACAGTGAAAAACACATTAATGAACTGCTTTTTTTGCTTTGTTTACTCCTGTGTTAGAGTGCTTTCAACTAGGGCCAGTACTGGCAGTCCTAGATACACGGTAGCCACCAAACATCTTCCTTGCTGTGGAACACCCTGCAAAAGACAAGCTAATTATGTTCCACTCTGCCTCAATCTCTCTCTCTTCTGCGAATAACTCAACGCTACTAGCACTCCCTTTCCTTTGTGTTTACTTTCATAAAACATGAAGCTGAAAAGTGGTAAAAGATGAGGAATGGGTTTTGCATATAAAAAAAGTATTAAAAACATGTAGATTTTTAAATACCCCTACGGTTGTTCCTTAGTACTTACAAATTAAATAAAACTGCAAAATGAAATGTATAAGCTGTTTGTTTGTTTGTTTAAGTAACATAAAGCAAATAGCATATTTTAAATTCAAATTCATGTAACTATGCAGATTATGCACACATACATATTGCCTTTATTATTTTTTAAAATGCATTCTCTAAAGAGAGAATTTTTTTATTTTTAGGGCCAGAAATAATGAATGGTTTCAAAATAATAGCATCTTCATCACTGAAACAGTAAAGCTGTTTCTTGTTTCACAGTTGGACCTTATTTCATGTACAAAAACAACCCAAATATTTTGGATTAAAATTATTTACAAACAATATCTCTTAAAAAAAATAATCTGGGTTAGATATCAGTCATTAGAACATACCTCATTTTTCTTCCTATATAAGTGCTGTTCAATTTATTTACTCTTAATGAAAGATATAGCTCAGCAGAAAAGAACCTGTAAAAGGTGAAAAATTCTTACTAGAAACTATCCACACACACAAAGTAGGAAATTAAAGGAAATACTTCCAAAAGCAGGCCTTCTCTTTTGAAACTATAGAAAATGTATACATTGTGTAGACATCTGGAATGCAGTAATATCTAATTTCAAGTCATGAGCTACTTAAAATTCCAAAGCTTCAAATGGAAATTATGCAGAGAAATGTAAGGTGTGAAACAGACTGTTAATCTATTATGCAAATGATGCAATATTTAGGGTAGTGTACAAAAATACCTTCTGATTAGACCTTATTGTTGTAAGTTTCCTAAAAATATGAACACAGTCACAATTTCTGCTCCCCACTTCTTGGGCAGAAGGGCACACTTTCTGTCCTGTAAGGTCAGTACAGCTAAATACAAAAAGTAATGGACTGATCAGCTGCACCTCCACAACACTCAGTAATTTAAATGGAAAATGGTATTGCTAATTCTAGCAGTAGAAGCCTATAATCTGAAAATTTTGCCCGTAACTGATGGGTTTTTATACACATTTTGTTAGGGACGCATCTGTACAGGAAAATTTTGAGTAGTTGAATATCACTACTACTGACATTAATAAAAAAAACTGAGTATACTAGAAAGCAAAGTAATTTCTCTCGTGTAGAAACATTTTGATAGAATTCTCATTCTATTTATTCATACGCAACACATCCTTGAAATAAAATTCGTATATAAATCAACAACAGTTTTTTGAATTGTCAGTTTAAAAAAAATTATTTAAATACCTGAAATTGTACTGGATTTGTCATTCCTTGTTCCTAAATTCTATCTTCCAGATCCTGATCTTTGTTTCCCTGTAGTATTATGTATACAGTTTAAACAAAAAAAGGCAGAACCTTCGATTCATCATTACATATCTGACTGGATAGACATAGAAAAACTATTAGCCTGTGTATGTAAATACATGTAGGTACGTATATATGTACATACATATATGTAAATATATGTATGTACATATATATGTAAAAAAAAACTTGGCATTGGTGGTGAAGCAACTGTCACATCACAAAGTATGTGACATATAGGCCATAAAGAAGTACAGCAAATACATGATGTGGTTGTTTTGTTTTTTTCAGGTTTTGGTGTGCTTTGAATAAAAAAAAAAAAAGAAAAAAAAAGAAAAAAGGAGCAAACATAATAAACAAAGTTTTATTTTTGAATGTGCACATTTAAGCAGCAATGATAACACTTTAGGAAGTGTTTTGCTGTGGGCAAATTTTTGGGTTTTTTATCAGGGCTAGAGAAATGACTGAATAAAGCTATTGTCACTTAGTAATTATGTTTGAGAATATACTGTGCATCCTTCCTTCTCCAGGAAGGTTTTTGAATCTTAAAAGACTATATGTAAGAAAATAGACCTGTGAATAGTAACATAAATTTGGAGCTAAAAATTTAGTTTGTATTTAAGACAAGACTTATCAAACATTTCTGATTCAGGTGTATCTATTCTATTGCAGGAACAAGGAAATACACTGTGTACTGTCAGCTTTACAGAAATAACTGAGGGCACTTACAGAGCTCTCTTGGAGTTCCCTGACTTGGACAGTCATCTGTACTTGAGTCACAAAATGCTGGACCCGTATGCTTACATATTCCCTGTGTGGAACTTGGCTACAAATACTTTTTCCAGTCTCACACAGATTTTTTTGCTTGTTTGTTTGTTTTGTTTTTGTTTTGTTTTTATTTTGTTTTTGTTACTACAGGTTTTGTCTCTGCTTTCACTTCAGTGAAGGTAGAATTTGAAGCCCCACTGAATTTGGGCCCTTAGGACCCATGTTGGTTCCCAAAATATCCCAATAAAGTCTTTCTCTCTAGCGGTTCAATATTTCACTGCTTTACCCAACAAAAGAAATAATTTGAGACCTTACATATCATACATGTCCACTTTCTGTGCTTACACTAGGTTCCACTAATGCAATCTTACTTCATCTCTGGTCTACAGATAACTGGTAGTTCAGGTAGCAGCAAACAATCTACAAAACAATTGTGGTTAAAAACAAATAAATAAATGCAGAGACATATCCTCCCGCACACTTGGAAGACACGAGTTGGTAGCTGCCAGAAAGTGTAATGGGAAAGCAGCTCCAGTCAGTGCCTCCCTGCAGGCAGTCAGCTCCAGTGCAGTGTGTGTTCACATCAATACACATACAAGAGACTTGCTCATACAGATCCTAGATTTACAGGATTATTTGGTGTAAAGGATATGAAATCCTAGCTCACACAAAAAGGCTTTCCAAGTATACTGGGTAACCACAGTGTATATACAATCCATGAGTTTAATGCCCTTTTTCCTTAAACTTCAGCACTAATAGATTCCAGATCTCATGCTACGCCATGGGTGCAGGACCTTGCAGACTGCATTCCAATATGACCAAGAAACCCATGATACATATCCAGTCGTCAATGAGGAGGCTTCTATTTCACAGGCAGGTGGTAACAACAGTGCCTCAGAGTCATTCTCAGGCTCCTGTGCAGAATGGAGCTTTCTGAGCACCAGGGTAGTCCAAGAAAAGTTGTGATGTTGATTTAATGACAATTTTCTGATCATCTCTCTTATCTGATTCAGACTACCCTGATCCAGTACAGGTCTCCTACCATTGACATGAGTCCTATGAGGAAGTCACATTTGAACTAGTTTAAACTCTATATGCCACAGCTACAGTTCATGTAGTCTTGCTGTCAACCTTAATTTCACAACCTAATCATGTTAGGCATGGCTAGCTTAATTTCACCTAATTTCAGTGTGATTTAAATGCAGGGTCTAGCTTTGAAAAATATTGTGTATCCAGAAGAATAGACACACAGAATAATAATGTGAAGGTTGAGTTCGGTTTTGGGTTTTTTTTGTTTGGTTGGGGTTTTTTTTTGGTTTTGGTTTTGTTTGGGGTTTTTTATTATTATTGTAAGTGTAATATAAAGAGGTTAATAGTTCTAGTTCTTCAGTTTCAACTTTCAAGAAAAATTAGGGAAATAAGTCTTGGTAAGCCCCTGAAATCAGAAGCATAGTCCAAAGAAATATACAGTGATTCATCAGATAACCTTCGCATGCAAAAGGAGCTGGCAGAAAACACACACATTTAATTATTCAGCAAATCTCTGAAATAATATTTTGTTTATTTTTAGATATAAAAATGCAGCAGTGTAAATGTCTTTAAACATCACCATATCCTATGAAGACCTATTCAAAATGGTCCCTTTCTCAGCTTCAGACACTTCATACATAAGTTGCAATGTCATAGTAAGACAGGTGTTCTCCAAAATGGATGTTAATTTTGAAGTGGTATATTATACAATATATTCTTTTGTAGCTGATCATCCTATGTAAATAAAGCATATGAATTTTATGAAGCAGGCACACAAATTATAATGTGACAGTAATCTGTCTTTTCTTTTGGTGCATACAGGTTCATGTGTAAAACATGAAAAAATAACTGGATACTAAAGAAAAGCAGCCCTCAAGGCTAAAAATGTAAATGTAATTTTACAAAATGTAGGTTAGAAATGTGCTGATATGTTTATATGGTAAATTCTTCATGGCAGGGAGTTTTCCTTGTTGTATCTGTAAAGTGCTTTTCTTCAGAAATAGTAGGACTGAGTCTGATAACAGTTAAGATTGTTAAGACTAGTGGGTGTTGGAGATAAGGCAAAGCAACATCCTCATAAAAGCAAAAAGTATCAGAATTACAAAATGAGTCCTTTGGCTGTCATGTACAAAATGGACTTAACCGGCCCATGTAACCATAGCCCTTTCTATAAGGCAGTGTAATGATGCAGGAGGCTTTAGTTTCAAGCAGTATTTTACTTATGGAACAAATTTTTGGAAGTAAAAGAGCCAAACAGAAAGTAACCACTTGGGGGGAGCTTAGCCTCCTGCTCTTATGTTCACAGCAACAATTCCTACCAGCTCCAAAGAAGCTGCAGCAAGAGTGTTATACTCACTGGGAGCACCTCACATAAAAATCTTCTACAATGCTGGAGGTGGTGCCTTGGTAAAAATAAAAGTAACTGTACAATGACACCTTGGAGGTTCTATTAGAATATGGTTTGAAAGGAAGACAAATATGTCCAAAAAAAAAAAAAAGGGATTTTTACATTCAAATCAACAACTGTGGTGTTTCACTTTTCTTCAATGAAAAAAGGTTAAGAATAGTCTGCACATAGGATTTTTTTGACATGTAAAGAATTTTCACTAGTAAATGCTGAATAATGTTTCATTTGTCTTTTGCAATAAAGGCAAAATTAAATATGAATAATCTCAAAGGTTTTGTTTTCCATTACAATTTTTCGTACCTTCTAAATGTCTATGCTATTCTACACCTTATTAACAATCTTAATGAAGTAAAAAGATTTACATTTTCCATTATTATGTTTACCGCAACTCTATGGAATATCTGATATAATTTTAATAAGTATCCACATTTTTCTTCTCAAAAATTCATCAACAGTTAGTGAACTGAAAGGATTTTTTCCAATATATCCTTTTATCAAAATGCTCAGTGTAGCAAGCCAGTATCGTATTTAAATGTGGAGCAATTTTATTGCAATCTCAGTGGTATCTGCCTGTCAGCAAAAGGGTGGCGTAATGGATTGTAATCATTTTGCACAGTGTAAGGACAGGTCTAGCAGAAAATATTTAATTCTAGGTGATAGCTCCTGCAGAGTCAGTAAAGGGCACATGCTAATAAGGAAACTGCAGAAGGCACTGGTGATGACATGCTCCCTGAAAACAGCAAGCTCAGCAGATACAGTGCAGCTAATAGAACCATTACTGCCTCATGTCAAGCTATGAAAAATACCAAAGGACAGAGTCATCACAGTGAAGGAAAAAACAAAGCTCTTGTATATTATGGTTGGAAAAGCTTTACAGGCAGAACAATGTTAGGATAACAGTGTTATCAAATGCATGAATAAAAATATGCCAAAAAGCTTGCTCAGTAGAAAGAGCAATTTCCCCTTTTTAATTCACTCTATATTCTACATGTTGTAGCTGTACTATTCATTGTATTAATTTTCAGTTTGAAACTCATTTCCCACCAAGGCATTTGTTGTCTTCTGCTGATGGCAGCAGGTTTGCTTGTGCTTTTCTTTTTTTAACTTCAGTTTATGATAGAGTCCACAAGTAAAACATAAAGCATTGCAAAAGAAGATGACTACAAGGCACAAAAACATCCAGATGCTTTTACAAAGAATTACAAAGAATTAATAAAGACCTTTGTTATCACTGGCAAAGTGTTGGCCATCTCTCCTTTTAAAACTGGGAGTCTGTCCAGAACCACTAAGACTGTGAAATTTCCAGAAACATTAAGATTATGAAATCTTCATAGCATGCTTGTGTTTCAGAAAGAAGCACTCTAGCCAGTCACATTATACACAGATAAAAATCTGTCTCCATCTGATACAGCATTTGCAGTTTAAAATCCTGCTCACCAAAATTTTACCACTAATTGCAGATAGGAGAAAAATACGCCTAAAAATAACCAATGATGTATGTATAGGTATTCAGAGATATAACATGATCTAAAAAACCTACTGGAAAATAAAATCTTAATGGACATTTTCCCAACATTATTTTTCAAAACAAAGTGTTCTTAATTCTCAAAAACCTCCATAAACCTTAATATATCAGAGAGAATATTACACTTGCATATTTGTTTGTTTCAAGGAAAAAAACTCCACCTGTTATTTGTGGGCCTACTCTCTCATTTTATTTTATGAATATGAGTTTGAGTCTGAGCTTTGTCACGACTTAAGAAAGAAGCAACTAACAAATGCCAGACACAAGAGTAACTATCTAACTCCGCACTCTTTAAAATTGCAATGCTGCTAATGGGCTCTTTGTTTTACTACCAAAAAGTTTAATTAGCTGGGATTGTTAGTGAAATAAGTGTCTAATAAAAAGCCTCCTAAATCTATGGATTCTTTCTATTGGCTTCCATTGTTGCTGATTTTCAGATCAACAGTGTTAATTTGATAAGTTAGATCCATAAGAACAAGTCACAGAAAATAAAAGTTGCAGTGTGCTTCTGAAGTTTTAATTTTATGTCTTTAAAATTTACTGAAAAGTTGACAGCTTTATCATTAGATGAAGGAATATTGCCAAGTAATTTTTTGTATAATTTGCCATTATACTGTTTTCTTAATTTGTTACTTAAGGCAAGCTGAACATCAGAGCACAGCTCAGAAATCTTGTAAACAATCCTCTGGAACATGCAGTTTATAATCCCCATTCCTCCTTTTCGTTTTACACTATTTGTCAAGTATTTCTGTGGGATATCCCTGAATACTGTAACTGTTTGCAATTCCTGCCCCTCTGTCAAAAACACAACCACTACGAGAAATAAGTTAATTACAAATTATTCTCTGTACATTAATGTGCGTCATTCATCATAAACATTAATTAAGTTAGGAAACAATAATTACACATGAATCTCATTTATAAGGAAGATGAGGGCAAGCACATTTTCAAAGAGCTCGGTCACTCATATTCATGGACATTCTTTACCACTTAGTCATTTTTGTACTAAGTAAGCCTCAAGTAATTAGTTTCAACCTGGCTCAGATTACCAAATCATTGAAATCAAAGGCTTGTGTAGTAAGAAACAACCCATAATTCACTTATTTAGCAATTTGCATGGCTATAAAGGTCTCTTTTAGAACCTGTGAGGAACCCTGCAAACCACAGTCACATGAGAAATCTTTTTTGACATGAATAGACCCATTAAGTCAATGGGGCTACTCATGTGAACAGAGACTCATGTCAAAAACCACTGATGCCGAGAATGCACTCTTTTGTATGTTCTTTCATTTGTATGGATAAGCAAGGAAGTGTGCATGAAGAGTACTATGTGGAATATTATGCCCTTTTTTTTCAGTATTCACATTATTTTGAATTAAAAACACTATGCTATGCCATACTTTCCCTCACGCATTATCCCTAAATCTGTTGAGTAATATTAGAACAGTAGGTGCTTTTCATTCCAGACATGACTGTAATACCACAGTAATTAACAGACACTGTACAGGTATCCTTCCTTCCTTTGAAGTTTCCTATTGGAAATAAAGCTTCACTAATATTTTTTTAATCAATATTGTTGTTACAATAATTCTCAAATCTACAGGGAGTGATCATGTTTTTTTGAGCAAGTTTCTGACTCAGCAGTGCTCAGAGAAAGAGAAGGTGTATTAAATAGTTCAGATTTGGGTTTTTTCCTAGTTTGTGTCAGCTAAACAGAAAATACAGATGCCAAAGAACATTAGAAAGATACTGCACTCCCCATCATTACCACATCAAATATTCTCTTAACTGGATAGATTTCCATTATAACTCTGTCACATATACAGGCTAAACATTGTTGCTGTCATCTACCAAAAGGTGTAGCATAAAGACAGCATGCCTGTGGTACTCCAGCTTGTAGCTCCTGGAAGAATGTAGAAGTGGCCATCTGCTTGTTTTTGTCATTCTCTGCATGTAGATTACATAGCAAGACTGTGCAGGAGATCTTGCCTCCTCTGGAAAATATTGTCAGACTATAAAAATGGCTCTGACAATTTACTGCCACTTCTGCAATACCATCAGTTATGTACAAAGAACAAGCCTCACCCTCTGTAAAAAGCCAAAGTCCTTCACTGAGATTTAATTGGCACTTCAGTATGATACCAACTTCTACTTTAATATATAATATATGCTTTATCTAAAGACAGGCAAATGTGAAAAGATCTCCATGCACTGTTTTACTAATACACTTGTGCCGTTGCTCTGTCCAGGCCAGAGCATTATTTAGGAGATAGGCTGTAAAGCTAGCTACGTTGCTTAGGAGCAATGAGAAAATTTTGAAAGAGATTTTCTTAAATATATTAATGCATGTATCTTCACAACAGAAATTCTGTCTTCCTTGTTTTCTTAACTTGGAGTGGGGAAAAAAAAAAGAAAAAAGGAAGTGGTTTTAATTAAAATAAGAGCTATCATATTATTAATCTCTGAATGAATTGAATCAGGATGAAGTAATTTATCACCATTTTAAACTAGTTGCTGAGAAACTATGTTCATGGCTCTGTTTTGGCTCAGCTTTTTGATCAAGCCAGAGGGGTGTGAAAAAGTATATAACATTATCAGAACCCAAAAAGATGTCTACTGTACTGCACGGAGTAGAAATTCTCTGTTTCCGAGGATGCATTGGCTGTTTCTGAAGTGAACCTGGAGTGAGCTCTTCTGTCAGAGAGGTGCTGTGGCACAGTTATGGGCTAAGGTTCTCCTTCCTGAAAAAAGTCTCCGGTTTTGTTTATACACAAAGCTCAATTCCTTTAATAATACCTGTGCACTTAAAACCATGCCTAACTAAAGTGTAGATGCAGATATACTGGTACTAGAAACTAGATCTAGTTCAGGTTTCCTTACAGCTGTAAGGAAAGGGACAGTATCTTTTGATGTGAATCACCAAAGCAATAATTGCAAGCTAATATAACTGCACGCATGTTAATACAATTCCACTGGGAAAAACATCATGCATCTATATAAAAAAAGTTAACTGACATATATCTGTATAAAAATCAGGAAATATCCACCCTCCAAGAAGATTGGAAGCATAGATAAGGCCATCACAGTGTTATCTTCATTTTACAATTTTGCAGCCATAGAGAAGGCTGAGAACAATAAAGCCTGTTGTTAAGACTTTATGGTTGTCATATTGTATTGTGTTATTATAACATTAAATCGTTACTACAATGAGACAGATGAGAGAGAACTGGAAATAGTCCCTCAAGACAGTTAAAATGTAGAAACTTCATTTTTCATTCCATGGGAAGAGAATCTCTCCTGCTTTCCTCTAAAATAATGTTTCAATCACAGTTGCTAAAGAGTCACAAACAGCTGCCTAACTCAGTATGTACATGAAAGAACAAAAGCACTTCAGCGCAAGGGCCACAAGAACAAATGTCATGAGGGAAATACTCTCTCTCATGAAGAGTACTCTCATACTCTTCTCTTATGAAGTAGCTTAGAAAGTAAATAGGTCTTAACTGAATTAGTTGAAAATAGTTGCCATCCCTCACTCATTATATATAGTAAAAATAAAAATAAATTCACTAATCTATCAGAATATTTACCTTTCCTGTTCTTGGAACTGGTAGCAGGAAAAATACTAAATGGTATAGATAAACACATTTTGATTATATTCTTGCTTTTCCTACTGGTTCTTTTCATGATGGTTCCTTCAAAGTTAACTTGTTCAAAATGGCTTAAACCCCTTGATTTTCTTTATAGGCATAATATATAGGCATAATATTCTCCAAAATTAAACCTGAGCATTCATGTAAATCAGGTCATGTTATTATCATGTTTTGAAGAGAGGTATGGAAAAGAGAGAATAAGAGGGATAAGTGAAAAATTGCCAAAGAAGGAGTTGAGGTGCAAAAGAAAGTGTGGATCTGCAATTTATGAAAGCAAAATGAAGATTTGGTATTAAAGGCAAAAGAAGGTATAAGAACTCAATCTTCAGGCAAGTGACCTTGGGAATTAATAAAAATACAAGGTATATACAGGTATGCCTAGTGTCACACTTCTGTGTAAATAAGTCTTTATATGTCCTTCTCACCGTGTTGCCTATGAATACTTAATTTTTAATGTAACATTGATGAATGGAGGAGGAGGTAAAGGTAACTAACATCACAGCATTTCTTTAAAACTGCACAGTGGAACACTACACCAGTGTGAAGAACTCCTGCACATTGCTCTACACCACTAATCAGGCTATGTCAAGTGGACTTCGAGCTGCACAAACCACTGTAGGTGCTGGTATCTCACAGGCAATGTGCACATCAAGAATCATCCAGTGACTAAAGCTAGACAAGAAAACTCTCTGACATAGTGAAGAACAAGTGACAAGTGAAGATGAAATGAAAATGATCAGGGTTCGTATCAAGAATTTTACAAAAAATATATGCAGCCTTTCACAAAATGCAATTCTGTATTTGATCATCATGTAACTTACCAGTGAAAATTTTCTGAAATTTTAACAATTTGCCTTTGAAAAGAAAGACTTTGCAACCCTAACTGAACCTATTTATTCATAGGACATAACTTCTTCCCTCACTTACTTTGGGGACATGCAATTTGCAGATGAGTCATTTCATTTGTCCTTGTTAAAAAAGGCATAGAATTCTATTTATGTATATTTAAATTACATCTTAACAATGGGAAACTCTCATACTAGCATCAAACATAAGCATTTAATGCCTCATGTACTCCAGTCCCAGATCATCGTCAGACCAAGACAATTCCAAATCTATACCACTGAATCAATATCCTGACAAATAAACCTGATGTATCACTCCATGGAAATCAGTAACAATTTTGGCAGAATGCTAAACTAATGGGTGTATATATATTGCTGAAGCAAACTGCACTTATCCATGAAGGGTTCTTCACAGACAAAATTTTAAGGTCAAGGCTGATCTGCTAAGCTAAGTTGTAGGATTTAGCTATACAGAGTTTCAAATAATGTTTATAGTGAAGGCAAATGGTTTTAGAAGATGGGTGTATGAGCTGGTGTATAGTCAATATGCAGTTTACATTTACAAATTCCATTTTAGAATGCCAGTTAAAAAAATACTTAATTCTTCAATTAAAGTCTCTCCCTGATGCTACACTTAACTCCCTTATGGAATTCTTAGGGATAAGACACATCAAAAGCACAGGAAATAAAAACACTTCTCTTTTAGAAAAGTTAGTTGTGAGTGTGAAATGTATCCCTATTGGAAAAAAAAAAAATTAAAAATCATGAATACAGAAAACAAATATTAAAATATAAGAGACCAAAACTGAGTTAAATTGCTATCATGAATTATTCCTTTTTATTCCTGAATATTTTTACAAGGCAATTCACTCAGCTTTCCAACCTCTAATAAAATAATAATAAAAAGTATTTTCACTGCTAAGGGTTGAGTTACCTTTCCAATTAAAACTAATTTGCAATGGATACTGATGTGTTTCTATATTTAAAGGCTCGTTACAAGTCTTCCATACTTCTATACTTCTTTTTTAAACATATGTTAGATATAGTATTATATTGCTTAACAGATGCCAATATATTTACCATTAATATAAAAATCTTTATTATTCTCCCTATCATAAGATATCTATCTGCTGGGGTGGGGGAATGAATAATTTTCAATAGATATCTTAAACTGTTGAATTAACTTAATTCAGCTCTGGACTTTAAGTGCAGTTAGAATTTACCCATACTTGTTCACACACAACTGTGATTTATATATGGTAAACCAAACCATGACCCAATAGCAATTTAGACTTTTTAAACTGAATGGAGGCCTACACATATAGCATAATAATAATACCAATAATACCTATCTTAGTTGAATAACTTCTCCAGGAAATGCCTCTACAGACAGTTATGGATGATAAGGATGCCTGTTTTAAGGTTTCCAGAAACATTAGGAAAAAGAACCTCAACTATTAGTAAACTAGCACAATTTGTCTTAAAATGTTTGTTTAATGTTTTGAATCTTTCAATCTTCTAATCCATGTCAAGTTTTAATGGCAACTTTGTTTGTAGAATTATTAGCTTATGATCCTCATTTCTTAGTGTTAAATTTCTTTATTCAAGATACTTGGTTTTAATGTGCCTAGAATAACAGGCCCTAACCTATGACAGGTGATCCTCATTCATCTGTAAATAAAAGATCTTTATTGTTTCAACTATTTTGTCTATGCCTGCTCCCATGCACATGGAGTACTACACTGTATATGCAATTTATTAACATTGGAAAAGGCAAATAATTTTATTATTTAAACTTAATATATATTATATAATTTTAATTTCTATTTAATCTTATGTTTTCTTATTTAAATCTATATAGCTTTGTCATAATGATATTTGAACAAATGAGAGGAGCAACATTACTCAGGATTTATGTTTGCTTTTCTGATTTCTTACAAGAATCCTGACAGCTAGAAAACTTCACATTAACTAGTCAATGTCAACCCACCCACTTAAGAAGATGAAAATTAAACCTATGTAGCTATTTATTAAAAATACCTTTGACATCCTCAAAACACCCTCTATCTTCACAAGTGAATCAATTTTGCTGAAATTCTATTAAAAGATGTCAAAACAGCTTGTTGAAACTTTTCCTTCAATGTGAAATAAATATTATATATCATGAAGAATTCAAAAATGTAAAAGATAAGGTAAGGAAAGAAAGATTAAAAAAAAAAAGAATTCAATATATAATGGGAAAGAACATGTAAAGTAACTAGAAAACAGCTCTCGAATATGTTAATTTTTAATTCTAGTTATTCTATAGGTATGCAGTTCTATATTCTGAGATTATTTTTGTTCATTTAGGCTGTATGTAATTATTTTGTTTCGTTTTCATACTTTAAAAGCATTCTTTTTTTTTTTAAATCATCTCTGGATGCAAGAACAAAATTATTAAGAAAATAGGATTTCATTATTAAAAAGCTTTTAAGCTTACTGAAATTTTTGTATTATATATTTTACAAAGACTTCATAAACAATATACATTCAAGTAAGGAAAAATGCTACATTTTTAGTATACACATATATTTTGAAAACAATTTTTCTATATTGAAAATATGTCTCACCTTCACATTAAAGAAAAGCTAAATAAACAAAAAATATTTTTGCTGTGATAAATATAATCAACTACAAGGTGCCTGATTTCAAAAAAAAGCCTAGTAATGGAAAAGAGAAAATCTTAACTGAGCAAAAGATAATGAAGAAGAACTAAAAATGAAGTATCATTATTATTATTATCAGAGAAGAAGGAACAGAGTGGATGAAACTTCAACTGCATTTCAAACATAAAAAGTGCAGTGAAGGATAAAATAAATTAAAAGACATTTAATGAGCAGGAAGCAGGAACTGGTACTGTAAGAAGATTTTTCTTTCTTCAGGTTACAGAGGAAGGGAAAGCTGCAAGAAGATTAATGTAGACTCAACAAAACATGTTCTCAGTATATGTAAAATAAAGAATCGATTTTGTCTTTGTTAAATCCTGTGCAACATTTCGGTAACTCATGATTTCCTTGAACACAAGATGTGCCTTAGTATTTCATTAAGCATCATGGTTTACACCTTCATATGAAATCTGTGTATCTATTACTATATGACTATACATCTCAAGCTAGTATTGAAACGTATGCTGTTAGTCTTCCAGGTCAGTCTGCAGGTTTCAGTCTTCAGACAGATATAGCAAGATTTCCATCTTTCATTTGTTGAAAAAAATCAATTACATTTTAGACTAAGCAATATTTTAAATGAGCTCACATTTTAATGTCAACCCTCTGAAAAAGAAAAATTCCTCATCCAACATTTACTTAATGCTTTAAATGCAAAATTATTTACATTGCAGGATATACTTATCACTATAAAGTGGGCTTTTTTGTTTTCACAACACTGCTATTAGTTTTCATTATTTTCCTTTTATAAACATTGCATTATTGACTTATTATTTATTAGCATCTTTTTTTCTAGTAGAAGTATGATTATATTTACAGCACTTAGGATAATTTAGTATGGGAATGTTTACTATATTTGAAAAATCAGGTAAGTCATCTTGGAAATCTGTGGAGTTTATAAAATCAAGTAACAGGGAGCCAGAAATATGGATGTACTAAATTCTCAGCAAGTTAACAACCACTTACAAACCAGCTGAGCTATACATTGATTTAAACATGTAATGCAAAAAGATAAGGGTCTGTGAAAGTAGAAAATTGGCTTTAATACCATTTTCCTTAAGGAAGTAAATGGGTTTCATACTGTGTAAGTCAAGTCAGTGGAAAACACATAAATCCAACAGGCCAAGCAGGAACTGTCAGCTGACACAACTATATTTTATATCTCTGATTGAAGGGGGAAGGGTTTTTTGTGTTTTGTTTTGGTTTTTTGTTTTTGTGTTTGGTTTTTTTGTTTTGTTTTTTGGGTTTTTTTCCATTTGTTTTTGTTTGTTTGTTTGTTTGTGTTTGGTTTTGGTTTAGGTTTGTTTTTTTTTTAATAATTTAATTGATGAATCTTTTTTTCTTGGATTATCTCAACCCCAAATTAAGTACCATAACTACTTTTTTCAGTTTTCAAAAAGGGAAAAAACTTAAATTTTTCTTGCAATTACTCAGTATTGAGAAGGGCAGTGATTGCTGTCATAATCTGTAAGCAGACTACAGTAGAAATTATAACACAGTAGAAGAAACATAAATGACAATTTGGTTTTCCTGGACACAATTCATCTTATAGGCCTGTTCTTCTTTAGGTGGACCTAAATGGCTGCTTAAACTCAGTGAAGATCACATGATCCAACAACAGCTGCCTGTGCACTCTCTCTTTATGGACTCAAGAAAAAGATCCTGCATTTCGTCTTGGTGCCAACAGAAGTATTAATAAGCAATTGGATGCATGTACACACTCAGCCATATAATGCTTACTTAGGAGACTTTAAACATACATGAAAGCCTTAGAATAAATATAATATAAAAGACTTTTATAATAGTTTAAAGCATTATACAAAATGTCACCAAAAATTTTTTAAAGGACATATTATTTATGCATTTGATAATATTGAATTAAACATATTTTATTAAAACACTTTATAATCATTAAGATCATCATAAGAGTACTTTATCATATGAAACAAATACCACTTTACACAGTCTTATTTCTGTCCTAAAAATCGCACAACAAACTGAAAACCAGGGACTTTGATATTGATGGTATAGAGGACACAAATGCACCTCACAAGAAGATCTACATTCTCAATAAATGCTCAGACCGTAACTTTGGAAAACAGCTGGGGGGAAAGAGACCCAGAAAATAAGAATTAATTACAAACTATTTTAACTTTCAAAATAACACTGTGGTTTCTCTAGCTTCTAAAAGAGTAACATAAGCCAACTGCATTTACATAACCTGTCACAGAAAGGATTACCTGAGTTCTAAGGGAGCCTCACATCCAAAGTACTGCACAGTGTCATTATTCAGCACCAGAACAAATCTCGATTTGAGGCAAGAACTGTCAGCCTTCCTAATAACACAGAATTATGTCAGCAGCTGAAAGATGCACAACAGGGTGATCTCTCCAGTTCACAGCATGTTGCTTCATAGTGCAGATTGCATGAAAAACTTCAAATGTCTTACGACAGGGATGCCCTGATCTCTATTCTGTGTAAAAGGAGATATGTTTAGTACATCATTTGAACTGAAGTATGGGCCAGGAGAAGGATATTGCCATTCTGAAAAAGTCTCTGCAATACAGTGAAGCAACATCCCAATTTTGGAGAAAACAGAAAACCTGACAAGTTTGCTGTAAATGCCTGTCAAGAAAGTACCAAAAAGGTATTGGTGATTCTTTCACGGTGAATAAAAATGAGAATGCAAGTTGGATCCATCTTAAATGCTTTTACACCTGTTCTTTCATCCACAGAATCATGAAGTAGATACAGTTAGAACTTTATTCTAAATCTATATGTGATATCTTAATTTTCTTTTGACCCCTTAGAAATGCCAAACATAAATAAAAAGGCCAATTGAAGATCTTCCTCATGCTTAGAGGATGCACACTCAGTTTCCGTTTCAATTCAATCACTCTAACTGTGTTTGAAATAGACCTCTCAAACCCTTTCCCACTTACTTTAGTAAAAGTGCTGTGAGCACATTCACTGTCATTTGGTAATCTCATATTCATATAATCATGGAATAGTTTGCGTTGCAAGGGACTTTTAAAGATCATCTGGTTCCAACTCCCCTGCCATGGGCAGGGACATCTTCCATTAGACCAGTTGTTCAAAGCCCCATCTATCCTAGCTTTGAACATTTCCAGGGATGGGCCATCCATAACTTCTCTGAGCAACCAGTTCCTCTGTCTCACCATCACTCTCATAGTAAAGAAAGTTATATCTAATCTAAATCTATCCTTTTTCACTCTAAAGCCATTTTCCCCTGTCCTGTCATTACATGCCCTTTTAAAAAGTCCCTCTCCTGATTTCTTGTAATCCCCCTTTAGGTACTGGAATGTGCTATAAGGTGTCCTCAAAGCCTTCTCTTCAACAAGTCTCTCAGCCTGTCTTCTTAGGAGAGGTGCTCCAGCCCCCTGATCAACTCTGTGGCCCTACTCTATACTCCCTCCAACAGGTCAATGTTCTTCTTGTGCTGGGGGTCCCAGAGCTGGATGAAGCGCTCCAGATGGGGTCTCACCAGACTGGAGTAAAAGGGGAGAATCATTATTTTTGTTAGGCTGTATCAGCAGCCTTGGCTAAAGTGCTTGTGATTTGTTTAGTGTCCTAAAGTGCTCTCAAACTCTATGCCTTTATCTCTTCTGTTGCAATATTGACTTATGAAACATAAGTTTGAAAAGACATGAACAAAGGTAAAAGTGCATGTAGCACTGCTGCCACAGTGGACACACTCATGCCAAAAGATGATACTTGCTGTGTCATACAAACTCCTTCTATATCCATGCAGAATAGAACCATGGATGGCATTGTAAGCATTTACTATAAATTTTAATAAATCCAGCCATCCTAGAACACACAGGGAGAGCCAAACCAATGGTTACCCAATTTGTACCACATGCATTTCCAGCACCATTAAAACATATATGTATTAGAATAGCAAAGCAGACAGAAGTATCTGCAATGTAATGTGCTCCCATAACAACATTACAAAAAGGCATAAAGAAAAGGCCAATAAAGTAAATTTTTAAAAAAATTAAAAAGTGGGCTTTTTAAGTTTAAAAAGGCAATTAAGGCTTGATCAGAAGGAAAAATGCAAGTAGGCTGTTTCACAGAACTATGCAAAAGAACATATTTTCACACCAGCAGGCACAGCTCTGTAGGAAGGATGGGGCAGGTGTTAGAGGAACTGGATGAGAAGCAAAGCAAATGAAGACAGATGAATGTTTGAAAAGATTTTAAAATATTTGGAATTTGAATGGGAGTCAGTGGAAAAGCACGAGCATCAGGCTGCCATTGCCATAGTAGTAATTAATGAATTTTAGAGGTAATTACTGGTGTTTGTGAAATGCAGAAAGCTTTTGACAAAGTCTGGACTCAGATATCATTTTCTTAAGACAGTATTGACAGAAGCAAAGAAGGGTCTGTCTAAGGGTATATATGAGAAATGGAACAACAATTCGGGTGAAAATTTGGCTATGACAGAATGTATGAGGAGTAATTCAGCTCAAGGTCAGTATGAACACTGATATCATACCAGCACAAATGTTGAATCAGTAAGGGATGTGGGACTGTTAAGACCCTCTTGCCAAATATAAACAATTTTTCTTTGTATATATTCATTACTGCAGGAATCGAAGACTTTACGCCCAATGTGAATAAATACACAGGTATCCAGTTCAGACACATATAAAAGTAACTTTTTATTATTAAGATATCTTTCCTAATTTTGAAAACAAGGAAATTAATTTCCACTGTTATATAAATCATTATGAAGAGGAAAAAGATTAATTGTATCTTCCGTGTTTAATTGCCTGATGAACTTACCCAGGTGTGAGATGAATAGTTTCTTATTTTAATGTGTTGTTTTCAAGGGGCCAGAACTAGTCTAAATAGCAATGATTATGCTCTTATTTCTTAGTGTTTTGAACAAGAATAGCAACTGATGAATACCTCATGAAAGGCCTCCCTTGACTAGTATAAAATTCATTTAGTACCTACTCATGGAACTTTCAAACTTAAAAGACAAAAATGTCACTTTGAATGTTAATTTTAAGTATGTAAGGTGCAAAATTTAAAAAAAAAAAATATAATTCTTTGGTAGTGCAGTTCAAGTGATAGGATTCTTTTATGAATTCCACCAACAATATTCCACAATAGATCCAGAAAATCCAGACACACATCTTCAGAAAATCTTGCAAAGCCTTCTTTCTTGCTATTCTGGGTGAATGGTCCTTCAAGTTCTAGCAGGGATTTCAGTAAAGCTATTGATTTCGTCATGGAAGATGATAAAATACATGGTAGTGTTGAAGGGCATCAATATAAAATTTCAAAGTAGATAGAAAGACTAATAGGGAACCAGGTAATGTGAAAAGATGCATTCATCTATTACGTTGATTGTAATAGTTCAACCCAACCTCACACCTCCATGTGGGTAAAATAAAATTTTGGTTAGTATACTATAAAACAACTGAAATTATACTCTGCTGCTTACAGCATTCTCAGCTTAAAGTCATACACAACCACCTCCTTTCCAGTGCAGCAACCTTAGACTTCTCTAAGCATAATGGAGATATGTTATGGCAGACTGGTACATCACAAGGACTCTTCATCCTCTGTTTCATCTCAGTTTTGGCCAAATTAGCAGTCCTGTACACATCAGTGATATGGACACTGGTATAATTTTTCTATGAGGAGAAGCATTGGCGGCTCAGAAACATGAGAAAGACATACAGAAAACTTCTCACAAACTAGTCTACTTCCTTTCAACCCATTCAGGTTTTACTGTTCTGCCCTACTATTTTAATTAATAGTAGGAAGACAAGAAGGGTTGGGACTCCAAACAAATGATAATAAACCAATTTAAAACTGTCTCAGTGACAACAGCAGAGGATATAGGCCAAATAGCTTTCTTCTACAATTTTCACTTAGCTTAGATTTGTAAATCCAAGGAAACCTCTGGGTCCTAACAGGAATGAGCTGACAATTTTAAGGTTTTACATGCTAATAGAAAGAAAGATGAAACTTTCAGTGAGATGCTTTCAACTTTCATTTCTGATAAACCCACTGAAATTTAGTCGAGCTAGAATCTTAACTCCCTGCTGTGTATGAATCTCATTGCTTTGCATTCCAGTAACCTAGTGAAAGTATTTTCATTATTTTACCAATAAAATTGATAGCTAAAATCAGAATTTTTACACCTTTATGTCATTGAGATTTTATGCAAACATAGGCTTCCTGTCACACAGATCTTTTATTCTTCTGATTAATGAGAATATCAGAGGATTGGGTAGACTGTGATGCAGTCATGTTTTCCTTTGGGGATGGAAAACAGCAGAAATTGTGCACATAAATTCTTCCTCTGATGGTTCAAAATTCAATTATACAAGCCACAAATAGTCCCTACAGCCTGTCAGAGATTCAAAAAAACTGTCTCCTCCACAGTCTTACCCTTTCACACTTGACCATTAAGCAATTTCCCACTTTCTGTGCACCCATGAGGGATATTCCACTCTATGCTTTTGAAATACTGAGTGAGATTAACACAGCCACAAGACATATACTACTCTGTAGTAATAATGTTTTTCCAGCTCTGACCTAAGGAAATTTTAAGGACAGGAGGTATGAACATTCTGGTCCCAAACAGCTATTGCTGTTGGAGTCAGTTCTCAGTGAGACACAAGAATTCCTCTCCTCACCCCTTTCTCAATAACTGGTTCTCAGTTACCTTTTCTCATACCCAAGTTAGTCCAAGGATTCTGGCTAGGATGGGCAGAGCTCAGTTTCAGATGGCAATTTCACTTTTAAAAGGGCTCTTCTGGTATAACTGAGCAAAATACACACTCATATCATGCTTAGATGTCAAATTAATGGCAAACCTACAAGAGATCAAAAGCACAGTTAGTGAGCATCATCTCATGTGGCTGACACCACATTACTCTCCACAAAGGGTTTTGGTGGATGAGGGAAGGAATTCCAGGTACATATACTGAATATGAACATACACTGCCTAAGATTTTTTCCTATGGATTTCAGAAACGATACTATGCTGAGTAGTCCACAACAGCTGTGCATACTTCCCTCTCCAAAAATGGGTTAACTCTGCAAAGATCAGCATTAACTCCCACACATACTTCTGCTGGAAATCTATCAGGTTGCTAGGGTAGCATGCTGTGCATAAAGGATGCTCCCTGGCTGTGTACCCTCCCCGCAGGCACACGAAGCCCTAATTATGAGGTATATATACAGAAGAGTTTCTGTGGGCTAAAGAGAAACATCAACTTTTTTTTCCTCCTATGTTTATTCCTCCTCACCATATGGGAGGCTGTTTCAAACTTCACTTTTATCAGTTTGACCAAAAATAATACCTAATTTCTTACTGCTGCTCATTAATTTAATTTAAAATTCAAAGTAAATAAATCCTGAACAGCAAGCAATAAACTAAAAACTGAAAGGTGGATGATACTGTGCTGTGACAGCAGGACTGCACTTGCCCCATTTCATCACAAGTTTAGATGCTAATGAGACTTTTTTTTTCTTTTAAAAGACATTTAAATACTGTATAAGGAAAAGAGCTCTTAATTTTTTGTCACATTATACACATTTATTAGCTTATTTATTTATTTTCTTTGGCTCATGATAGGGAATGGAGGAGAGTTTCTTTCTTCAGGTTCTGTTGTACTTTGTTCCTGCTGCACCTATTTCAAGACTCCTTTGCTTCCTACATCCCAAAAAACTTCTAATTTCTTTAAGTCCAGAACAAGTCATTAACGCTGAGCATAAGGATGACTTAAACATCCTTACAGTATGTCTGCAGTTAAACACAAAGCAAGAGTGGCAGAAGAACTGTCTACTCCTGGCTGCCAAGAGCTTATATGCTATTTACATAGCTTTCCCTGATGCTCCGTAATGACAGGGATGAGACAGAAATTCTTCTGTATCACTACACTAGCACATAAATCTAATTGCCAAATACTTTGACAGTCTCTATATGCCAACATGGACAATATTCTGAGTTTCTTAAATATCCAACTAAATCATGTGACTTTCTAGAAAATAAAAGTTGAGAAACAGAACAGAACAATCCTGGCACTGAGAAAAAAACACAGGTGCATTTCTTAAACAGCAGAGAGGCACAAAAGAATTACCCTGTGATTTACAGTATAAATCCTTTCCAAATCCATACAGGTTAAAAATGCTAGTTGTCATATTTGCTTTATAGCTTAGAATCTTTGTTTTCTTTATGCTTAAGATGCCCTCAGTATATATCGTCACAAGTATAGCTAAATTGAACTAAGAAGGTTAGAAAGATTTATAATGTTGCCAAAGCTGTCATAGAGGCAATGAACATGGAATGTTTCATCCTAAGGACTAAGAAAGTATTCTGCTTACCATTTCTTTTAAAGTCCTTTTTTTTTTTTCCATTTTTTTCCCTAAAGTACAAATATCAGTGCTTTAAAAACTAAAAGGTACGTTATTCATAACAATTAGAACAGCTGCTTTGTCTTTGTCTTGTGGGTGTGAATCACAGACAAACATAACACTGACAAAATTAAGTTTGAAACAGTTTCAGATTATGCAATGAGTTTTCATTTTCTGACACCTAGTTCATGTAAACCAAGTTCTCCTTAGTTCCTTTCTGTTGCTTTCCTATACTGATATCTAAGTTCACACTGAAGGGACTTCATCCCCTTATGCTTCATATATCACACAATTGAAGCTGGGCTGGAATTCACCCACCAAAAGACATGAAAGACAGTAAGAAAACCTTTAAGTTACATTATGCTACTATATTTACTTGCCTGACAGACATAGAAATTATAATAACAGTATTTTTTTAACATTGATCACTGCATTGCTCTTTTATTTTAACCAAACACCTACCACATGACAATTATGATAAGAATTTAGTTAAGTTTTGCACTTCTTTCCTGAAGAGCTTCAGCATGCAAACCTCACCAAAAAAACTCAACCAAAAAAAAAAAAAACCACCAAAAAAACCTCCAAAAAACCAACCAACCAACCAAAAAAAAAAACAAACACAAAAAACCCCCAACAAAATCCAACAAAAACCCCAAACCAAACCAAAATCAAACAAAAAAACCAACAAACCAAAACAAACAACAAAAAACACAAACAGAAAAGCATCCATCCAACCAATCGACTAACCAAAGAACCACCTAAAAATACCTAGTAGTTCTCTGAACAGTAAGAAATAAGCTAGCCCTTTCAGGCAGACAGTGGTTTTAAGGTCATTTACACCCAACTGTTCTACTGATACAGGAACTCCTCAAAGAGGAAAACGTCTCATGTTAAGAGGATGAGGCCCTCATATGGATTACAAACCAGAGTTAGCTCATGATTAAAAATATTAACACATTAGAGATTGCCTGCCTTGGCAGTACTGGGAAGAGAATACTCTTTCTAGCCTCAGACAAATGAGGACACAAAGTACTTGGAAAGAGACCATTAGGCAGGTCATAAAACAGAAGATATAATCTCCCCAAGCATCTCCCTAAACAAAGAAATTGCTTCAAGTTTCTGTTTTTGTGTCAGGATAAATGAATTATACCAAAATGTAACAATCTCTTAATCATTCTACTTAAGTATCGTTGCTTCTTCCCAGCACCTTAAGAAAACTGTCCTCCACCCAAGTGCAGCATCAACAGCAGTCAATGAATTTTAGCTTTGCACTCACTTCAGGACATTTAATGTCTTAGATTTTTAATGTGATACATATTAAAAATGATGTTATAAAAAAATTAATAAAATGAAACTGTGCCAAGTTTCTAAGGTGACATATGAAACTCACTTTTTCTAACCTCCTCTTTCATGTGTAGTTTTTAAGTCTTTTTTTTTTTTTTTTTTTTTTTTTACAGAGAAGAGGGTCTTTCTAGCTTCTCTCAAGCATGGAGGTAAATGAAATATTTATGTGAATGATTTAATTTTTTTATCTAGAATCAGGTAAGTTTCTTTCAGTATCCTTCACTTAAGATGTATTATTATTTTGTGCTGGATTTAAGCCTGACAACTGGCTGAATGGCAGAGCTCAGAGGGTCACAATCAATGGAGAAGAATCCAGCTGGAGGCCTGTAATCAGGGGTGTTCTCCAGAGAGTAATATCGGCTCCAGTCTTATACAACTTGTTTATAGACGACATGGACAAAAGGATAAAGTGCACCCTAAGCAAATTTGCTGCTGGGGAGGGAGTGGCTGATACACCCGAAGGCTGTGCTGCTGTTCAACAGGACCTTGATAGGCTGAGTGGAGAGAAACCTAATGAAGTTCAACAAAGCTAACTGTATGCACCTGGGGAGGAATAACCCAAAATAACAGTAGAGGTTTGGGGCTGACCTACTAGAGAGCAGCTTTGTGGAGAAGGACCTGGGAGTTTTGGTGGATAACAAGTCAACTGCGAGCCGGCAGTGTGCCCTTGTGGCCAGGAGGGCCTGTGTATCCTGGGGTGCATCAGGAAGAACGTGGTCAGCAGATCAAGGGAGGTGATCCTCCCCTTCTACTCAGTCCTAGTGAGGCCATATCATCTGGACCATCTCTTACAAGAGACTGTGGGAGCTGGGCCTGTTTAGTCTACAGAAGAGAAGACTGAGAGGGGACATCATCAATATATACAAATATCTCCATCTCTAGAGACTTCAATACACACCTGCACATGTTCCTGTATAACCTGTTCTGGGTGACCCTCTGATCTCCAGACATCCCTTCCAACCTTAACTATTCTGTGATTCTGTGATTGGAAACTATTTAAAAGAAGGCAAAAAATTATCCGTTTTAGAGAACTATGCATTGGGCTTTGTTCATTATCTGTATTTTTCACCACCTGTCTTCCTTTGGCAGACAGGTGAGCAGCCCTGTTTCAAGATATCACCTGTCCCATCCATCTTCTTTGTATTCCTTCATTGCATTGCTCTCATATATAAAAGCAAAAATCTGAACCAGAAAAATCCCAAACTGTCTCTAATAGGCAAGCTTAGTGAATGAAGAATAAACTCTAGGGGGACAAACACAGGGAGAAACTAACTACTGCTTTTTACATTTTCTTTCACATAAAACCAGACAGAAGCTAGTTTGCCCTGGGCATTTTTCTTTAGACATTGTGTAGAATACATATTCTTGTCCATTTATATTCATCAGACCTAAATCTGGAAACTGCTATCATGCCAACAAAGAACCAGAGACAGAATCTAACTCCTGTGTTGCTGCTGTGTATGATAATGTGATCTCCGTGACTGGAACTTTTCTTGATGTCCTTGTACAGTGTGAAGATGGTATCAATCTCCCTGAGTGAGATTAGCAACATCCATTCGGTTTCCTACTCAGACATAAGAGACAATGAACTAAAAGGCTTAAAAATACCACTGTCCTCAAAGAACTCTTTTGAAATACTTCCTGATGTGTAATAGGAGTGAACCAAATATTTTCTGCTGCTCCTCAATTTAGATGTAAAACCATTAAAAACCCTGTATCCATTACTCATCAAGCAGAGCACATAATTAAAATGAATTGCATTGCCTGCTCGCAGGAGTTTTGAGATATCCACTGGGCCTCCAAAGGAGGCCTTTTTCATCATTTTGGGGATTTTTTGTAAGCTATTTTGCCAAAACATCATTCATTCAACATTCCATAGATTATGAGAGTTGAAGAGAAACAAATGGTGCATGCTTTATGTTTTCTGCCCCTTCTATTCAGCAAGAAAGCAGGATCTTCTTAAAAATTTTAAGCATGGACACTGCTAGACTTCAAAGTGGGTTGAGGGACCCCCCAACAATCACATTATCAAAGTCATATTAGAAAATATTACAATGATGATACAGCTCTGAAAAGCAGGAATATTACAAAGATGGAATATTACAGACTCATCCAGCATGAAATCTGCAGCTTGTCAGTCACTGAAACAGTTATGGGAAGCTAGAATGGTAGCACAGAAGGAAGGACATTTTCAGAAGCATATTTCACATTAATAAAATTCACCAGACATAGGCAAATAGACAAACAAAAAACAAACAAACAAACAAAACCCAAACAAACACAAACCACTTTCCTAATAGCTTCTTACACTAACTCCTCTTAAATCTGACAGAAAGCTCAACTTTTTCATATCTGCCTCAGATTTTACATTAGTATTTGTGTTCCTTGGGTTTGTCAGCACTTTCCTATCAGCACTTTCACTGAAGTTTATGGTTTGCTCTAAAGGGCTTTACATGTGTACTTACTGCAGTGGTATATAAATCAACAGAACTTCAAAGTGAATGATTGAATATTAAATAAATCAAAAGTATAGTTTCAAACCACTTAAAGTGAAAAAGTGTGGCATTTATAAAACTGTCAAATTCATTATTCAGTGTATTTACTTTCCTAATCCTGATTCCGGACTCTGCAAAGCCAAGGCTATCACTATACCAATAAAGAAAGGTAGAACATTGCAAACTGCTTTGTTTTTCCTGCAAGACATTAGGCAGGGATAAGTTAAGCTCAGGGCTATATCTTGCTTTTCCACAAAGGCAGGTAGTCAGTAATGACAGAGAAACTGGAAAATTCAAACAGGAAGATTCAATTTTCACCAAAAATATTCCCAGGGAAGAATACTTCCCATGGAGAAACAGGAAAACAAAGGAAAAACTGCTATCCCAAGAACTTGTCACAATACGCAAAAAACCCACAAGTTAAACCTAAAGAACTTCATGTTTAAGCAAGAATAAACTTTTTACCAAGTGAATTACTACCTTTCAGGGCAATAATTAAAATAACATAATGCAATAAAATAATTATATGCATGGCGATGGGGGGGGGGGGAGTTTATAATTATATAGTCCAAAAAGTCCAGATAAGTAGGTATGAATATAAAAACTGGTTCAAAAATGTGTGACGAAGAATGCAGTAGTCACAGAAAAAAAGAAGATAACTCATTAGAAAACACAGAAGAAAAAAAAGAACAGAGGGTGTTGGTTTTTTTTGTTTTTTTTTTTTAAAGGGTATCAAAATTCTGAATAAAAATTCTGATTCCAGTGAGGATTTTTGGACATCATTTAATTCCTATGATTTATTATTTCTTCAATAGAACTACTGCACTGAGACACTGTGGTTTTATATTAATAGAAAATGATAAATGCCACTGCAATCAGTAATACCGACTTTCTCTTTCATCAGCTAGTGGTCTGGTGCTGATCAGATGATGAAATCAAGGAGAGTGAATTGGGAAACCAGCTGGAGAAAGCATTTCTAATATGATTTAAAACAACAACAGAAGCAGAGGAGCTTTCTCATTTTTCTTTAGTTCATTTCTATATCCATATGCTAAGTGTCAATTCATTTATGAAAAGTGTGCATAAAATCCTTATCTAATACTTAGACTAACCATCCCCTCTCACAGGGGATCCAAATAGAGTGTAAAGATAAGATCTTGGGGGTTTTATGTCCTACCTTGTATTTTTACAACAGGAAATAAACATGCACAAATTATGAGAAATCAGTGGATTTATTCCTTTCCACTCCATTAGTCAAAAATCTGTAAAGGGCACCATATCCCTCTGTTTGTGAATTGAGTGAATGAGAGTTTGACAAGACTAAAGGATCAGCAAAAGACACATAGTCTCCCCTTCATTAGATTTTGCACAACAGTGACTACAGAGAGCTATGAATGCATAGTATTATGAATAATGAAACATCTGTGAATTACATAATGTCACTGTGTTCCAAATGGTATGCATATATTAACACACAAACACAGGCTGGTACTTACTTAATACAAAATCAGCAAAAAAATAATGGTGTTTCTCAAATGACCTGGAAGTCCATTATGCTCTCCAAATCTCACATATTACACTAAGGAATGTGATGCTATTGTTACAACACAATAAACAGTAGTCACAGCAACAGCTCACAGTAACAGGTAGCAATATCTTTGGGAAATCCAACAACTTTAATAAAATGATTTAAGGAAATGTAGTTTCTTCTTGTACTTAAAACTGCCTGGAGTCTATAGGAAAAAAAAAAAAAAAACAAACAAAAAAAACCCCACCCAAACAAACAAACAAAAGAGAAAAAAAAAAAGGAAAAAACCCAAACCAAACAAACAAAAAAAATCCACAAAAACAAACAAACAAAAAGCCAAACCCAAATATGATGAGCTTTTACACAGCACTTCATACTGCCATTGAAATGCAGAAGCAAACTGCTAGCACATAGCACCTTTGGACAATCAGAAAAGTGCTCCCTTGTATCACTGCAGACTGCACACAGTTTGACTGGAACCCTGTGTTTTAGATGTGCCCCACCACTGCCCTGGTGATAAATCATTTTAGCATTTGCATGCTTGCTGTTACCTTTAATGAATGATGTGGTGCTTTTTCATTGCTGAATCAAGGCTTCTTTTTAAGCAGCTATGGTAGTGTCTTGACAGTGTAATACAGATATGGATCCATAATTATAAAGGGAAGTCAAAATTATGATTTCTCTTCTGTATAGTCTTAATGACTAGTTCAGAAAAAAGGAACATAGAACTATTGTTTCAAACGCAAGTCCGAAACCCCTAGAGGTTTAAATTAATATTACATTAAAAAAAAAAAAGAGCACACCATTTTTCTGTCTCTGTGAAACCTACTCTTTCAATTAGTAGAAACACATCACTTAGTAAAAATACAAAGTACTTCATTATTCCATTATAGGTTTATACCATTACTTAGAAAAATCTTTAATAAGAAATAGCACACTATTTATTTTCATGTAGTCATACTTAACAAGAGACAATTTGACAATTTACCACACTGAGACCTGTTTCAAACCCTTCTGAAGTCACTGACAAACATTTTCCTTTTACTTACTTGAGTCAGAAGAAGGCTTTTAAAAGTCAAAGGCTTTTAAAAGTCACGCCAGCATGCAGCACTCCAAGCTTATCTCACAACTGCCCCCCCTAATGTTATGACCTCCATAGTAAGATAGTGTAGAAGAGGTTTATCCAGTATAAGAACTGATGCTCTAGGATTTATGAAATCAACAGATGGCCTCAGGCTACGTGTATTTAAAGGAGATTTTAATTTTTAATGAAAATAATTTGGGATTGGGTATATAACCAAAACTCAGGTATATACTTGATCTTATCCCAGAAATAATTCAAGAGAGATCATCCAGGTTACCATATGGACTGTATTCCATTTCTCCTATTAAAAGTAGATTACAGAAGGGCTAAAGCTACTTATGATATTTCAAGCTTACTGGTATTAATTTGAAAAAGATAATAGATGAGGGAAGAATGATTGGCAGCCATTCCAGCTACACAAAATACAAATCTCTTCAGCAGAATTTCAATGGATTGCAGAACTGAGTATCAAAAGATCCAGTGATAATTTGATCTTCTATTTTTTGATATAGTAGTACTTCTTCAAGTAACATTATTCACAATATTAAAAAAAAAAAAAAGCCATATTTATAATCTGTGCTAAAATGCAGTACTGCAAAGAAGTATGAAAATTTGGATACATACACTGATATATTAGATATGTGCAACATAAAGTCTGTTGATGTGCAAAAACCATGAAGAGTACACAGTGAGTTACAAATTCTGTATGAGGTTCCAGCCATTGATATCCATGTCTGGGGACAAGAATTCCAATTGGCTTTTCTATCCTGGTTATGGCATGTAGGGAAGCAGCTGATGCAGCTGTACAGGCCCTGAGAGACAGATGCACAAGCCAGAGAGAGGATACAGATGTCCAGATCTTCCCACCTGTCGCCTGACTGAATTCACACTGGTTATTGCAAGATGTGGATAACCATCTGTACATCTGTTTAGTACTGACACTTAAGGGTCATATTTTCTTAAAGAGTTAATCATTGGAGTAAGTAATCATCAGCACTTTTGAAAATTCAACCCTGTTTCCTACATACACTGTAACATTGGTAATAAGTCTCTCCAGGTACAGATCAACATGGCCAGAATCTCAGAAATTCACTCAGAGTCAGTGCACTATAACAGAAAATTTTTACTATATTTACAGTAAATTATACAAAAAATTGAAATGGCTACATTTTAAAAAACAATTATCTGCCTTTTTTTCATGATATTAATAGAGGGGAAAAAATCAGTATTCTGAAAATGGCAAAGCTGAGATGACTATGCCAGACCTCAAGATTCTAATTTTTTAACTTCAACATACAAAAGCACTGCACGTGTGCAGATGAAGAGTGTCCCTAAACTTTATATTAGTGCATCAATCAGCAAATTCCCATTGACACTCACAGATCATGAATAGTATTTACTTAAGCGGTCCTTATGCCCTGTAACGTAAGCTCTCATACATATTTTAATACAACTGACAGTCAAGGCACAGAAATCTAAGGTGACTTCTTTCACTCCAGAATAGCAGGTCAGTCTCATCAGCAAGACGGCAACGCAAGATCCCCAATTCCTATTTCTCAGTTCTATGTAGCGAACAGATTATTCATTTGAAATTACTGCAGCTCACAGCATAAATGCAGCCTCTACTAAAGTAGGCAGTGAGATAGAAACATGTCCTATTGTATGCATGTTTTATATATAAGTAGAAATCTCAAAAAAATATCAAGGGGATTCTGGAAAGTTAATGGACTAAATGTCAGTTCAAAAATCTTCCAAGACTTGCCAATGTATCATCTTCTATCACCACTTATGGTAATAACTTCTGTAAAGCAGAGGTCCTGACATTACTGTCTGACATCCCATAGTTGTAAACCCTATTTTTAAAGCCTTTTTTTTACTTTGAAATGTATTGCAATGAGCCACAAACTCAATCAAAGGTGCCACAAACTCCATCAAAGACACTACAAATTAATATAAAAATCACCCTAACAACATGTATGAAACCAGTGTGTATTTGTCAAAAGTTATCCTATTCAAAATAACTTTTTGAGTGAAATCAAAATCTGTCTCATGCTGCTCATTGACAGTTCTAATGTCAGTGAGAAAAATTCAAAGCAAAGTGCAGAAGGCTGCATGGAAGTGTTCCACAACACAGTACAAAATGAAACTCTGTTATATTTAAAAGCTACTGCTATATTTAAATATTAAATTTATTTTTTCAAATGGGAAATAAAAAAAATAAAATACAGTTTATTAGTATTGCACCTATATCTTTGCCTTATCATTTCAGTATCAATGCCAGAAATTAACACCATCAACGTTAGAAAAATAAAGGAAAAGCAGACACTCCTTCAAGAGATTTTGTTGGATTTAGCTTCCTGCACAGATTTCAGGTTCTTTGGGAGTGCTCTGATGTCAGTACCAGATACAGGCACAAGCTTTGCTCTAGAGCTATGGTCAGATTCATAAAAATATTCAAACTGATCATCCCTGAAAGATCAAAAACTGAACTCAACAGGTAACCAGCAATTATCAACTCCTTATCACAGCAAGATGCTCAAACCAACTTCATATAACTTTAGGTATCTGAAACACAAGGTGAGCATGACATAATGCCACAACATGACATGAATTTTACAGACACATGTAATTGTACTATTTGCATTTTCCTTTCACCATCCTCTTTGCACTATAAACTCTTCATCACGCATAGGAAACACCTGACTAATTACATCAGGAAGTCTACCCTTTTTATTCCACAACACTGCCTATAGCTGCTTCATTCAGGTTCCCTGGAGCTTTAATTCAAAACTTTCTAATGTCCTCCACAGGGAGTATTTCAAAATGAGGGATGGAAGCGGGATGAAGGCAAACAAGAAAAACACTGAGTCTCCCACAGCTCGTCTAGTTTTCTCTTTATAATGTAGACTTCTCAGGCCAAAGCTCATGTATCACTGTGTCACTCCCAGCCCTGAGTACATAATCAATGGTTTCACAATACTATTGAATCAGTAGCTTCCACACTGTCTTTTCTCAAATTTGTTGAAAGTCCTTACCCACTAAAAAATCTCAATATATTCACACTTCACACTCATTAAATACTTGTATAAAAACAGATATGCTATCTGTATTCAAAATCAACTTAAAATATTGTTTCATTTGCTTGCCTAGCATGATATTTTAGAAAACAATAAAGGTAACCTCTAAAATATTTTTTTTCCTAAGCGCAGCATGGTTAAATTTAAGGCATTCTTTGACAAAAATGCATGAAGTATATATACAGCACTGTCCCATATACATAGTGATGAACATTAAAATCTGTTTCAAAAAATTTGGCCGGGAGGCAGTTTATAAATCTTCAGCAAAAAAAGGATTTGCTCTGAAAAACAGTTCTCCCAACTTCAGTGAAGCAGAAGACATTGAAGTATTTCTACTGTACAACACAACTCTTAACAGACATTTCTATGGATCTCATCACCACACCTTGAAAAGAGTTCACAAAACAAAATGGATCAAACTATTTTCTCTTACTGAAATAATGAAAATTATTATCCCTTTTCACAGCTGTAGTCCCCAAAAACGCAGGTACTAGTGGCAGACCTAGGAATGGAGACTGAACCTTCTGGATTCTAGCTCTTCAACAACTAATACAAGCCTAGCTTTCTACCCCTCCATAGAAACTGAATTGTGAGGTTAGTAAAGTCAAATACATGAACTGTCTTCTATCAGTAAATGTATGCTAAAGGAAACCAAGTGAGATGAGACATTTCTACCTAAACGTCTTCATGTTAACTGACATTAAACTTAAGTGCAGAAATGTTTTGAGCTTGAACACATATAAAATTCCTCTGAGATCAAGTTTCTCAGTAGACTCAGGGAGAGAGATACCTACAAGGGTTTCAGCTTAAACATCAGAAAACTAACTCAGTCTGAATGAAAGGGTGCCCACTTCTCATATTTGTCTGAGATAATATAGAAATAAATATAGTATTAATATGCACAACCAATATAGACTTTTTTTTTTTTTCCTTTCTAAATTGGCCTGGTTGGCACTTACTATTCAAAATCATGTTCCTGGGCTAAACTGACAGTGTTTAAGTGTGAAACATAAACTGATTTGTAAGAAAAATAATTTTAAACGAACTTGGGAAACATTAATGCCTTTCTTGAATTCCACCACTAAAGACTCCTTGAAGGCTCTATGGTAACTGCTAGGGGACATAGCAAAACTTGTCTTTTTTTTCCTCATTTGAAAGGGCAACAAACTTTTTCCTGTGATAGATAGCTATGATGCCATTTCTAGGAACTACAGATCAAAAGAAAACTCACTGCTGAAATAGTAATCTACTGGGGTATGATGAAGAATAGTAATTTGATTGTAGTTTCTTGATATTTCAGGAACACATTCTAACAAAAACAAATGGCTTAATTTTAAGCAATGAAACTGTAGGCATGTTCATGGTGTTAGAAAGGATTATTCAAAGCATTCTTCACATATGGCACTCTTAATGTAGATTCTTGTAAAATACTGAGAACAGTATAGAAAACAGAACAGGATTTCACATAATTGTAGTTTTCCCTAAATGTAATGCCAAAAGTCAAATATAATGTCTGCAAGCACAATAGTTTAATTTTTTCTCCAGAGGAAGGGAGATAATATTGAGTTTGTCAGAATGCATAATTAAGTATATATTGGAAATTTAAATGTTGTCAGTGCATTTGAGAGTACAAAGTTGTCTTTTACTAGCTCAGCAAAATTCAGTCAACTGAATAACTCTCAAACAGTAAAATGAGTAATGGGTTAAAGCATGGATTGTCACACCAGACTTTTTTATATGAGGACCAGATCAATTCAAGCCTCTGTGCTTATGGGCCTAAATGAAGCTTGCAGGAAGAGCAGGAAGAGAGTTTTTTTTATAAGCCTAAAAAATCTCAAGTGAAGATTTTAAATGGTTTACCAACCTTTACAGAAACAATGTATTTAAATTAAATTTTATTGTTCACCCTGAGACTAAAATGTAGTGTGAGTAGTCGGTTTGCGTAATTTAATCCTTTAGTCTAGGTTTGACAGATAGTTGAATCCTACTGAGAAGACCACACCTACTTCTCCATCTATACAGAAATTGCAGCTGGCATAATTAAGAGTGCCTCTACAAACTGTGACAGTAAGCAGTCCCTAGAAGAAGAACCATTAAGAAGAAAAAAGCACTTGTGCCACACAGATCTATTTTCCACTGTTTGCCACTTTGTATAATATTTCTACTAATAATTTACCTAACTCAAGTTTTAACTAGCTAAAACAAATTGTGTATCATAACTTCCCTGACAGTTTTCTACTGGCACGTCTTCTTCTTTTGTGGTCTTGTATAAAACGACTGAAAATAAAATGATATTGACAGAAGAGTGATCTTTACTCATGAAAGCAATCTCTGGGTTTATTTGGCCTATTCATATGAGTAAGCAAGTCAAATTTGGCTTTAAAAGCTCTAACTTAATCTTGTAAAAGATAGGAAAATGAGAGGCATATGGATGTACTTTTTTTCCTCATCCATGCAGGACAATGGCAAACAGAATGTCACTTGTCACAAATATCTTTCACTCCCCACTTTCTAACATAAGAAAGATACTGCCCAACAATGGAGCAGCCGTAGGAGGCAAAGAGGAAAGAAATAGTTCAAAAAAGCTATATTACCACTTGTAATTCTGAAGCTCCCGGTGTCTTGCAAGTTGATGTCACAGAAGAAAAAACTCCTCATTTGGTCTCCCACTGTTTTGCTGCCCTTTCCCCATTGGTGTTGTAGCAGGAGGCAATATAAAAGTCCTTTTATTCCACACAAATTGCTTGACTGCTAAACTCTCTGAAATCTGAAAATTACAGTAGTTGCATGATTTTTTTTTTTTTAAGGATTCTCTCTTCGTAATTGCTTCTGACCAGAAAATTAAATACAGAAGAATGAATTTGCAATGAACACAGAAGTCACAATTCTGATTTCATTGCCAGCTGAAGAATAATTTTATTGAAACACAGAGTTGCTGTATTTGAGGTAAGAATCTGACCAGAGGTCCTTAACATTTCCTTTACACATTCCAGGTTAAACTTTTCTCTAACTAAGATAATATCTCTTCAGAAAAAAGCTGAAAATTTCACAAATATATTTTTATACTTAATGTGCTGATTTCTGCAAAATGTTACATGTTAAATATTTTGCTGGGTTCAGTTTTTTTTCTTCCCATCTTTAAGTATACTTTACACTTGCTCTGAAATATGGTCAATGGAATGGAGGTATTTAATATGCCATTTCTAAACATCTATTGAATTAAAGAAGAGAGCTAGAAAATGCAAAAGAAACAATCTGTATGCTGATATTTTTAACAAAGCTGTTGGCACCAATCTTTATAGGTTCTCTGATACTCCTAAACAATGCATTTCAACAGAGAAGAGTGCTTTTCTTGATCTCTTTTGCATCTTTTTCTTCTCATGCCTGTATGCCTTAACTTTAATTTTCTTTCTCTGTGTATTTTGTTAATTTATATAGGTTTCTTTTTTGTAGAATTACTAAAGTTCTCAATATGTTCTCCTTTCAATGCGTTCCAAACTAGCAATCAAGGTTAAATAAACAACGTACATGTAGAAAACTCAAATCAATTTAAAAATGAAAGAATTGATTTTTTTATTTTAATTTTGTTCATTGATTTTGTTCACAGGAAACAAAATCAATATAGTAGCAGCATACTGACTTTGAAGTTTGATAATATATCTCAGTATAATAAAGAGGTCAAAACCTCTACTATATCATAAATTCTTCCACTTGGAACTAATTACTACAAATGGAAAAAAATGGCAGACTATCAGTTTTGAAACCATAAACACAAAGGGTGAGCTAATTCAGACATAAATGCATAACAATCAGGAGAGAAAAAGTATTTTTCAGCATTGTTGTTCATACAGTTGAAAAGCCATATTGTGAAGGCGAGTGATAATATATAGTCATTACAAATATAATTTAGTTTCCTCACAGTTATACAAGATTTACATCAGAAACTTGAATGGGTTGAAGTTATGCTTTATTCATAAGAAAAAGAGCTTGTTGAAAAATTATTAATACTTCAAATATCCTCTTTTGTTGCTCCCTATGATGAAGGATATGAATAAATGAATTATTTAGGAGAAAACATTCAGCCTTTCTCTAAATCATAAGCTGATATATTATATAGTGTAATATCCAAATACAGATATAAAATGAATATAAAAATTGGTATATGCATATATAAAATTGGAGTTGGCACTATAGTCTTTGTTTTTATATGATGTATATAGCTTAATAGTGACTGCTGAGTCAGAGGATTTCCTTATGTGTGGTTTTGATATTGGCAATTGTACACTCCTCAGTACAATTACTGTAGTCTGGAGTGTTCCAGCCAAGTGAATTCAGCTGTCTTTAGCAACCAGACTTGGTGTGTATACACACAAGTAACTGTTGATTTCTCTATTTGCTGGTAGAGATATTTAGCATGTTTTGGTTTCTTCTCTGTATCTATCTCAATTTATTTGTTGAGCCATTTCTCTCAGCAAAATCTGAAGGAACCAACACTGCTTGCCCTAAATCTTTTCCCACACTGTTTCATGTCCCTAAGCAAGAGAGACTTTCAAATAGTAAGACCATATCTGGATTTCCAGAGAATTTCAGTCCTTTCTTTTTTTTTTTTTTTTTACTTTGCTTATCTAGCACATCATCAGGGTTGGTTTTTTGTTTTTTTTTTCAGCAAACCACAAATACTTCATTAACTCTAATACTGAAAATTTAATCTTTTTCACACCCATCTCCCAGTTACTAATTCAACCAATCATCTAATCAAATTTCAGTCTTTTCAAAGATGAAACAAAGAAGAAATTGTGAGTTTTTCATCCTATTCATACTCCTAAATTAGATGGTATTTGATCCTATTCCTCCACTTATAATCATTTCTGCTTACCAAACCTTTCTCACATACCATTTGTTTTCCTGCTTTGCATTCTTGACTCCATTCATTCATCTCTCCAAATGCATCCAAAATGTAATCTGAATCTCTTGTTTTCAGGGGTTTTTAACATGATTTATCATGGGGTTTAATTTATTTTATTTTTTTCCAATAGTTTTATTTATTTATTTATTTATTTTTCAAGGTGCACTTAGTTCTGCAGTAACCCTGCCCCCTGGGAATCAATTTCATAACATAAGAGTAAAAGAGTTCATGTAATTTGTGATCCAACATCCCTTAGAGTTGGAGTTTTATTTCATAAATAATTCACTTACAAGCACATACATTCATTTTACATGATTCCTCAATGTGGTCAGAGTGCTGCGTAGTCTGCATTGTTTCCACCTACAAAAAATACAAAAATATATGTCTGCTTACCGGGATGTGAGTAGGGTTTGGCTAAACTAATCCTCTGTCACGGATCTTATTAGTGAGCAAAAAGATTGCTCTTCTCTCCCTTAGGTCCAAACATACCCCGTAAAATAACTACTTGGCAGTGCAGACAGTTAGAATACTGTTGCATATTGACTGAGAAAAAGAAGAAATTAAGTGAACTATGCCCCAAACCAGGCTGGGTTTAAGTCATAGAGAAATTGCAGTGATGTACACATTCTCCCTTTTCTTACCTAGAGTTACTGTAGACAAAGTAAAAAATAATATATATGTCTCAGGTATCAGTGATGAGCCTAACATTTCTCCATTAAGTGATGGGATAAATAGTGCAGCTTGGATAGCTGAAAGAAGCAAAGAATAGGAATTTTATAAGAAAACAAGCAGGTAGCTCCTCTTTCCCTTCATCCACCTCACCACGTCACCAAATAAAAAGGAGTTAGCAAATCAGATTTGGAGGACAACATAAAATATACAATGACAGTTCTGTGAACATCTACATTCTCCAAAATGTCAGGTATCAACTATTATGTTACAAGGTGGACATAAAGAAAATGGAGGACTAGGGGAGAACCTGATTCCTTTGAATCAGTTTGACTAAGAGGTTTGTGAAGGAAATGAGACACTAAAGAGACATGCACATCTACTGATAAACAGTGAGTTTTCTGTCCAATATATTCTTCAAAAACACACCTTAAAATATCACTCAGAAATGGGTCATCCACACAAAAAATATGAACCCATTATTGTTGGTTACATAACATGTTTGGTTGACAGTCATCAGTCTTTTCAGCTTTTCCAGTACTGTTGTAGTAGTAATAATTCATATTTATTTTACATCACTGACTACTACATCCTTATTTTAATGAATCATTTCTTCTAATCTATTACACATATGTAAAGTTAAAACTAAATTACACAAATGTAGGATAGCAATGTCAAGCATCTCTATAAAGCAGCTTTTACTCTATGAAAATAATCCATAAAAGACTTCCAAATGTCCTCAAATAAGTAACGTCTGTTCCTCAATCTAAATATGATCTTCTTACAGGAAGCCATCTGGGACAAGAAAGCAAAACATTCTGCTTTGGTTGCAGAATATATTTACACCTCAGTAAAATTCTTCTTCATCATCAAACCAATTATATACAAATCTCTTTGTTCAGTTTACACTGTCTTAGCTTGATTAAACAGCAGAAAAAAAAAAAAAACACCACTAAACTGGCCAGAAACATTCAATAGCAATACAGGTAATGCACCTATCTATCTATCTGTTTTGCTCAATTTATTTTTTCAGTTCCTTGAGTACCTCAAAGTTCCTAACTTCAACAGTTGTTCAAATTCATATATATGTGTGTGTGTGCGTGTGTGTGTGTGTGTGTGTATACACATATAAACATTTTTATAACTTTACGGAGAATCCATTCACTGGAATAGTAGACTTGTCCAGTATGCAATCGACAGGGATATGCTAACATGTATTTTAAATTCCTTTCTCAAAGATAAAAACACAATTGTGAGCATTTGCTGCATTCATAAGATAGTTCTGAGGTCAAAAAGGTTTATACATGTAGCATTTCTGCTATAATTAGAGCTCTTTTCTACAACAGATACATATATTATTTTTTTTTTCCAGTTAACAAATCAAATCATAAATCAATGCAAGAAAAAACCTAAAACGAGTGAAACCAAGTACCTGGCACAGACTAGACAAAAAGTTGAATCAAAAATGCAATATATTATATCCTTAAGACTCAAATAATCATGGTGGTCTCAGTCTGTGTGCCTGTATTACCTGCAGTATCCCTGAAGCAGCATTGAAAGGGAAGAATGATGGTGCAATTTGTTGCGCCTCACTACATTACATCTTAACGAGCAACAGAGTTTGCATCACCTGCCACTCTCTGGCATTCACTATGCAGGCACAGAGAGCAAACTGATGGAAGGCCTTGCATCTGTACTGTATGTGCTACCTACCACATGAAAACCTGACACAACACTGGAGCAAACAATGCTTCAAAATGCTCAGTGGTACTCAAAAATATGTACAGCAGGACTCCAAATATAGACTCAAGAGAAATTCACACCCAAAACACATTCTCATCTTCTGTGTCATTAATGTAAATGCAGTAGAAGAATCTCGCAAATTTCCAGAACATTGCTATTACTGTCTAGTTCTCCCTCCTATTTCCCGGCACGAAAATGCACATACACCAGAGTTAAATGAAGAATTGAGAGTTACTACCTCAGTTTTTATGAGCAAGATGTTTTGCAGCTCTCCACTAATCCAATCCATAACGCTAAAATACAGGCCTGGAAGTTTCTTATTACATACTAGGTCCACTTTCTGCTTGTCAGAGGCATAATCTCACATATTTTCTTGATAGGTTACAATACTCTTGCATGAATACTTCATTGGGAAATCATTTCCAGAATATCAATGCTCCAGTATATAAAAATTGGTGTAATTACAACCCCAAATTTATTAATGGGTATTTATATATGTTACTCCTTTTTCCTGAACTTACATATTCATTGCCATTGAGAAGTGACCTTTTAGTATTAGTGATACATATTTACTACTATATGCAATTATTTTTCATTAAATAAGTGAGAAGTCACACTTTAACATTGTAAAGGTGATCACAGCCATAACATATTGTTAAAAATGCAGAATGATTAACTTCTGCAAGCACCTTTTCATTTATTTTTTTTTTTGCCACTCATTTCACTTTATTCTTAGCACTATATCTCTGACTGTAAATATGTTATGATTGCAACATATATTATATATTGATCTGATTGATGTGTGTGTATGACTAAAAATGTGACACATTACAAGTTTCTGCAAGATACAACATGTCTTCATCGGAACTGAAAGGCACAACATGCTCATTTTTGCCCACTACAGCAAATGCCAGATAAAAATATATCTCCGTAGATTTCCTGTTACATTCCACAAGATGTTTCTAACCTATTTTTAAACTTCTTTTATACACATAACTTCATTTTCAGTTTGTTGCAGAAATCAAAATAGACTATGGGGAAGTATAGCAAGTGTATTGAATATATTTCCTTAGACTGTACATGCTGTATAAGGAAAGGCAATTCTTAAACAAGAGAAAATGAATCAGTAAATAAAATATTCAGTATCTTCATGTTGTGACATTTTTACAGTATTTGTGAATCATTAAAGGCCATATATAGTGTAAAAAACAGGCAAATTGAAAATCATGAACTCTGAATAAGAAATGAATGAGGACTGCTACACATGATCACAAAGAAATGCATAGCTAATTTAATATAATAATTCAATAATTCTGAAAATTAAAGTTCAAAAGAAAAAGAAGTTAAAGAAATCAGCTTAAAAAGGTAACACACCTAGGGTTAGTGAACAGTTTAACATGACTGTATGTAGTCTCATTTAACATCATTAAATTCAGTTTGTCATATTTTTATTCTGTGATTAATGCCAACTCCTGCATGTTATGTAAACCAAGTCCATCAAAACTAAGCTTTTGAGTTCTTACCAAAGCAAGAAAACTCCAAAACCTATAATTTTAACCCATCATTACAAGCATAAAATTGATAAAATAAATATTTGTCATTCATTACCTTTACAAACTCTCTGGTTTATTGATTTCTTGTTCACACTATGCTTGTGAATGAATTTTGAACATCTAGGAATCTGTCAAATCCCACCACTTCCTACTATTAGGATTATGTTCTTTTCATAGTCACACTTTGCAGCAGTATGGTGACATATCGACCAGTCCTCATGTTAAACGCTAGAGGATTGCTGGCTCACAAAGGCAGTGGTTAGAGATGGAAGAACTGTGTCCATGCCATTGACCTGATATTAATTAATTCATCCCCACAAACTAAAGAATCTATAACTTAAAAAACAAAATCAAACAAACCAAAAAAACCACCACCACCACCAAAAAAAAAAGGAAAAAAAAAAAAAAAAGACAAGAAACCCCCTCCCCCCAACATACATTTAAATGTTCAGGAATTTGTTCTTTCTAAACAAACCCAAAATATTGTAAATTAATAATGAACACATACCTTCTATTAGTAGTAGGTAGGAACAAAACCCAAAGTATAAAATATCCCATTTAGCTCTCTAACCTACTCTCAAACAGGCAGTGTTATACAAAAAAAAAAAAAAAAAAAAAAAAGAAAAACCAAACCATATTTAATGCTATTTATTACAACACCTCACCATTCCTGAAGCACAGAACTGTCTTCATTAGAATCCATTATAAAGATATTATTATTCTACCTTCAGCACATATGCATTGACTTATTTCAGGTCAACCATGCTCAGAAATACAAATTCCTACAATTTTTTTGAAAGCACAGAGTGGAATAACATAGGATTAATCTACCTAAAAAGTCTCAATAATGCAAACCTCCAAATGGTTTGCATTTGACTTACATAATATATTTATCAAAATTCTGTCACCTTGCTCTACTGAACTATTGCTTTAAGAAGCACTGTAATAATCAGAATGATATCTATTTTATTTATTTATTACAATCTTAAGCCAGCAACATCTGGACCTCCTTAAAAACTGAGTAATACTGCCATGTCAAGAAAAAAAGTGTTCACAGAAAAACAACAGCACAAGTACTGATATCCTTAGATGCCTCTGCTGCTGCAAACCTCACAGTGAGAGGTTTGTGCTGCCCTTTAACCAGCTTACAGAACATGATCTCAGTGTAGATAATGCTACTAATAGTTTAATCCATCATTAAGAAACTAAGGCATTAAAAGCATGGCCCATGTTTTGTTGTTGTTTCTATTTCCCTCTTCTTAGGAGTACACAAACATACTAGAAGGAAAATATCTCTATGATTCTAGACTGATGAAGTTCCATTTCAAAACTAGCAAGGTATTTCTACATCACCTCAACCTCAGAGGGTTGATTTATTTTATCTTTTTTTTCCAATTTCTTAACAAAATATATAGAGCTATAGAGTTGCTATTATAACATCGTTCTTTAGTAGTTTTTGCTGATATTTATTCCCAATATATTTATGAAGAGCAGTCACATCTCCTCTTCCCACTTACTTTCTTAAGACTCTGAGGTAAATGTAGCAGTGGCTTAATACCAGATGGCAGGAATAGTTACCACCTTCATCCATCTGCTCCACCCTTCTGATGGGCACTAAAGCCTTCAGGGCAGGGTTATATGATATGCCTGTGAATGAGCTCATGTACTATTGCAGTCTTCAGCTGGGTACATTAAAGTAAAAGAATTCCAGTTTTGGTTTACCCTAATATACAAAGCAGTGGTTGACAAAGTGATTTAAAGGAGGTTCAAGTATTCATGCCTTCAGGATAATAACAGCTTCTGCCATCCAATTTTAGCCTGCCACAGCATGTCTCTCAGAGCCTTAAGTTTGAATAAGCAAAGCCCTTTAAGTCATCTCTTGCACAGCTAAGTCTATATTCCATGGTTATTAAACTGCTCTTTCTGAGTGTCTAAAAGTAAGCTTAATTCTTCCTGAAAATGGTTGACCAGAATAATAGAATGATTTTTCAGATGAAGTCTCATGAAGGACTTCTCAAATGACATGACTTTGTCCGTTTGTCTCACAGCAGCACACAACTTGATGCAGTCTTATGTTGCAGAAACAAATTTGCTTGTGTCACACTGGTGCTCCTAGTAATTATGCCTAATTTATTAACTTCTTCATGTTTTCTACAGCTTCCATCTCATCATCTCCTGACTGAATTTACAACTTGTCTTGTTCTTGCTATTAATTTTAACTCCTACAACTTAAAATGCTTCCTAGTCCTTCATCTAGTACAGTCTAATCCTCACCCAAAGTCATGATGTTTATCTTGTTTCATAATCAAGTTTTCTTATTACATTTGCACTCTGTGCATGAAGGTTAAAATATAAAGGAAAACGGTCTTAAGGCTGATGCTTGACTCAAGTAACTTTGTATAATGCTTACCTTTGTGACAACACCATCATCTCATTTTAGTGAATTTCGTACATATTTTTAATTCTGCTAGCAATGCTCATCTTCCTCAGGTGCACAAATGATTTCCCAGGTGGCACAGTATCAACTGCTTGCTAAAGTCCAAGGAGAAAGATTACTAAATTTTCTTTATCTAGAAAATTGGTTATCTTTTCAAAGAAAGTTATCAGATTGGTTTGTATGAACTCCTTTCAGTAAAGCCATTTTCAATTTCCATTTTATCCCATCTTCCTTCTTTCTTTATGTCAGTAACTCAATTTTTTTCATATAAACTCTGCTCTACTTCTGAAAAAAATGAGGTCATATTTTTAGACCTTTATGCCTTCTTTCCCATCTTCTCCACTACTTAAATATAAATACTGCATTTGCTATTCTCCAGCAAAACAGCACCTTTTTTTTCCCTAACAGATTTACTTAAAAGAAGACATGGGATGCTTTGTTCTATATTCACTCAGAATTCAGTGATGACACCTATCTGTTCCTACTTGACTCACATACATCAGACTTTGGGTTTTCCTTTTATCTCAGAAACTTTTGGGTTTTGCCTCCCATGTACAACATTTTTACCTTTGTTTAGAACTAAAGCAAAGTTTTAATTTCATTTCTCTATCCCATATACATAATTGTTCACTTCTATGTGTAATAATTTTCCTGCTTCTCTCTTGCTCTTATAGCTTAATAAAGTTTTCTTTTAATCATTCCTTTAGTGTTGTCTACCTCAGCTGACATTTGTCAGTCTTTTATCCTGACCACACCACCCCTATAACGTATATCTCTCTGATGATCTGGCTTCCCTTCTCCCTCCTCTTCCCATTCATTGTACTTTTCCAATCTTGTCATTTATTCCATTAAAAAAAAAAATCTTCTCATGCCTGTACACAGAATAAACACCTGTGCATCTGAGACTCTTAGAAAGTATTTGAGATATTTTACCTCACAGACATGTGTATGAAGAGTATCCATATCACTTCCCCCACCTTCCTCCTGCCTGTGTGTGGCACTACAATCATTGTCTATTTCTACTACTGAAGGCCAATGCTGAAGGGAAAAAAGTGCATTGATTGAACAGGGATTGTACTTTTCCAATTCCCAGAATTGGCAGATGCCTAGGGGCAAAATGTCTGTGTTCTCTGCTAATGATCCTTTGTCACTTCAAACACAGTATTACATTTGTTTATAATTTATCCAGCCATCATACTCTACTCACTAAGACAGAAAGAAAAGCAAGAATGGCAAGACTTCAGTGTTTAATGCACAAAAAACCTGAGGTAAATCACAAATTTTATTTTTAGAGGCATTAATATCTGCCTGCTTTAAAGGAGACTTTTTTATTCATTGTCTAATGTATAATCTGCATGAAATGCTATCTTTCAATTAAATCTGTTGCTTACTAAGGCTTCCATTTGCACATACAAGACTAAAGAGAACTTCTAGTGAAATGGTTGTGAGAGGGAGAAGCGTTATCCATGGAATTAAAAACTTTATAGATACAACTAAAACAGACCACTATGATGTGGCAGAAATAACAAGCTGATACATTGCTTATTTTGCTAAGAAAAGTATTACTTTTCATCTCACAGGCACAACAGACTTCAGAGGAAAGCTTTACACTGCATGCCTTTGGAGACTCTGGGACAGTAATCTCTGTTTGACATAGACACGCCTTGGGCACAAGAGGCTTCAGGGGCTTCTCTTGCCCCAGCCCCAGCCCACAGCCTCCCTGCTGCGCTTGCTTGAGAGGGGCATTTAGTCTTTCTCTAGTCAATCTTAAGATTTTATAAATCTTTATAAACTCAGAAGTTTTTCATTGAGAGCAATCTGTGACTGTGTGAATCTTAAGATTGACTATAGAGGAGTCAAAAAGAACTAATGCTGTGTGAAGCAGAGACTCTGCCTGAGCAGCAGGTCTCCTGCTGCTCTTTCCTGGGTGAATAAAACTCCATCCGTCAGGCAGCAAAGAGGATTATGCCAAAGGCACAGTAGGGCTCTACAGGTAGAGACTCACAGAGCAGCCAAAACTAAAAGAAAAAGTTATGGAAAGCAGTAAGAGCAAAAGATGTAAGGGGGTTGGGTTTAACTGTTTTATACAGGACCCTTAGGCAGGAAATGGCTATGACAGATCTACCAGCCTTTATATCAAATTCCAAAGTACAACTAGGTATCACTCTCACCCTGGAAAACTTACTGATCTCAGCAGCACCCCTCCTTCAAGGTATGCAGTAGCAAAAAAAAAAAAAAAAAAAAAAAAAAACCCTGAGAAAAAATATCAGAAGACAAAACAAAAGTGATGTTACCAGTCTATCAGCCATTTGAAAAGAAGTGTCAAAATAGGTATAGGATGAATCCACTGTTTGATCAGAACACAGAAAGCATGGGTGTAAAATACAGATTCACAAAACAACATTAAAGGTGAGTGTTTCCAGTAGACAAAACATAAAATTAGGTTTCCAGAATCCCTCTTCAGTGTACCTCCAAGTTCTAGTCAAAAGGATTGCAAAATTTATAAATTCTCAGCTAGCCTGTACATCATCTAAATAATCACTTATGCTAAGGAAGCATCATAATGATAAACAAAGTTTATGAAGATCAGAATGATTCTTAGATACTACATTATATGTACACAAAATGCTAAATTGTTTTACTGTTACTGCAAACTTGTTTGTGTTGTCAACTGTTCACTTTCTTAAAATTAAGTTCAAAGCAAGAGCAGATTTTTTTTTTTTGTATCTATGTCTTTCCTTTCAAAGGAAACATAAATTCCATGCCTCTAAATCAGTTGCAAAGTCCTTTATCAATGAGGAGTATGGTGTTTCCTAGCAAATAAGAGCTTATTTTATAGAGTGTCTTATGAGCACAGCGTGGTAGATTGGTTTAATTAAAGTCTGTCAAATTATCATAGGGTTTTTACATTCTGCAAATAATTGCTTTTTCTTCTCTATTCACTTTTTGTTAATGGAAATAGAGAAAGTTATTTTCATCTTTAATATATGGTGTAGAATGAAGAAAAAATTGGAAAAAAATAAGCAGTTAATGAAGTGACCTTTAATTTCTTAGACATCCTTTTAAATTAAACCTAAAATGATGAAAATTAAGCTAGATTTGACAGCAGTTATATATGTGAAAGTATGTCATGTATTCAAATTAGACTATTGTATCAAGAGTACACATCTGAAAGTAGATGAACAGTGGAATGCAATGAAAGTTGCATGCCAATATTTGTGAGATCAGTTAAACTATTTCATATTAGATTACACTCTGGTGATCTGAACATAGCATACTTACAGATAATAGGTGACTACTACTCCTTTTGTAGACAAATTCCTCATGACAAATTAATTTATGTACAGAATTTGCACATGGGAGTACGGAATTAATACTCTTTCTTCTTATTTTTGATCAAAAATAAATAAAAAAAAAAAAAAACCCACACTTTTTTTTTCCAGTGAAGTAGCAAAATTGTAGAGGGGGCTAAGAAGAAGGAAAATATCTATGACAGGTTTTATTATAATAGAGTAGTTAAGCTCTTTGTTGGAGCAGACTGCCATATAAGACCATTTCATTGTAGAACACGAGGAAAAGAGCAGCAGGAGGAACACTAGTGTGTCTTCTTGTCAGTATCTGCACAGACGGCGGGTACCACACTGGGCTAGCTTTTACTTTGTGGATAGTGGGCTCCATTTTCAACAGAACTTTAAACATCAGTAAAGTCTTTCTGCAAATTATTTCTCTTTTGAATGAAATGTGAAGGGAACATAAGCTTGCAGCAAGTCTGGTGCCACATCTAAAAGGAACAGAAGAGAAGCATACACTGGACATTTACCACACTGCTACTGGGATGAACAGGAATTTCATCATGAGCAATTATATCTGCTCCAGTAGGGAGAGCCATGTTCAATAAACTCTTCCTTTTAAAGGCAGTCTTTATAAAAAATGTCCTTGTGGATGCTTAATAATATTCAAAAAGATTGAAACAAGCTGAAGAGGTCACCTTCCTGATCCTTGATGCACAGCAATTCAGCAGGAACCCATGAAACTCAATGTTTAGAAAAGCAGATCTGACCAAAATATTCTTCTGCATTTATTTTCAAAATATAATTCTAAAGCATATAAAACTTCATTTCAGTTTCATTTTAACAGATTTTATTTATATTATCACTATGTAACTATGTTTCATGAAAGCCTGTTATGATTCAAAACAGTTCAGAGATAATAATTAAACCAGAAGAATTTTGCTCCTCATAGTGCTTTTACAGTTAAGTCATTGTTCTCCCGTATGCTTATAAGGAGAGAGGAGAGAAGCTAAAAATAAAAGGAACTAAAAAGGTGTTGCATCTTAAATGAGTGCAGATATTTTAGGTCTACTTGATTTACTCAATTTGTTTTAAGTTGAAGAGTGAAAAGGAATCTTTGACAAAACTGCCATCCTTAAAATATGGTGATATTTCATTTTCTTCCTTCTGCACTATTTAGATTGCCTGGAACTGAAATAATTCCAGCAGCCACTGTGTCCAATTTTTCAGAGCTGTCACTTCCTAACAAATCTGCTTAAGCAAAATACTTATGTTGTTAGAAAACAGAGCAAACATATGATATAAAATACGTCCTACACTTCTTTATAGGACTACTGGTATTCAAACACACAAACCACAAAGAACATGTAAAAATCTGGAAGTTGAGTCCTTACTGATGCTTTTAAATCCATAAATCTGGTACTTCCATGATTAGTTTCCAAAGATATCTAGAATTAGCTCACTTTTTTTTACTTAGCTGATTTTTTTATTTTTTTTTTTTGCACAATAATTATAATCAACACTATACAATCAAAAAATAATCAAAATGCTCTTTCCAAAAAAATCACTCTAGGTCATTAAAAAGTACACTTCACCTGAAAGGCAGAGAAACAGGAGATGATCAGTTTTAACTCTTTCTAGTCCACATTCTCTTTTGGTCAGAATTTGATGCCCTGCAAGGTAACACAAAGCTGCAACAACTTTACACTTATGTGCCTTTAGTCTACAATATAAAGAGAACAGACATTACATAAAATGCTAACAAAGTGTATGCCGAAATAAACTACACTGAAAAAATTTAAGATCTTTACTTAGGACATAGATTACATTTTGCAGAAAGAAAAAAATGGGGAAAAAACCCAAAACAAATAAAACCAACTCTGGTGTAAAATAAAACATTCTTTTCAAGAGTGAATGTTAAATTCTGTATATCAAGAAATTTTACAGATGACAAACTGCGGAATGGTTTTGGCTGTTACAGGTCAATAAATACTATGGTTCATTTTCTGGGTTTTTTTAGTTTTTTACTTAGGATTTTCTGCTTATACAAAAATCCTATTAATCTTTGAAGTTTACTCAAGAGGAACTATGTGAGACTAAAGTTACTTCCACTGCTTTGTAAAGTCTATCATTTTACAGGAAAGTCAGTGCTTCTTACTGTGTACAGTTCAAATCCCAGCACTCTGATGGCCTGTTAACACCAAATATGTCACCCTTTAATACCACAGAATCAATATATGGAACGTCACGGTACCCTTATGGGCCACAAAGCCTCTGCATGTATTTCATAGACAAAGATTTTATATTACTTCAGAAAAGAAACATGTCAAGTAAAAATCAATTTCAAGTTTCTTACTAAGAATGAAATAGTCCTAGGTAAATAAATGAATTTTTTTTCAAATTTCATTCAATCAAACATAGCAAGTAAACAAAAAATTCAAAGTCATTTAGACATCTGCTTCTGAACGACACTTGCTTGTTCACACTGCTATAAATTCTACCCCTAATTTTCAAGCTTTTTTGACAGCCTTTTCCCACTCAGATCATCACCCACACAGCTCTTGCTAAGATCAGGACAGGACAAGACAAATAAAAATATAACCTAATACAAAAATTCTGGTATAAACAAACAATAATATCTCAAATCCTAGGTACAAAAAGCTGTTCTAAAGATTACTTCATCAATCTTCTCAAGTGGTCATATATTGAGACTACTAAAGACCAGACAATATCTTACATTTTAAAAATGTTTCTGCACCACACTCCAAGGAACTGGAGAGAAAGTTACTGACATTCTGACAGCAGCAGAAAATTGCAGATGAGACAAAACCATCAGTACTTTCTCACAATTAAATCTTCAAAATATTTTTAGAATCTAAGACAAGAAGCAGTGTTGATCATTTGTGTTCTATCCTTGGATAAGCAACACATACTGGCCAATCTGAGATTCCTTGGATGTTTAACAGAAAGAATTTTTTTTTTTTAAAAAAAAAAGAACAAAAACCCTCTCCCTGAGCTGCTGTGCAGCTGACAGAATAAAGATTACTGTCTTTAACCTCTGGATTTCAAAATTATGTCCATTTCACACACACACACACACACACAGACACACACACCCCACCCCCCTTTTATTTCCCAGACTTCTGTGTATCTCCAAGTCCTTGTTAAAAAAAAAAAAAAAAAAAAAAAAAAGAAAAAAAAAAAAAAAAAAAAAGACAGGCCTCAGTACTCACATTTTCATTATGGTATATGAAATACTTAAATTCATTTAAAAAATGCTTACAAATCCATATAAAAAGCAGTGATTTTCTCAATTAAATAGCAAATGGCCAGCATAAATTAGCATCTATAAATAAGTGATAAGCCCAAATTCAAACTGGATTCTTATGAACTTGTATTGTATTAATTTTGTATTAATTCACTACAATATGCTTCAGTATGCAACAAACTACTGCTGTATAAAATGTAATTCTTCAATATGTTTTATATATACTTTTTATATTATTCTTCAACTGATTTATATATGCAAGATAATAAAGTCATTAGTATTGAAGTTGTAATAACCACTTGCAGGTAATAAAATAAATGCAAAATATTTATTGTGTTTTTAAGGTAGTAGAATAGGCAGTGTTACTCAGAGATAACAGGTAACTTATCTTCAAAAAACTGTAAACTAAAACATAGGACCTCATGATATTTTTCTTTATACTGACGTTACATACGTATGTATGATATATATGATTGTGTGGAATGTATGTGTGATATGTATGATTGTGTGGAATTCTGTCAACATGGCTCCTGGTCAGCCTATGTAATATAAACTAAATTGAGGAGCTTATCAGTTGGACTTCCCATTAATACATTAACAGCTGTCAATTAAAAAAACCCACAAAACCTGCCTCAAAAGGGGAAATGCTGCCAGTTTGGTGTGTGAAGTCATTGCATTCCGTCTCAGAAGCTGTTTTCATACATATACTGTTCTCTTTTTCTCTCAATCAATGACATCCAGAACAAGATAAAAAAAATAAAGAACAGAGCAACCCATCCCCATCGGAAAAAAAACCACCAAACCTAAAAACAAAAAAACCCCACCAAAATAACAAAAAGAAATGCTGAATATTGTTTCTACATGCTGCACTAGAACCTGAAAATTTTACACAATCTTGCCAACTGTCCCTCCAAATAATGGGTTTTAGCTGTTACTGTGGTCATGCACATTGCATACTCTGATGAAAGAAAAAGGAAAAAGAGAAAAAGAGAAAAAAATAAGAGGAAAAAAAGAAAAAGAAAAAGAAAAAGAAAAAGAAAAAGAAAAAGAAAAAGAAAAAGAAAAAGAAAAAGAGAAAAGAAAA
>JAWWTY010000123.1:53900701-53965940 GCA_035222235.1 Margarornis squamiger
ACAGGGTTAGAGGTTGCTAGCTACTCTATATGTGAGAAACTACCTAGAAGTATAAAAATCTACAAATTCATGAAAACTCTAAGGCATCACATTATAAAAATCCATCTTAATCATTATTTGAATATTTTTCTCAGGGGGGTATCCATCTGTATCTATATAATCATCTATCTCTATCTGTATCTCTATATCTATACCTATATCTATGTCTATATAAAGTACCATTCTCATGTAATTATCCCTGAAATTGTAGTTTTAATTCTCCAAGTGAAAAAGAATTTGGTGGTCAAAATTTGCTATAAACTCCACTTTTGCAAACTCTGAACAACTTTGCTACTTTTATTTCTAGCAGTCCATAAAAGCTGGGGTAACATTATTTTGTTGAATTTGTCCTTTGAGTTTTATTTCCAATAAAATGGTACTGGATTTTCAAAAAAAAGTTTCTTGTACGTTCAGTTGCTTTTATTTCATGTCATGTCACACATTAACAGTTTCATGCAGCTCTTTCAAACTACAAAGCTTTGTCTAGTTTGTATGTATTTTTCAAGTCCTACATTGTATATAATTTATTAATAACTCTGTTCTTTGTATGCACAGAATGTACCCTCAGTGAAGGTCATTCCTAAGGAAACCATATTTCAAAAACCTTGATAAGGGCAACGCCTTCTTCTTATCATTCAGGATTTTGTCCAAATGTGTTAACTTAGATATGAACTAAATTGGCATAAACTGATAGGATTCTGAAAATAGAAGAGTTGTGATGGGTTTTGTCACCAAAAAAAACCAAAACAAAAACACCAATCCAAATCAACCAACCAACCAACCAACCAACCAAAAACCCAACAAAAAACCCACCACTACCACCAAAACAAACCACAACCCTCTCTCCTCCCTCCCCCCCCACCCCCCACAAAATGCGCATGTTAACTGGATTGCTCAAGACAATTAAATGAGTGGATTAAAAATAATTCAGAGAAATGTGGAACTCAGGGATCTGGTGGTATCTGGTGGGATATGGTCTCTTCACCATCATGGTCTACTACCTCTAGCCTGGAATTTTTCTGTACTAACTACAATAATATGTTCTCATGCACTGCAGCAATAAAACAGGACAAGTGACAATTTCAAATGAAAACTGCTATTCCCTCCTGCTAGTCCCACTGGAGAAAAAAGAAAACCTATATAATTATAGCATTTATAACTCAACTAGTAAAATATTTACAAAAGGCCACTATCATGCAAACCACACAGACTCTTTACAGATGTACTAAGAGCAATTCTGTGGCAGTTGTGTGAGTTCTTGTTTTTGACTGAAGTCAGCCTTTTGAATAGATCCCTTTTTAATAGCCAGGACATGGCATTTTCTCCTCATGCTGGTTTGCTCCTGCTGGAGGTGGGTGTTGTCTCAGTGTACTAGAGAAAGCTAGGCAGAGGTGCAGCATGAGGAGAGGGCAACTGACCTAGAAGAAGGAACAGAATTCCTTAGATCTCTTGTTTCTGTATCAACTATCAATGAAAATTTGTCTAGGTAACCCGGTTCAGCAGTTGCATTATTCTCTCCATGCCTTTGCAACCACTGGTCCGCCTTCTTAAAGAAGCATTTCTTTTCTAGTAAGATCAAAGCAGTAGAGAAAAGGGATTATGGCACACTCAGCACCCTTGAAGTGCAATACTTTACCTAATAAAACATCTCTGTAGCGACCCCCAAGTCATTTATGTCTCAATATTTTTTTTTCTCAAGTTGTTTCTTATTGTCTCAAAAAAGAGATTGTCCTCTTTTTCCCTCTGGGTTTTGACACATTTGGAATTGTTTTGTATTTGTCTGGTGAGAATATAAAATATCCAAAACTAACAGCTTAGATACTGTTTTTAACTATCAATAGATTTATGTAATGAAATAGCTTATCTTCTATTTAATAAGAACTTCTAAGCTAATAGAACAAACAGACAGAACAAACATCCCACTAACCTAAGTGACATATAGTCTTGATTAATTATTACAGGCTTTCTACCTTCTAATCAAATTATAATACAAAAAATAGAACTGAAGACCAGTATCCACCCTTTATTTTGGAGTCACAGTAACAGGAGCTATCTAAGAACATACTGAAGAATAGGACTGCTCCAAAATAACTGACTCAAAAATATAGCATGAACAGGTGGTAGAAACACTATCACCACAAATTCTTTTATTTCTTCTTCATTGCTCAATATTTTACTTTTCAAGTCCTCTGATTATCAAACTCTTTCATGAACATGAAATTTATGATTTTTCCTCTCCTCTACTAAGAAGAGAAATATTGTACCATCCTGACAAAATGATGTCTTAGGCAGTTTTCCTGTATAGTTCTTTGAATGAAATTACACGCTTCTTAGAAAATATGTGGAGAGTACCAGAACACGGCATGAATAAAATTCGTTTCAAAATAAAATACAAGTAAAATATCTTTTTTTTTTTTTTTTTGGTATTAAATCTATCAAGGTATTTGTGATTCTTACATTTTATGCATGTCATTGAGATTTGTTTTCAGTATTTTCCAAAAAGACTCAAGTGCAACTTTGTGTCTACCTGTAGTACAGTGCCACTAACTCCACTGATTCACAATCAAGCCCCAAATGAATAAAACAGTGGGAAGAGTAATTAAAGGTATATCACAGAAACACACTTTATTAATCAGTAATATTTATGACTTTAAGTCAGTGCTGCAAATTTTTGTTCACCTACTTGCCCTGCGCAGTTATTTTTTTTTTTTTTTTTTTGACAATGTTATAAAACACCACTAGATTTTTTTATTAGCATTAATCACAATGGTAAAGGGCAGTCAGGTGCAGTAAATTTTAGTGACAACTGTGTGAAGCAGGGTTAAAATAAGTACTATTCAAACATTATTTGCAAAATAATTTTCTCAGTTATTTTTCTCTGCCTTGTAATGAATACATTATTTGTGAATGTATTATCTGTTTCCCCTAGAGAGAGGATCATTTAATATTCCACTTAAATACTTGTGTTATTTTTCTTATCAAATAGACTCATTATTCGGTATTAATTTTCTGCTGTTACTTGGAATGAAAATCAAAATCTGATTCTCTCATATGCTACAGAACCATGAATGAAAAGATGGGGTAGTTTCTCCATATGCTACTGATGAAGCAGTTTCAGATGGCTTCAGAGAGTGCTAGTGAAAATCACGAGTCTTTGACACCAGCCATGTCACAAGCTGACAGGGAGACAGCTTAGTCTTTCTGGCTTTTGTTAAGTGGTTGTGTAGTTCCTCTTGTGTTCTGAAGAATACAATGAAAAGACTACCTTTTTTTTTGTCCCCCAGATAATTTATCCTACAGTTAATGATACAAGTTTGGCTGCACTGTATAGTTTCTAGGCCTCAGCCCGGCCTCTCTGAAAAGATACCAGTTCACTTTGGCATAAACCTAGGAGTTTTCTCTTGTGATCTCCCAACATTTTGGTTTTAATTGACTCCCCTTGACTCATCTCCTGGATGATTTTGGTAAGATATGCAACTTTTGGGTGTCTAATGCATAGTGAGAGATGCTTCTGGAGGTTCATGGAAGTTATAGAACTACCATATTACTTGAGGCAACTATTCTCTGTCTTTTGACTTTTTAAAACTAGAGTCTAAGTATAACTTTGAACATGGTTTACCCTAATAACTTTTAGATGTGTCACTGATGTGTAACTTTTCTCCTGGTTTTGGATTCCATTCTCACCTCCCTGAATTTCAGCACTAGGATGAGGATGTAGAAACAGTTCTCAAAAAGTGGTAGTGAAATCACTAGATTAGAGAGCTACAAGAATGTTTCTCAGGAAAAAAAGTATGCAATGGGAATAATTTCTCCAGTGTACAATAGTTTTAATACAGCTACCTGTGTTTACATTTTTCATTCAGAACAAATCCCTACTATATTGCTAGATTAGTTCTCCTTGCCCTTCCCCTCCTGTTTCCCCTTCCCCTCCCCTTTCCCCTTCTCTCTTTTATTTAAATGATGTGGTGGTCTGCAGCACAGCCATGAGTGAGGTCTCAGTGTGCACTCCCTCTGGTGACTGGGCAGCTCCAGCAGGCACAGTCAAAGCTCTGCACTTTTGGGTGACGGGCAGCTGCACTGCATTCTGTCAGCATTGCTCATATGGTCATGTAACATTGGACAATATAATGAGAGTTTCTGCATATGATGGTGTCTTTTGGATCAAGGGAGCTGATGCTTGACAGAAGGCATGTTGGACAGTAATGTTCCAGGCGGCCATTTGGTTTTCTACTGATATTTTTCCCTTCAATATGTCTGTACCTCAGCCACTCATGATACAATTTATTAGCACTCTGGAAAATTGCTGGAGTGAATTAATAGTTGAACTTAAATTATTCTACAGACACAGATGAACTTTACTGCAAAGTTTGTCTGGTCTGTTTCAAATGAGGGATCCATATTGTGAGTGATGTTAAAGTCTCTTTTACTTACATTAAATTTTCAAAACCAAAATCTTTATTACTGTTTTATTGCACTTGATATCTTATATGAAAACAGAAGTACAGGGATAGGTAAAAAAATCCTCTAAGACAGAAAGAGTGAGACATTGACTTTTAAAGCTGCAAGAATTAAAATGGAAGGATATAAAGCAGCTCTGATCACAACCTGGTACTACAGGTGCTGTATTGTTAGAGGTGAGAAAAACATTTCAAACAGCAGAGAAATTGTAAGCTTTTAGAGAAAACAATCTCACCTTCCAGAAACTAACCTTCATTTTTCGATGTCTCTTACTGGAGTTTTGCTATATGTTGTAGCAGTTGCAAGAGGGTGAAGATGAACCCAGTATGGAAGAAAGTGTTACTTTTTGAGGGCAGTGCAGTAGATCACTGTCCTATTTAAAGCTCCATTGCTTGCCATCCACAATAAAGTGACTGTTTAGAAATTAGATGCTCATGGTTGGTCTACACTTGGATTTTTCACATCTGCTCCATGTCACAAAGGCATTCTACCCCTGGTTACACCTGAGTATCCCCATTGAAATCACTGTGACAATCACATGTGTGTAATTGAGAGTAGAATTTGGCCCCCTGTGTTGGAGTTGCTCCTTTGAAAGCTGTTCCACCTCCTCTGGCTTAATCCAGCCCCATTAGGGGAATGTAATCCCACTCTTGTATAAGTGTAATGTGACTCGAGTTTCAACCTGATAACTGGAGAGGGTAACCCAGAGGCAGTGTAGCTTAAACTCAAAGCCTCATTATATGTTTCTCCTGTGGAAATTACATGAACAGTTGAGTCAGATAAAAAGCACATTCTCATTTTTCTTTTGCATATCCCTTTCACGCTCTTGCAAATTCAGCAGAGGGACTGAGTATCAATACATGATACACTTTTTTTTTTCATGGACTTGAAATAATTTTTTATTTATTTTAGAATATAATTTTAGGGGAAAAAATCTTCAAAAACAGAGGAAGAATACCAAAGAAAAGAAAAACTGAATCAATCAAAAGTCATTAATTAAAAGATTGGAAAGGGCTCTGGAGACCATCTGGTCCAGCTATCTGTTGAAAACAGTGCTTTAGACTAGGTTTTCCAGGATCCTGTTAAGCCATATATTCAATACTTCCTGTGTGGGAGTTTTCACCACTTCTTTGAGTAATATTTAGTTGTTCTCATAATAAGGAATATTTTTCTTATATCTAAAGAGAATTTCTCATGACACAGTTTGTTCTCGTTTTCTTGTTGCCATGTTCCCTTCTAAAGAGAGTACCTCCACCTTCTGCATATATATACCTAAGGTACTGGTGGAGTGTGATTAAGCTCTTCCTGAACCTTCTGTCTTCTAGGTTGAACAAATTTAATTCCATCAATATTTCTTCATATATCAAGTTCTCTAGTTTTGTAACCTCCATGGTGACCTTCCACTAGACTTTCTAAATTTTTTTGATATCGCCAATGAATTTGGGAAGATGTGGCCTAACAAGTGCTGAGGAGGGTGAAACAATCATATCCCTTCATCTGCTGTTTCTCTTGCTGATGCACCACCAGATGCTGCTGGCCTTCACTGCTGCCAAGCCCACAGTGGCTCCAGGGCAACTTGCTGTCTCACAGCCATTAGGTGGCAAACTAATTTTCTAGACCTCTTTTCTTTTTTAATTTTTTAAAAAAAAATACAAATAACTTAGGTTGTTTGCCCTAACGGCCATGACATCAGATTTTAATTCCTTGAGATTTACACCTAATTAGGTGTTTGAATCTAGTGGAGAAAATTAATTCCTTTTGTTCAACCTTGTCTAACCTAAGATTATTGAAAGAGATAAATAAAAAGAATGATGAAATAGCTTGTAAGGGATTTAACTTTCATGTGAATTAGACACCAAACTCATTTTAGTACTGAAGGATAACCAGAATTATACAGGATGAGTGTATATGAGTTCAAACTGGCTCCTTCAGGCCATGAAAGCATATTAAAACCTGCGTTATGGTGGACGGGTTTTCTTATGCACCTGCTTTTTTGCAACAGAAAATTAAATCTCTGTATTTATTTTTGTATAGAGATTGTTTACAAGCAAAGGATTTGATAGAATATTTAAGGCAAAATACACCTGGGCTAATGCCTGGCAAATCTTCCTGAAGTGGTAATGAACCCATAATTAGGATAGAATACATGAATGAATAGATACAGCATAAAACTATGAATATGCATAAGACAGCAAAAAGTTTTGACTGTTCCTTCATGATGAGAGTACATGACGGAGAATAGGACTGGCATGGTTCAGAGGCAGGAACTTAGATATCACTCCATCTTCCTTCCACTTTTTTTCCCAGCTGACCCCCCTTATGAAGAACCATTTTGTTGGTGAATCAGAGGTGACTGGGCAGAATGTCAATTATTTAATTTGTTTCTCATCCATTTACTACTGAAATTGCCCTTACCTGCTGTGGCCCACCAAGCTGTTAAGGCTCATGGGGGAACTTTTGACCCCTTTTTCTTCTTTTTGTCTTTTTCTAAATCCTCTTGAATTAATATCTGAATAAGGTGAGAGTGGAGAATCAGGGAATCTTGTTTATACTTTTGTCATGCTGTCTTCTTCCTGAGTCTAAGGTGAATTAAAGGAAACCAAACATATTTGTGAGAAAAGTTGATCAGATAGCCATCCATTTAAGAAAAGGTATGCCCCTCTTATTTGATGGTTTCAGTTTTCTACTGTAGGTGGTTTTGTGGTTTTTTTAGATCTTAATTTTAATAGATTTGTTGTTTATTTTCTCCCCTCCTTTTTTTTTTTTTTTTTAATTTTAAAAAATTTTTTAATTAATTAAAAAAAAAAAAAAAAAAAAAAAGGCACAGGAAAACACCACAAGCAGCAATTATTTTAGTAACATACAATCCCACATATGGACCTGGAGAATTTAAACAGAATGAATTACTGTGCTGCACCAAGCTGTAGTGGTTTCATATCTGCTCAAGGGAGCTGCCAATGTCAGGTCTGAACCTACTGAGTGAAGCCATCCGTTACATAAACCCACATGCTGGTGAAACACCTACTGCACCTCAGCAGTAATTCTCTGTCAATCTATAAAGCACAACTTGCATCTGCACTGCAGTTAAGATTTCAGATATGTTTTGCTATTCTATTTTATATGTATATGATAATAAATTGAGTAAAATGCATGATCCAGACCATGCGTGGCAATTCCTAAGAAAAAACACTCATATTTGAATGAACCCTATGAAAACAGGTACTGCTCTGTTTCGCTTCCATTGCTGTGACTTTTACTCACGTAAATTAACACCTGCTCTAGAAATAGCCAAATTATATTGATACTCAGAAAAATTCCATTAAAATAAAATAAAATTCAGGCCCTTAAGTTGCAGGAGGCAAAACCCTTCATTATATTGTCAGAGGAGCCTTCTGAGTGAACTTCCTAAATCTCTGTGACTGATCTTACCCAAGACCTGGGCTGAGGTTCAGAGGCTGAGTATGTAGTGCCCTGTTAAGTAGAGATTTCTAGTTTCCAGTGCAATGTTTCCTTCTGTAAAAGAACTTACAGTATTACTTGAAAATATAAACAAACATTTATCTCTCAAGGAAATCAATTACTATCTTTCTGTAAACTTGTACTGCAACTGGAATATAATTACATGCTCATTGGAAGTAGCATTTTTCTAATGCAAAAGATTGATGGATATCCTCACTAACTATCAAGCATGGCACATGTAATGCCATTATAACCAATTTAGAATACATGGATGGAGATAAGGAAACTGATTCACTGTTTCATTACTCAAATTTTATGCCATTGTAAGTTCCCTTAGAGCAGGCACGACATAACAAGGTCAAATGTATGTTGAAACCAACAGACTTAAAAGTTGTGACCAGTAAAGGTGGTAGAATAGGGACTCAAAATATCACTGTAAAAACACTGGGACCAGGGGAATAAACTAATCCTTTAGTTTGCTGTTGGTTTAATAACTATATTTGCATTCTTGTCTTTCATCTTTAGAAAGACTATGAACTACAGAAGTCTTTTCTCTTGTTAAATATAGTGTTTAAAATGGGACTTGCAATAAACTGAGCAGATTTTCCTCAGCAAATGGCCAGATTTCATCTGAGAGGCAAAGCTTTGCTTTATAACTTTGACAGGAATTTCCAGGCCAAGTCTTTCTCATAAATATGCCTACAAAGGGTAACACACAGCTCCACAAATACACACCATGACCTATCACATAATTGAACAAAGCTAGCTTGACATATATACTCTTGCTCAACCAATAGTTTGAGTAAAATGTGTTCAATACTAAAATCTTATTTTTTTGAAATGTCATTAAAGGCACATCATTCCCAGACCGTGTTACAAAGAGAATTTACATTTGGATGTAATACATGATGAAAACCTATTCTGTTATTTTGTAAATTATACATATATACATGCTGATAACCTAAATTCCGGGGATTTGCTGTACAACACTCAAACTAATAAACTCTCTTCACTATCTAGATTTTGGTTTAATAGAAAGCAGTTTCTGAATATTGTTACACCTGATACAATTTACAGCAATTGTGATATTAGTTAAATCTGATTGATTTTTTTTGGAACTACCTGTAGTTTCACCTAACATGACATAAACATCAGCCTGAGAGGTCTGAGGATGAATGGAAATTCAGTTAAGCTAATTGCTGTCAGTATTGCATCTGCGAGAACAGAAACAGTTTGTTTCAATTAAAAACAAAACAAAACAACAAAAGAACCCCCACCCTTGTTAACCTAACATCAGTATATATGTGAACATGTATCTGCACATGCACATTCTATTAATAGGCATATGTACGGTGCACACAGACATTTGGAAACTGTGCTTATGTTCTCACAGGAAAAATAATTTTCAACCCTGCCAAAAAGCACTACATGCACAAAGTGCTTTTAATTATTGTTCCTTTAAATAAACCAAAGGATTTAGTTATTGCTTTTTGGTTCAGCCCTGAGCTGCAGCTACAGAAGGGTGTCTCAGAAGACACCCAGGTCTTGCGTCATACCCTGTCTCTGTGCAGCTCCGTGCAAACAGCTCAGAAACTTTCAGGTATCTAAACTGACATTAGGATGTGCATGTTTAGACAGCTGAATCATAACCAGAATGCCATGACAGTTGTCATAATTTCCTTTAGTTCATCTTCCAGCATAAGACTGAACTCAGAAACACAATTCTACACCAAGTTGTATGTCTGTAAAAAGCACTGTCCTGATAAAGGATCTTTTCCCCAAGGATAAGTCTCTGAGACTCTGTTAAAGTACTTCTGCCTCTCAAAGATGTGGTATCCAAAGGAAACAGAGGCTACTTCTCATATTTTACATTGCTCCAGGGTTGAAAAGTCCTTGACATTTATACATGGCTAAACAGAATAAATTACAGCAGCCCCTCCCATTTTTCTCTGAGAAGTGCTACCACAGAGAAAACACTTGGCACATAACACAGAATATACTTCCTGGCCACAACCACAGTCAATAACCTGATTTTCATGGAGTTTATGGCAGATTCTCCATAATCATCATGTGACCATGTAATGCAGAAATTTTTATCCTGTTGGGTGGCAAATATTTTGTTACTTACAAGGTAGTACCATAAAGGAAATGGTTCTGACGTGACTGCAAGATAAAACTCTGAATATTTGGTAGACTGTATTTCTGTATTCTAGTTCTAAAACACATTCTATCAGTGATTTTCAGCACATCAGATAGTACCTCCCTTCTGTATCCAGTCTTAAAAAAATTCACTTTACATTATCTATAATTATCTATTGATAATAAAAGATCCTATATCAAATACTTTACTAAACACTAATTTTGTTTCTTACCAATACTGCAAGAATACTACTTGCAACCACACATCCCTTTCATTCAAGAATTACAAACTTAGCCATTATGTTGTTTGATTCAGAACATTCAATCTGTAACATAATCTCATCTGACAGAAAAATGCTTGCTTTAAAAAAATATACCCACCCTTGTCAGTAGTCAATAATGTAAATTAACTTCTGAAAGACAAAGACAATGGTTTTCTTCAGCTTCTAATAGTGCACCATTTGTGATCCACTCTGAGTAAAACTGAACCATAGTTTTGGGGTTATGCTGCAGCATTTTACAAACTAATGATTACAAAACAGCTGTGGTACCTAAATGAGAGGATTTTTTAACAGACATAAACAACAAAAAAAGAAAGCACATAACTTTTACCTACCTTTTAGCTTTAAATGGGGACAGAACATTGTTTCTGTTCAAACTTCTAAAACCCAAAACTTACTCTAAAGGTTTTCCATCTTCTCCTTCCACAAAAAATAATAAAGTGGTTCCTCCACACTGCTCATATATGTTATATATGCGGCTAATTCCCTGTTTTTTTAATACATTCAAAAGTTGTTCTTAATTGTAAACTTTGTCAGTTTAAACAGCCACAAAAGAGTGAGCAAATGACACGTTAAGCTGGACAACTTCAGTGTGTGTCATTGACATAATTCAGGAACTTGACTCACTGGTACTTCAGTATAACCACATTTTGAGATTTTGATCTGTGCCCATGGCCTGGTCTCAGTTAAATAGTGATAGAGGAAATTGCATTAAAATAAGAAACAACAAGCACTTAAAACTCCCTGTGTATTATACTGTTCTTGTAAATCAAATTCTAGCTGCCCCAACTAACCTTAGTTACTCCAGCATTAGTGCAATATTTTGTCATCCACAACAGCAAAATAAAAATGACCTTGTGAAGTCTCTGTTTCCTGAAGTATATGGAAGGCAGTCAGTCTTAGCTTGAAATATACCCATATGAATGTCAGAATTTTCTTCTACTAATTTAATTAAAAAATAAAACCATGAAAATTTAATTAAAAATGAAAATAACTAAAAACTTTATTTTGATCCTTGATGGTAACTGTTAGTCTATTTTTGTCATTTCAATTATTGATTACAATGAATGCATAGTATATGCTAAAAAGTCCAAAACCTGATAACAGACAAACAACAAATCTACTCTTCCAGGAAATCAAAAGCAGGGAAAAGAAATAGAAAATAGCATCCCCTCAGCACATAGTGAGACAAAAACACCTAAAGAGGTACTAAATTTTTAAAAATGGAGAAATGTAGAACATAAATTACATGAAACGTATTACATGTAGCCTAACACTGAAAAAAAGGAAAATATTTTGCAGTTTTAACAATTTCTAAATATCTGTTGGAAGCAGACTTACTTAGAAAACCAGCCTGTTAGGTACTATACTGTACTTTCTCGCTGCCTGCTTCAGTATTTCCTATATATACAGTCAAAGAAAATTATGTTAATCCTGCTAAGATTAGTAATTAAATACTAGAATGTTCAGCAATTATAGTGAAGAGTTCACAGTGCTTGTCAAGGATTTAGTTGACTTATAAGCATAATGCTAACTACTTCTGAAGTTTGTTGATTTTCTTTTATATTTCAACGCAAAACGAAATTGAGAAAGAGGAAGACTCAGATTCAGAAATACACTGCTGCAGTACTAAGATTGACACAGCAATAGTCAAACTGCTAACCATAGTTATAACCCAGGTTCATATCAGTAGGTACAATGCCAGAGAGCTGTCTGAGTTGATGAATCAGATTCTATCCTTTTAAAGATGTTTCTTGCTACCCCTAGTCTATAATAGTACTGTTCCTTACTTATTCAGAGCATGAATCCTCCTTTACTCAGATCCTGTCCCTTTTGGCTTTGTACATCTCCTGGGAGCGCAGAATGATTCAGTGGTAACTTAGTCATTTGCGCACTGTACAAGATGATTTTACTGGAGAGTTAAAAAATAAAAGCTGCACTTATCAGTGGAACACTTTGTGTTAAATAAAGATAATTAAAGCATCAAGGATACATCCATTTCATGTTTAATTAGCCTCTCTTTCATCATAATTTGTTACTGAAGGTCAAATGTGGGTCACTTTTAAAAACTAATTGCGAAATATTTAATATAACGCAAAAGGAGAACAGAAAATTGAATATACTTCTGTACACTTTTCATTAAACAGTATTAAAGTTAAATGTATGAAAGAAGTCACCAATGTAAATGTTTATACTTAATAAGTGTTCTCATTTTTTTTACATTGCACATATGACATTATTATTATTATTATGATTATTATACTGTGGGATATTTGCTAAGCTGAAAGTTGTGAAAAACTTAATTCTTTAGAGTTGCTCAGTGATATAAAAAGTAGCCTTTGAGATAAGCATCTCTGTGTACATGTGTGTCTGCACATAAGCAAGAAAAAAGATGGTGCTCTCCTGCATGGTTAAACTGATTGCTCCATTAATGGATGAATTTTGGGTCTGTTAAGGCTGCTGGGTATATGTGCATGTTTATGAGGAAATTGATCCATTTAGTTTATAGATACAATTCAGATATATGATAACCAACTAGTCAAAATGTTTCTATATTGCAACAGACTGATTAATGTTTGAAATATTAAAAAATAAATTAACTGGCAACCATACAAATAATTTCTTTCAGAAATTAATTTCTACATATTTCACCTTTATGGAAATAAGACTTTGCAGGAAATGCATCTAATTCTGATTCCTGTGTCCGCACACTCTGGGATGATAAACATTTTTCTTCACTAAACAGTACACTTCCAATGAGAAAAGGCATTGGGATTTTTCATAAAGCATTACAGAATTGGGTAAGAAGCCAATACCCCAAGCAAATAAATAATGCTGCTCAGAATCTCCTGTACTGTTTCTGCTAACTGTGACAGTGACCAGTATCTCTTAAAAACCAAACCAAACCAAAATGTACAGCACTGCAGTGTTTTAGGGAATCAATAATCATCGTTTAGTAGAGCAAGTAAAAAAGAAATCAAGATAATATGATGGCCAAAAATTGTGAGCATATAAACAGTGTTTAAAAAGGCCTGTTCTACAAAGAGCGGTTAACATGTTGATTCGTGATTAAAAGTTTGAATGAAATAAACCTGCTTAGATGTCACTAATTTGCACTGTGAGACAAATTGGGGGGGGGGGGGGGGCACAAAATAAACAATTATTTACAAATAAAATTCATTATGGGAATTATGATTAAGTATGTAACCCTCCAAGCTGCTAAGTGATTCCCCTTAGGCACTGAGCTTTCTTTATCTTTGGCTGTCTTTGCTGGAAGTTAGTACTAACCAGTCTCCTCACAGGCAATGCATAGCTTTAACTTTTGGCAAGTGCTTAAGACCTGTGGAATACTAAGTGATTTAAAATTTGCTTGGCATTAAGAAGATATATTAGTGCCTTACTAAAAAGGAGAGAATTGGTGAGAGGTTAAAAGAATATTTCAGAGTAATACCGTGTTAAAAAATACAAGAATAGGAATTAAAATTGTGAAAGATCTCCTATATAAAAGTGACAGTGAAATGTCAGAAGTCTACTGAAAATAGAATTTAGTTTTAAACTTTATATAAAACACACAATGTCAAGGAGGAGGAGGAGTGTTACAAGTTGTTTGAGGTTTTCTCCTCTGGAGTTCTCTTACACAATACTGTATCAAACAAGCTATATTTTGGAAGTCATATAAGAATTCAATTAATCAACTTAAAAAGGAAGTATCAAATAATCAGAATGAGAACAACTTGCATTCACTGGGATACACCAGTAGGTCATGTAAGTAGAGTATTTCCTGACTGTTCTACTGTAGGTATACGAAAGTATCAATTACCAATTCTAATTACACTAATGGAAAATTAGTATTGCACTCTTCTCCAGTAACTTAGAGCAGGTATGTCCTGCTATATCCACTTATTTGTTAGAAAATTTTATATACCTTCTAATGTCTCCTTAGAACAAAGGGAACTGACAATGAGTAAATAAAGACAGTCTTAGAGATTTCAACTAATCTCCCTACCATAGTCATGTCAGTATGCTAGTGGTTCTGTATCACATGTACAGAACTATGAAACAATCTGATATACACATCGGAATCCTTTACCTGCATCTGCTTCACATTGCTCTCTAAACAATGTGCTGAACAAGAGCTCCACAAGGTTTGGATGTTAAAAACCCTCATGTGTTTTGCCTGCTAAACTGAGAAATACTGAATTGTCAATGTTTGAGATGTGAAAAGTGTACACATTGTTTATGCAAGTAAGTCTTAATGTCCCCACAACTATGCAACTGTATGAACAAAACAATACAAATGTCACTCAGCTGGCAAGTACCCATAGGAAAGTGGTAAACAAAGGTTTTGTGTCTGATAGTCTCTTCCATAAAGTCAGTAACTTAGCACTACCTTTATTGTTTTCCTGGACAACTTCCAACTTATATGCATGCTTTACAAATGAGCAAATACTTTCTACATGTTTAAAAATAAATAGACATTAGAATACTGGCTATAAACTACTTGGGTAAACTAACCTTCAAAACAGACTAAATATTTAGCACAAGAAAACTATTGACACTGAGAAATTTTTGGCAACAAACTACATAAGTAATGGAGTAACTCAGTGTATTTATTTTGGTTTGATTATTGCCAGTAAAAAATGTAATAAAGCCATTCTCTTCTCCTGAAAAGTTTTCTAATATATTTTATGTCAAAACGTATCCTTTGAAAATGTTAAGTAATTCAAAACTTTTTTTTATTTCTGTAAGAAAATCTTAAATAAGGTTTTTATCAAGCAAAACAGTAATTTGTGAGGCATGGTCCTTTAGCATTCCTACACTTAGAATGCAAGTAATTCTTTTACACTAAAAATAACTCTAACAGATTATAATCCATATGCTTAGATTAATTGCAGGAACAATAAAAAACTGGCATCTGATTAGCATATCTTCTATTGCCCCTTTTATTCCAGTGGCATAACTTACTATGTGCTTAATAAGCCTTAGGAGATAGACGCTAAGGAACTTTCCTAGCACCTTGTATTTCATACAGACTGTTCTCAAACTGAAAATGTGATGTACTCTCTAGGAGGGAGTTAATGAAATGTATCACCCAGAAACTACTGTGTCAAACATTCTATAAGTCTATATCACTTGTAAAATCACATACACAAAAGTACTGGCAGACAGTACATCAGTCACTTTTTTGCCGACTTGAAAGACTAGGGAGGCTAATAAAATCAATTTTATTTTACATATTTTAAGTATTTCTGAGTAAAATGCAAATACTGGCAACACATTGTAAAACTTCGATTGTAGTAAAATAGTAGACATTTCAAAGTATTTAAAAAATGTCATATTTGTATGTTAATAAGTTGAACAGGGAGCATTTTTGTCAAACTAGTCAGAATTACCCTGTTCCAGACTTGGCTGCATATTTACATGAATCAACATTCGTTTCTAGATTCTTGTGTAACATGCAATGTAGCTGAGGAAACATTCAGAATATTATCTTACATGTAAAGATGTAACGGTAATCACCAGGTATGAAGTATCTCATTTTACTATCACCTAAAAAGTACTCCTCCAAAGAAAAGCGACTTCTGTTCAGGCTAAGTATGTGTCTTATAAAATAAACAGACGCTTTTACTTAGGAGCTTGATTCCCCTCTGTGCTATCCCTGTTTTCTTTCGAGGACTGTAAAAGCAGTCCCTACCATTACCAGTTTTAGGCTATCGGAGCCTCACTGAACCCATGCCTGTCACCACAGCCGAGACCAGAAACAGTCTCTCGTGACACCCCTGACGGCACATTTCGCTCCGAGAGGTCTCACGACAGTCACACCCTACAAACACAGCTATGCGGCAGCTGGGCTGGCAAATTAGGGCCTCAGCTTGAATGAGATTTCATGTGGTAGGCAAGAGGGGCACAAAATAGATAAATAAATAAATAAAGGCAATGAAAACATACTGGAGTGCGATTCTAAACTCACTAACGCTTATGTGTATTCAGAGCAACTGCTGCACTGAGCGTAATCTGCGGTGTAAATTAGATCGCAGACAGGCTGTGTGGATTATTTAAGCATTTTGGTCCTAATGAAGGACCTGGTAATTACAGCCATTAACGCTTCAGCGCATCGACTGTAAATCCACTCTCGCTCACAGCTCTAGGAAGAGTCCGGCAGGCAGCACCCCCCCTGTCCCCGAAACACCTGACTGCCGAGGCGAAACTTTCCTCCTCAGCCAGAGCTGACAGGTCTCTAAGGCTGGGAAAGCATCACGGCGGGGGAAGAGAAGGGACCGGCTGCTGCAGGCGGGGCGGGGGGGAGGGCGGGGGATGGCGGCTCCGCCCGGAGTGGGGGGGTCCTGATTCCCCAGCCCCCACAGACCGCCGGGCTTGCCCTCCGGGCGGGCGGCTAAAGAAGGTATCTCAGGTTGCCCTACAGCTCGCTGTCGAGGCTGATGCCCGAGCGCCCGGCCTGTGCCCTGCCCGCGGCTGCCGCTGTACCTGCGGCGGAGCAACGCGGTCCGGTGGCCGCCCCCCTCAGTGTAGCTTCATGGACAGGCCGGGTCTGAAAAGCGGAGGGAATGATAATAATAAAACAATAAAGATATCTGGTTGTCCTTCCTGCGTGCTGTGTGTTGCGCACCTGACTGCCTGGGGGAGAGGGGCGGGGATACCAGACTGAACGGGTCATTGAACCTGACGGTGGTGTGTGCCTGTGCCGCGGTGGGAGGCGGGGGATGGCATCACTCCCCGCTTCCTCACCCGCTCTGTGTGCGTGTGTGTGTGTGTGTGTCTGTGTCTGTGTGTCTGTGTGTCTGTGCGTGCGTGTCGGGGCCCCGGGGGGGTTGCGCGGGGTGCAGCGCCCTTACCTGCTTGCTGTACTTGCTGCTGGCCTGGCAGCTGTACTCGGAGCAGTGGTCCGAGCCGATGGAGATATTGTCACCGGCGCCCACGAAGGTGTTGGCCGGGGGCAGGTCCTGTACAGCCTGGTGCTTTTTGCCAGCAGTGGGGGACTGCGGGTGCAGCTGGACTGTGGGCAGCGGCGAACTCGACTTGTAGTGCCTGGCCAGGTCGGGGCTGCCTGGGCCGCCGTTGACCGAGCGGTATCGGCCCATTCCGGGGCTGTCTGAGAGCTTCTCATTGACGCTGTCGTAGCGCTGCCCATTGGGCTTGGAAGCCTCAACAGTGACAATGCTGCTGTAGAGGGGCTGCTTGCCCTTCTTGCCTTTCTTGTCCTTCTTGGGCTTCTTGGCCTTGTCATGCTGCTGTGGGGTGAAGAAATCCTCGTGGTCCTTCTTGCCAGCCTCGTACCCATGCTTGCCCTTGGAGCGGCAGTAACGGGCCATGACCACCACCAGGATCAGGAGGATGACCGTCATGATGCCGGCCACCACGCCAATGACTATGCTAAGCCGCTGCTTACTCAGCTCATAGCTGGGGTCACCAGCAATGTCCTGGGCCAGGGGGGTGTGAAGGCTGCGGGCCACCTGGCTCTCTACCACAGTAGCATTGGACAGGCTCTCATTGACGAAGACGTGGAGCAGGGCAGTGGTGGACTGGGGTGGCTGCCCACTGTCATTCACCTGCACAACCAGGCGGTGCAGGCCGTAGTGCTTGGGGGCCAGCTTGCCCACCAGCGACACCACACCGCTGGCCGGGTCAATCTCAAAGAGTTTGAAGGGGTTGCCCCCGACAATGCTGTAGTTGAGGTCAGCATTGAGACCAGTGTCAGCATCAGTGGCAACCACTGTGGCCACCACGGTGCGCATATTGCTGGAGGGTGGCAGCACAGTGTAGGAGCTGTTGCTGGGGAAGGTAACTGTGGGCGCATTGTCATTCTCATCCATCACAAAGAGGGACACAGTCGCAGTGGCAGAGCGTGGTGGCTCACCCCCATCCACTGCCTTCACCTTAAAGGTGTAGCTGGTCTGCTGTTCACGGTCAAAAGAGACAGTGGAGAAAATGGTTCCGGTGTCATTCTCGATGGAGAAGATGCCAGCTGTCTGGTCATGGTCACCGGGCTGGATGGAGAGGCTGAGCTCAGCGTTGCGGCCCTTATCAAAGTCCATGACAGTCACCATGCCCACAGGGCTGTTGGGCTGCAGGTTTTCCTTCACATAGAAGGTGAACACATCCTGCATAAAGCGTGGCTCATTGTCATTGCGGTCTGCCACCCGCACCACCACCGTGGTGGAGCCCTGTAGTGATGGCACCCCTTTGTCCCGGGCTGTGACCTGGAACTCATAGGTGTCACGTTGCTCACGGTCCAGCACTGCCTGCACTGACACATCCCCAGAGTCAGGGTCGATACTGAAGATGCTGCCTGGTCCCTCTGAGGATAGGGGTGAGGCCTCCAGGGAGTAGGTGATCTCAGCGTTCTTGCCACTGTCCGCATCTGTGGCAACCACTGTGGCCACCCTCTCACCAGGCAAGTTGTTTTCTGGGAAGGAGACCTCCAACACGCCCTGGCTGAAAACAGGAGGGTTGTCATTAGTGTCCCCAACCCGCACCAACAAAGAATTGTTGCTGGACAAACTGGGGCTACCCGAGTCCACAGCCACAATTACCACATTGTAGTCACGGACAGCTTCATAATCCAGAGGGGCCGAGGTGTGGAGGAAATACTTGCGCTTGTTCTGTGGCTCCCCTTCACCCTCACTGGCTGGCTTGAGCTGGAAGGGCACATCACCTACCACGGTGCAGGTCACCACACCGTTTTCACCTTGGTCCCGGTCTGACACCTGCACTAGGGCAATGGGGGTGTCCACCAGCACGTCCTCAGCCACACTAGCCACCCCATCCCGGAGAGGGATGCGCCCAATTTTCCGGATGTCGATGGTGGGTACATTGTCATTCTCATCCCGGATGTTCAGCACAACCGTGGCCTTGTCTGTCTTGGGGGGCTGGCCCCGGTCTCGGGCCATAACAGTGAAGCGAAGCTGGTTCACCTCCTCTCGGTCGATGCGGTGCAAGACGCTGAGCCAGCCCGAGGTCTCGTCCAGCCGCAGCAGACGCCTGACAGACTCGGTGGCCGCCCCGAAGACATACTCGATCTGCCCGTTCACCCCAACATCCAGGTCGGTGGCTCGCAGCTGCAGGATCGGGGTCCCGGGGCTGCTGTTCTCCGCCAGGTCCGCCTCATAGACGCTCTTCTCGAAGCGCGGGCTGTTGTCGTTCACGTCGGTGATCAGCACCCTCAGGATCGCCTGCGAGGACCGTGCCGGGTCGCCGCCATCCCGAACCCGGAGGCTGAGCTCGTAGGAGTCCCGCTGCTCCCGGTCCAGCGCCCCCTTGACGATCAGCTGTGGCTGCTTCTCCCCGTCTAGGGTGTCGGCCACCTGCAGCTCGAAGACGCTGCTGCGGGCCGCCGCCTCCGCCTCCTGCCGCCGCTTGCTGCCGCCGGGGTAGGGGGCGCTCTCGGGGGCCGCCGCGGCCGAGCCCCCCCCGCCGCCTCGGCGGCCGCCGTCCCCGCCGGGCTCCTGCAGCAGCTCGTAGCGCTCGATGCCGTTGCGGCCGAAGTCCCTGTCGGTGGCGGTGGGGAGCAGGTAGAGGGTCCCTACGGGACGGTTCTCCTCCACGGTGAGCGTGAGGACGGGGGAAGGGAAGGTGGGGGTGTTGTCGTTGATGTCCAGGATGATGACCCGGCCCTCGAAGAGGTCCACCCAGCTCTGCGACGGGCCGATGACCGACACCTCGAAGTCCAGGAAGCACTCATTCTCGTCGAAGATCATCTGGCACTGCGGCAGCTTTTCGCGGTCGATGCGCCGCTCTGTGGTGCTCAGCTCCCCGGTCATGTTATCGATCTTGAGATAGTCGGAGCCCGACTCCAGGCTGAATGTCACCTCTCCGGAGCCCGTCACGATCCCCAGGTCGGAAGCCACGTTACCGATGCGGATGTCGGCGGGTCCCTCCTCGGCCAGCCGGTACTTCAGGAGCTGCTTAGCCGCTGCCAGGCTGACCCAGAGCGGCGGAGGCAGGAGGAGCAAGAAGCAGCAGCAGCAATGTACAAAGCCAAGGAGGGTCCGCATCTTCCTCATCTTCCTTCCACTAAAACCCCCCGCCCTCCTCTCACTCCCACCTGCCCCCCCAATAAACTCCCCTGATAAGCCAAGAGAGCGGCTGAGCGTCCAGGTGATCAATTATAAAATCCTTCTGTTCCTGGAAAACTTATTGTCTCATGGCTGGTGCAATTCGTGGAGAAAACCCTGCTGCTGGCTCCTCTGCTGCCCTCCCTGCCTTCCAGTTGCGATATACTTACAGTTCACGGGACAGTGTATTTTGCTTTTTAAAGATTCATCTTGGTAGATAGGATGGGATTTTCCTCCTCCTCCCCCTTCTCCTCCTCCTCTCTGATTTTACTGTAATCACTTTGCAAGGTTTGCAATAAAAGCAGGAGCAGCACTGTACGATTCGAAGCCCCCCAGGTCGTCTTCTTCGACACTAGAGTTAACTACAATTCACACTCTCTCTCTCTTTTCTCTTCTCCTCTCTCTCCCTCTCTCTCTCTCTCTCTCTTTCTTTCTCTCTCTCTCTCTCTCTTAGCCGTTTACGATCAAAGCATCAGCTTTATTCTTCCCCTTCTCTGAACACACAGGGAAAAAAAATGATTCTCTTTATTCAAAGGGCTAGAGTCCGAGAAAACTACAAATCCTCTTAGCAATGGGCAGTTCTTAAAAAAAAAAAAAAAAAGTAAAGAAAAAATAAAAATCCCAATAATGTCGGTAGCTGCACAGCTGATAGGAGGAAAAACCCCGAGTATTATAGAGCAGTCCACAGAATATCCCCTTTGGCTGGCAGAAAAACACCCAAATCCATCTTCAGAGATCGCCTAAAATGTTCAGCTTTTTCTCCGGAGCGGATTTTTTTTTTAACAACTCTGCGCAAGGTCATTAGTCACAAAGCAACGATACAGAAACTGCAGAAGCTGTTTGCCCAGAATTTGCAAAGCTGGAGATAAGAACATAGACACACAACAGTCCCAAGTTTGTTTTTGCATCCGCAGTTTGTGTGTGTGTGCCTTACCTGCATTTGCACTGCATGTGTTATAGCAATCTGGATCTGCAGCACTGAGAGCGATTCACAAATGAGATTGCAGTCTCTCTCTCTCGCTCTCTCTCTCTCTCTCTCTCCTCTTCCTTCCCGTCCCAATGCAGGTAACCAGATATGAACTTGATCCTTTCAGTTCAAAGGTTAGCAACAAAACTATGTGTCCAAAGGCGATTATTGGTCTCTCGTAAATATACCCGGAGCGGAACAAGATGTAACTGGATCCCCCACATGAATTAACACAGATTCTGAATTACATCCATATAAGCGGAATGGCAAAGGGGAGGGGAAAAAGAGCCGCGACGCGATTAAAAAAAAAAATAAAAAAATACAGAGTTCTATTTGCAAATCAAATGGTATCAGTCAGTTGTTTCCTGTGATCTGCACCGCCACAGTGGGTGAAATCTGCAATTGTGTATTCCCTCCTGTGTCTTTCAGAGAAGTGTGGATCAGGCGCTTTCACGGCAGAGCGGCTTGTGCTTTAAAATGTTGAATGGCAATTGAGAAGCTTCCCACTCGGAGGGGGAAAGAAAAAAAAGGAAGGGGAAAAAAAAAAAACCAGAAGCGGTAAACCGGCAAGTTTGCCCAAAGTGGTGGGAGCTGCTGAAGCCTCTCTCGGTAGCTCTTCCCTGACGCTGCAGCAGCAGAGCCGCCTGCGCTACATACACACAGAAAGAGAGAGGGAGAGAGAGAAAGAGGGAGAGCAGAGAGAGAGAGCGAGAGTGAGAGAGGGAGGGAGAAAGGGAGGGAGGAGGAGGAGGGAGGACGAGTCAAGCGCTGCACTCCAGAAAGCTCAGTCTTACCCTCTGTCTCTGCTGCTGCTAGTGCTGCAAGTGGGATAGCTGCTCATCTTAAAACACCAGTTCAGTCCTCAAAAACGATCCTCATTTCACGCCCGAGCGTTCCTTCTGTTGCCTTCTCAAACCTCTGTAGTGATTTTCTCCTACCCCTTCCCTCCCCACCTCCGCTGTAGACTGTGAATCGAGCAACGATTTTTAAAGCAAATGTTTATTCGCCTTTCTTTTCTTCTATTCTGCATTTTGCGGAATCACGCTGGTAAGGAAAGTCGTTTCGCAGATTCCCACCTTCCGCTGTCGTGTCAGTGCTTTTGTGAAAATAGCTGCAGTCACTGTAACTGCATAAAACTCCAGGGAGCAAGGGGGGCTGCCTTAGATCTCAGACTTTCGTCCTGTTTCCCAGTGCTGTTTGAGCCTCTCGGTCTTTGTGATTGTGTTCTTCCTATTACCATGATTTGAATGTGTCTTTTCAGCGTATTTGTGGGTTTCCTAGGAGAAAAAAAAAAAAAATCCCTCGGAGAAGATGATGAGGAAGGGGGCGAGAGAGTTAGTAGAATAAACACATGTAAGAAGTAACAGATTTATTTCTGAACAGAGACTTGCTGCTTCGATGATTGCTAAAATGTAGCGTCACCTACCTGGGTAACTGGGAAATAAACTTTAATGTTAAAGCTCTCTGCTCAACTTTGCTTATTCTAGCGTCCCTAGTTCCGTCTCCTTTTGACTTTGTGCCATTTAATCTCTTATGGCTTTTATGTGCCCCTTCCCCTACCCTTGGTGATGCTTGGTTCCTGTACCTGTCCTCTCCGCTCGGATCCTGGAGGGAAAAGGGAGACTCCGGGAGCAGGCGAGCATGGGGCAGCCAGTGGGGAGAGAACCGGCGTGTGGGAGTGTGTGTGCGTGTGCGTGTGTGTGTGTGTGTGTGTGTGCGGATGTGTGCATGTGTGTATGTGTGCGTGCGCTCAGCGAGGGGGAAGCAGGAATCCAGCTGCTCTTTCTCCCTCTGTGAACACATGTGGAAAAACAAGTTGTTGCGGGTTCTGTATGTGCGTGTGTGCATTCCTCGCTATAAGTGGCTATTTTGAATAAAAATGCACGCAGACGAATGTAGTGAAATGCCTCTCTTTCATCGCGATGACATATTTGAGCGAAAAGCGGCCGGATATGTTGAGGTGGTTCAAAGCAATGGTCACAGCGTGTCTTTGTCATTTGGGGCAGTGAGTGACTGTAGGAGGGAGGGAAGGTTGCCACCTCTTTTCCTTGGGGAGTCCAGAGGCACAGAGGGGCAGAGCCGCGCCGCATGGAGTAGGCGATAGGGAGGGAGGGACTGTTCCCTTCTCTGGAGGGCTGCGGGGCTGCTTCTCCGGCGTCTCCTCCGGCCCTGGCACCGTCCCCGGCCGCTCTCCGCGCCTCGCCAGGACACGAGAACCCTCCCCCGCCGATGGTGGAGACACTCGGCTTTCTATCTGCAACATCAGCGAGAAAGCCCAGCTCGGCGCAGGCTCAGTGCTCACCGCCGCAGTCCCGGACGGAGGAGGGGGGCTCGGGAACGCAGCTTCTTCGCAGCGGGTTAAGTAGGATTAATACCAAATCCCTATTATATTTGCCAAGCAACTTGAATTTATCAAAATTCCCCCTCGCTGTTCTGAAGCTCCGAGAGCAGAAAATTTTGCTCACAGTGTAAAATCCAGGCATGCCAGTACGTAGGAATACCAGCATACTGCATTACACTGGCTCCCTGCACTGGCAATACAATTGCGAGCCGCAGCTCCCGCTGTTCCCTTCCCTTTGTGTTTTTAAACGCAGCCAGGAGACTTAATGTATTCGCCAGGGGAGGGGCGGGATGAGAGCGTTTTTAACCTCCCCGCCATAAACTTTAATCGGATTCCGGGCTGTTGCACGGCATGGACGCTCGCCTCTTGCCTGTCTCCTTCCCAGTTGTCTCCCATGTCTACTTTTACTACGGTCTGCTCTGCGAGAGCCTCTTTCTAAGCGAATGAGTGATTTCTTTCTCTTGCCATGTGCAATCGCTCCCCCTTCCCTTCCTACCCTCGCTGGCCTCTCTTACACACACTATGCCTTTCACACGCGGTCCGCGCCCCCAGCCCCCCTCCCTTTCTTTCTTTTTTGCAGTGTCTTCACATGCAATCTCTCTCTGAATGTGCAATGTCTTTCCTGCTCGGGAGTGCTGCGTCCTTCACAGTGGATTGGTTCCTCTTTCGGAGCAGAGGTAACGGCCCCCCCTTTTCTATCATTCCCCCTTCCTCCCTCGCCTCCTCCCCTCCTCCCTCAGGGCAGGCGGCCGGCGTGGGAAATGGGCCCGACGTGCGCTGCATGGTGGATGGCCGCTCTGCTCCCGACCCACGTGCCCCTGCTGCCGGGGGGAGGACGGGGCTGTGCTGGCTGTGTGTCCCCCGCACCCCCCCGCAGCCCGCTCGTTCGTGCGGGGGGAAAGTGGAATCACCCCCGCCCCCTCTCTCCGCCTCCCCGTCATAGTACACTCCCGGTCTCGCGGCCCGTGCGCCCACAGCTTCCCGGGTGTCGGTAGGAACAAGCCCAGCTGTTTCAGGAGGAGTAGGTTTGTCGCTCTCGGGCAAATCTGTTGCGCAGTGTAACTCCCCCGCTCCTCCCGGCTGCCCCCCGCCCCGGTGCACACAGACGCCCACGCGCGCCCAGGCGCGCCGCGGCATTTGTCCTCCTGATCTGGTGAGATCAACTGGGGAGAGGGATCACAAATGTAATCGTCTGTAATAAATAAAATAGCCCGAGATGCTGATGATATACAGAGGGGAAATAGGAGCTTGTGTCCTTAAAGGGAACATCTGATAAGGCCACCGAAGTGGCATCTTGCGTGTGGGAAGGAATCCGTCTTGCTGACAATCGCAGCCTGCTGTACGTGGGGAAATCCTAAAGCAGGCTGAGAGCTTCCCCGGCTCTCTGCATCTCCCCAAGCTCCCGGTACTCTGCAGGGGGACTTTGTTGTCGTTGTTGTAGTTGTTGGTTGGAAAGACAGGGGCCATCGCTAAAATATGCAGATGTAATTAATGGCTGGTTTATCTGCATGTCTTGGCTGAGCCCGGCTTCTGTCGTCGGCAGCCGAACTCGCGTCCGCAGTTGGCGCTTTCAGCCCACGATAATTTCGTTTTCGCAGTTTAGGAATGTCGGTGGCTCTCACTGGAAAATTAGTCTGGGATCCCTGGTTAAAAAGATACAGATTGTTTACATATCCATACCACTCTATACGTTAACAAATACACATTACGTATTACTATTTGCGCGCACGCAAATGAAAAAGAAGCTTCAGAAAGAAAAAAAAAATCGGGTCGGCTTGAAAGTAACATATTCATAATAATACGTAGAAAAGGTTAAATACAGTAAACATGACAGCAAATTCGAAAGCAGGGTAAAAACAAGGACAGAACCCCCACATGCAGCATTTAAAGCCATTTGACGGAAACGAGAAACTAACTCAAGAACTCCACCAAGGGACAAACAGCTGAAATGACACCACAGCAACACGGAGCCCGCGGTGACCTCTCATCTCTCTAAAGTGTCTTGCTGATCTGGTGAAATTCTGTTGTGACCTCTTCACTCCCTTCCCTACCACAACCGCCCTCTGTCCACCTCAGAGCATCCTGAGTTCCTTGCAGTGAATATACTGGGAGGCCGCCTGAGTTACAGGGAGTGCTGACACTTGGCCAGTGTCTTTCACAGCTTTGCAAATATGCTTGCTGTGTAGTAGCATGTAATAGGCAGCAATGATTAAATTATTCATTGCAGCAACAGCCTTTCTGATGGACGTTAAAACTTAAGAGTTTAAATAAGGAAACCACAGATTTACTTTAAGCAGATAAAACCCACATCTGTGCTTATTTAACTGAATGCTAGCTAAGCATGAAACCAGTTACTTTGTTTAAATCCTCTCTCTTTTACTCTCTTTGAGAATTTTGAGCTAGATAATGCACCATAAAAGTTACTGACAGAGCAGAATTAATCTATGTTGGATAACACGTGATTATAATTGCTCGTTCTTAAAGTCATATCTGAGGTCTGTTCAAAATGAAAGGTTCTTGCATAGGCATGATTCCTTCAGCATTTCTGATTTCTCACATTTATAAAGAATGATGAAAATTATTATTTAGCCAAAGGAGTAGTGATTCTGTTTACTAAGATTTTTGCAGTGTATATGTATTTCTTACAAATCACAATTAATAACTTTGAGGTTTTCTCTTTCTTTCATTTATTCTTGATATTATTCTATAGAATTTGTTATGAAAGGTCTTTTACAGACTGTTTTTTCCCCAGATGTTGACAAAAATTCTAACTATTCAAAATCATGCAGAAATGACAGACAGAATATGCTTAAAATCAGAAGGAAAAATTAATGAAAGGTCTTAAAAAAAGCATATGAATTTTTATGAGGGGAGGCAGATTTTTGCTAGATTTATGCTTCATATGCAACTACTGACTTTCCTGAATTTGTAGGGATATAAGTGAGGGCTGCACCCAGCCCCGTTATTTTATATCTTTATTTTCAAATAAAACTATTGTTCAATTTCTTTAAATGCAAAGGAAACTATAGAAAAATATTAGGGTGAGTTTGCATGAATTCCTATAAAAATAGAGGGAAATTATGAATCATTAGTATGTATTTTACATAAAGAGATACAATGACACATTCAAGGGAGATAATTAAAGCTGGATTGAATTTAAATGAAATGTATGAGAACCAGGTAGCACCGACAAAGAAAGAAAAACGTGTTCATTGTCACTGAAAATATTAAATGGGCATAGTTGATATGCATATGGATTCACTAGCAGAGAACACCTTGGGAAATAATGTAGGGATTTTTTTTTTTTTTAATATAGTGTTTCCAAGGTGGATATCAGCAGAGAGCACATTGAAGGTCTCAAAGTGCTTTGTCAATGATCCCTATGAGATAAAAGGAAGTCCAGTGACCTGCTCAGTCACCTAGGCAAGCCACTAAAAAAATGGTTCTTTCCAGATTATGTTCATCAGACCATGGTTTTACACTTCTGTATTTTTTTTTAATATGTTCTGGATTTACCTCAAGATTTGTCTTTGAATATGTGGCAATCATTTCTGCTTTATTTGGCGGAGTTCTGGGAAGTCAAAGAAGCTCATTCTGAAGAGAGTTTAAAACAAGTTTGTGTTCCAGAGACCTGTATATACAAAGAAATGTCTTGTCCCATGAAATTTGATGAATAGCAATAAAATATACTAAATTGTTATAGATATATTGAAATACAGTTATTTTAAAGCTCGTGCTCCCATTTATTTCTGTCAGGTATCCTTTATATACTGAACGGAGTACACAGACTTTGTAAAACCTTTTTTCCTCTACATATTCCTAATAAGATTTTTTCCAGTTCTATGATCCATTTTTTTTTCTTTTTTAGAATGCCAGAAATATTTTTTTTTTGTGTGAGTTAAAGTTTTCTTTCATTTTTAAATGAAAATCACCAGATCATAGAATTTTTTGTTCAATATTCCTAGTGCATCCTGTGCAACTGGAATTTATTTTTAGTATAATTTGGGACAGCATAAAATATCTGTTATGTCTTCATGAACGTACAGTGTCATCTGCCTGTTGAGCAGAAGAGAAAATACCCAAGCAAGATGGCAACTCTGCAGAGTTCTGAAGAAGAGCCTTTGATATTATAATTCAAACACTGTTATGGATAATTGAATTCTGTGCTGCTCTATTCTTTTCTGTAAGTTAATGCCAGTATGCTTTATTGACTACATCTAAAATGAAATTTATAAATTTACACATATAGATACTTACTTATGTGGAAGCTTTAATGGTTCTGTCTATTTTATCAAAAACAATACTGCTCTTTGGCTGAACTAAGAGTCATATAAGTACACAGTTATTCTAAATTAGGGAAATAAATATGGTGGGAATTAAAGTAATTTAGAATGGGACCAAGCTGTTGATTGCTTATTGGACAGGCTATTTGGCTTTGTTCTGCAATGATTAAAACTGCTTTACTAGGTATTTTATAATGTTAAAACTTGCCATTTTTTCATATGAAAAGTGCAACATTAGAATGCTTAGAGGTTGTTTTGCTATAAACCTTATTTAGCTGTACAGTGCAGAAGCAGACAATGTTTTTTTTCTTAATCCATTGTTTGACCTTATCAAGGGCATGACTATTTATTCAAAAAAAATAAGGACAATCCACCTGCTACCATCTACTGATAAAGGTGGGCAAGAGGAAGTGTGCAAGAGGTGGAATCCTTTGCACATTTTCCTGAACTAGATTAAAACATAAACTTATATATCCATGCCTGTACTACACAGGTCTAGTGAATATCTTTGGCATTTAGACAAAATGACAATTAGAGGCTGGAGAAGGCCCTGTTTATATCACTGTAAAACAGAATCTTTTAAGCACCAATAGGAGTAGCCAAACATATTTTAGGCTGTAAAACACTGATCTATATGCTGGTACTGATTAACTGGTACTCTGACCAGCTTTGCTTTTGAAATGTTTTGCACTGTTACCTTAATTCTCCAAAACAGGAGTGAAGGTTTTGTAGCCACCCTTTCTATGGGGAAGATTACATAGCCTAGCTTTGAAATCATTTGTTCTCCTGTTGTCTCACTTGTGCTGTTTGCCATGCACAGCCAGCCATAGTTTTATGTCTGTTCTAGCTGTTTTGCAAAGTTTCTTGGTGATCATCCTTAGCGTAATTACATTTTTAGCTTCCTTTATAAGAGTAATAAGTATGATACAGAGTGGGTTTTTATGACCTACAATATATCTAGAGGAAGAGAGGTACTGATAAGTTTCCACATTTTTTCATCTTCTGATAGAAGCCTGACATATCTTCCAGTTCATTCATTCTGTGAGATGATTAAAAAGTTGCTCTTCAACAAACTAAACCTCATCCAGGGCTCAGCAGGAAATAACTGCAATCTAAGCACATTAAAGAACAGACAGGGCAAACCAAAGTATACCTCTTTCTTTCCCTCTTAAGATCATGGGGAAAAGAGAAAAGCAGTCTAATATTGTGATAAAACTACAAGCCTGCAGCAGCTGGTTGATGGGTAAGGATATAGAACCTAATCCAAAGCATACAGAAGTCAATGGAAGCACTTCGACTAAATAAGCTTTGCATTAGGCACCTAGTGAGTGAATGATGTTTAAAGCATTCATGTAGATCTTAAGCAGATGAGTGAAGAAGAAAATGATGTGCATTTGAATCAAAATAAGTTCCATTAAACCACTGGGTATAAATGCTATTTTGCCTGACCCCAGAGATCATGTTGATGACTCAGAATAAAGTGACATTCTTGGGTGCTGAGCCCTATCCTTCACTAGTGTAAGCACTCCTGTTGCATAAAAAGCATATCTTTATATATTTACATACATGCAAAATTCTTATGTTGATACTAATCTCAAAGTTCAATACATTATAAACATCTGCAGGCTCTTTCTACCCATTCATGTGTTTACTGTTGGAATTTCATCTTAGGGTTTTGTTTTGTTTTTTGTTTGGTTGGTTTTTTGTTTGTGTTTTTTTTTGTTTTGTTTTGTTTGTTTTTTCAGAATAATACAAGATTTCTCAATCTGAGGAATTAAGTTCTGCATTCCTGACATCATGCTGACAAACTTCCCCTTCACCTCCATTCCATTTTTTTGTGACGTTTTCAGTGAGTCTTTGTTTAATATGGAGGACAGAAATTCATGATTTTCATCATGAAAATGTATTCTACCTTATGTGATAGTGTTAAACATCCCTTTCTTTAGCCCAGAAATACCTTTTTTAATACTCCATATTAGCATTTTTTCTTAGCTACATCATGTTTTGGTGGCTGTTTTAGTCCTTCTCTAGTGGATTGGCTGTATCTTTCTTTTTCTCTGTCATTTCCAGCTGATGAACTCACAGATTACAGCTGCAAATCTAGTTACATTGCCCTTTTGTACTATTAAGTTTAATTCCATTTCTATTATAGAAGTCATCAAGGTCATCTGATTCATCCTGTATGTTTTTATAATTTTGATGCTTTACTAACAAATTTCAGCAGCATGCTCCAAGGCTTTATGATCTAGTCTTTAATTTAAATATCTAAAAGGTCTGTGGCAAGGCAACCCATGAAGAACCCCTTAGCAGCTTCCATCTAACAGTGCAAACACCTAACCCAATCTGTTGTCCATTCCTGATTAGTCAATTCTTTGTCTTTTCAGTGTTAAGTCATTCTTTTCATATCAGATAGTGTCAAAAACTGTTTTAAATCCAGAAAGGTGAGATCTTCTTTTGCCTTGCTTAGAAGATAAATTATTAAAGAAAGATATCAATAAATATTATTATCTAGTCTTGGAAACATTTGGATAAATTCTATTAAGTTTGCTTTGTACTTCTGTGTACTCTGTACATTAATATTTCTTGTATCAAGAATAGTGTGGCCAGCAGGACCAGGGAAGTGATTGTTCCCCTGTACTTCAGGCTGCATGTGGAGTCTTGTGTCCAGTTCTGGGCCCTTCAGTACAAGAAAGACACTGAGGTGCTGGAGTGAGTCCAGAGAAGGGCAACAAAGCTGGTGAAGGGTCTAGAGAGTAAGTCACATGAGGAGCAGCTGGGGGAGCTGGGGTTGTTTGACCTGGGAAAAATGAGGCTCAGAGGTAACCTTACTGCTCTCTACAACTACATGGAAGGAAATTGTAGCCAGGTGGGGGTAGGCCTCTTCTTCCAGGCAACTGGCAACAGGACACGAGCACACAGACTCAAGCTGCACCAGGGGAGCTTCAGTTTGGTCATCAGAAGGGCTTTCTTCACAGAAAGGGTTGCTAAAAATTGGAATAGGCTGCCCAGGGAGGTGGTAGAGTCACCATCCCTGGAGGTGTTCAAGAAATGACTGAATGTGACACTTAGAGCCATGGTCTGGTTGAGAAGGTGGTAATCAGTCAATTGTTGGACTTGATGATCTCAGAGGTCTTTTCCAACCTAAATGATTCTGTGATTCTGTGCTATTACTCATGCTTTGCTTAAAAAGTTATTTTGAAGCTTTACATTCTAAAACCATCTAAAAATCGTATCGAGACATCTATTTATTTCCTTTTTTCTGCTTCCCTCTTCAAATGTAGGCAAGCCATTTGCTATTTTCCATAAATGATCATCTTGACATACTTAATAGAAATTCTTGTTCTAGACTCTTCAGATATATATATATTAATTTCTTAAGGATTCGTCAGTGAAGGTTATCTAGACTCTGCTTTGAATACTTTCTAGTTTTTGAATTAATTTCATTTCAGATCTGGTAATTCTTCTTTCACAACTCTGCTTTCATTGATCATTTTCCTCATTTCAATATCACAATCCTTGTTGAAACCTGAAACAATGGCTAATTTATTTGAGTATCTCCAGGTAAATAATTATAATCTTATTTATTGTTTTTGCATATTTATAGCACATCCTGCAAAGTGAAATCATTGCTTTCTTAGTAATTTTTGAATAAGATCTGAAGGTTTACACTTGACATTTCATTAAAGAGTACAAGGGGATACACAATTTACATATTCTGCTATGTTACCACTGCACAATCTGTGTGTCTGTCTTGTCTACCTATTGCCTACCTATCATCTACATCATCATCTGCAAATTTGTTATTTTACATGTCTGAATGCTTTATATTAAAAGAAGGGGAATGAAAGTGAAGATAAGTAGATCATTGCAGAAGAAAAGAAGCTATATCTGACCAAAAAGAACTTAGATATTTCAGAGTTGAATAATGCACAGATAAAAGAAACTGAAAACCTGTATGAGTTTGGTATTTTACAAGAACAGAGCTATCCAGAATGTCAAAGGTCAATCCAAATGATGAGAGCTACTACCAAATGCCAGATCTTATCAAGCTGAATATACAGACAGTGTATATGGATGTATATATATGTAGTCCTTGATGAAGAAACAAAATCCATATAGTAGAATAAATCATTCCATGAAGATTCTTCTATCAAGTACCTTAAAGAAGTTTAGAGAGATAGATTTGAATAAGATTAGAAATAGAATAACAGGGAGGTGAAGATAGGAAGTGGGTTTTTTTGTGTGTTTTTTTTTTTTTAATTTTATTTTTTTATTATTATTATTTAATTATGTGAACGAATACAATAAAAACTTTATAAGGGAGAAATGAGAAAATATAAATTTCAAAAAGCTCATGGCATTCCAATTTTAATTTTAAAACTAGACATCAACACGGATGGGTGAAACTACCTCTTAACTAAATTATTAGTCTTTCATTTATTAACTTTTGCTTTTCTTTTAAAAACATTTTGGCATTTCTGTACCAAACTTCTATTTTTATTTTTTTTCCTCAAGGGGGACTACATGACTCGTAGTGTAATTTAAAGAGGATATATTTAATTTACTACAGTTCCAAAAAGTTCATGAACACAAAGTAATGAGAAGAAAACTTTTTTACTTTGATCTTATATGATGTTCTTGGAAGAAGTTATTGACTTAACTTGGTATTATTACTCCTCTGAAAGTTATAAGTAAGAATGATAACTATCATGACTTCATGACAGTTCAAATAATATATCTTTTTTTTGTTGTTGTTGCTTATTACTTTATTGAGCTCTAGCATATAGCTTCTTTCCAAATCTGAAACTATATTTAAATTTTTGAAAAAAGCCAGACTGATTCAATAACATCTGATAATGATACCCGTGTTTGAAATTTATAGGCAACCTTATTTAAATATTTTCAGCAGTTTTATACATTTCACTCTGAACTTGAGCTTTTAGGAGCCTAACTTTCGGGAGTTTTTTGTCTGATGATTAAAGTCCATCCACCCAAGTTTATTGAAATAGCAATGCACTAAAATACTGTGTTTTACATAAGAGTGCTAAGGACTTTACATTTTTTAGATAATAAATTCTCCAAGTATTTTATTCACATTGTATGTAGCCCAGCATGTGGTTAACTAATACTTTTTTGACAATTACAGCTCTTTGCCTAGAAACTGCAATACTCCAGTATTATGTGACCTCTCTTTTGGGACATAACAATGCGGAGCATGAAGCTGCTGTGTTTGTACACAGAAGGATGAAAATTAGATCTGAAGAGGCAGAAGAGGATGAACAAAGGTTATTGACTGTTCTAGGTATCAATGATGTTAAAAAAAAATGCTATAAAATTATCCCATTCGTGCTCTTTATAAACAATTATAACATTGTATATATGTAGTTATTGTTCAAATCACAAAGGCTTTTTCAGCAGACCAAAAAGATATGGTCCTGGTGACCAGCTACGTAAGTATCCCTAACACAGCATATGATGAAACTTTTGTTGTGTTTTCAGTTTGTTTGTTTGGGTTTTGCCTGGGAAATAACCTAGCAAAAAAAATTGATATAAAAACTCCCAAAATAATAACAAGAACCCTATTGATATTGACAAACATGAACACTATATGCAATATAACACTCAGAAGATAGAAAATATCAGAATAACACTTCTCAGCAGACCCTAAATTCAGCAGTTGCAATCTAGTTACATGTTCACATATTCTTCATTCAATGAATTTCAATTTGAAATCTGATAAATAAAATTCATTTGAAGAAATTCAAATAAATACAATTTTAATACATTAACACATATTTTTATTTAATTACACAGAAAAAATGTGTAAGGTTGGGTTTAATAAGAAACTAATTTTTGAATAAAATATATTCATGTTCGTTATTTGCCTCAAGGCCTTACTTACTGCACACTGTTCCAACAGCATCCTGGACACAGAGTTATTAAATGGAATTTTTTTATGATATGTATCACTGCATTGTCTAAAAAATTTAAAACCTTCATTTAATTTGTGAAGAATTGTATTATACTAGGGATTATCATGAGTCCAGTATTTAAAATGGTAAGGTACTATGAAGATGCAGGTCAAAAGTATCCAGAGATTTAGGATATCTAGTTGGAGTCTTTAGGTCCACATTTTTGGGAAATGCTTAGAATTACATAGCTTTTACATGTGCAAACCAAAACTCTCACTGACATAAGGTGTGTTTGGAGACACTCACTCTTCTGCAAAACAGTCTTGTGGTTTCACGTAAGAACTCAGAAACAGGTGAAATCAAAATCAAAATGTTTTGTTCTGTGACAATATTGTGGGGGAATCCAATGCTGGAAGTGAGTGTCAGTCTACAGCTTTATAATAAAACATTCTAACACTATGAAATTCTGTTTCCCACCTTGATTTAGCTTCAGGGAAGGTTAGTTCTGTACAGTGAAAAGGGGAAAAAAATAATACGTTAATGAAAGACTTCGTCAGATTTCACAATTACAAGTGTCTGGAACCACCAGGTGTATTCCATCATTTTCTAACTCTGAAATGATAATTTAGTTTTTTGACCCTATTGATGTCCTTTTAATATAATTATACGGCTTATAGTAATTTTCGTTGCAGACAGAGGACAGTAAAGGTCCCTGTCTCTACAAAAGGAAACATAATTAGATATACAACACTTTGGAGAAGAAGGAACTGGGGTGCAGGGAAGAACTCTTGAATAAGCATAAGTGGGAGATGCGCAGATGGTGGAAGTTCCCAAATGTTCTATGGTTCTTTCTGGGCATCTTTTGCTATATAAGTGTGATAAAATTTGTTAGAAGGCATGATTAAGGCTTTACAGGCTTCACAGATGGAATGTAATTTACTGGAAAAACTTGAAAGAAAGAAGATTCACACATGAAATACATTTTATGAAAGGAATTAGAAAAAGTTGGGTCCCGAGACTAAATGTTGTTCTATAAACCTATCTGTGACAGAAAAGACAGTTCATCCAGGGATATCTCTGCTTTTCTCAAAGGAATGTGTAACATAAAACATATTAGCAGTTCAGAAAAATTGTTAAAAGTCATATTACCAGTTAAATAGCCTATTAGGCTACAGAATTAAGGAAGTTTTCTGTCCCTCCTTTTCCTACAGCAAAACTCATTTACACTTTCACCCTTTCAGCTTACAGCAAACCTCATGTCCACTCTTCTGTATATATCAGGTAGGAAGAAAACACCTTGAAGACATAGGTCAGTAAACTTCAGAATGGAAGTAAACTTCCACTTCCCTCAACTTCCACTTGAGGGCAAAGAAAGTCATACCAGATAAACTGATTTACCTAGACCCTCTTTCAGAGATTCCTACATAACATATATGCATATGCTTGTATGTATATATTTGAAAATAAAAACAAACATAAATAAAATGGAATAGTAAAAATAAAAATATATGTATATATATGGGATAATAACAAGAAAATACTTAACAAATAGCTGCTGACGTAAAATTTCATAAACTGCAAGAGTTGTCAATAGGACATCAGAATTATTTATCAGTGATATACAGAATATGGTCAATTTTCTCAGATTCATCAGTAGAAAGACTTGGAGTAAATAATTTCAGCTCTTTTTTTTTTTTTTTTCAGTTGTATGTAATTTAAAAGCAGAAATAGTTTTATAGAAAATAGTTTTGGTTTTAATAAGAAGGAAGGATTAGACATCAACTAAATGACTGTAGAAGAATGTAAACATCATTACTGATCATCAGTCATGCTGGAAATTTAAGGTCTGAGACTGAGAACAGCCCATATAATAGTACTCTCTCACCACACAAGCACTCAATTAAAACCACCATTCAAGGCTGCTGTCACTTCTGACTCGTGAATTCCAAAATGGACTCTGAGCCAGAGTGAGGACTAATCAGTCACGAAGTACTATTTTAAAAAATAATATTTTATTCTTCCTAGAGGGAAAAGAAAGCTTCTAAATATTCATCTTCTGCCTTATAATTACAACAGTAAGATTTGTGTTAGTGATTCTTCTGGTTGCAAACTGGAGAGAGAAAAGTATTCCCATCTTGTGACTCTTTTTTTGAACTTGAGATTATTTATGAAATAAAGGACATACCTTTCTAAAACAAAGGGCAGATTTTCATTTTAAAGAAGGATGTCAGAGAGCCAAACTCTCATATAAAAACTTAGTCAGAATCTCACTTGCTTGTAGTCTGTTCTTGAAAAGGTGTTTAGTTTGACTGTCTGGCCTTCTTCAGTGTTGTTTCCCAGAGCTGTCTCTCCCTTACAAAGACATCCATGTGCCAGTTTAAGGCATTCTGAAGTCAATCAGTTGTAAATGTAAGCTTGTATTATGGGACTTTCCTTTAATGTGGTTAATGAATATGTTCCCATGACTTTTAAATGGACTGGTGCCTCAGCACATTTTCAAAATTATGCCATTTGAAGACATTTCCATTTATGATGGGGCTTAAATCTCATTTCCCTCAATATCTGCACTCAGTCTATTTTAAGGCTTCTCCGGAAAAAAAAAAAAAAAAAACCACCAAAAAATTCTATCTCAGCTGCTGTTCCTGCTCTTAATGCTTTCCTAGTATTAGCAAGAGCAGAAACCAACTGATGCCTCACTCTGGTACTCACACAGAGACAATATGCAGACACTGTACTGTCCTCCATTCCTGGCTGAAGAGCTCTGTGCTACCATTTCATATTATCTATACACACAGCTGCTGCTTCCTGTGCCTGCTAAAGCTTCATATCTCACTGTAGTCTCTGCAACTTCACATTTTCCCTGTAGGAACTTAGAGTAGGACTGGTAAAGACTCCCTTAATTGCAAGCTACTGCAGATCCTAATTGGGAAAAAAAGTGCATCACCTGAAAGAGACCTGATATAACAGTTCAGACACAGGCCTGGATGAGTGGAAGGAGGAAAAATAGAAGGGCCTATAAAGAAGGAGAGAAAAGAGGTAGAAGTTGTACTATTTGATTGTGTCCTTCACTTGCTGAGTCAGCAGGAGCCAAGAGCTCTGCAGGGGCACATTTAACCTTCACATTTCTCCATAGAAACCCCATCTGGCCAACTAAATTGCCAGCAATTGAGAAGCCATGCAGGAAGCTGTATCCAGCTATTCTCATTCAGTGTGAAGGTTACTGTGTTGTGGAGGTAGTGGAAAAGGAAATAAGGAAAACATTGCAAGACTCTGCATCTCACACACAAGAAAGGAAAGCATCAAATATGAATCAAATTTGGGCTGTTCACATCTGTAGTTCTTAGACACATAAAGAATTAGTCTGAGAAAACATAGCTTCTATTTTAGAAAGACATCATCAGGCAACCTTGTGAGGAAAAATCATCATGGAGAAAAAAATTCAGGGAAATTAAATAATCAAATTTTACTATAGGATTTAAATTTCAAAATCAAAAGCTTTTACTTTTTCTATCAGGTTGTCTGAAAGACATTTCTTGGAGCTCTGCTTGACCTTTGCAAGGACAACTGACTTCAGCTTCCATTTAAAAGGCCTAGAGAAACAAAATGCCTTCTCTGGGCCTCTTAACATGCAGTGTTCATTCAGGTTCAAGTACTGAACTAAAATGTAAACCAAAGACAAATATACCAACACTGCATAAAAGAATCCAATAACTTAAGTGGGGAAAGCTCCAGAAGAATGCATCAGCTACTGGTTTATGTGCTGTAAAGCAGCAATTGCACTTTAGTCCTTTAGTTCAGTGTTTCCCAATGAGTGAGGTTGCTCTCACTACAGAAATGTGCCAGCATTAAAGGTGAGGCACAGAACAGTACAATCCAATGAATGTATTAACTTAGGCTCTATGCCCAGACTGGCACTGCCAGCAACAGGAAACTGAAAGAAAGAAGATGATAAAATACAGCAGTGAGAAAAAAAGGGAAATAGGGGAGAAAAGGACAACACAATGTCCAGGAAAGCTTGGTGTCAGTGATTTGTCTCTCTGCTCACAGTAAGACATATTAAATAAGCCAATATCGCTTGTTGTATAACTTCGTTAGTTCCTTGATGCTACTTGTAGCTTGGTGTCAGCAGGTTATGTTATCTTGGAGAGCTGAGTTACTTTCAGGTGACTAAGTCTCTTAATGGTGCTTTGTTGATCACATGGTCTAAGCAATTTACAAAGACATCAGTATTCAGGTTGAAGTATGGAATGAGTGATCATTCAGATTCAAAAGTGTCAGTCCTTTGTATTTTTATGTGAAGTATTTGTTTTTCAGGAGGAAAACTTCAGTTCTAATTTCAGATTAATTTTTTCTTTCACTGATTGAACCTCCTTTTCTGTAAGCCTTGCAAAGCTTTGACAACTGGGCACAAAAGTTTCCTAGGAGCAAATTAGCCAGTTGTTTGTAAGAACACTTATTACCCCATGAGTTTTCTATACCATCAGTCCGCAGATACGTGTCACATCAGCAATGAAGCAGAGAGCAGAACAGAAACTAATAAACTTCGCTCAAGAATAAGACAATATACTTCATTCTATTAATGAGCAGCTGAAGCTAGATATCCATTTTTAATACTACCTTGCATCTATTAAACTGGTACTTGGCCCAGATTTCCACTACTCTCAGTTAATTTTACAATTTTAAAAAGGTTTACATAAAACTTCCTTTTTCTTTTTTTTTTCTTTTCCTAGAAAAGGTAAAGAAATGCACTACTAACTATATCCTTCCTAGCAATGTAGAAGTACTGATGAATGTTAAGTCAAGTTACAGTCAATACTGAAGAAAGTGCTGCAGAAGCTGACTTGCTGCTAAAAGCTAGCAGAAAAAGTAGATTTACTAGCTTTCTTCCAGAAATTGTGCTTTATTATAAATCATATTTTAATACCAAAATATTTCTGTAATTCTTTGCAAAGATCACATATTAAGGATATATGTCTACAAAAATACCTCCTGTGTTCATAAATTTCAGTACTAATTTTATTATATTTCTGTCCTGAATTGGTAATGAATAGAAATTTAGGCATATTCAGTCTGTGTGCTTGCAAAAAGTATCTACCAAACAACAGTGTTCTTAATCAGCTAGAATCACTGGCCTTTAAATATTAAGTCTTAATAAATATGTTCTCTTTGTCTTTTGCAATATAGTAACTGTGAGACACTTTTCATATTTAGAACAGCGTTTTGGTCCATTGCACTTTAAGGCTACCTTCTGAAGTCTTCAGGACATGTCAGAGTGGACTTTAACAGCCATAGTTAGGTTTTCTGCTGCTTCTTTCTGCCAGTTTAATGCAGTGTTCTTTTACTGTAAAGATGGCTTTCCACAATCACATCTGTATCATTTCCTTGCAAAACCTTTGGTGGCAGGATGGGATCAATCACATGACCTTTGAGCAGAGCCCAAACCATAAGCTTTTTGTTCTTTCCTTGCCATTGCGAGTTTGCATGTTCTTCTCATGAGACCTGATGGCTTCCTGGGGAAAGCTAATGCAGACTGACTTTTTTCCAAGCCTTCTCTTGCTCGCCAAAGGATGGTGGGAGCAAGCTGGTTCTGTGGACTTCAATTCTTTCCTAATTCATCAAGAGATGGCAGTAGAAAACTCCCTACTTACCTATCATAAGACCGAAGACCTTACAAATGACCCTAATAATGTCAAAGGAAGAAAAACATCCCAATCATTGCTGCATGTGTCTTATACATACATATGTGTGTGTGTGTGTGTGTGTGTGTATATATGTCTAAAATGTGCTCTAAACTTTTCAGGACACTGTGGAAGTCTTCTATGGATTAATTTTATGCTGAGTCTGAATGACCAGAGACAGCTACTGCTTTTGAAATGATTGTTTTTCCTGTTACCTTCTTCTGTTTTTAAAGGATTCTTTTGTAGATATACTTTAATTTTCTAGCTGTGAAAGGATGTTTGGAATATAGATTATAGCAAATAATTTTCTTTCCTCACAGATAGATTGCTGTGATGAAAAATCTGTTCTCTTATCTCAGTAAAGACTTTTTCAAATGTTATCATTACAGTGACAGAACAAGTAATTTAGTCAGTAAGTTTTTGAGACATGCCTCACTAGATTTTGTCATTTCATTAATTCCTCCCCCTTCAAATCAAGTAGATGGTATAATAAACTTTGTAAAGTCTTTATATAGATCAAAACATAAGATGCATGGACTATGCAGTAGTTTCTTTTTCCAGTTTTTAAAAGATGCTGATATCTTGACATTGCCAATCAAGGAAAAAAGATTGCCATAAAAATTTCTTAGAGGAATTTTCTTGTGTAATGTATAATAGTGGGTGTCTGATACAGAAGAACTTGTCTAACTCTCTTTTAGCCTCAAGGCACATGAATAGGGCCTGGAGTTCCTGATTTCTATTTCCACCTCTTTCACTAACTTATCTTAATAATTCTTTGCAGTTCACAATTTTCCAACATGTTTCTTATGGTGAAAGAAACTGATTTCAAAGGGAAGGAAGAAGAAATATTTCTTTCAGGCACTGCTGGAGGGAGTGGCATACTGTTCTAAACACAATGGAAATGTGTGAATTTGCTGAGCCAGTGATTTAAACTGAGGTAGGTTTGAGGGAAGTCTTCAAGATGCAAACACCGATTTCCCTTCAATTTACTGAGTGCATTTTTTTGGAGGAAACTTTGAACATTGACCATGTGTTGGCTGTGTGAGGGTGCTACTGAGCCCTCGTATAGCAAAGGGAAGTGTGTGTCCTAGAAGCAGTGCAGAACATTTTGGTTCCTCGTACTGTTCTACAGAACTGTTGGGGGAAAGCCAGCATAGTGTCAAAGCCATAAAAAAGTTTTGCTTTTTGCTTTCTCACTGTTATTTCTTATTTGATTTGGTGGGAGGGGGTGTGTTTGTTTGTTTGTTCATTTATTTTGTTTTGGTTTGTTTTGGTTTTGGTTTTTTTTAATTTTTAGTTCCTGCTTATTTCTCTTCTAAGGAAACAGAAAAACCTGCTGTAGTAGAGTACAGTTTGGTCCCATAATCAGAAATAATTATTGATTTATACTTCTCCCCGCATCTGTTTTTACTAAGTATTGTAAAGTTTGCCTATAACTCAGGAAAGGAGGTAAATAATATGGTAAGTATTCCAGTTATTTAAAGTATATTTTGGCAATTTTTTAAAGTTATATAATTAGTTTCAGGTTGTGTAATTTTCATATGAACAATTTTGGAAAAAAATGAAAGTAACATTAATTCTTTGGCTGTAGGCAAAAAATTACAACCCGCATTATAAAAATGAGGGTTTGGTTCATGAATATCTACTTGAGTGATGACATTGATAATAAGTTTGTTATGTGTTAGCTAAATGTAAATATAAGCCAATAATAAAAGATATAATTTAACAGATAAGTACTCATGTCATAGAAATGGCTACATAATCTTCATTTAGCCCTATCATGCTGTCTTTAGTATATTATTCCACACATTTACTTCCAGAGGACTCTGGATATTAAACATACTTTCTGAATTTTTAAGAAATTCATTCTATGAATGAGCTGTGTGTTCAGGTTTTTCAGCCTGTGTCCTCTGGCTCCCTATTCTGTGAATAGGTAAAGAAGTTAGAGAATGAAAAACCCATCATGCATTCAATAGGGTTTTCTCATGATAGTGTTAGTACTTGGAAGATAGTAGCTTCCTTTGTAAATAACCTTGAGATACGTTTTAATAATCTGTTATACAATATCATATGTATGACACTAACAGCTTTTATGTTCTGAACTGAAAAAAATTTCAACAATCTACCAACAAGTGCATCTGCACTGGTAACATGTTCCAATTGAATACTGAACTGCTACACCTTTAATTTTACTTGTTTGTTTTGAGAAACTATCAGTGTATGTGAACAGCATAGAGCAGGCCCGATGTGGTGCAGATCTGCAGACAGACCTGTTGCAATCTTATTCATACTGCCTATAGGTTTACTTTGGAGTAAATTATCCCCACCTGAAGTGTCCCTGAGAGAAAATTAGCTGTGACAGTTCAAAAGGGAGCCCAGGAGGGAGCTGACATACAAGCAGTGTGAACTGCAGACTGAGGTGAAATGGAGTGCTAAGTTGTTTGACAGCATGCATAGGTGACTTAGATCACATGTGGCTTATCAACTTTATCTGTATGGCAGTGATGTCCTGAGGAGACATACTCTGAAACAGCACTCTCATATCTTGAGTGAACTGAAAATATTCCTTCACGAAGGCGTGCATACCATAACTAGTTATTTTCCTTTTATGTATACATCCCAATTTTTGAAGACATTTTGCTGTCAATATCTTTCACTTCTCATATATTTACTCAGCTTTTTCTGTTAAAAATATTTTCATTTTATTTTCATTTTCAAATTTCAATGCATGTCTGATACAACACACAAAAATTAAATGACAATTTACTTCTATTGTAAATTATTATTTCCAGAAAGTGGCCTTATTTTCAAAGACCACTCTTTCTGTATACTGTGATATAATAAAATAATAAAATTAACTTAACTTTTGGGAACATGCAACTGTAATCCTTTTCAATTTCTTTAACCATAAGAAGTTGTATATGTCTATAAAGAATTTAAGTATTCCTGTGTTTTGGAAAGGCCTGTCACTTAAAACTCTTTTTTTTTTTTTTAAAATACCATCTGAAGAATATTGCTTAGCAGTAGAATATGAATTTTCAGACACTTGAATAAAGTATTCACAGTCAGACTAATATTGTGCAATCGAAGTGGTCTTGAATGCAGAAGTTAAACTCCTGCATTCAAAACAACACTTCAGAATATCTATATTAGCATTAGTTCATAACGGAGAACCTCTCATTTTGGGATGATCTTAAATTTGGGATGATCCTCAACCTCTGGTACACTGTCTGAGAACGAGAAGGAGGGTTTTGGCCAGAATGGCAGGAAGGAGCCCAACTCCTAAATTTCCAAACTGCCCTCTTTTCAAATTTGCTTTTCAGTTTCTGTCTATTTGGTATGAAATGAACTCAAAATTCAAGCCATTGGCAAAGTGCTTTGTTTACTATGCAACAGAAATTGCATGCTCTTGTTTAGGCCAGGGAACTTCTGCATACATGGCTAAATAGCCTTGGTAGGAAATAGAGTTTAAAAAGGAAAATTTTGTTCTGCTCACTAGGTTCTCTCAAGTCTGCTCTAGTTGGACAAGAAACCTAACATCTCAAAAAAGGAATGAGAGCTCAAATGCAAAATTGTACTGTTTCTTAGTTAGATAGCTTTAGAAAGATTTTTGTGTGGCTTCTGCTTAATTTTTTTATTGTACAAAAGTGTTAAACCTTTTAAATAATTGTAATGTAGTCAGTAATTTCTTTTTATGTACTGGGGCTCCTAAAACGGATACTCATGGCTGAATATGGTTTTCCAATACATTCTATTTTTGGTGTCTTTTATGTAAAGAACTGCGTTCAAGAATGGAATTATAACACCCTTCTACTGGAACATGGAAACACAGCCATCTGGCATGTATGTGTGTCATAATTTTGCCAATTTCTTTGCTACAGCCTATTTTTGTACTTGGGAGAACCTTCTTTTACTTGGTGCTTTTGTCAGAGTGAAAAATTAATGCACAAAAACATACAGTCTATATTAAAAATATCTTCTTTGCACAATTGAGACTCTGCTGAATGATTTGGCAAAGACTCAAAATTGCCTGTTCTCATCCAGTATTATATAAATACTAAATTTTAGAGAATTGCTGAATTTTTTGTCACCTGCATGATTTAATCAATTTCCTAGTATTTTTTCCCCTTGGATTTTTACAATGCAAAAAAACTTGTTGTCTCTCAGTGCATTTACTCAGTATCTGTATAACCATGTTTTTAAAGCAAACACAGACAGTTAGCTTATGAAGAATCATGCTATAAAGCAATTGTATTTTGAAAGATAGTAAAGAGTTATTCTTTCTTCTTTTTTCTTATGGTTTGTTTGTTGTTTTTTTTCACTCCCCTATTTTAGGAAGTGAAAAGTTAATATGCAGTTTAAGATTCACTTTTGTGAATCAACACTGCTCTGCTGTACTTCTAAATATATTCCTGGTTATTCTATTTATATTTAATAAAGAAATTGCATTTTAAGCTGTTAATTTAGTGCTAGTTTAGGCCACAACTCAGTAAATGAAAACAAGAATTGTTCCTATTTAAGTATTCCAAGGGGATGTGTGTGGTTCTGGGAAGCCTTAATCTGTTCTCTGCCACCATGGCACTAGGTTTGTGAGGATTGTTACTGGCAACTACCAACGACAAATTGAATTATTATTTTTCACTCTTACTTTGATTCACCAACTCTATGCAGATGAAGATGAATCCATTCATCTTACGTCTTTGCATTCTAGAATGGGAAGAAATTAAAGAATGTGCAAATCCACTTAATTTGCATATTCTTATACTCCTTTAAGTCTTCCTTACTGCAATGCATAGGCATCTCACTGAACTAAAAAATCTAGCTTTTACATAGGGCCTTTAAAAAAAAAAAAAAGTGTAATTAATTTTCAAAAGTAAGAAAGGCAAGGCAAGCTAAGGTTAGAAGCACTTCAGGTATGAAAAAAGTACCAGCCTCTGAACTACTGCTCAAAAATTTGCTCCAGTCCACATTTTGAATATGCTTTAAGTACTTTATACTTTGTGACTCTGGTCACAGGAGCTATTGTCCTCTTTCTATTCTGGAACTTTATTGTTAGAACTGGCCATCTTTTCTGCATGTGACATTCAGGGAATGGTGACACAGAGGTATAATAAGAGATTTTTGCATCTGCCATTCCCTAGACAGGGAACAGATATCTGCTTCTCACTAGAAAGAAGGCACTGAAACCTTGAAAAGCAAGTTGTGGAAAAGAATGCTGAGAAATTCCAAAACACAGTGTCAAAAAAACCTGGTGTGTGAAAGCTCATCTATATCATATCTGCATTCTCTGAGTACTTAACTTCCTTTGCCCCATAATACGGTGAGGAGCTCGGAAGGCTATTTAGCTACCTCCCCCTTGTCAGTTATGCCAATAAATAGAGAATTAAACCAAAGACTTAGCTATAAAATAGATTATAGTCCAAAGAGTCCTTGCAGAAAACAGCGGTCAGACAAAAAGAAAATTAGTCAATTCTCCTGTGTGTCAAGGATTGTAAGAGAAATAATAACACCCCATTATAGAAAGTAAGCACTTTTTGAGACCCAGAAAAGAATTTTAAAAAGATGAGAAGCTAGAATTGGTAAGGTTTTTCGAAATGCATAACTTGTTTCTTTTGGTAACTGACAGTTGTTCATTTTTCCTTCAATAGTGTGTAACTCTGGCAATTTTAGCAACATCTCGTTGTTTCTGTATTTAGGAGTATGTACATATTTTCATTACAAGCCAAATTTGTCGGAGAAGAAGACTTTTGATATTTCAAACTGTGTAAGTATTTTTTTAAAGATGTAATAACTACCATCAGTGCTTAATTTCTTGATTGTTCCATAAAATCCATGAAATCATTCAGGTCTGAACTGGAAATGTATGCTGAAAAACCTCACTGAATTGTCATGAATTGTCACTGAAAAAAGTTCAGCTACTGGGGAAAACTGGAAGAAAATACTTTTTTAACACCAGAATAGAAAGAGCAATTTTGTTTTCATTTATTCTCTTCTCTATTTAAGATTTTTTTTCTGTATATACCTACTACTAAAATAATTTCAGTATCAGTTCTATAACACCATAATAGATCACCACCTGGTTAGTCCTAAAGCCTTTGAGACAAACCAGCTCAGCAAATCTGGCAAGTTATTTAAATTACATGTCATCAGAAGCTTTATAAAGATAAGTGAAACTGCCATTTTCTGATACCAATGGCAGCAGGTAAGCCTCTTGAGATTGTTTGAAAGATTTGTCAAAAATGTGCTTCCTCAAGCAGTAAAAGAAAATCTTTCACAGAAATTCCATAGGTGAACTAAATAAGAGCAGCATTTTGCTTGTAGTTTGTAGTGTCATACAGGACATCCATACATCCCTAACAATAGCAGGAGGTATTGTACTAGTATTAAATAATAAAAACTCTCATATTTACTCAATCACACATTTAATACAGTATTTATTTCCGCTCCTGTGCCACCCTTTCCTGCTTTTTCCTCCTTTTCCTTTTTCTTTTCTTCTCCTGGCAGCTGATCACATATACTGATATAACTGGAAAAGTTACAATGTGCTTCAGCAAATTATTGTGCCTTTTATTTTCTGTCTTTTCTTAATGTTTCATAATTGCTCTTACTAAATCAATAACCTTAAACCTAAAGAGGTAATCATAATATCTGGAACCACTGTATTAAATAATCAGGATGCTGTTTTACTAACAATAAGACTTTGATTAACTGTAAGGGTTACACTACCAAAGTTCTGTTTTCAGCTTTTAAAATACTGTTTTTCATCCACTTTTGTGTTTGCTTGTATGCAAGACACATACTGCATTTTGCAATCAAGAGAATAAAGGAAAATCAAAGAAATGCCCACCTTAGTGTGGTTAAAAAATTCTACACATATCACCCACTGCATTTCTGATTGACAGTTCTTGAAACTAAGATTGACAACATGTAGGATGTAATGAGTGGGAAGACGACTGGAGTGTTCAGCTTATAAAAGAGAGGTCTGCCTTCACAATAGCACTAGAAGTTGTTGCAGTCATCTGTTACTGCATTTGAAGAAGAATATGATAAACAGTGTCTCTGGAAAAAAATCCCCAAATGATGTAAATGCTTACTTTTTGAAATTATGGATTGTATTTATGGATCCCCACATTCACCAAATTACTTTCTCTAGGTAAATCTGTACTAATGATATTTTTTCTGAAGAAGTTAATAGACAAAAATAGGGGAAAGACAGATAGTAATGGCCAGTGAATGGACACTAACTTGAGACTGTGCTCACAATAATAAGTCAAAAATAATCAAGAAGTGAGAATTTCTGAGAATTTAGAGTTTCTGAGATCAAGGGAAAAGGACTAGCTTGTTTCCACACTGGTTAGATAGCCAGACTTGTACAGCTTTACCAGATCCACACCGCATAGTACTCACTCCTGTATTTTAGCCAAACTCTTAAAGCATGAGAGATCGCCTTTAATTTACAGGTCTGGGGGTTTGTGAGAGGTCATTTTCCCTTTTCTCCATCCAGATTAAAATACCTAACTAATGTAAAAACTGTGTTGCAGCTTCCTAAAATAGCTATTTATATTAAGAAACTTAGAGAATCATGTATTGGAAGTTCTGAAGTGTGACGTGGATTTGTGATGTACAGCTGTGTGATTAGTCTGTGAAGATGATGTTGGAGGTCTGTGTAGAATATATGGAGGGAAAACTGGCAGAAATCTGAGTTTTACCTGCATAGACTTCTGGAATCAGTTCATGAAGCAAACTGTCTCCCTGAGCAGGCTTTGTCTTGAAGAGAGATATTTGGAGCAGTTTAAAGCATAACTAGGGAAAGAATTACCAGTTATGCAGGTGTAGATGAACGGAGGTCTGGTGCTTAAGCAACCTCTTTCTTTTATTTATTAGGACAGATGGAACAGTAGATATGAGGAGTCAAGAGCAGGCTCTTTCCCCATTGTGTAAAGATTAAATTAGAATTGATTCGTAGGCTAACAATGATAATGCACAACCCTAAAAAAAGTCACATCATGACTCAAAGCCACAGAGTTCTGTGTTCTCACACTTCTTTCCCACTCTCTTTTTCAGGTAGAGAAATATGCCAGTATGTAGCAGGCTTATATTTAGAGCAGTTAACTTTATGTGACTCCTATGTATTGGAGAGTTCTATACCATTTATGGTCAATTTTCTAGTTGACCATTGTCTATCCACCTGTAATGAGTGTGAATCAATGGTTCAACAGAAGCTCCTTGCTTCTAATCTTGATTGCAGTTATATAGGCAGCAAATGTAGGCTGTATGAATACTGAACAGCCTCATAATTCCTGGTGTAGGCACAAAGCCAGGATCACAATCTGGTTCTTCAAGACTTGACACATTCACAGAACACTGTAATACAGTATTGTTTATTTATAGAAATTTGGACCTGTTGGAATTTCCTAGTTTTATATCAGAACATGAAATCTGAAGATATCCTATAATCTGTAAGATTTCTGCAAACTCTGATAGTAATTAGAGAGTGCAAATGACTCTAGACCTTTTTGATTCCTGTGCTGTAAAAATGTCATTTTTTCCTATGTATTTTTCTGGTTCTCAGCATTAAAGGAAACTGATTTCGTTACTATCTCAGGATTTTTTTTCTATTTCTTTTTATTATACAGAACCAATATGTCCCTAATTTAAATATAACACAGCAGTGGGGTATAATCAGAGAGTTTAATAAAAAAAACCCCACAAAACCAACCAACCAACCAAACAAGAAAAACAACAAAAAAACCAAACACAAACCCTGCTAGAATAATATTTGTGCTTATTTTGGTGTGAAATTGGTTCTTGGGAATTCAAGGATGAATTCCCCATACATAACAGAAATTTAATTGAGACTTTTTAGAATCTTAAAACCTGGTGTACCCCAAATTGTGAGAGTGATTACTGCATGTTATGTAAAATTGGATTGTGATGTCTTAGTGTTGAACAGGACTTTAAAAGTCATATTTTACAAGTCATATTTTGCACATGAATATTGGTTTTTAAAATATGGTTAAATAGCCATTTGAAAAGATTCTGAAGAAAAGTTGCTTACATGTACTGGAAAGTCCTGGAAAAGTTTGTAGGCAGTGTGTACTGTCTCTACTTGTTAACAAGAATCAAATATGTTTATAAAACAAGCTTGCTAATATTCATTATTGAAATAAACATGCTGGGTTAAGAAACATGGCTCTAAACTCTGTTTGACTTAGATTAAATTTGACAAGATGTTCAGGCATTGGGGCAAGCAGACAACAGAGAGAATAAGGACAGGAGCTGAGACTGACTGTCCTTTTGTCACCATTCTCAAGAGGAGGCATTGTAATGTTTAGAGGAATCACAGCAGAAAGGACAACTCTACCTGCAAGGTAACAGATTAATATTTGCAATACCTCAGTGTAAATTTAATGGGGATAAGTGACTTTGAAATTCAGTTTCCCACCTTGCTGTGTTGAGTGCAGCAGCAGAAACAGGGTGCTGGGAAGGAACCCTTCACATCTTTTACTGCCTAACCAGCAATTCAGGGAAAGGTGTTTCAGTGCTTATTTATCTCTGAAGAAAGCCTTCAGTGTAAAAAAAACCCAACAAAACAAAACCCTTTTCTTTTTCTTTTCCAACTTTATCAGTTGGTCCAATGAAAAAAATTACTTTTCTCCATTACTTTTGCCCTCTTGTTCCTCTACTTTTCGATACTACAGCGAACATAGAAAGAAAGGGGAGAAAGGTTATCTCCTTTATTTGCTTTTCCTTATTTATACAGATGAGAAGAACATAACCTCAGTTTATTGCAAGTGTTCTTAGCTATTTCCATAAATCCTTCTTCCAAAGTGTGAAAGATATATTTATACCTCTTTATACTAACATATTAATTAAGAGATGCAATGTGTAAATATTAATGTCACCACGCACAGAAGAGTCAAAGCCTTAAATTCAAACCAGTTCACTGGTTGTGTGCCTATGCAGGAAACGAGGGAACACATGAAACCATTTTTCTCTAAGCAGACTAGTTATCTCTCTCATTTACCTAAGAGCAGGCAGACACAGAAAGATATCCTTATTAGCACAGTGCAAAACAAACTGTAAAGCAGAAGTGGGGAAGAAGCTGATCATGATGGAGTCATGGTCCCATTTCTCCTTTGGAATGGTACTTTTAACACAGTGGTTAGATTTTAAACTTCTGCTCTAATCCTAGATTTGTTAAAAAACACTGTAACTTATAGACTCCATACAAAACAATCGCTTAAAAAGCAACTATATTGACTTTTGGACAGCTTTGCATATTGGAGGGTGGAGGCATTTGTCAGGTATTTGCTAAAAAGTAATGAAGATTTATGCCTTAGCTGAGAATGGTCTAGATTCCATAATTTTTCATTTTCTGACATTTTAGCATTTGGGAATTTTTGAACAGGAGATTAAGTTTTGCAAAGGAAGAATACTATTGATAACCAGAGTTGAATAAGGCCCATCAAAACACATTGTCAACCCTGCATTGATTTTAACAGAGTTTATGCTTAAGAAATATTAAGATATGCATGTGCTTGGTGACTTTGGAGAGTGTCCATATATCAGTGCAGTGATCCCTCAGAAACACTCAAAAATGGTGTAAAATTATGACAGTTTTAAAAATTACTACTTAGATAGTACATATTGAATAAGACTGCTATTTAGTAGATTTAATAATATGTTTCATACTTTAAAATTTTTGTCATTCATTCTGTTGGCTAGCTCAATGAAATATAAGTGATTGAGGACCATGTCCCATAAGACAATTTTCCATTGTCTTAAACATTAATGCTATTTTTTAATCAAATGAAAGATGAAAGAATTAGGAAGATGTGGTCACAGTACAGTCATAAGCTGATGAAAAACTAGCTACCTAAAATCCATTTAAATAAGCATAAAACAATTCTCCTTTTTTCCTGGGGCTGCATTACTCCTTTCATTTTGTGCTAACTTTTAATTGTATGGTATGATTTAGATATACTTGATCTGAAAGATAACCTAATCTTGCGCTTCAAATTACTTGCTAAAAACAGTTTTGAAACAAATCAGTGAATTTCTGAATGGTGTTGGTTCTGCCTAAATTTTATTGAGGAGACCTGAAATCCTACCTTATTTCTAAACAGCTGTTCCATATATCTGTATCCTTTCACAGCCCTGGCTAAGTTTATAGGCATCTAAATGATTAGTTAACATCTTGACTGCTTTCACACATTTTAGAAGTATTTATTTTGGGGACATAATTATCTATTTCATACTTATGTCTCTACTTGAGTAGGGCACAGCAAAACAAGCACACAGATCTACAAGGACATTCTGAATAAACAGCCATAGTTCTGATCTTTTAGCTTCTAGTGCCTCAGCTACTTCACAATCACTGGCTGCTTGTAGCACTTGTCAGTGAAATCTGAAAGTTTCCTTTTTACATTTTAATCACCTTAAGAGAAAAAAAAATATTGTCTTCTGGAAAGCCACCTTTGCATTTCTACTGAACTGTAAAGAAACATGGTACTGAAGGAAACAGAGGCTATTTGACTCTTGGCAAATAGTTCCTTTTTTTTTTTTCTTCCCCCCTCCCACACTGATAACCTAAGGTAATACAGATATGTATTAAAGTTAATAGTATACAGGCTTCATTTTTTTTAGCTTTAATCCTTTCCAGACAAGACTCCAGCTCCCTGTTTAAGTGTCAGACTTCTTGCCCTTTCAGCCCTTTCAGTATTCTCTTAAGATACAAGTTTAATTCTTTGCAGCTGAACCAGTCACAGAACACTCCTGTTCAATTCCTAGGAAGGTGCCCTAGCATAAAGTATTAAGCAAAAGGTAAAATAGCACTGCTACATCTCCTTTGAAAGGTTCACCATTAGGTATCCATCTTAGAAAAAGTTGAGACAGATTAGGTCCTGAGCAGAAAGAATTGCATAATGGAAAAAAAAATAAAAAAAAAAATAGGCACTTAACTTTGATATAATGAATCACAACATTGAGGGGTTTTGAACTTAATATGGGTGTGATGGGGATTTTCAGAAATGCCACCTCTCCTTCACTGGTGAACTAGGGATTTTAAGCCCTGTTTTTCTGAGAACTGAATTTTTCCTCACCTCTCCCACAGAGACAGACACCTAGAATTTAGATCTATCAATTTAAAACAGCCATCCTGGCCTCCAGCCTCTTTTTAAATTTTCTTTGTTCTTACTTTTTTTCCTTTAGAAAGTAGTTTGAGCTTGAACTTTGAGAACAATGATCCTTTCAACTTTCATTGCCACAGGATAAAGTCTTTAATGATTGCATAACAATTCCTTTCTTAATTTTCTTTAAAATGGCAGGAAATAGTTCAGTATTTTGCAAGTATTCTGCAATACCAGACACTTTTCTGATGTTAATATGCTTTTCTTAAGACAAAGAGTAGTAAAAGCAGCTGTCTTTCATTTGAAAATCAAAACCAGTTATCTAGGAGAAGGAAAAAGTGGCATTTTCTGAAACTTATTTGTATCCATACTTAAAATACCTCAAAGATTAGTAAAAAACCCCACACTTAGCCTTTGAAAATATAACATATGCTATTTAAATGCATATTAATAGACAAAAGTACCATTGACTAGATCAAATGTTGGTAAAAGCTCCATGAAATTTGAATAATTTTTTCCCCTCAGCAGTGAGTATTTCACTCAACACTAATCTGTAGTGTGCAAAAGAAAATTGCTCCAACATTTCTTGTTATCAGTTCTCCATGGAATGGGAAAGAAAAAGGATGTAATTTGTGCCATTATTTGCTTTTTAGCATAAGGAAAAAAAAAACAAAAAACCAACTTGGTCTCAGTTAAAGCTGAAGTCTGGGCTTTTCTTCTCTGTTTTATATCCTCTAGTGACTTTTTGCTATTATGCTTCATGTATAAGCGTAAAGGAACATCTTATATTCAGGTACACCACCCTCATGAATGGTATACATACACTGAACAATTTCATAGGGAATTGACTTGATTTTTTTCCTTTGTTTTTCTTCTTTAAATATTAATAGGTTCATCTTTTATAAATAGAGTACAAGCTGCTCTCTAAGTATTGAAAAAGATTCCATTTACTGTCGAAAGGTATAGACTTTCAAAATCAGTATGTCCCTTTCACCAGTTATAGATGGCTTTTTCTTCAAACTGGCTACCTTTTTTGTTTGTTAGGAATAAATTGCTTTCAATACATTGCACATTTGTCCTATTTTGTGCTGTTCCAGCATTGGCAACACTGGGCAATTTCTTTCTTCTTTCAGTCATCTTAAAACTCAATGAGACCTTTATTTATGGCTTGAGTTTAGGAACTTGAGTCATATGCTAATGTACCTATAATGTGAGTAAGTTCACTGTTTGACTTTTAAAAAAGGCAGAGGAATTTGTTGTGTTCAAGAGTTTTTCAGCAGTCTTAGAAGATAGCACGTTGTTTATCTGATTCTGTGCATGAAAAGCTTTCCAAAAGAAGTGAATACTACCTGAGCCGTATTCTTCATAATCTTAAATCAAGAAATAATAGCACATTTCTTTATAAATGGTAGAACAGACAATTGAATGGCACTGTCTGATTCTACTGTGATGTTTTTAGGTCGTTATCTTCAGAAAGAGCTTTGCTGTTTTATCAGTTGCAATTTAAAATACAGGTACTCCTAATGTTCTTTCAAAGGCTTAGCTGATAATATCAAGTAAAATGAATTTGGGGTTTAGTACAAATAATTCTTATTATCTGAACAATCATTCTTTAAGAGATGCAAATCAAAATGAGAGCTAGAATTATGTTCACTATATAGCAAAGTTCAGTTTAATAGTAATGTTACTTCAGGATAAAACTGATTTTTTTCTATTAGTACCATTGCACATTTTCACTGATGGTACCATTAGTAACATATGAAAACATGACACTGACTAGAGAGGAAAAAAAGAGGGTAATTCAGAGAGCCATATTTTCTTTGCACATGAAAAAAAACAACAACAACCCAAAACAAAACAGTGTTGTGCCTACAGTACAAAACAGCTGTATGTGTGGCTAATGAGTTTGGCAGCGCTTCATAGCCTTCCTGGGAATATCTTGACCAGACCAACTGTCCTATATTCATACTACCATCATTCAGCAGAGTAGCTCATATTCTTTTCAGCTCCAAAAGGTTTTGTACCATGTGGTACTCTCTGATTCTTTCCACTTCAAAAAGAAACAATGGCAGCATCCCTCATGCTTTGGGGTTAAGTGATCATCTATGGGGCATTTCCACATTTTTATCTAAATGGAAGATGTCACATACCACTTCCCTTGTTCTGCATAAAAGAAATATAATGTATATTAGTTCATAAATTTTTACCATCAGATATCTCATGTTCTATATTTTAAAATGAAGCTGCATGATTTCATTTCAAGGTTAAACATACCAAAAATGAAAGAAAAAAGCAAATATTTCCTTAGACTACTGTAATTATACCTTTTGTCTTTGACATGGCATTTCTTTAATTGCCCTAGGAAAATAATTTGGTTTTTCTTTTTTTTTAAATTACCTCTAAAATATATGAAATGGAGTGGGTTGGAGGTGGGCAAGAGGCTGGGAGAGGACAAAATCAGGGAAGCTGACCCCAGCTGGCCAAGGAATGTTGCATGATATATGATGTTGTGCTCAGCAATAAAACTAGTGTGTGGGAGAGTATTGTTTCAAAAATACCTACTGCCTGGAGACTGTCTGGGCATTGACCAGATGATCACAGGTGGTAAGGGCCTGCCCTTACACCACTTGTTGCTTTGTCTTTCTTTTCTTCACTTATTAAATTTTCTTTATGACGATCCATGAAGTTTTTCTCATTTTTTTCCCTTTCTGATTCTCTCCCCTATCCTGCTGGGGTCAAAGAGTGAGTGGGCAACTGAATGTGGCCTTTGCTGTTGGCCAGGGTCAATTCACTGTGAATTCTCAGTGAGTTTTTCCTGTCTTGACTTCCAATAATAATTCTGTAAGACTTTGTAGGAGTCTAATGTCTTCTTCAGGCCAAATCCCCCACATATTTGAATCAAAGGCATTAATCTTTCACAATGTCTTTTTATCAGTGATGTGGATGGAACAGGAGAAGCAGATTCTCATCTTTTAATTCAAGTACTGGGGCTTAATCCAGAGCAGAAAAATTCCCTCTGTTCTCTACTACCTCTGAGCTGGATGTTCATTTCCTGCATATTTTGGTAGATCACACCTGGGGCTATGATAAGAGCATATTTATTGAGGAGAAAAAATAGTCAGAAACTTATTAGATAAACATAATCAAGTACTTAGGAGCACGAACAGGGATTCTTGCATGCTTATAACTTTTCCAGACTTAGCAGAATTTATTTTCAGGTCTGTATCTCTGCCTAAAGCCCCATTCCTCCTGACAGATTTCCAGACCCTGTTCCATTGGCTTTCTTGGCCACAAGATCACACTGTTGGCTTATGGACAGCTTGTTGTCCAGCAGGATCCCCAGGTCCTTTGCTCCAGAGCTGCTTTCCAGCTGTTCAGCCCTCAGGCTATCCCAGCACATGGGGTTATTCTTTCCCAGGTGCCGGATCCTGTACTTGTCTTTGTTGAATTTCAGACAGTGTTTCTTTGTCCATCTCTCCAACCTGTCAAGGTCCTTCTGAAGGGCTGCACAGCACTCTGGGGTATTGGCCCAGAGCTCCTCCCAGCTTTGTGCCATCAGTGAACTTGCTAAGGAGGCATCTACCCTGTCACCCAAGTCACTGATGCACGTTAAACAATAATGGGCCCAAGTACTGAACCTTGGGGGACACCACTAGTCACAAGCCTCCAATCAGGCCCAGAGCCACTAATTATGACCCTCTTGGATCCGCTGTTCATCCAGGTCTCAAACCACCTCACTGTCCACTCACTCAGTCCACACTTCCTGAGTTTGCCTGTGAGGATGCTGTGAGAGACAGCATAAAAAGCCTTGCTGAAGTCAAGGTAGACTCTGCCTTCTTGGTTACCAGGTTCCCTCTGCATTTAGGATTGGGCCCACATTATCCTTAGTTTTCACTGTGCTATTGATGTATCTGAAAAAGCCCTTCTCGTCATTCTTGACATCTTTGACCAGATGGGCTTTTGCCTTCCTTGTCTACTTTCTCCTTACTCTGACAACTTCTATATTCATTCCAGGTGGCCTGGCCACGTTTCCATCTCCTGTGTATTTCCTGCTCATGCTTTAGTAATGACAAGTTTGGGTTTTTTTGGTTTTTTTTGTTTTTTTTTTTCATCCACACAGGTCTCTTGCCCTCTTTGGCAGGGGATTCACCTTCACCTTGATCAGAAACCTGTTTCCACTCCCCTCCATCTCTAAGGTCCCCTCCTTTTGCCTGGTGATGAGAGGGTAAGGGATCCATTGGTTCTTGTGAAGTGGATGGCAGATATCTCAGGCATGGTAGAATTTGACTCCACCAATCTCTTCCTCAGAGTCCCCAATACTTCTTAGTCTTTCCATTTCATCTCTCAGCTTCACCACTATGCTGAGCAGATTGCCAGCCTGATCACATCTGACACTGCTCTGTTGCCCTCAGAAAGCAGTGCCAAACTCTGGCACTCCCTGCAGCCTGAGACCTGGATCCCTGCATGCTCTTCTGGGTGTTCCTTTTGGGTTCTTTGTGGTGCACGCAGAGGAAACAACTTTTGTCCAAGTGAACACCAAACCTAACATCATACCTGAGCTCTCTCAGTGAGCAAAATGATCACCAACTGAGCTAATTACTTGAGCTGCCACATAGAGACTTAGTTTAAAAAAAACACAAACCAAACCAAACCAAGCCAAAAAAAAAACAACAACAAAAAAAAAAACCCAAACCAAACCAAAACAAAAAACCCCATGAATTTGCCTCACTTTATTTCAAAAGAAAATTGTGGATCCAAATGTAATCATTTAGCAGACTAGTAAGTGTCATAAAATATCTTAAGCCAGGAACTATCTAAAAACATGAATGCTGCATAATGCTACCAATCCTGTCACTTTTGTAAAAGACTTCTTGTGAAATATACTCAACTAATGTTGAAATAACTATATTCCAGAGACCCTTCTGAAGGCACTGAGCTTCACTAATTCAAGCCTAATAGGAAAGGCTTATGCCTGACAATTTGCATCTTTCATATTGAATTTAAATTTTTCTGGCTCACCTGCTCTTACAAGCTTAGATTATTATCTAATTTTCTATTACGTAAAAAATCCAAATTAGTATTCAGTTCAAGAATCAAAGGCATCTTTTTCTTCTGACAGGTGCTGTGGTATCAAGGATCATGCCACTTCCTAGGGCTGAGCACAAACATTCAACTATGGATATTTTTCAGCCTCCTTACACTTTTTATTGCACAGCAGGTAAAGAGAAAGTAGAGATTTTAAAATGTTCAACATTTAATTAAGTGTGCTTCTCATGAGTAATGGATCTTAGAGAGAGATCCATAGCAAAGCTGTGATGCAGCAATGCTAAATTTTGGTGTCTGATATACAGATATATAAAGCATTAATTTACTATGATTCTTTAAATGCTACTGTCTTATTAGTGCCAATAACAGTCACAGAATATTTCCAACATAGCACTGAATTGTATCGTGGATAGAAAAAGTAATTTCTACAAATACATAATAAACTTAAGTTTTAGTTTTGCAAGGAGAGCCACTAGTGTGGATCCATATTCCCATTAAAAAAAATCAATAAAAACCGCTGCTGAAAAGTGTGAAAAATTGTTGTTACATCAATTTATTATTTCAACACAGTACAAACATCTCCTTCATAGTCTCATTACATAGTGATTAAAGGATGAAAACAGAATTTCATTTGCAAGGTATTAGTTTACAATGAATTTTTTGTAGTTGTCAGGGCAAAACTATAATTACATAGAAATTAATTTTTTTCTTCAGGATATTAAGTAACAATGTATGCATTTGGATGGAAATGATGGGAATAAGTTCTAAAACCAATGCTCTGAAAATCAAGCAACTGCAATTCAATATATGTAAAAAATAATGAAATCAAGCCGAATAGTGTAAACTTCAGTGAAAAAGTCATCTCTTGAGATGCAGTCTTCTTGCAAAGCTCTTGAATGATTAATAGGAATAGTATTTCAGTTGTGGTTGTTTTTTGAAGTGGGTCAAGAACACATATGTTTACAACACATAGAGAAATGATGTTAAATTTTAAAGAAATTCACAGGAGCCAGACATATTTAGGATTAAAACTTTGACTATGTCCACAGTACATTCCCCCTGTGTCTTCATGATTGCAATGTTGTTAAGGCTTGAAATCAGTGCTTTTATGTTACAAGTTAGAGATTAACTGGAAGCCTTATCTTTGAATTTTCTTTCTTTCTTGGGTTAAAGGCAAATCATTAAAACAACATTAAGGCATTTTCTTTTCTTATAATAATTTCCTTTTATTAATAGTAGTAAGAGAAAAGGCAAGACAAGGGAAGGCAAGTGAAGGGAAGGAGAAAGACTCAGAGGAAGAACTCTAAAACAAAGGTATCCTGTTTGCATTCGTGGAAGGTGTATATTTATTTTGTCATTCAGAACAATTTGATTTTAGAATTTACAAAAATGCAGTACTATTGGAAAGTTGGAAAATTCACTCTCTCATTACAACAAGATTTAGTCACACTGATTTTAACAACACAAAGACAACTGCTTTGCCTACATTTGAACAGAAATAGTTTTAATCTTTACTTCACTCTTGGTTTTGACTTTTTTTTGAGTGCCCATTGTTACTCATTGATTGCAATTGCAATTATTGTCAACTAAGAAAAAACCTAAGACTAGCAGAATATAATCTTTTTGAATTACTTCAATATTATGATTAATTTACTTTTAAACATGAAATATGTCTACCCTCTGTTTATTACTGAATATTTTAATTTTTATTTTTTTTTTTTTCAAGTCAGATAGCAATAAAATCTCCTAAAAGAGGAATTTTACTTTAAGAGGGAAATTGTTTGGATCGGTATCTCATCTTGCTGGCAAGACAATATTCCATACTTAGAGAACCTCAAAATAATATTTATTCCTACTATACCAATTTAAATATTTTTAATTTTGTTATATTTATCTGTATGTATAATTATCTTCTGGTTATATTGAATTGTCACTGTTTAATTACAGTTGAGATTAATGAATTACTCTAATTAATGTATTACACTTTCTTGAGAAAAACTTGGAATAAAATAGAAAAAAAACAATGTAATATTTTAGCTCAGGAAGGTTGCTATCAGCTGTTAATTGGAACTGCAATTAGCACACACTTGATATTCAATAATATTTTATTATAACATTACTCATTTTTCCTATGGCATTTCAAACATACCGTAGAAAATCTGGAAACATGTAAAGCATTATAAGACTTGACTGAAAAGTAGATTGGCAATCATCTGCACAAAAAAAGCCACTGTAATTAATGCGGAAAGCTGACTCTATGACTTAATCACTTTATAGGAGTTAAAAATACAGCCCAAACCAAAAGGCTCACTCCAGCAATTGTTCTATCCTGCAGGATGGGACATGGGGCACTTGTTATAGTCTGAATCAATTGGATGACAGATACAGCTGAGAAACATAGCAGGAAAATGGGTCTCACAGCAGACAAAAATGGAGACAGGAGTAATCTAGATGTGAAGGAAACGTCAAGCATAGCCAGGAGAGTATGCATATGCTTTTTTTTTCTTTTTTCTTCCCCCCTTGTCAGTGAATACCCCTTCTGTAGGTAAATAAATCACATTTTGTTTTCAGAAAAGTGCATTCTAATCTTTGGATGCTGGTACTGCATGCAGCCTTAGAGGTGACAAGTCCTGAGATCAGCTGATTCTGTGTTTGGAGGCATGAGTGGTGTATATCGGAAGCTCAATTAAAGTTTGTGATGTGGACTTTTGACCCAAAAATAACAAGTGGAGGTCCAGTCCTTTGAAAAGGATGCTTTTAAAAAAATCTGAATAAAGTTTTGTATAGTTAGTCGGAAATCATGACAAAAGAAAAACTTGCAAACTTCATGAACTTAGTAGAATGAGTTGATGAAAAACAGAAGATGGTTGCTCTTTATGCAAAAGAGCAAAGAATACCTGTCTTTGGTCATAAAAATGTATCTAGCTTTCTGTATTGGGCACCTTTTACAAGATCAAGAACAATATCTGCAGCTGCCTGATACAGAGGAAGAGAAAACCCTTTAAACATCACAGCTGAACACCCAAACTATTTGCTGGCTACAGATAGTCTTTTCCCCCCAGCTTTTCAGAACTTTACAAAATAAAAGTTTTCAAGAAAGTTTTCTATAGACTGGAGGGAGACAAGAGAAAAGCAGATACATGTCTTCTTTAAGAGAAAAGAGGAAAAGACCCTTTAAAATTGGCAGAGGCTTAGACATCGCAAAGCTCAGTGTCTAGGCTGAGTTGATCAATGTATAAAACTCTTCACAATTAATCAACAGGTGAGACCAGATCATGTCTATAATAAATACTGAGGAAGTATGTTTTGTGACAGGAACCGGGACTGGAGACATCAAGGCCTTTTCACCATTTTTATAGGCAGCCATGAAAGAGATATTTTAATCATTGTGCGATATTTAAAATGCATCTTAAAAGTAATCAGATCTAATAAGTCCTGAAATAAAATAAAATGTTACTAAATAAGAATTCACACTGTAGATCTTTCTTATAGATCATTATTTTCTCCTATTCTGAAACAGACATACTTTCCATAAATCCTGTGAAGCCAATGAGGTTTATGAGTGTTCAACAGCCTTAAAATTAGGCTACTTAGATTTTTACAAGCCTATAAGCCCACTTTTGTCCACCTCTGTACTTTAAAATTGGCCTAAAATCAGATTGACTAATATTTTTTGACCCTTCCTTTTTTGTCCTTTCAAAATTTACTTTTTTAATATTAAATATCATCTTCAGAAGGTGTTGGATCCATGCCCTGTGTATTTTTTAATTTTTTTTTTTTTGGTGTGCATTTATTGTTATCTTGAATCTTAGAAGTTTCTTTCAGTGTGAACCTCCAACTGATTCATAATCAACATATAAATATTAAAAACCCCCTACAGCATCAAAATGATCAGCTTGCTTGACACTAGGTGGCAGAAAAGGCAACCATGAAGATCCTTGAGCAAACTATCCCTACCTGTGTGTTCTGGTGTGGTTTCTTCCAGTGTAATACCTCTTGACAAATAAGCAGCAAAATCAAGGAGTTAGTACTGCAAACATGCTACTTGAAGCACAGACTTCCTGCACACACTGTTGACTGACTATATCTTTTATTGTTCATTCTTGTGTTTTGAAGAATGAATAACACTGAAAATCCATTGCCTGTGAAGCCATGAAAAAGTACACATTGATATAAAAAATGGTGTTATGTTAGCAGTTTAATTATGAATATATATATAGATACACAAAAAAGAATATATATTTCATAATATATGAGAAACAAAGCCCAGCTGAAACTTCTTGATATATGAATATACCTATATACTTGCATATATATATATCCTATATGTATTACAGAATCACAGAATGTGCCAAGTTTGAAGGAACCCCCAAGGATCATCAAGTCCAACTCCTAGTCCTGCACAGGACTATCCCCAAGAGTCACACCATGTGTCTGAGAGTATCATACAAACAATTCTTGATCTCTTTCCGGCTTGGTGCTGTGACCACATCTCTGGAGAGCTTGTTCCAGTGCCCAACTACCCTCTGGTTAAAGAACCTTTATCTAATATCCAACCTAAACCTCCCCTGACACAACTTCAGGCCATTTGCTTGGGACTGTCACAAGTTCCTACAGAGAAAAGACCAATGCTGCCCCTCTTCTTTCCCTCATGAGGCAGCTGCAGACTCTGATGAGCATTCCTTTTAGTCTCCTCTTCTCCAGGCTGAGCAGACCAAGTGCCCTTAGCCACTCTTCATAGTTTCCCTGCAAGGCCCTTCACCATCTTTGTTGTCCTCTTTTGGACACTCTCTAATAGCTCATTATCTTTCCTATATTGTGGCACCCAAAACTGCACACAATATTCAAGGTGAGGCCACCCTCGTGCAGAGCAGAGCAGGACAATCCCCTCCCTCAGCTGGCTAATCATGCTTTGCCTGGTATCCCCCAGCACATGGTTGGCCCTCCTGGCTGCCAGCGCACTGCTGATATATTCAACTTGTCATCGACCAGGAAACACAGGTCCCTCTCCAAGGCACTTCTTTCCACCACCTCATTCTGGCAGGACATCCCTCCATGGAATGTGACTAAGATGATGTCCTATTTGCAAATGTATCAATGGTGGCAGCAGACCAGGCCAGGAAATGTTGAAACCAGTCTGGATTCAACCCTGAATTAACATTCTGATGGTGAGACAACCACTGGAAATGACTGTCAGTCAATCCCTTTATACTATAAAAGTCTAGTCCCCTTTCATGCAGTCATATTCTTCTAACCCCTTTTGCAGTCTATGTGTGGAAATGGGCTGGGGATGCCCTCCCAGGGATACTCCTCAAGGCTGAGTGAAAGAGATTTCCCCACAAGCATGGGTATGGGAGAGTTACATCAAAACTCTACTTAATAATTATTACTTTTTTGTAATATACTATATTACTATACTATATACTTCTAGTAGTTTTAGCTTTTACATTGCATAGTAAATAATTCTTATTACAATCTTTTGTCTGATCATTCGTTAATAAATTATTATTTTCATATAAATATTCTCAATTTGTCATCATTAAAAACTGAGGGACAAAAGTGGTTCAACCGCACCTCTATAATTCCTTAAATTTAAACTGTTGGCAAAATCTGAGGCTAAGACTGGATACTTTTTGCACTTCATGACTCAACAGCAGGCCATATTTAATAAATTTTGTCTAAGCCTTCCACTACCACCCATGACATTCTCCAGTCTGTCCGTACATGCGGGGTTGGCCTATCCTGGATGCAGAATCTGGCACTTCCCCTTGTTGAACTTCATATGGTTGGTCCTCTAATTTGCTGAGGCCTCTCTGCAGAGCCTCCCTGCCTTTGAGGAAATTAACAGCTCCTCCCAGGTTTGCACTGTTTGCAAACTTGCTCAGTATGCCTTCCAGTCCTGCATCCAAGTCATTTATGAAGATTTTGAAGAGCACAGGGCTTAAGGTGGAGCCCTGTGGAACCACTAGTGACAGGTCACCAGTCTGATGTTACCCCATTCACTATTGCCCTCTATACTCGACCCATGAGCCAATTGCTCACCTGCTGCATGATGTACAAGTACAAGCAGCAGACTGGGTGAAGAATGAATCAAGAACATTCCTGAGGAGAAAGACTTGGGGGTTTTGGTGGATGAGAAGCTGAATATGACCTGGCAATGTGCACTGGGATATATATTATATAGATATATATATAGAGAGAGAAGCTTTTTCTTCCATGTTTTCATTGAATGATTATACAACATTTTTCCCTCTATGACAGTGTCTGTCTATTGCTTCCTTTTTTATTCTTTGTCACATTCTGAATCATTTGTTGAACATTGTGAAAGACCTGTTATTCCATGAAAATTATATAGAAAATGATGTAATTAGTTTGTAATGAACAGAGCAAGAATTTTTCTTTAAGATCAGAGAATTATGAATTTCCTAATATAAGTTTAACACAGACATTATTTTAGTGGACAAGTTATCAATATTGATCAAATTAAAAGGAAAAAGGTTTAAAAGAAAATTAATTTGATCCTTCCAGAGTATTTTGGATTATTTTTTTCACAGAGAAAGAAAGAAATTAGTCACAGAGGGCTAAGTCTTTAATTTGATTTTCAGTTCTTTAGAGACTGTTAGGTGATAAACTTGTAATGAGAAAACAAACAGTCTAAAAGGCCTGATCCTTCAATAGATTTTTTTTTTTCAATGAGAAAAAAACTGATGGGGTGAAACTTGAATTTTCTTACTCTCTTAGTTTTGAAGATACACAATATTGAGTCCTTTTTAGCTGTCAGCAAAACCTGTTGAAACAGTAGCAATAATAATTGAATTTATATCAAAGATATCTATCCAAGTGATCTAGGACCTTTGCAAAGGGGCACATAAACAAATACAGAACACTTTGACTGTGGGTTTTTTTCTTTTCAAACAGTCAAAACTGAAGATAGTTGGAAGTTATCTAAAACAATAGTGTCTTGAATTTTCCTTTCTAATTAATTGTTAAATATCAGGAATATTTTGAATGACAGTTCATGGATAAAATCACTGTGAAGTCTAGATGAAACACAAACCAAAGACAAATAGGAGATTTTCTCATTGTTTAGCATTATTCATTTCTGGACTGAACTCATTACAAGAGACATCAATCAGGCAAACATAGTTGTCCAGTGGAGTTGAATGCATTTGTTGCATCCTGACATTCATTCATTTGAAAAGAGGTTGTGTAAGAAAAAGGGCAAAGGCTCAGAATATACAGTCTTGAGTACTGGGCTCCTGCTGTGCAACTTTGCAGGATTCAGTGCTTCTGTGTGTGTCTATTTGTAAAACTAAATCCACCCACAGAAGCAGCTCACTTTAATACTACTGAATTAGTTATCTCCATACCCAGGACAACTTTTCTCAATTTCCTCCTTTATGCTGCATGTGCCAACAATGTCATTGTCTGCCATAGGCTTGCTTTAGAAACAGACTGTGCTCTTATGTTGCATTCATTTTGGCTTCCAAGTGGAAGTGGTACTAATGGGTTTCTTAGGCACTCACTATAAAAACAATTTGTCTTGTTGGCAGTTTCAGATACTCAGGAATTCTATGTACTTGTCTTCACTTTGCAGATCATCTTTTTTTGGCACTTAAATATCACAGGAGGTACTTCCTGACTGGAGATAGCACTTACCGTATTACACGAGCTGTTCATCCTTTTTGGCTCATAGCAACAAGCATTTGGCTCTAGCAAGCAAAACAAAAAAGAATAAATTATGTCAGCAGAAAAAAAAATCAGGTCAATATAGTTTTGAGACTCAAGAAATCTCTTGATTTTACCACCCCTGATGAGTTCCATGAGTCCAATATTTTTTTTGTCTCTGTAGTTTAGTCTTATATAATACCACATTTTTTTTACTTACAAATAAATGAATGTTTATTTCCTCTTGTGAATATAGTCCAGCTTCAAGTTCTGTCCTGCATGTTTTTAATTACTACCCTGTTGTTAAAAAGAACAGATATAAAAAGTGATGCATTTTCTTTCAGGTGTCATGTTTTCAATGAATACAAGCCTAAAAGGAAGAAATAACACTGAATTTCACAATCAAAGCTTTTAATACAGGTAATTATAATTTGATAGCACATTTTTTCCCCCTGTAATAGATAGGTAATAGTTACTTATGATTGTCTCAGCAAGGAAGCTAAGTATCTGCCTTATCATCATGGCTAGGCTTCGCAAACGGAGATTTGGGAGGGCTCTACCCACACTTGCTACAAGCATGCTGGTGGCTAAAAAGGCCAATGCGAGATAGGCAAGTCCAACTGCAAAAGGCACAGTGGAAAGTCTCCATCAGCACTACTGGAGAGGCACGGTTCTTCCTGTGATGCCTTTTTCCTCCAGGCTGATTCTGCGTGTGTTCTCAAAGGAAGCAGCAGCGTTATGGATGGTGTGTCTCCATTTCTCCC
>JAWWTY010000123.1:53966040-54007855 GCA_035222235.1 Margarornis squamiger
GATTTTTTAGGTGAGGTGCAGCGTGTGCAGAACTGGCCCCACCCTTTACTCCTAAGGTTCATCTGCCAGGGCCAAGCAAGCTTGGACAGTGACAGTGAAGTCCTCAGGACGCAGGTTTGGTTAGAGTATCCTTCTCTTAGAGGGATGGCCTTCCAGGGCTAAGCAAGCTTCATCTGCCTGGGTTTAGAGTTAGAGTTGTCTTTCTCCTAGGATGGTTGCCGGGGACCTAGCTGTGGAGGGTTGAGTTGGCTCCCTGCCAAACCCAACTGCCAGCCACACGGAGTCCCCCGCCCCCAAGAGAGAAAGGGAAAAAAAGTACCAAAAAGACAATTGTATTAAATATATATATATATTCACATATATTACAACTATATACAATCAAACACTATGAATCTACAGAACAAATCCCAAAGCAACCCCAAAAGGAAAAAGGGGGAAAGGGGAAAGGGAAGTGGGACAAAAATGGGTAAAACCAACCACACAGATACACTCATAAACTCAGGGAAAAGCTCAAAAAGTAACTAATACAATCAATTCTCACCAACACTCCCCTTAAGAGAAGCAGGTCCTTCCCCTCTGTACGGCTGGGACAGCAGTTCTCCAATAGGCCTCGGCTCAAGAGACAAGAGCTGGGCTGACACAGAGAGACCTGATGTCCCCCAAGAACACAAAAGGAAGAGAGAGAGACAGGGAGGAAACTCCCCATCTTATATACCCCAGATGACGTGAAGGAAATGGTGTGGAATACTTCCTTAGTTATCACCTGGTAACCAAGGAAAGCCTTAACCAAAACCAAGAAAACTAAACCACCACACTAGGGAGCCCAATCTGCCCATGGACACACTTTGTCTGACCCTTCAGTTGAGACCTGACTAGCATGGGAGACCCTACTGGAGGCATGTACCACCTCCAGCACAGCTCACAACCTCATAAGGGCATGCAAGCTTCTCCCCCACGACAAGGGGACGTCCATGCAAAAGACCTGCCTTATACTGAATATATAAATGAGCACTCTTTTTGATCTTCCTTGATTTGAGAGCAGTCCTCAGTATTAAGTGATCCCAAGGATAGGTAGATAAAAAGTCACAAAGTGATATGCAAGGTATAGTAAAGCTTTCAACTTTTCCATGTACTATACCCTTTTTGAGAAGCTGAATGTTCAATAAAGCAGAAAGCAGAACCTGCAAAGGGAATGGTGGTGATGATACAACACAACTCTCCCCCTAGAACAGCATCCAAAAATTAGAGCTAGAGAATGTGTAAAATCAAGGGGTGGGAAAAGAAAACAAATAACCTCCCAAGGTTATTTTCTGCCAAATGATGGCAGAAAACTGGATGTAAAATCAAATGAAGAATAAACCAGTACATATTAATAAAGGGTAAAATAAATTTGTACAGAATCAAATGAATCATTTGAATCATACTCAGAGGAAGAAATTTTCAACCATTTCTTTCACCTTCCTTTGTAAGGAAAACAATATAATATATATTAGAGATAGGAAATAATATCAGTAGCAGTAATAATAATACTGAAAAATAAATGTATGCTGCCATTATCCAAGTAGGATATTTAAGTAGCTACAAAGGGAAGCAGTACAGCAGTACAGACATGCTGCAGTACAGGGATGAGGCTGAATATCTATGTCTGTAGTGGCACATATGTGTCATAGTCTCTCTCTCCATTTGCTAAGACTTTGCTCCTTGTTAAACCCAGCCACTTGGTAGAAGAGGAATAGCAGGTGAACCAGTCACTGACAAGTGTATTGTGGAGATGTTACAAGTTACTTATTCTGTCCTTCTGTGTACCAACATTGGTTGAAATATACTTAAGATTAGCATATACCTATTAAGTATATACTTAAAATGCTAAGCCACATATCATGAATTATTGTTGCAGGAGTGCAGTGAATTTCATACAGGTGAAACTTCTTAAGCAACTGTAATATTTTAAAATTGAATCAAGCTCATAAATGAGTATACTGATATTTCAGTTTCCCAGAAACTCTTTGGTATGCCTTAGGAAGCTTTGCATTTTCATTCTGCTCATTCATTCCCTCAGTCCCTTAGAGAAATGTAGAATGGATTGTCCATTCAATAAAGCTGTGTGAACTCAGCTACTCTTTGAATCTCTAAAAAAACATAGTAATTTAGAACTTCACTTTCAAGGGGTATGCAATCTTCATGCCTAGGATATATGTCATAGCCCAAAAGACTTCCAGTCTGCTGATCCAGTTTAAATAACCTGAAAGAAACAGGAAATTTGGAAACCCTGGAAACCCTCTAATCTATTAGTACATCTTATTACTGAATGATAACCACACTTCTCAAGGTTAATTCTGCTTTTCATTATATACTTTTCATAATGCTTGGCATTATATTTAAGTGATATTTTGTGGGATGCTGTTACCTAGATGTGGTAGCAGATTTTTGTTTTCAGTACATATGTGCATTTGACTACATAAATAACCAGCATCAGATGTGTGTAATAGAGACTTATAAAGTGCCGCTTCATATTTTAAACTGTGAATGAGGTGCAAACAAAAAAGTAGTTAATACTTTACAGTGGAACTTGCAAGTACCATTGTCTTTGTAGCTGTACTAGTCCTTCCTTTAGAGACTCAGTCAGGGAACTGCAAATATCAGTCTTCAATTGATTTAGACAGTAAACTTGAATGTATGAACTTCATAAAGAAGTGAAAAAATAGTGAAATTCAAGAGATTATTAGAGATGATATTAGAGTTAGAATGTGTTATTGTGGCAGTCTAATACCACCTGGAATTAAACTCCAAATAAGCCACTCCCCTTCCTTCCCCTCTTCCGGGAGGAGAGGGACAAAAGCAGATACTATGGGTTGAGATAACAATTTACTGACAACGAAAAGGAATGGAATAAGAAAAAACTCACCGTAACAGCACCAATATTAATAGCAAAAGTATACAAAAAAAAGAAAGTGCTTTACCCACAGAAAAGGTGTTCACCACCTCAGCTTAGTTGTGCGTGGCTGCCTTTCCTGTGCACCATACCACACGGTTTCCTCAGACAACAAGATGGCAGGTGCTTCCCGCTGCCAGCTCCCCCTGTCCCCAAGCCTAAGACAATGGAAAAAAATGACAGACAAACCCCTGAACAGCTGGATTGTCCATGTTGCACTGCACTGCCACTCTGCTGCACTGAGGCTCAGGCTCTGCTGGAGTTCTGGCTTCACGCTGCCGCTTCTGACACTGGACTCACTTCCACGTGGCTGCTGTGGGCACTGCTACCTTTGACTGCTTCATCCCACTGGATCCACCCAGCTGCACTTGGCTCCTTTTGGCTCAGCTCAGCTGGGCTTGGAGTTATTTCTGGCACTCAGTTCCACACAATGCTTCTTGTACAGGTGCTGCTTTTTTCCCAGCACCACATTTTTAAGCTGCATTCCCACTTTTCAGCACCACATCTTAGAGCTCTGTCTCAGAGGAATGGGTAGGGGAAGAGCAGCAGTGGTGGCAGAGGCAGCAGAGGATGGGGTCCACAGGGCTGGTGCCAATACCTTTCCCACTGGAGAGAAAGAGGCAAAATGGCACCCTTCCAGGGATACATTCACCTTCTCTTCTGCCCGATACCACAGCCCCCAGTGATGACGTGGCTGATAAAGAATAGCAGCCTAACCAAGCTCACATGCTCCACCCCCTCTCTGCAACCAGGACACTTATAAAAACCTGGGTTTATATTTGCTGGTACTATGCCATGGTGTAGCACTACCAGTTCCTCCAAAAAGTAAACAGAATAATTCTGGATTTAATGCCTGGATTTTATTTTGGGATTTTGTTTTGGTTGAGTTTGTTGTTGTTGTTCCTGTTGTTTGGGAGGTTTTTTTGATTGTTTTTGATTTTGTTTTCGTTTTCGTTTTTTTTTTTTTCACATTGAAACTACCATTACAAAATTATTTTTTGACTGCAGACTCATTAACAAGCACAACCTCCTTACTAAAAATATTTTTTCCAATAATTTTTTTATGGCCCTCTTAAATTTTCTAAGCATATTAGACATCAAGCATATTTTAAAACAAATTTTATTCATATTACTCAAATCAACTGTTCCTGTCAGCTCCCTTGTATCTCCCACATACTGGTGAATACATGAAATATTAAATGCCTATATATACTTTGACTTAGTGTTTTATATCTGTAAAGTGGATATTTGAAGAAATTATATGACCACAGACAAAATACTGACAGGCCAAGGAACAGAGTTTTCAGAAGGTACTTTGGTAAATCAACAGATGTTATTAGTGTGTGTTTGAATGACATATGTGCTTTAGTGCATTTGTCAATTATTACTGTTGCCGTTTTGCCTGCAGAATCTGTATGTTACAGTAAATAATAAAGGATCACAAGCTTTTTTTTTTTTTAATTTTAGAAGACTATAACATACAGCCATGTCCTCCAAAAGGTTCTGACTCTATATTAAAATAAAGAATTCAGTGGTTTCTCAAGTGTTGGGCCAAAAAATTTAGGGTGTTCTTATCCTATAATTAATTCCTTATCGACTTAAAATAATTGCTTTTTTATTGGTCTTTTTTTGAATAATTTATTATTTTTATTTGTTGTGTCTTTGTTAGACTAATCCAATTCTCCTTTAACTTCCTTCTTTGAAATCTCTCTATCTGTCTCTCCCTATTAGTCTTGTGAAATAGAAAACATTTGCTATCCAAATCTTCAGGTATCAGTTAACCTTTTTGAGTTTCATAGTTTTAATTCTAAGATTTTCTACTATTTTCCACTATTGCATTATTCTACTCTAAACTATTCATTTCACTCTAATGATAAAAATACACTGTGAAAATATGTAAAAAGAAAATCTAGCAACACAAATCACTGAGCAGTTTTGCTCAATATATTGTGGATTTTAAGTCAGTTGCAGTTGTAGCTCAAAATGTCTCAGTGAAAATTATTGGAACAAAATATTGAAAGAAATTTACAAAGTACATAATACAAGTCATGAATATTAGCATATTTTTAGCTCTACTGCTGTTTGCCCTATAATAAAAAATATTTTATACTATGGCCTAAAATATCTAAAAGCAACGAAACAGCACAAGAGTCTGCAAATTGGCTCTGAATTTTGGTTTAATGTATTGAAGTTAGCCTGAAGATAGAACTTTGTTTACATGATTTAATATTTATAAGGGTAAACTAACTGGCTAAGTAGCACATATTTACATCTCTAAGTAATTGCTCCCAGTAATTAGTTAATTGCATTACTAGGGATTGCTAAGCGCTCATGAAAAATGTTTTCTGTACATCCAGGGATTTGCAAACTGAAGCTGGACTTCATATAGACATAACGTACCTATTACAAAATAATTATACATACTTTATATGTACTTATTGTTTGTGCAGAAAATCTTTCTGATATCAAGTAGCTAGAACAAATTCATTACCAATGCATCTCTGCAGAATTTTTTCTGTGCCTACAAAGTTAGCAATAGTGCAATGGTATTGTTTAAATTTCTACTTTCATTTTAACATTATTAGAAATAATGTCATATGAAAGTTTCATACAATCCAAATGCCAGAAACACAGAAGAAAAAATTTCTTCTATTAAGAAGATGCAGACAGAATCTTGTACCTCTTACATTTATTCTGATGCTTGCACAACAGGACAAAGTGGTTAAAAATGAAAACATTTTCTAAATTTTCTGTTAATCCACAGAATTATTATCGTATTGAAAAGAACCAAATAAAATTCAGTATAGAAGGCAGTTTGAGATGTTGCTAAGTGTCAGATTATTTTTAGAGTGTCTTGACCTCTGTTTTAAAGGTCTATACCTCTACAACTTGTGAGTGATTATGACAATTCACTGACAAAAAGCAGGTCATCACAGCAGGTACACATAGTATATATGTCAGTATGAAGAAAATGTTATGGTTTTCTCAGAAAGTAGGAGGATTTAAGTTTGTCTAAGATATTTTTTGTCTAAGTAAGTCTCTGGTGCTGCATGTTCTGCCACAGTGCTAAATTTATACTTTTTTACTGAAGATGGGGGAGTTAGGTGGTTTAATAAGTATACAGATCCAGATTCTAATCATGTGTAGAGTTGGTTATACATATCTTCCAAATCCACACTGATAAGCTCCAACAAGCTTCTTTCAGGGATTAAAGCGGCTTTCAGGATTACATATATCGCAACTGTTTGGGAAAGAATATTGTAACTATGAGCAAGATATGAAAAGAGTGACAAAAAACTTTTCTGAAAGCTGTGTTAGAATATTGCTTAAAATTCAGATAAATATTTACAAATAAAGATCTGTCTAGGGGAAATCAAACAGAAATTAATGTAAGGAACCACTGCAATAAGAATATCATTGGTCTAAAGCATATAATGCCTTGTATAAATAAAAAACTTCTAAAGCTCCCTTGGAAATAGAATGCAAATATGAAATGAAGATACACATATCCCCCATATTCCTGTTTGTTTGGGTTTTTTTTTTAAACAAAACAACAAAACAAACAAATATTTTATTCTTCTAACTTGTACTACCAGAAGAAGCTGACAGGAAAAGAAATCATAGAGGTCATGTATATTTTTGTTTGGTCTCATTTTGTCTTAAAATATGTTAACTGTCCTAATTTGCTGTCTGTAGAAATAAATAGCTGTTGCTGTCATCATTTTGCTCCCCACATTCCATTCAATAGCATCATTTGATCCTTATTTGGGTCCATTCTGGAAGGCTTCTCTGTTTGAACAGGTAGGTATGTAATGTCAATCAAGCAGTAGAGAATGCACATTTTTGCTTTCCTTGGAATTCTGAAATATATATATATATATATATATATATATGGAATAGCATACTTCTATTAATGAAAATTATCTGAAAGAGTATAACATCAAAGCTACAACTCTAAAACAAATTCTAGTAACTATGGAATATAGATTGAGCATTCCCGTCCATTGATGGATACCATTTCAGGCAGCTGGCTCTTGAAGCTAGCTCAACACCTTGAGTGTAAAATGTGAGTGTGTTTTTGCCATCTTGTGATGAAAATTATCAGTCGGAAAGAAAGAGACCTGGGTTCTTGTCCTGTTGTTCTGTTATTCCCTCCTGTGTTTTCGTCTTCTTTATTAAACAGTTACTGTGCAATGTTTTGAGCAGAGCATTATTCAGTATACGGCCCATGTTTTATTCAATTCACATAGTGAAAACCTGCTCAGATTTGTTTTGTTAAGAAGCTTGATAATTTTAACATCATCTGTTACAGCAGCTATGACTTTATGGTATTTCACTGCCTCACAATATAGTATTGAATTTATTTTCAAAATTGGTTGGAGAGCTGAAGAGATGGAATTATCCTCATTTTGTGACTGGGACACTGAAAGGCATTATCTGATAAATGAAACACTGATTTGAGTACTTAGAAACTTAATTTTAGAGTACTTAGCCCTTTAGTTTGGGGTACTGTTCCCAGCATCTTCAACTGCAGCTGCAGCTATCCTGGAGTTCACCTGTTAGCCATTCATGGTATTAATTGTACTCCCAGAAAAGCAGGAATTGTTCTACTTTGTATCACAGTTTTTGCAGGTCTGGACTGTGACAAACTGAAGTAGAGGAGAATCTTGAGGGGAGTAGCTCTCCATGTTCCTTTCTGTAAAATTAGCAGATCAAAAGACATCAAAGCCTCTCAGTCTTGAAAGGCGGAATATTTACAATATAAAAGAACATAAACCGAAACAAGTTAATCCTTCTTGTAAAAAACCCAAAAAACCAAACCAAAAACAAACTAAAAATTAAGATGTGGTCTGTTCCACACATCAGAATTACCTGAGAAGGTTTGAAACAATTCTCCCTTACTCCCACCATATCCTTTTTTCTAACTTTGCTTTTGAATTAAATAACTCTATATGTTCTAGGTCCACAGGTTCTCCATAGGTTCTCTCTAAGAAAACTTTTGCTTCCCAAGCTTGGCTTTTGTTTCTACCTAACAGCAAGCCCTTTGTTTTGAAAAAGGTTTCAGTCTCCCTCTTCCTCCCTGCTGCCTTCCTCACAGTATTTTTCAAGCTGACCAGATGCTCAGCCTAAGAGAGCAGTCTTCCCTTTCCCATAAACATTCCTTTCAACTAGGAAGGCAGCAACCTGAGCAAGTAGCATTTTTCCCTGTTGTTCAACCATCCCCTATAGACAGAATATACAATCATAGAATCATTAGAGTGGAAAAAACCTCTAAGATCATCAAGTCCATTAAAGTGTATCATGAAGTGCCACTCATTTTTTGAACACTTTCAGAGATGGTGACTCCACCACTTCACTGGGAGCCTGTTCCAATGCTTAACCACTCTTTTAGGGAACAAATTTTTCATAATATCCAACCTCAACCTCTCAACATGCAATGGCATACACATGCAATGAAACATCACATAGTTCAGTTCATTATATAACTGTACAAATCACAGTCTTAGTCTTAAAGTGAGCTTTCACCACCAAAATGTGAATAAAAATCTCTTTGGCTTGCATGGATAATTTGAAGAAAAGAGAGTCCCAGTTTGTCACTTTAAAATTTGTCCACTAACCCTTCTGCCTGATACCAGTTCTTTCCTCTGCTCATGTATTTCACTTATTCTCTTTATTCTTTCATGTTGGCTTTCTGTGCCATCACTTAGGCTTCACACAAATACATTGACTCCTCACCAGTCATCCCAACTTCTTTTGTTCTGCTTATTCTCAGATGTTTCCTTGTCATTTCTGTTTACTATCCCAAGTTCAATGTTTTTGGTTTCTGCCCACCAACTGACCTCTTTCAGTTTTTTATTCCCATACACCTTCTCATGAAAAAGAAAAAGAAAGTGAACTTCCTGAATTTAGAACCAGTATGGCTGTCAGGAGTTCCAGACAACAGTAGTTTTTTTTATCTGAGGAAAGATTTGGTCAATTCCACATTGCTTATTGTTAGCAGTTCTGTAGTGATGAGCATGTGAAAGCTTTTGAGCAGATTTGAAGATTTTCATGGGATAACCATAGACACTTTGCAAAAATCTGTTTTCCAAAATGTGTAACATGGCAGATTTTTATACAAGGAAATAGTATTTTATTTTGCTGTGTTTTCTTTAGATAGTTTATTGGGAATATCAGATCTGTTTGACTGAACATATATGGCAGAAAAAAAAAAAGTGCAAATAAATCTATCCTGAGTTGTTCACTCAGCGTGGAAAATGTGAGTTCAGATTGTCAAATGCAAGCAAAGTTATAATCAACTGTAAATATGAACTACTGGCCAACCTTAATAATAGTTGGTACCAACAGTCCTGCTTAAAATTTTTATGGTGTTCTTGTTGTCATGGAAGCAAATGTTCCAACACAAATTCCCCTCAGACTTCATTCTTTGATAATAAGTGTAATATAATGCATTTAAGTGTACTTGTGTACTGCTCACTTTCTCAGGGTGAGAACACTAGTGCTTTAATTCTCATACCATCAGTGTAAAGTGTCATGACAAGATGTATATTCTAGAAAGAGACATATTATGGAGTAAGATGTGAAGTATGGAGAAGTTGTGAAATCTCAACATAGAGTGACTGTGAAATCTATAATAGATACATATACATAAGTTACATTTTGGTAACAGCATGGGTTTACAAAATTAAGAAGAAACACAACTTCCTAGGCAAGAACAGAACTTCCAAGACAAAACCAGTTCACATTTAGATTCTTACTGGAATGTACTCACCAGTATGACAACTATGTGAATCTCTCTAAAAAAACTTGGGAGTTCATTGGAACTTCAATCTACACTCAGAGCTGACTGCTGTAAAGATGTCATGAAGGAGTTCCTCAAAGATACATGCAGTTAAATCCCAAATGTCATTACTTATCATCATACTTCTTGTCAAAGGTGTCCAAAATGGCTGCACTCCCAGCAAGTGGATTGTGGTTGAGCAAGAAGTTAGGAGGGGACACAGCTGGGATGGCTGATGACCTCAACTGACTAAAGGGATATTCCATACTGTATAGTGACACAGGAATAAAAACTGGGGAGAAAGCTTGTGAGGGCTGCTGTTGTTTGAGGACTGGCTGGGCACTGATTGGGTAGTGGTAAAAAAATCCTTTTTTTAATCACTTGTGTTTTGTGTTTTTTTGTTGGTTTTTTTTTTTTTGTTTTTGTTTTTTTTTTGTTGTTGTTGTTTTTTTTTTTTTGTTTGTTTGGTTTTGGGTTTTCTTAATATGTTTTGCTTTGGTTTTAATTATTCATCTGTCTTTATCTCAACCCATGGGTTTTCTTATTTTTGCCCTTCCAGTTCTCTCCCGCATCCCAGCGTGTGGGGAGTGAATGAGCGACTGTGTGGGACTGAGCTGCCTAATGGGGTCAACCCACAACAGTTTAGCCAGGTAATAGTCTGCTTAAGACTACATTAACTAATATTTTCACTATAAGTGTGTCTGGAAGTTACTGCTAAGGTTGAGATCTCATAGGCTGGGTGCCAACAGAAGAACATAAGAGGGACATAGGATTTCCGCAGGTATGCAGCATATGTAGTACAGTTCTCAAATTTTACTTTCCCATAATAGAATCACAGAATGGCCGAGATTGGAAGGGACATTTGAAGGTCAATTTGTCCAACCCCCATACTCAAGTTGGATCACTAAAAGCCAGTTGCTCAGGATCATGTTCAGATGGCTTTTTGAAATTCTCTAGGGATGAAAGACTCCAGAGCCTCTTCTGTGCTAGTGCTCAGTCACAGTATCAAATGTGATACACAGTAGCAAATATAATCCAATATGATAAAATACATATCATATGTGCTAGTTTTGTCTGGGATGGAGTTGATTTTCTTCATAGTAGCTACTATGGGGCTATGCTTTGGATATGTGCTGAAAACAACATTGATGACATAGAGATGTTTCTGTTGTTGTTGAGCACCACTTAACACAGAACCAAGGCCCTTTCTGATTCTTATCCCCTACCAGCAGGTAGGCTGGGGTTGCAGAAGAAGTTGGGAGGGAACACTGCCAAGACTGCTGACCCCAGCTTGCCCAAGGGATATCAGATGCACCTCATACTCAGGAATAAGGGAAGGATGTTTAAAATGACAACATTTGTTTTCCGAAGTCACTGCTACATGTGATGGAGCCCTGCTTTCCTGGAGATGGCTGAACACCTTCTGCCCATGGAAAGGTGAGAATGAATTCCTTGTTTTGCCTCACCTATTAAACTGTCAACTGACAAATTTTCTCACCTTTATCATTCCAATTCTCTTCCCCTCCCACTAGGAGGGAGAGTGAGTGAGTGGTTGTGTGATGCTTAGCTGCTGGCTGGGGTTAAAGCACAACAAGAGATTATAAGATCACATCACATTACAAACATTTTCATATGAAGTGCTTACTTTCAGGATACTGCATAGACTCAGTTACTTTCCTTCCATTTGTTCAGTACTTATGTTTCATACTCAGTTGTTCTTTATGGGTTATGGTTTGCTCTCAGACCTTCCAAGGCCACTGAGTCCTTACCTCATTCTAAATGCTTTCACCTATCCTTGTGCATATGCTGCACTGTCACTGACGCATCATTTGCCTTTAATTCTGTATAGAAATGATTATGCTTGATGGTGTGCATGAGTAAATAAATGCGGGAACAGGGGAGTAGACACAACAATATAGATATAAAATTATAAAGATGTATAAGGCTTGAAGAAGCAGAATCAGAGTTAAGCATATATTGAGAAATCACAGGGTTATACTAGAAGGACAGTGAGCAAGCAGATGGGTGTTTCACTTCTGACCACTGTCTTCAGTATCTTCAGCATCTGTGATAATGTCCTTCCTCATTTTCTCTCACACCACTTGCTTATTTTTTGAGGTCTTTCTGCATCAAATAACTAAGCAGAAAAGTAAGTAGAGTCTCATATGAAAGAACCCTCAGGAAAAGAAGAATTATCTGAACTCAGAAGTAATCAAAGAGAGGAAAAATAATTCTTTTCTAACCCTTAATCCTCTCGTTCTTTTAACCCTTTTACTGATGCTGCAGAGCAAGGCAGGATCAGTTAACCTTTTCAGGTATGCTATAGCACTCACAGACTGTAACCTGTAACATTTTGTAAAACCTTGTTCCCAGGCTAGTCTTGTGTATCCCCAGTGTACAATCCTGCCTTTCTCAAAATAATGTGGGTGTGGAAGGTGAATTCTCTGTGGAGAAAAATTATGCCTTTCAAAATAGCACAGTATGTTTAGCTTTACAAAGTAATCTCACAAAGTCCAATGATTATAGACCTATTCTCTTTTTTCCTTCTCCATGCATATTTGCAAACTCTAACATAGTATGATCACCACCTGGTTCAGTCTTCGAGCTCTCTTAGCCCTTCGCATCTTTGTTCAAGTTGCAAGAACAGAATCCATTAATGTCAACTGCAGTGCTGTTCTTGTGACATGGTATGTGCATACACTCAGACCAAACAACACATAGCTTTCACAGAAGTCATTGAACTATACTAGCTTTGATCATGAACTAAAAGGTTATTGCACTGTGGAGCCCTCTGCTTACTCATGGCCATTTCATTACACTTTTGTATGTTTTTCTTATGATGCAAGGTCTTATTTGGAAAAATAACATTCTGTTGATCAGCAGATTTGACTTTCTCTTTCTAATGAGATTTACTATATTTTTATATTTATCTTTCTTTGTAAGGAGGTTAGTAAAACATATAAGAAAAAAAAGACCAAAACCACTATGTGAGAAGTTAGTAATGTAACAACTAATCAACTAATATTCATTATAGTAGCAAGCTTCTCTTCTGATTCCAATTACTCAAAATTTCTTCCAGTGCCTGCAAAAAGGAAACTAGGAGAGCAACTTAGTTTGCTGCAGCCTGCAAGTCTGCAGACAGGGGCTTCTGCTGAGTCTAAAGTTCTTTATGTCTCTCAAATATTCTCTTATAGGAATGGAATGCAGTAGACAGGCAAGCTGAGTCCTAGTTGATTCCTGCTATAAAAAAGGATTAGAAGTGAGGACAGCTTCAAAAGCTAGTGCCTCTAGCAAAGTAAAACTGGAAAAGGAGCAAAAAAAGCTGATATACAAATTGAAAAATCCATTGGATAATATTACTTTTGATACTAGAGCAGAGATACCACACTTCACAAATTGCTCATTATCGTTGACTTCTAGTGGCAAGGTGACTAATGTACACAGTGTATGGCCACTTTATTCACTCTTAACAAAGCTAGAAAAAAACCTCAATAAGCTGCTTTTTGAGATGAAAAACAATTTGCCACAATATCAGTTGGATAAAAAAAATTAAAAAAAAGATTCAATTCATCAGTACTGCAGTTTTATGGGTGTACAACTTTTGGGACAAAGGAGTACTGTTCATGAATTCAGAAACAAGTTGAAAATAGACAGGGCAGATGTTACACTGACCTCTGCCCATTAAAATATGATAGGTAGTTTGGTTTCTCTCTTTTTGACCAGATAATATTACCTCTAGGGAAATCATTATCAACAGTGCATCTTTATGCCAGGTGTTGTCACACATTGGATGCCTGTATTTCTTTAGGGAAAAAAAATGAGTTCAGTTGAAAACCAAAACTTGTTTTGATACTGTTGATGGTGTATAACAATACATAGAAGTTAATGAATAAATGTACATACATAAATATGCATTTGCACATAAATAAAGCTATTGTCCAACTGTAAGAAATTACTTAGTAGATGTTTGAATTGTTATTTTTCAAATAATATATCATTCTCCTTTTCATAATACTTTTACTGACAGATCCACATCATACTTCTAACACTGAAAACTGAAGAAAAAAGAAAATGGATTGCTGTTCTAATGAACTAATATCCTATAGATTCTTACCCCAGAACATCTTTTGGACTTGTGAATCAGCATCCAAATTGAATCCTTCTTGGTGGTTTCTCTACAATTTTTGACCATTCAATAAAGTAGTGATGAGATGGTTCATGAGCTTTATTTGTCTGGCTGTTGTCAAAGCCATGTGTGTTGCATTTAGAACACACTATAATAAAGCACTAGTGAAGACACCTTTCCACAACCTTGTGAAAACTTTGAAAAAAATCTGTCTCCTCCACTGAGTTTCATCTTACCTATATTCTTTTGCAATGTATGAGGAGTGAAAGAGTTTTATTTTTCCTTACTGTTACATATCATGTAAATTATCTAAATTGCTAATTGTTGTTGTAATCTAAAGAAATAAAAGGTAGAGACAAAAGGACATCAACAGGGAATAGGTCGTGTTCTAGAAATGAGATGGGATTTAACAGCCTTTAACCTTCTACAAGGAGAGAACTTTAACAAGAAGTCTAATGTTGTTTATGCAGAACGGTGTCATTGATAAATGAAAACTAAAAAAACCCAAAAATATCAATTTGTTCCTGGATAAAAACAGATCTTTTGAACTTTCAAATTGTTGCTCTAGGCACAGCATATACAGATTGGTTTTACACATCAGACGAATACAATACAGTTGTCTAACTGGAGTTATTAATAATATTCTCTTTATCTCGCTTCATTTATCATTAATGGTAATTTATTTATTTTTTTTTTTTAGATACAATTTTGCATGATCCTTCTGATACCGATACGGACTTCTAAGTGGAAGAATTAGGTTAATAGACTATAATATTGTCTATCTGTAAAAAATCTGCAGTGTGAAGTTATAGAATCATAAAATTATAGAACAGTTTGTGTCGAAAGGGACCTTAAATATCATCTAATTCCAACTCCCCTGCCATGGGCAGGGACACCTGGGACACACATGCCCAGGGATGGGGCATTCAAATCTTCTCTGTGAAACCTGTTCCAGAGCCTCCTCACCCTCACAGTGAAGAACTTTTTCCTTTCCCTGCTGTCTATTTCACAGCTGATGGCTGTAGAGAACAAGGCACAGTGGGGAAACCAGCAGGTCCACACTATCCTCCAGCTGTCTCATTTGGCTTGTAATTGCCCAAAGTGTCTCAATACAGAGGCCACTGCTCTATTTAGCAATCATTCAATTATATCTACTCATATTTTAATTTCTTCCACACTAAACAATAAGATCAAGCAACTATAAAACTAATTGTTCATACATTTAATTCACAGTTATATAATTACCTATAAAATGAAAAGACAAATCTCACATTTATGTCTTTGCCATAAGTGTATGTAGGATTATTTATTTAAATTACTTCATATACAGTATTTTCTGTATACTTACATACCATGTTCAAAGACAGTGCCAGTGGATATTAAAAAATCCGTATTTTTGTTTCAATATGCTTAAGAACTTCTATTTCACAGTTCACTTAGTAGATTTAGTTCATAAACTGTTGGGAACAAGACAGAATTTCTCTGTGACATTTTTAGCTTATTAAAATGATATCCTTTGTGGCTAGGAGGAAGATTAAATTTAAAAAATAGGTAAAAGAAATAGCTTACTAAATTTGGTTAGTAAGTTTCATTTTTATTTTCTTTCTCCTAAAACCACAAAAAAATTAAACCCACAGAAATACTGGGACTTGAAAGTTCAATGTTCCCACACAAATGCAGCAATTCAAGTTTTGTAAAGAACAAAATAAACATACATGTTTATATATGTATTTATTCATCTATTATGTTATTCAATATGAAAACCATATACATTTGTCAGAATGAATAGTTTATTTCTATTTCTTGATTCTGTTTTGATCACACAGGATACAAAGGCAAACCTTAGTCTTATTCAAAAACTGCTTTTCTCTTTTTCTGATACACATTTGTTAGATAATTAAAATTGCTATTTTATGTCAGAAAGTGTGCATTGGCTCACAATATTTGAAATTATATTTTCTAATTAATTCTTTACACTATTTTCTATTTTATTTTAATTAAGCAAGATTTTCCAGTTAGTAGTCTATAACAATTCAGTAACTTTGTAAGTGGGTTGAACTGATGTAAGACTGCAAGTTATTTGCCTCTTTAGCAAATTTCATTTATCAGAATTAGATTTCAATAGTCATTAAGGAAGTAAATTTCAGCTTCTCTGGAAATCTTCCACAGTTTCTGCAATCTTGACTAGTCTGAATAATGTTGTGTTTCTAGTAAACATCATGACCTTCCTCTTCATCATCTTTTCCATATCAGTAATGACTATAACAACCATCTTCCTCATGCAATACTTTTGGGAAATCCAGTTGTTAGCTTCTTTTCATGCTGAAAATAGATACTGTATTCTTAAATCTACTTTCATATCACAAGGCAATCATCAGAATTTAGGATGACTTCCAATTTGTAGAATAAGTTTCTCCTTCTCTGCCTTTATTGAAAATTTATTGTTCATACCAGCCACTGCCAGAACACATAGCCTATATAAAAATTCAGTATGATGCAACCTACCTATATGATTTTCTCTCTTAAAGAGAGTGTCTCTTCTTTGATGATACACATCGTATTTTACATTTGTTGTCTTCACTTGTGATGGAATTCCAAGGAAAGAAAAACATCTGAATTTCAAAGCAATCTTAAGCTAATGAAGCATTTCTAATTTTGCCCTGATACTCCTGTAGTTTCTCCAGTAATATTCAGTAGTATTTATTTTTCTCCATTAAGTGCGGTTTTATAATTTTGCAAGGATATAGCTACATTGAGAAAGGACTTATATTTGTGCTCTAAAATCTAGTAGCTAGAGAGTCATCTAAAAATTTATTTGGTATTTGAAAAGTGAAAGAAGACTGCCTTTCAAATTAAGCAGAATTCAAGAATTTTGTGTGTCTCTTAGGACTTTTAAGATGTAGGCTAACTTTCCATGACTTTGATGCATGTCACAGGATTTTCCTAACTAATGAAGCAAGGTCACTTGAAGAAATTCAAGTAAATTAGACAGAAGCAAGGCACTTTTCTGGCTCTGAAACTCTGCTGTTCATATTTTACAGTTGTTAGAATGATCCCTGGAATGCTTTTGCTCTGTGACATGTTGCAGTTCCTGGGCACAGTCTGGAAACAGGTCAGAGAAAAATCTCTGAATGGCAGACGCCTGTTCTGGAGAGTGACAAAGTTGAAAGTATCAATGCGAGATGTTTCCCTAGCTGGCCTCAATAAGAGAAAATTATCCCATGTTTTTCTTGGCAGCATGGATAAAAATTCACCTCTGTGTCTTTTGAATACCAGTGAACAACCTAGTTTTCAGGCTGTCAAAAATGTTTCATTTAACTAAATTTTTGGATTGTCTACTCAAAGGGAAAGGAAAAGAATTCCTAAGATTTAACCAATTAACATTTAACCACATAAACCAGTTGAATTATTACGAATGCAAAATATGTTTCCCCTCAAGTTTCATGAGACAAACTGGTATAAATTCCATTGGATTTGTAGAAGAAGACTGTAAGAGTCCCTCAATCTTTGTAAAAGTTTCCTGATCTGGATTACTTTGTAATTAATTTCTCAATCTGGAAGTTACTTGGGTTAATAGTAGTTTTTTCTCCCTTTCCTCTTAATTTAGTTTTCTTTAACCCAAATAAGAAGGTGTTCTTGTGTATTTCCAACAGGCCACAGTTTTCTACCTTCTTAAGACACTAGTTGAAATTTTATTTTGAGGTCTATGGCAGGTATTTAGTGAGTGTTTATCCTTAGCTGAGCTATTAACAAGCTGCAAAGTCATTGGGAGACTTGTGCTCTTCATCACTAGGGCACGTTCAAGGATTTTGTCACATACAGACTTCATAGCTCACATTCACAAGATCTGTTAATCATATTTCTAACAGTTGCATGAGTCAGGTAATGATGTATCTCAGAATGGACCAGAAATAATGGTAATCATTATATGGACGCAATAATGATTTAAGGCGTTTAACCTGGTTTTAGTGATACAATTAAAACTTATTACTTTGTTTAACAAATCCTCTGTAGTAGAAGGAGAGAGTTTTGGATTTTATTTACATGGTTTCTAGATACCTAGTTGTAATTGAATTGTTAATAAAGAGTTTCTACATTTATATCTGCTTATGTACCATCCTTGTAACATGAATCAAGCTATATGTTAAAATATATTTCTTCTTTCCAATTTCTTCATAAACAAATGGTTCTTAATAACAGCAATTATAGAATATTTCTTTCCTCTTCTCTCCTGAAAAAAATAAAAAAAATCCAAGTCATTTACAAAGAATAAAATTTTGTTTTCTCTCTTTAATTTCCAGTGGGGAAATCTGTCGATGATTAAATAAAATGTGATATATTGTCAGGAATAGGAAACAGACTTGTGCAATCAAGTAAAATTTGCTGTTGCTGGAATTAGACATTACACATTTGGATCACAGATAAATATGTTATATCCATCACTACCTTCCCCTTTTATATGAGGTTAGAGTACCTTAAGCCTAAGACATGCAATTTAAGTAATTTCCTTTACCTGTGAAGAATGTAATCAGTTAGTAGCAGAATTCTCTTAACAGTATATGCCTAATCACCTGCTTTAAGTGAAGCTCACACATTTTTTCCTTCTTACATTAAATAATTAAACACTGATTGGCCCACAGCAGAAGATGAAAAGTGAATGTGATTCTCTTCTTTTTTAGAGTATATGCTGGCTGTCCTTTAGTCACTTTGCAAATTATAAAATAACACAAAAAGTCAAATAGTTGGAAGATTCTATTCTGAAGGGACAGCACCCTTTCTGACTTTGGTCCAGTGACTTCTTAGCATCAGATACAGAAAGAACAGAGACCCAAATCCTGGCTCTCTGCTCATAACCGAGATATCTGAAAATTGCAGAGTCAAAGTTCTGCTTGCATATTTGTCTTCATTTCTTCTATTCCTTTCAATATACTGACAGTTTTGAGAAAATGATGACCTTGTTTAAGTACAGCAGTACTTGGAGCACTGGTAAGAAATATGTGGGTTTGAATTTTCTTAGTTCAAGGAAAACTTGAATTCTTCTTAATGCAGCTTTCTAACAGTTGGTTGATCAAATAAATAGGAACAGAGTAGTCACCAAAACCCTGACTGGGTTCCCTAAGTGAGGCAAAACCAACTTTATGCAATAGATAAATATCTAAGGATAAATCTTTGAAAAACAGTTTGTAGTTTGATATTTCAATTCTGCCTGTATCAGACTCTGTGTAACTAAATCTCTAATTTCTTTTATGTATCTAGGTCCAAATTTTCAAAAATGCAATACTGATTACAGCACATATACCTGCATTTCCTTGCTAAGTTTTCTTTCACATACTCTTAAATTATCTAATTGGGACATTTTAGAAATTTAAGAAACCCCAATATTTCAGTAAGAAATATGTAATTATGAGATGATTATAATTTTAGTGTGCTTCTGGTTTACAGTGAATTATGCTCCTGACAGTACTTTTCATAAATTGTATTTATTAAATCATATGCTCAATACATTTTACAGTATCACTGATGTTGTTTTCCATTTAAAATTCAGGTAAGTTATATCAGTTACTGCAAACATCATCAAATAATGGTTGAACAGCTGATTGTAACTTTTTGTACATAAGCTGACCATCAATTAGACAGATTCTTCTTCACTCATGGGAAAGAGGGCTAGTTAATTTGTATGAGTAATTATTCTATCTTTGGGCTGGGAGAGTTAATCTCTACAGTAATCTTTCAAATGTTGTTATACTGTAATACAAAATAAAATTTAGCAATTAGTATATTGTGTGAGGCAAAAGGTCCGTATCATTATAAATTTCTGTGTGAGAAGAAACACACAGTCTCTCTGAATTAATCAAATGAGCTAACAAATTACTGTAGATAATTACAGGCATCTAGAGATGTGAGACTACTAGCAATCAGACACTTGTAATGCTAAGAGAATAATTACATCTTGTGGTTTGCTTTGGAAAGGATTAAAAGATAGTCTACCAAACTGTAGTATTTTGAACTGCTTTAGTGCTCACTAATGATCATCTGGGACGCAAGGGAAATGAAATGTTTTACTAGTCTTTCTGAAAGACTACAAACTATTTTATAACAAGGCATCACTTAATGAATATGACAAAGAAATTAAAAAATATTAAAATAGAAAGAAATTAGAGTACTCTCCCTTAGCTTCAGCTTTTATCTTAAACATTTTATAAAAAGGGTTTGTGATAAAAAATGGTGAACCAAAACTGAAATAGATTGAGGCTAAATTGCAGAAATTGTAAATTTCAGATTTGATAATAGTGCTAGAAGGATAAACAGTGCTATCTGTTTTTCCAACTGTTCTAGATTGATCAAGATATTTTGATCAGATGGGTCTAGTGCCGATAACTGATTCTGTTTATTCTGAATTAATTTTTAGATCCAAGTTAGCCATATCTGGCTCAGTCATGGGTCTTGCCTACTGCAGTCACAACTTCCTCACCCATCTGTTGAAGAATTGTTCCCTCCTCCATCATTCATAGTTTAAAGGTCTCTTTACCAGGTTGGCCAGACTGCTGTCAAAAATACTTTTTCCCTGCTTGTAGGAGTACGAAATTTTGCTAAATGGAAGAGAGACCATGAAACGACTTGACGAGATTGAGGAATCAAGAAGGAGAGCTACCAGCAAGAGCTGTTTCGTATAAGAGAAAGTTTATTGCTGTATATCGGGTTGTTACAGGTTTCCCAGTTTATGAATTCACAGTTGTAAAGTTAAATATTATTGCATGCTATACAAAACAGAGTTTGGTTTTCTCCCTCATGCTCTCTGCTCTCTCTCTTCCCCTGCTCCCTGATTGGTCAGATTTGCCACAGTGGATCCTTTCCTTATACGGTTATCTCCACCCTTGTTTACCCTTTATGGTTGTGATCCTCCCCTATCTTTCCTTTCATGTAGGGGGATTTGCATGCCCCTCCCAAGTTCCACCCTCTTTCCAGAAGGTTCCATGCCACCCTTATATAAGCCGGTGCCATTTTAATAAATGTGCCATTCCATCATACCCCTACCTGGAGTGTGCCTCTCCTTACCCTCAAAGGGGCTCATCACCTGCTTAGTCAGATAGATCCCATCGCTTCCAAACAGATGTTGACCTTCTAAGAGGGTCCTGCTGTCACTGAAACTGAAATTCTGCTGTCAATACCAGCTGTGCTACTAGTTGTTGGCATGTAGGATTCAAGATCCTCTTCAGACCCCTCCTTCTCACCAGCAGGATGGAGAAGAACAACACCTGCAGCCCCAAGAGCTTGACCACTGTTCCCAGATCCATGTAGTCAAACTTGGTACTTGCCACATCACCTCTGGCATTAGTGCCTAAGTGAAACAGCAGTGAAGGGTAACAGAGAGCCATAGTCTCCCCATAATATCCTGTATGTGATTCCCTGGGAAGCAGCAAATCTCCCTGTATGACAAGTGTTGCATTGAGAACATAGAAATTTTGCAGAAAATAAAACCTCCTGCTTTCCAGCTGTTCCTCAGAGATCAGAAGGGCTGCCTGTGGCTTGGTGGGGCTGGGTTGATTAGAACCAATTCAACACTATAAATCTGGTCATGTCCAAGATCCCAGATGCACAAATAGTGTGGCTTACACTGTAAGTCTGGTCTCATTTGCAATCACAGATTCAAAAATAGTGTCATTTACCAATGTGACACTATAAGTCTGGTTGAGTTCAATAAGAACTTTCATGAACAGATTCATCAATAGTGTGGTTAACCATTCCAGTGTCATTTATTGGAGGAACAGATTAGAGTTTCTTTTAGATTGCTGGTCACAAATCTGCTAGACCTGCAAAATATAATTGTATAACAATATGTAGAAGTGTTCCTGGGTATACTCCAATGCAGTCAGATGTGCAAATCTTACCAAAGAGTTGTCCCTGTTTTGGTGAGGAGAAAGGAGCAAGCCCATTGACTTGTCTGTAAGGTGGTCATGTTGTCCTCCTCTGCCATGGAGGATCTCAAATGGCAATTTATAGTTTTGAGAGAAGTCCATTTATGTATAAGTGAGAAACGTTGGAAGTTGCAAAAGTAAGAGATTACTGAGGCCATGGGTCTTGCACAATGGTGGAGCAGAGTTGTGACTCCTTAACATCACTCCCTCTTTTATCTGGCCAGCTGAAGTGATAAGGGTCATCCATCCTCCACCTGAAAATCTGTCACTCCCTCATCCATCATGTCCACAGAAATCCCATCACTACATATCTCGTGATTGCAGGCCTTATTCCTAGAGTCAGGTTACCTCTCCAGTAGTCAGTTTCCTACCATCTATCACTCAACTCTTTCTGGTGCTGAGTGGCTCTGGCTGCTTGGGCAGAGATGCTTCATTTTATGGCACTCTTACCTCATCAGCTATGACAGCAGTGAACCTATTCTGTAACTGACTTCTCAAGTCATCAGGTGGGGTAGGATTCTTCCTCCTGGAATTCAAATAAAGCCTGGATGAACATGTCTTTCTCTGATAAGAAAAACAGAAAACAAAAACTGATATCAAATTGTGTGTGGAGTCTGTGAGAATCTATGAGGGAAAAAACATCTGAGGACAGAGGTTCATCAGTGTAGAAAACACATGCCATATATACTTGTGAACATATACTTGTATGCATTTTAATTTTGCCAGTAAAGAACTAGAATTATGCCATTCCTTCTTTTTATGTGTTTGGAGGACTGTAAACCTATATCTGTTGTTTCTGAAGTGAATGCACTGTTCTGCATTACGTTGATTTTAGAAAGTTTTATATATTTATTTTTACTGAATTAATATCAAAAGGAAATCAGCTGACTTTCTTTAGAATGTCAGTGGCATTTATAGGCATTCAATTATTTGTAGGTCAGGCAAAATGTATATTCTATATGCTAACAATCTTAGATGATTTTTTAAGATATTGAATACACAGACCTTGGTTTAGATCTCTTAACTTAAAAAATATTTCTTTGGCTTTGAGTAGTGAATGGAAAAATGTGCCACCCTACTCTTTGGGCTAGGATTTTTTCTTTATTTTTTGTTTGCCTTCTCGTTTATTAGGCAGTTTTCTAATCAGCATATATAATTCTGTTCTCCATGTAAATTGTGCAGCAACTCAGCTAACTCAAAGTAAAGAATTCTACTAGGTAGTAGTGCATGTGAAAGTCAAACATTAAAATGTTTAATTGCTACATCCCTTGATCTACTTTGTGGCATTGCTAGAATATCCTCTGTCAGCTTATCCACAGTTATATATTAAGTTAATCAATGATTTAGATGTTCCTTTGTTTAAAACCTTTGAATGGCTCAGTGCAGGAGGTATTCTTATACATGTCTGATATTAGAAGGAATTAACTGTGATACTGTATTTGTGACTATTATCATAAAAAATAAATTTTATTTTAGGAGGTTATTTTATAATATAGTTCCCTGAAAGGAAACTGCCTTATTACATGAATGGAGAGAACACTGTCTCAAAATGTGCTAGTGACAGACCAGTGACCTTTTCAGAGTGCAGAAATTCAGACATCCAGATTCACTTTCATCCCCAACTTAATGCTTTAATCAACAGCCTGTAGTGTGGGACAATTCTGAAAGGGAAGAAGAGAGACAAATATGAAAAGGACGCTGATTTCCTTCCCTCCTGTTTAATCTGTCATTACATAGTTATGAATATAAGATTTATGGGGAAAGAATGAGAGGGAGACAAAATGAGAAAAGATGTACGGAAGTATGATTCTGCAAGTGAGTGGCTAGAACTTTTCAGTATGATGGAGAATGGAGTTATTCTCTTTGCTGCTAAGAATCTTTCTGAATTTTATTTAATTACTTCAATTAAAAAATAATATTAGGAAAAGATTTTTGCACTAATTTCTAAGATGACTGAATTTTGGAATAATAAAAATTAGCTCCATTTAGCTTTTTCTACATCATGTGGATGGCTTCTCATGCTGACTTCACATTGATTCAAGACACCTCTCTCTGTGAGCAATTTGCAGACTTGTTTCTAAATCAACGTGTTTTGAATCAACATATTTTGAATCAACATGTTTTCCTGAATACTATTTGCTTGTCTGAAGTGTTTCTCTGAGATGCCATCTTTTTATTATTTTGCCTAAGCATAAGGTTCTGAAAAAATTTTATGCCAAACAGAAGCAAGATCCTACCTCTAACAAGGATGGATCAAAGAAGATCCCTGATCATATGCTACTAAAGAACCAATGTGTATATTTCTGTGGACTGGGTTCAGGATTTAAACTGTGTGTGATGTCCCAGGTGATAGTCCTACATTTTGAGCTTGGGATGAAGTTGCTAGCTTTAGGCTCCTGGCAAAATCCACAGAACGACTGTTTTCTAGAAAGCAATTACTGAGACATCATATGTAGAACAAATTTCTCCATTAGAAGAATGACTCTTTGTTAACAGGCCAACTTTGCTACTGAGTTGGTCCTTACTCAATAAAGTGATTGCAAAGAGAGGCTCTACTTAAAGTGAAAATTAGAGTGGCCTACCTTGTGCCCATTAGTAAAATAGGTTGCTCTATAGTCAGCTATCTTTCTCTTTCACTCTGTTAAACAGAAAACCTCACCATACAATATTAAAACTTATCCTCATTGGGTAAATACCTATACATTAATAAAAGAGTTGAAACTAAAATGAGGATTAGAAAATAAAGCATACTTGTCTTCAAGATTGTCACCTATTTTCCATAAGAATAAGTAAGAAAAGTGCTTGAATAATAGGGGAGTGGAAGGGAGTCACACTACATATGCCATACTAATTTCAGAGGTTAATTTGCAGTTAGTGAAAGGCAGATGTGTTCACAAAAGCTGTTAGAGAACCATTTAATCCATACATCGTTTACTTTTCGCAAGATCAATTTAAAACTAAGAATTTGAATTTTTTTTTTTTTTTTAAATGATTTCTTCTTTTTTGGCATTAGACTACTTAAAAAACACTTGGTGAAATAGATGAATAGTCTGTCAGAATGCAATGCAACATCAAGATGCACAGGCCACTGCTGTGCTTAAATCTGATGTTGTCTAGACCAAATGTCTAGTTGGTGGAAGTCAAGTTATATACAGATGTGCCACTTTCGATTAAACTGTAACAAATGGCTGCTGCCATTTACTGCCTATCTGCTGACATGTGTTAACTAATTACCTGAGGGGTTTTCAGCCCATTTTATTTCAAAGTAAAAACCTTAGATGTTGACAAGGGAAGGTAGTGATAGGAGAAGAGAAAATGGCCTTAAACTGAAAGAGAGTAGACTTAGATTAGGTATTAGGAAGAAATGCTTTACTGTGAGGGTGTTGAAGCACTGGAACAGGTTGCCCAGAGAAGTTGTGTGCCCCATTCCTGGAAGGCTAGACCAAATGGAGCAACCTGATCTAGCGGGAGGTGTCCTTGCCCATGGCAGGGGTATTAGAACTAGATGATCTTTAAAGTCTCTTCCAGTTGAAACCATTGCATGATTCCAAGATTCTGTGATCTGCCAGAAAATACAATCAGAACATTTTTCAAAATAAATTCTTAAACATTTAAGTAGACTAAATATGAATGAAATTAAGAACAATATCCTGAGTATGCAATTTTGGCTACTCTCAGAAGTTCAGATGTTCTTACCCTGTTTTCTGTTTCCAGAGATATCTGTGAATTTGAAGAGTCTACATATAAGCAAAGAAATTATGACAGAACAGCTCACAGACATTAAACAATTCGAACTTGATCAATAGGCCCCATTTAACTCCATTACTGAGAGAGTGGATGGAAATAATAAATAAAATGAGATACAATACTATACACCTTATCAATATTGCAAAATCCACTTATTCCCAGAAGAGTTATAAAAAAGGTTGTGATATCTTCATTTTGATTTTGGCAAATAGTAAAGATGTAAGATGGAGAAAGATAGTATACCTTTTCTGAAGTATAGCAAACTGATTTAAGTTATATACAAAAGAAAAAAAAAGATTCTGTTTAAATTACATAAAAAAAATAAAGTTCTGGTTCTAGGATGCTCATTTTAAGAGAGGTAAAAAATGGGTTTGTAAATGTGGATAATTTAAGAAATTTCTCTAGATTCAAATTACAAATATACTTGGAGCTTCTTAAAAGGCAACTTAAGAGTATAACAATAGAGATTAAATTTCTTTTCAGCTAGAGGATTTGTGTATTTTATAGATGCATCAATAAACAGAGAATAAGGAAAGAAAAAGCAAGCACTGACTGACTGAGTTGGTGTGGAATTAAAAATTACCTAGTTTTGTCCTCAGAAAAGTATATTCTATGCTTCAAGTTTCAAATAATGATTTGAATGTGAATTCTGAGGATCAGATGGTTATGTTAGACCAAAATGTAGGAAACAATTGTAGTAGTTATTAGCCTTAGAACACATGAATGTATGAATATCTATAGTAGGTGTGAGAGATGTCCATCTCCTCTTAGTACCATTTCGGCACTGACTGTATATTTATCTAGGGCAGAAGAAGAACACAACCAACACGTGATGCTTCATCCTAATGCTTTCCCATTTTCTAACTCTTCTCAGCTCTGAGCTTTCTAATCCAGATAAAGAGTCTGGTTTGTAGCCTTCGGTGAATCTCTTCCATGTGGTCAGGTCTTGACACTTTCAGACTTAGTAAGTTTTTGATCTTTGATGTATCCCATGGCAAGTTTAACTTCTTGCATGAAGAATGAAATGTTTGTAAAATCTGACTGTTAACACATTACTGATATATTCTAAACATTTCTTTTTTTTTTTTTTTTTTAAGACATTTAGTTCCATCCATGCTGTTTTATCTACCATTTTCTGATTGCTGAGTTGTCCAGAAAATTAATTACTTAGTTGTTCCATATATTGTAACTCACTGAATATAATTTTTGTCATTCTTAGTAAAGGGTCACAAGATTTTTGACGAAGTGGCAGAGTTGTTTGCCAGGGTTCAGTTGGCCTCAGCTCATTTTGGTTTTCTTTAGCAACCTGCTGTTGTCCACCCAATACACCTGTTTTAAGTTCAGTTCCTTGAATATCTGGTATAATAGAAGTCTCATAAGCTACATAGTCATTTAACCCATTTATTTTCTTTATGTCACAGCACAGAAAAGACCAGTTGCTGCCCAGGAGTTGGGAATGTATAAGGCATTGTGGGTTCATCTGACCAGTCAGTGCCTGTCCCACCAGCCCCAGGGAGGGGCCAAGGAAGCCCTGATGCACTGCGCATGAAAAGCAGGGTTTGGTACGAGGGACTGCAGGGTGCCTGCTGGGCAAGCAGTCTGTGAACTGTCCTGTGCTGGTCACAGTGGATTCCAGGCAGCTCTAAATGGAGAGAAATAGTCTGTCATAACCCAAAACTTCAACCAACCAGAGGACTACATGTCGTTTCTTCTCAGGCATGTTTGAGGAAGGGTGGCAGCTGCTGGGGGGAAGAGATGCAAAAATGACACAGGAGGCATGGGAGTGCACTCAAAATTGGATGCATGGGGATGTGAAGAGGTGTGTCTGGTGAAAATGGAGAAAGAATGAGGGAGATGAGTGGAAAGAGACATTTTTGGGGACACGTACAGAGATGAACACCCAGAAGGAAATGCTTTGTGCTGGAGAAGGGACACCCCTGAGAGACTGCATCCTTTGGGTGACCCGTGCTGGGCTGGGAAACCTCTGGAGGGACTGTGGCCCAGAGGCAACCCAGTGCAATGGAGCAGTATGAAGCACGGAGTAGTACAAAGAAACCTCTGGGCACTGTTCCCAGCCTTATGCACTGCCTATTTCCTCATGAAAGCGGTTTAGATGGACTAAGTATAATGTATGGTGAAAACAAGTGTGGTTGAGACAAGGAAAGGGAAACACAAGTGTTAGATTGAAGCTGAGTCTGTAGAAGAGTGGGGGAAGGCATTTCCCTAAGTATTTAGTTACTTGGTACCTGAACAAGTAATTAAAAACTCATAATTGGCAATAAATTTAATAAAATGAAATTTCCTGAGTTGAGAGTGTTTAGCCTATAACAGCCAGGTAGTGACCAGAGTTGGCACAGAACCTGGGTCACCAGACAAATCCACAGTGTTGAAGCAAGATCAAGGACAAATCAGGATCATGACATGAGTCAGGATCAGCTCTGATGACAGTGACCAGGGCAGAAACAGGTTGATATCCTCAGAGGTTGATGGTGGTGGGAAAGGCTGAGACATTATTGGGACATCATCAAGCATATCGGTCAGGATCAGGCCCGATGAGGGGAACTACTGTCAGACACAGCTTTGGGATGGCTGGGCAGGTCTGGGAAGTGGAGGAAAGACCAAGGGCATGCTGGGACATCAGTATGCAGCTTGGGCCCATCTCAGGGGTCAGGGTGGTGGTGGAGCTGTCAGTTTTATCAATCCTTTGCCAGTTGAGGGGAAATTAGCTGGGGACCAGTGAGAAGAAGAGGACTATGATTGGAAAATACAGGAAAAAATCCCTAAATGGATGTTGACACTGAAAAAGAAGGGACCTCCCCTTCAGGATATCAACAGTTCCCTGTTCTTCTCTGTGGAAGACTCATGGCATTGACCTTGGGACCAAGATGGACTTTATAGGGATGAGCACGCTACCAGAGGAAAAATATTTTTTAGTGTTCTTGTACATTAATTAAAGGTACTATTATTAATGAGGCTTTCTGTATTCATTTAGACTATGATTACTGGTATTATTATTGCTTGCTTTATCCTGATTAGATTGCTCAGTTTTTATAAACAAAAATTCTTGGCTATATGTATATGCGTTTAAAATATTTATGATGCAGTTCCTTTTGCTCATACTAAGATTTTGATCTTAGGGATGTTTTTTCTATACTTTTGATCTACTTGTTTCCATTCTCTTTTTCATTGTCATTTTATTCTTATGCAGGAGAGTGAAACACGATTTTACCTAGTATTGAAAATGCAGGATAATACTGGTTCTGTACAGTGGAAAAAGTATTAACTTTTTTTTACTAACTCCTAATATCCTGATTTGCTTTTGTGACCACTACTGAATATCAAGCTAATGATTTTTATGATACCTGCCTTTGTAACCCCAAACTATACTTCTGAGGTGTTGATTGTCAGCTCAGAGATGATCATTTTTTATGAGAAGTTAGACTGGCTTATTAAATTTTTTATTAGAATTGTAAAGACAATTATTATTGCCTTTAATCTTATCTTTATTCATATTGAAGTTCATCTGCCATTTTAGTACCTAGTTTCTGTAAGATCCTTCTGCAATTACTCACTTTATCCTTACTATGTGGAATAAAATCCTGACACTAGCAAACATTGTCATTTTGCTTCTTGCCCATTTGCTAAGCTCTATATCAATATTTTCACAGGTCGTGTCAGTGTAACTCACCCCCAATCATCCAGTGTAAGTCACCAGTAGTTGACCTCTTTCCTGTAAGAAATGACTTTTCCTACCTTCCTTTCCTATCTTTCTCAAAATAATTTAACATTCCAAAGCTCTTTTATGCCATTGCTGATCAGTTTCTTTAAAAGCATTTGGTGAGAACCTTTTCAAAGCCTTTGGAAACCCAAGAAGACTTTATCCATTAGATTACTGTTATCTTATAGGATTTTTGAGAAAGGACTTTGATTTTCATTGAAGTTCACAAAAAGCCATGAGGTACTCATGAAATTTTCTGATGATAGAAAATTAGAAGTTAGTAACAATACAGAAGGAGTTCAGAATATCTGATAGAATTAGATGATATTAAAAATGGGGTGAAATATGGGTGATCATCCAGTTATATATTAATAAAAATAATTTCTGCTATAAACTGGGATTTTTCTACTCATATAGATCCAAAGTGGGGGAAATGAACATTCTAAGCAATTACAGAATTTCAACAGGAGAAGGGGAAGAGGTGAGGCTCTATCAGAAAATTATTTCTGTTAGAGAAAATGAAGTACCAATGGCATTTTACAAGGCTTTGGTAAAATCCTATATAGAATCTTTTGCATAGTTCTGGACATCTTTTTTTGAAGATGAGGTCTATATCTACTAAGATGACCAGAAGATGGACAGTTTATTTTATTGAAGGCAACTTAATGAGCATAGAATGTTTGGGAAAGTGAAGTCTGGCAAGGATATGCTTTCCTTCTGGAAATAAAACAGAGAAAAGGATGACTTCAGGTAAAACACAATGTTTGTACAAGAACAAACATGTATAAGTTTTTGTGACCAAATTTAGCTTATGAGTTACAGGAATACTTCTAAGCATTAGAGACATTAATATTGAAAATACTATGAATGGGATTATTTCATGAAGCCTTTTGGGATAGCAGGTTACATAGTCTATTACAAGAAAATGTCTGCAGCTGAAAGATATCCATGACCTTTGAATGAAGTAGAACTATATTTGCCTGCTTCTTCCTCCCCTTTTATATTTTTTTCTTCTTTTCTTTCCCATAAAGGTTTACATATATTTGTTAAGGGCATACTTTTTGTTCAGTGAAGCATAGCAATAAGGAAACTGGGGTAGCCCATATTGTGATTCAGCTTTGGAGTTTTGTAATTCTGAAATTACAGTTTACTGATATGTCCTAAGATGACAGAAGTGAATGAGGAAGCAGTCAGCAGCCCACTGACATGTGAAGTTAAGTATCTAGGAGTGGAGAATGCTCTCTGTGATGTGTTAATTAATTCTCAATAACAGGATGATCAGAGTTTGAATTCAGCTATGGAAAACACTCAAGGAAACTGAAATCCTACACAAATAGGAAAAACCAAATGTATCCATAATCAGGTGGAGAGAATAAAACCCACCAGGAATAGCATAAATAAAGTTTATTTGAAATTAAAAAGTCAGAATATTGATGATCAGAAACAAATATTTTCTTTGAGTTGCTCATTTGAGTGTATTTATACTGTACTTGCAGAGGAATTTTGACTTTGGGATAGGTTCTATAATAGTTACCAGTTATAATATAGACACCATAATGTTAAAATCTTGAACTTTTCCCAAACAAAACTTCAGCCTTTGCATAGAGTTTACTGTATTTGCTTGTTTATGTTTTGGGGGTTTTTTTATAAGTTGCTGAGGTTACCACTTAAAAGTCATTCTCAAATCTGAGATTTTGTGTGGACAAAGAGGCTAAGTGGGATTTAATACAAAGTGGCATTCTGCCACTTTCAAAACATACAGAGGACAGAAGGAAGATTAGGCACATGAAGAAGTAGCAGAGAAAGAGTGTTTGGTCTTACCCTCTGCCATAAGTGTAAAAAAAAAATAAAAAAAAAAATAAAAGGGAACTGAAGAATAACTTTTCCCCTTGTTGCTCTTCACATCATCTCTTTCTTGTGAACTTTGATTTTTAACATTTTTCCAATGAGATTGAGTTATAAGAGTTTTCCAGAACTTTGTGGTCAACAGCAGAAACCTGAGTAAAAACCTAAATTTTTCTATCTTCTTCCTCTGCAAGCTTGAAGGCTGTTAGTCATGCTCTGCATTTCAATGAGAGCAGTGGCAAAAGAAGTATCATGCAGAACAGGACAGTAATGATGTAGTCTGACTTCCACTCTTCAACAAGAGCTTTTTTTTTTTTCCCCCTCGAATTTTTGCATTTTTAATTAAAAAAAGTTCTCATATCCATTTTTCCAGATTAACTTTTTCATTTCAAGGTTGTGTCGCATGCTGAGGTCCAACAGATGTGTAATGTTCCTAAAATCTTTTCAAATTATTGAAACACCACTTGAGAAAATATTTTAAACAGAATGATAAGTGCTAAAGCACTAAAGGTAGCATATCATTTAATAAAATTTAAAAGACAGCAATTTGAGAGACAAGTATCTGTGAGATCTGCCTCTTCTGAGCTGATGTGTACAATGACAAGATTCCTTTTGTTAATCTAGAAAAGGAGGGGAAAGGTGAATGCGCTTAGCTATAAGAGGGAAGGAAAAGTGTTGCCTGAGATCCAGTTAGGGGTGAATTCTTTTTACATTACTCTTATTCATACTAATATTATGGTACTGCCATATAATAAAGGCCAGCTAGGTAAGAGGTATATAGTACAAACACAGAGAAAAAGTCATCCAGATTAGGGCCTGATACAATAAAAAATATGCCCATAAATCTTTCGCTTTGCAAAGACCTAAGTATTCTCACCAATTCTCATGTAACTGAGAGATAATATGTGAACACTGAGCATATATGCAGTCTGATTCAGTCAACTTTCCTGCTTTCTTGTAACATAATTGACAGAGGGCTGTGAGGAGGAAAATTTTTGTATGAAGATTGTTATAACTTAATGAACCTTGTGAGTTTGATGTGCTGTAGCTGAAAAAGGGTGTATTTGAATGTGAAAAGATGGGAAATAAAGCATGAGGTTTTGAAATTTTCTAAGCTGTCTCAGCAAAAGGCAATGATGTGCCATCAAATACATGTTTCTTCAGGCAAATGGAGAAGGCAGTTATTTCTGTCTAAGCAGAAAAAAAAAAAATAAAATCTTAACTATCTCCAGTCTTATTTTGTCTTATATTTTAGTGGAGTATTTTGAGAGATAAAGACTGAGGTGGGCCCTTTCTAAATATTCAAGTTCCTGTCGTTGCTTTATTGAATACTATTTTGTTCTATAGAAAAAGCTTCTTTGACTCCTTTCTTGTCCATATTGTTGTCAGATAAACTCTGATTTTTTAAAGGAAATTGGCCTGTTCCATGTCTCTCCCTTGTCTACCTCTTTGGAAAATAATAATAGAAAAAAAGAAATTATATGTTTTGTGTAGGAACTGAAATACAAGAACTGCAGTCTGAATCTTTTATAATACTTGTATCAAAAGGACTATTCATTCCAAGAAGATAGGCTGGGGATCAAAGCCTGCTTTTATTGCAACTGTGCCTAAATGAACAGTTTCAAACTTCTGCCAGGCCTTACTTACTATGCTGCTCCAAAGACTACTGAGGAGATCAGCAATGTGTTTAGGTAATTTTGGCTCCTAGACAAAAAAAAAAAAAAAAAGATCATTTTACTATTTGTGTGTTACTATTTGTTGTGCCTATTCCCTCTCAATACTGCTTGTTTTCACTTGTAGAATAGGATGTTCTCTTCTATGCCCAGTGGAGTGTAGAAAAATCAGTCGACAATCTTTTCCTGATCCCTGGAGCTCCTGGAACACAAGAGGAGTAATCTGCAAATCCTGTTCCTACCAAAATTCATTTAAGTGAAAAATACTCAATAGCTTGTGGAATCATGACTTTTGTATAATCCATGGTCAACAGCAGCTTGAATGGGACTGTAGCACATTCTCACGTGCAATTTGTATCTCTTCTTCTCACTTTTTCTGGATAATCTGCATTACACAGAGGAAAAATATTGTTTCTTTGAGAGGCAGGGGGTTGCTGTTCCTGCTGAGTTTACAACTAATAGGTGTTGTTAGCTATTGCCTTAGAGCACGATAGTGCTGATTAGAAGTATCTTACCTTTGAGAAGAGGAAGGACTACCACATTCCACTGACTTTCAAACTCAGCAGGAGCATAAACCCAGAAGCTATGGTTTCTTTCATATTTATGTCTTTCTTTGTCCTCATTTAATAACACTTTCATTCCACATAAAGAATACTCCTTTTAGGATTTCTGAGTTATCACCATAAAGATTGCAGAAAATGCTAGGAAAAGTTTATGAAAAAAAAAAAAATTGGATGTGGAAACATCAAAGAGAAATGAATTATGAAAAGTTTCAGCAATTGAAAATAAAATGTAAATGAAATATAATGAGCAATGATTTAGGTTTAGAAAGACAGAAGGAAGTGGCATTCCAATAGAACGGGTGACTTTAAATTATCACAAGGAAAAAGTACTTATGAAAGAGACAGTTATACCTTCTCCACTCCCCATGTTTTGCCTGTAGACCTCTTCTGTTAACACTCTTGTCCTTGTGTCTGTGCAGTAACATGGATAAGGGAACTGGTATAACTGAAAATTAATCTGTCATTATGCTGGTGTAAAATCAGAATGCAAACACTAGCTCGTGGAAGTCTATTAAAGACCATTTGGAAAATTCTTTCTGTTCAGCAATGGTAGACCTCAGTCACTGCCCTTCAATCAGCAGGGAAGGAAGTAGCTCAAAATTAACAGTAGAAATTGAACATAGCTCAGAAAAGGAAAAAATAAACATCATGAAAGGTTTTGACAATCAAACCTGGAAAGAATGGCTAAATCAGAGCTGATTTTGCTTGACCTGAGGAAAAGAGCGTTAGGGACAGATGTAATGACTATCTGTGCAAAGGTAAAGGGACAAAATAAAGGTGAAGAGATCTATTATTTTCAATAACCAACAAGTACAGAATGAGCAGTAAAGGTTCTTAAGCAGCAGGAACAAAAAGTATTAATAACATTTTATAATCTTTGTTGTTTTTCAAAATGCAGGACAAACTAATTTTTGCAATATTTCTCTGTATGAAGGGAATGCCTTTTAAAGATGAAGACACTCAAGTAAAAATGTATGCTGACTTCCCTTAGTTCAGTTAAGGACTAATATCGGAAAAGGTTTGTTTTTGTTTTTGTGATGGATTTATCAGTGCTCAAGAGAATCCCAAAAGGAACTGACCATTCCTGAATGATGAGTCAAACACCTAGGCTCCATGTAAACTGAAAAAAAAACCCAACAAGCACTTCACAATGGATACCACAGGAAAGAAAACAAAAAGACTATTCTCTAGGGGAAAAAAAAAAAAAAAAAAAAAAAAAAAAGTAAGCACCATCTAGAGTTATAGTCCATAGAAAAAAATATTAAAACAAGGACTTTCTTGAATTTCACCTCTCTTAGGGATCCAGTATCTTTACTGGGGCTGCTCAGAGACACTTTTTCAGGTGGATAGGACAGAGTCTTTCCTTAAACATGAATTCCTTGGAATCTGAGCCTTAAGGACTTAAGTTCTTTCATTTAAATTTATTCTTCAAAAAATATATAATAGCTTATATGATAAAAAAAAAAAAAAAGATTTTTTGTGGAGATTTACGTAAAGGAAAAAAAAGTAAAGTAATTCGGAATGTGCATATGTATCCAAATGCAGTCATATTTTCATATTTGGACTGAAAGTTTTCCTCAAATGAGATAAAGTTTTTTCCATTGTCTTCAAAGGTGCTAGTAGTTAATTTTCATATTTTATATTGCTGTCCTAATCAGTCTAAATAATGTCAGTAAATCTCTTTTTTAGGACATTTGTGTAGGGTCCACAGAAGTGTGTCAGATTCCTTACAGTCATGCAAGAAGATAAGCTGCTACTTTGAAGCACTTTCAGTTTAAGTAGACAGTTTGCATAAAGAAGGAAAGAGAAAAAAAAAAAGAAAAAAAAAAAAAAGATAGGCCAGAACAATTTTCCTTTTCCCCTGCTTTTTAATAGTTGTCTCTCACTTGTTTGCTTTCACTTAGCTACCTTAGAATGATAATACTCTGGGCTTTTTTTCTTCAGTTGATAACAAAATAACAATATATTCAGACACCATCTCATTTCACATTTCAGGAGTCTAAAAGTCCATTAAAGTAACTTTTATCTTCAGTTGGTTATCATTCTTGCTACATTATTATTTCCCCAACCTATGCTCCTTACCTCACCATGCTTCAATTTAAAGTTACGCTCATTATATCTGTCAGTATGCCTTGTCAGGAACTGTTTTGTCAGGCCACCTGATTAGGATTTTTTATAGATTAGACCAAAAAGAGGGTCAATTTTTAACCTACCTGATGGAGAAATTGAAATTTTTCTCACATGTGCATGCCTTGGATGGAGTGCCAGTGCATTAAGTGAGAATTAGGATATTGTGAAATAAAGACTAGGCTAATTTCCCTTATTCTTTAACCTCTGCAAATTCTTTTGGTACTTTTCATCATAGTATTCATTCTTATACCAAAAAACTGCTTGAATTGTTTAAGCAAGAGTTTAAAGAGAACTGCAGACAACTGCATTTACCCAATTATCAGTTCTAACTCAATTAAAAAAGCAAAGAGTATGTAGCTTTTTAAACTCCTAATAAAGAATTGAAAGTTAAGCTTACTAGGAAAAAAAAAAAGAATATTTTCATTACAGAAGTACATTTCTGATTTGAGCTGTTTGAAACTTTTTATTTCATGCAGGATGCTCGGAAACTTAATGTGGCCACATTCATGTACCTGATATTCCCATATAAGATACAATTTTGTTCACCCCTTAACACTGAATCATAGGTCCTGTAGGTTTAGTCAGGATGGTTTGAGAACTAAGGATGAATTCTGGAGAACCTGTTGTGGACAGACTCTTTTTATGCCTGTAAAAATAGGGTAAGTGGCTGAAATTCTGGCTAGTTAATATCTACAAAGATATACTCAGGAAATTTTTGTTGTATGGCTTTAATTCCACAGTATGGGAAGTCACAGCTAAAGACCATCTGCTATAGCAGATAACAATATACTGATCCTGTCAAATCTCAGCAGAACAGGATTACTAACCTGTAGAACACTAGAGGAAAGCAGATGTAGTGAGTCTATCTGTGGCATATACAACCACTTGCCTGCAGGAAAGAATTCAAGTAATTTCTTTCTTTAGAAGCCACAAAAGTTGAGTCCTCTGATGTGAAATCACCAGAGGACTCCATCATCATGATGTTGTCTAGCTAGCATGGTCTTTTAATTCAAGAAACCTGTTATGAAGCTAAGTAGACACTCTCAATGCTTATTAGGAATACCTCTTGTTGACACCCTGTTCTGCTCTCCTCTTTCCAGTTTTACACTTGTTTATACAGTGTTCATTAATCAGTTCAAATTGCTTTCAAGCTGTATTTTCAAGTTTCATTAATATTATCAACAAATCCTTACTTACAGAAAGGATGGCTCCTACTCACCCTGGCGAAACAAATCCTTATCTTCTTCATACTGTGATAAAGGTTTGGCCACAGCAGTACTACCTGTAATTCACTTAAAACCCTGATAGAGACAGATTTGTAAAGATTGTCTTTTCCATTTTTTTCCCCAATGAAATAGAATTATTAGACTGTAGCAGTTTTGCTTCAGTGTTATAGTAGATTCAGTTTTCAAATTCTTTAAATTAAAAAAGTTGATAGCCTTTTGTCACAGTGAAAAGTAAGTCTTTAAAAAAAAATAAAATAAATGTAGACTGGGAAACTTTATATATCTGCTCTATTAAGTGTGAAAATTCCACATGTCCAAACGTATCAGCTATGAAGATTATTAACAATTTTTTTTAAGATTCGGTGTTTAATGAGAAGGAAAAAAAATCAACTGAAAGATAAAAGAAAAACTTTGTGAGAAAAACAAAGAAAATTCCCCTTTGTACTTGTTTTGGAATCAAGTTCTGTGGTGCTAAAAGTTTAGTTGCTTAGTGTCATGGTTGAACCCCAGTCATCAACTAAACAACACACAGCTGCTTGCTCACTCTCTCCTGATGGGCTGAGGAAGGCAATTGGAAGGGAAAAGTTGTGGGTTGAGTTAAGAAGTTTAACAGGTAAGGGAAGAGCCGCGAGCTCATGCAAAGCCAAATAACTTATTCATTCACACCTTCCCATGGCGAGGCAGGTGTTCAGCCATCTCCAGGAAAGCAGAGCTTTGTCTCGTGTAATGGTGACTTAGGAAAACAAATGCCATCACTCCAAATGTCTCCCCCTTCCTTCTTCTCCCCCCAGTTCTATATCCTCAGCATGATGCCATATTGTGTGGGATATCCCCCGGTCAGCTGAGTTCAACTCCCTGCAGGTGGGGTGGAGTCAGGTGCAGAAAAGGCCTTGATGCTGTGTAAGCACTGCTCAGCAGAATTTAAAACATCCCTGTGTTATCAATCCTGTTTCCAGTGAAAATCCAAAACATAGCCATACTGGCTACTATGAAGAAAATCAGCTATATCCCAGCCAAAACCAGCACACTTAGCAACTAGTGGAATAAATTTAATACTGAAAGGCTTCAACAGTACTGATGCTACCAACAAACCATTTTGTATTTCTTCACAGTTTAGTGCACTTTCTTTTTCCATTCCCCTGAAAAATGAAAAAAAAAATAAAAAAATCATAAGGGAAAGGTAGGAAATTGCATATTGAGAAGTTCTTCACAAGCTTCTCTAGGTCTTTGTTTAGATTTGTTAAAATGAACTGTGGAAAGGAAATGGCTTTCATTAATATATAGTTTTTCAGAGGACTGAATTCACCACAACAAGTATATATAATGTGTTTAATCCTATTTGACTGTTCACTGTTTTCTGTTGGTTATAATCAGTTATTGTGAGTCATTTGTGATGACTTGGAGTATTTTACTGCTTTTTTTTTTTTTTTTTTTTTACTGTATTTTTCAATAGCACCAGTTTTGTGAAAATTGCCAGTCTGTTTATGAACTGCTGTGAATCTTGTGATGTCTAGAATGGTAGAATATAAAATTTGGAAATTCTCTTTAGACACAGCTGAATGTGTAGTACTGGCAGAAAGGACTAGCGCCCTCTCCTGAAGAAGTCTGATCAGCATTTGTGCATTGGAATTCATTTTTCACGAGAATTTTAGGTAAATTAAATTTCTGTCACATAGTAATAAGTCAAACGTTCACATAAAGCAGATCTATAGTGCTTTAAAATAAAACATGATTTTAGAGAAAAGAAGGTCTCTTTTGCTCTTCTTTTCTCTTCATTTAGTGATATACTAGTGATATACTTCATTTAGTGATATATTATTTGGTTTGAATTAACAATAATGATATAAATGGCAGGTAACATACAACTAACAATGGGAAAAAATGAATTAGAGACTCACTGAAAAGAGTTGGCTGATATTACTGTGCAGCTGCTGCCTGCATATGAAAAATTATGGTGATGGGGGAAGAGAGGGTTCCTGGCAACTGGAAAAAGTTTTATGAACATCTTTAAGAAAACAACAAAAGCCTGGAAATGTGAGACAGGTTTGTAAAATCTCTGTCCCTGTAAAGATCATGAAAAATAAAAGGTAACTAGGAACAGTTGACACAGCTTTAATAAGACAGAACATGCTAACTAACCTGGTTACTTTCAACAACGCATTGAGTGGCAATGGGTAGAATGAAAGATCAATTAATAGAATACACTTGCAGTAGGATTTTTGATATTTTCTCTCACACTTATTAGAGGAATTACAGACTGAAGGATTCGATGGATAGTGTTTTGGGTGGATCACAAGGGACTAAGTATAGTAATCAATGTCTTGATATCCATTTAGTGGCTAGTAATAAGTAGGGCATCTCTGTATTGATACTATGTTTGTATTGTGCTATATTATCAACAGCAACCTTGATGACAGGTTAAAATATATCTTCAGCAAGTTTGTGGGTGATGCTAAAATTGGAACAGTTAACACAGCAAACTTAAGACAGATTCTGCAGGGAGAGACTGAGGGAACAAGGCTTGTTTAGTACATTGAAGGAAGACTGAGATGCAATCCAAATGGCAGACTACAACTTCTTGACAGAGTGTTGCAGCACCCCAGTCTCAGATCATGAGCTCATCGAAGGGATTTTGCATTAAAAATATACATGGCTCCAAAAATCCACCCAACAGATATTAAAAGGGTTTTCAGTTCTTTTATACCTCGAGGCTTTGCATGGGAGAAATGCTATGACACCTCTCAGGGGATCAAAATAACACATTTACTGACAAACTTTGGAAAATAAGGGAAATTGACAAAAGTTTAAAACAAGCATTCAATCAACATAAAGCATTTCACAGAGCATTGCCTTAGCAAATTTCAACCCATGCAGGTTTAAGATACCCAAATATCAAGAAAAGGAAATTAGGTGAAGAGGAAGAATTATAAGGGAGAATTATAACTACTGCTTTGAATCAAGCATAGATCCACCTACAATAGACCCAAGAAATGGTAGGGCTGCAAACTGTGTGGTGTCTGCATGGTGCTGATTTTACTGTTCTGGACTCCTGCAGCCACACCCCCAAGGTGGGCCTTCAGGTCTGCCAGCTGCACGGGGCTGATTAGGGGCTACAGGGGATGTGGTGTGGGGTTTCAGGTGTGCCAGTGACTAAGAGCCATTCTGAGGTGGACTAGAACTCCAGGGATGGGGGGAGGAGAGGGGTGGGAGTATGGGGCAGTGCTCCTGCTGTGCCAGTGACTGACAGCTGCACCAAAGCCTCTCAGGGAAGCGGGGTTATGGAGGGGGAAAGCACAATTCCACCTTGGCAGAAACTGATCTTCTGTCTCCCCCCACATATTGAGTTTTTTCAGGCCAATAATAAATTTAATAACCTTTTTTAGTCCCTCACAAGAGTTAAAGACACAATGAAGGTAAAGTAGAAGATAGTATAACTAAAGACAGAATCTTGAAATCATTGAGTTCTTGTAAACATGTAGTTCAGACTGGACATAAGAAAAAAACACATTTTTATTAAGAATATAGTATGACACTAGAACAGGTAAATCAAAAGGTTTTTGAATCTCCTTTCTTGGAATAGTTTAACAGGCCAGCTCCAAAATCAAGTTTCTGAAAGAAATGAACAGCAACTAGAAGAACTAAAATTTTGTTATCACTGGTAGAGCCCAATATTATTAGAAAAGAATGATATGATACAACATAGAGAACATAAGTAAAAAGAAATGGAGTTGTATGAGAAAAGAAAGTCATATCCTAAGAAACCCAGTTTGGTGCAGTTGAATGTGTTTGGGGAAATGGAAAGAAAAGATGAGGGAGTGATATAAAAATGAAAAAAAAATATCTTAGCGATTATGTGAGCTGGAGTAGGATTAGCATGTCACAGGCTGTGTAAGAGTTGGCAGGCTGTGTAAGGGTTGAAAATACCTTACACATGTAGGACAAAGAAAAGTAAATGGAAGGCATCACAATCCTACAAGTATGATAGAGATTATAGTGTTATCATTACAGCTCATAAATGAAGAAAACAGAAGCTTCTAGAGAAGAAGAAATGGAAAGTTCACTTTTTGACATAAGAAAACAGCCTTCTAATGGGCTACAACTGACTAGTTGACTGAAAAAAGATGGGAAAAAGATCACAGACAAATATAAAGAACATTTTTGTAGTTTTTATTTTGGAGTTTCTAATCAGATTGAAAGCAAAAAAAATTATTTTTAGGGGTTCAGAGGTTTGCAAAAATTTTTTTTTGTTTGTTTTTTGTTTTTTTTTTGTGAGTATAAGTAAAGGAACACAACAAATTTATTAACTATGACATAACCTTAAATTCTTTGTCCTGCCAGCAAGTGTGTGGTACTGCCAGGTGTATCGCTTAATTAAAATCACTTTCTTTTTATAGACTTTCTTCTTCCTTACAATAACTTCAAAGACATAGAAGAAATTGCGGCTAAGGATAGCTAGTTCACATTTTGTATTGTTACTTTCTGACTGCATATGTATTGTATACAGTCTCCTAATCTGATTTAGTAGACACCTAAGAGAATACTACTTACTGTAATTGTGCAATTCTAATGAGAGTAATTTTGACAGGAAAAAATATAGAACTGTGTAAGGTCCTGAACTTGCTTGACAATTTTTTTCAAAGGAGGCTTAGATACCTCGATTCCCCTGAGGCAGGCACAAAAGAGAATGGGACAACATTCTCAGGAGGTCAAACAACATACAAGAGACATAACAGGTGAGAGGCAATGTGTTTACAAGACCTCATTCTATTGTGCTTTGCCTTGATTACTGGTGGAGTTCAGTTCTGAGAGGTTTGTTCATTGGCATTCCAAATAAGTTTGCCATTGTTTGAGCCTGAAAAGACAGGTAGAGAGTAGCTAGAGGTACATACTTTTTATGAAAAACTGAAGAGATTTCTTGGGGTTCTGCAGGTGACATAATGAGCACAAAGTGGACAGAAACTAGCAAAAAGTTCGTTACTTTTTCAGAAACCAAGCTAAAAACTCTTTGTGGTCTTTTGGAGCAAATATATTTTGAATATTGCATTTGATATTAGATGCTACATTCCAAAAGATATATTGACAAACTGAATGAAGTTCTGATGACATGAAAAAGGGAAAAAGAAAACCCCCAACAAACCAGAACAAATCCCCTGCCCAC
>JAWWTY010000123.1:54011877-54022337 GCA_035222235.1 Margarornis squamiger
CCCCCCAAACAAAAAAAAAAAAAAAAAAAAACAAAAAAACCAAAAAAACCCCCAAAAAACCCCCAAAAACAAACAAAGCCTTTTAAGTGATGACCCCCTTTCCAATGACCATAAAGGAATTACAGGTTTTCTTTTATAACTGTTTTAACCTGCTCTGTGTTTTGTTCCCAAACAATTCTTTTGATAGCTCCAGAGAAAATTTTTATCCCTGCAGAGCATGGTCCCATGCAGAGACGATAAATGTTACGGACCAGCACATAGATGTATGTCATGTATGAAACATGACAGCAGTATTAGATAGCCTTTTAGAGAGTTTTTGTATCTAATGGCATTGAAATCTACTATTTTAGTGAAAAGATTTGTTATTGGAAATTCTTGACCCCACTTCAGGTGCTTGTTCCTCTCATTAGTGCCAAAAGCTGAACTGATTGATATATGATCTTGCTCAAAATTACATAGCTGAGACTCTTCTGGGAAGGTGAGGCTGCTGAGATAATTATGTATATAAAAAATTAATTTCATCTTTTGGTTTAAGAAGCATAAGGGACAATTTTTGACCATGTGAAATTTGGGGGTAATTTTTGTGATTAAAGAGAGCTTATAAGAAAGTTGTCTTGGTGAAAATTGTCTATATGGGCATCATATAAGAAGGTTGCCTTTATCAGGATCAAAGCATACATTTTATTAATTGGATGAAATTTAGAAACTTTATTTCTATTAATGAAACATAAAACACTAAGGGCTTGTGACATTTATCAATTTTTACAAATTATTATTGAAGTTACTGTAATCCTAAAAGAATTTAATAAAATATTTATAAGGTACTTTTGTGTTACAATTCTGTAGTTTTAGAATTGGTGTAAATGTAAATAAATTGACATATAGCTAACATAATGGAAATCTTGAAATGTATAGTGAAAATATGCATAAAGTAATAAATTGAAGTTAGACACAAATAATACTTTTTCATCTGGCAATAACTTTTTCTTTCTGTTCAGAATGCTATGTATCTTAGTGTAAAAGGAATAAAATTTTGATGCTAAAATGTTGCTTTTTATACATTTTTATTTCCATACCTCTTTCTCTTCCTTTCTTTTTATATAAACCTCTGCCTTTTACATAATTTTTGTTTGTTTGTTTGTTTGTTTGTATGGTGAGAAATAGAGTGGTCTGTTTTAAAAAACGGCAAATGACCTCTCAATCTTTTCTGTGTATGAAGTGTCTCTGTCTTAGATATGAAGTTACTAGTTGTGTGTGATAGTCACTTGGTAGCTTTTGACATATTTCTGAAACCAATATTTTAACCAATATAATATTTGAAATATTATCTGAAACCAATGTCCTAAATATCAAATGGTAGAGGTGACAATTAGGCTTGTAAGTATGTGAGATAGGAATGGACTGTTGAAAAACTGAGAGCAGATTTTTACTCTTTTTTTTTTTTATTGTATTGTCTTTGCAAAGTGTTTTCATGACAACTTTCTCTGCCCTATGATAGAATAAGATAACAGATAATTCAAAAGAGAATGTACTGTGTATAAATAAAAATGTATCAGTCAGCTGGGCATGAGAAGTCAACCTCTTTCTATGGTATTTCTAAGTAACATTGCATTGCATCCTGTACATCTTTCACAGGAGGTGAGCTCACATAGTGGCTATCTAAGAGTTTGCTGTTTAAGCAAAGACTGAAAATGATTTTGTTACTTTCCCCAAAGTCTTTCTTTTTGCCTATTGTCCCTGTAGGCAGCTGCATAATTTTTTTATTTTTTTTTTAAACCTCATAAGTATTTATTTACTAGTAGTTACTAGTAACTCCTCTCCTATTATTTGGCCAAGCTTTGAATTGCGGCCAATCTAATAATTTTTTTCCATGAGAATTCCAGCAGAAGTGGGACATAAACTTATCTTGTGGACACTGACAAGCCTTGGGCTTAAGCTGAGACCTTCGTTGCTTAATGTTCCTTGAACTTGAAGAGTTCCAGTATTATCAAAAGCAGAATTTTGAGTAGTAAACAAACTATGCATTTGGAGTTTCACAGCTGATGTAGCAAAAGTTATTTTGTATTTACACAATGCTATATTGATGCCTGAGCAAAGAAACCTGATGGCACAGTTAAGCTGATTTTGTTTCTGAGTCCAGCTTGACTAGAAACTTGTTTGACTGAATTCTTAAGTTGTGGTAGCATGAAAAAGCTTAAAGGCGCTGATTACTGGAGCTCTTAAGATACCCATAGATCTTAACGACCCTGATCAGCCTCACGTGGGGCTTCCACTCTCACCATCCGCCTTGGGTCCCAGCATCCTCACTTGAGCTGAGGTCTGGTTAACCAGTTTCCTTCTCTGGGGAAGGGCAACTTGTGTGTACCTGTTCTGTTTATGTTTCTGTCACCTGGGTGGACCTTGGATCTATACTGTAGGTAGCTTGTCTCCTGAAGGGATGTCTTATGTTATATCTTGCTTCAAGTCCTTTCTTTGGTCCTGTCTTCTGTTGCTCCTAACTGAATCTCTGGATAGACCCTGTGCCTGGGTCATCTTGTTTTGTCTGGGACTGTTGCTGGACTCCATTATCAGTGCTTGGGAGGAGCACTACCTTATAGATGCACTGGACTCTCTTGGTTTCTCTTTCTTGTGGAAGAGCAACCCTCTGTGTGCTCCCCCATACTGATACAGTGTGGCGATTTTAAGGAAGAAGAAAGTGGGGTGATAATAGTTAAAAAAACAAACAAACAAAAGGAAACAAACAAAACCCCTCCAAAATACCAAAAACCTAATGAAGCCAAAACCAAAAACATTTCATGTCAGACAAGAGAATAAAAAAATCTTGGTGCATAAAGAACTGGTGAACCTTACCTTGCCTGAAAAGTAAGAGATCAATGCACCAGCTGAGGGCAAAGTTGTCTTTTAGTATTCCCTGCTTGTACTACTGAAATTGTTCTGCTGTGTGAAAATGTCAAGATTCACATCAAGTGTCGGGTATTTTTAAGTGTGGGTTTTTAAATTGGGGCCCTGCTGTTATCACTGTTCCTATGGTTTGTCCAGCAACTACTGGTTATTCTCAGTTTTTGCTCTTTCATTTTCCTAGTGCAGATGTAATTTTATACATGTAGTTGAACACTCTTTAGAGACTTAAGTCTTAAAAGTGAAATCATAAAAAAAAAACCCTCAAACAAAAAAAACCCACAGAAAACCAAACACCCCCACCAAAAAAAACCCCACCCCTGAATACTTTAACCACTGAAATACTATTTATTTTTACAGATGGAGAATATTTTCCCTGACAGAGGATTTGAGGGACACCTTTTATGAAGCATTTCATAAGTCTGTTATTCATATGTTCCCAAGAGAATTTAAACCATCAGCTTCCTAGATAAGGAGGTTGTAAGTTGGGCTTCTTACCTTCCTGTGTGCTCTTTGAAGTTGCTTCTGTATAGCAGTCTTTTCCTGTTTTTAAATAAAATTGCATCCTGCAGCAACATAGAACCATTTACACTGAATAATAGTAGTAGCTAAAATGCTGTCTCTCCCAGAATTATTTATTTTTCTAACAAATGATCATTTTCCTAATTGAAAAGCTGTTGGCAGGAAATATCTAACCGGCCCTAACTACATATTCGAAAAGTGAAATGACTAGTGAGTTTTATGGATGTGGAACATTTATACATATAGCAAAAGTAGAAAAGAAAACAAGCAGTGCTCTCTGTTTCAACAAACGTTGGCAAGATCATACTTGATATTTGCAATCAATTAATGTATTCCAGCACAGTGTATTTTTTGATTGTATTACATGTATTCATTTTTATACATCTGTTCATAATTTACACTCCTGACAAAAAATCCTTGCTTTACCACCAACTTAAATCACATATTAACTGCATCTGAATGGATATGGTGCTCTGACACATCCTTTGCTCCCATTTTATTTGTATATTATGGTATTCTATTGTGTTAGAAGCTGATTTTATCTTGAAAGGTATACATCTGTACACTTTAAGGTATACATCATTCTCTAGCAGATACATCAAATTTTACCAACAAACCAAGATAGTTGTATGAAAGTGTTTATAAGTGTATTTCATAATTTATTTTTTTTTTTTTAATTATATATCATGATGCATTTGTAAACACCATTGCCTATCCCAAAATTCTGGGGCCACCATGAAATAATAGAGTCACACTTTTTAGTAGCCTTCAAATAACTGTGTAATTTTGGGGGAAAAAATAGTAGCCCATCAATCGGTGAATGTTATGATTATTAAAGATATTGCTGATTTTGAGACTATCAAAGCAATACAGTTCAGTATAATGTCTGGGCATCTTTACTTGGCACATGAAAAGGACAGGTCTAGTGCCTCTGCGGCCTTAATTTGATCCTCCTGTGTGTATGAATTAGGATAGTATTTTTAGTTATATAGTCACATACAAATTAATAGATTTCCTTGGGGTTTTTTTCTGATAAGACTGCAACATACTTTGTGTGTAGTATTTTAAATTTTTGACTAATAACTGAAATACTCTAGTTCTTGGGTTTCTTTTTCCCTTTAGAAAGCCATATAATTATGATTCTTTTGTTACTTGACTCAACTATTTCTCAGTACAAGCTGTCTTTACAAAACAAAATCACCTCCAGAATAATCTTATAGATTTATTTCAAACACCTGTTGATGTCTCTCTAATTGCTTCTTCAAAGACTGGTAGAATTGAATTTAAACTTGGATTTATTATACTCAAATAATTCTTTTTTAGAAAGTTATTAAAAAAAAAAAAAGGAAATTTTGAGAAACCCACTTTTCAAGTATATTCTGTTTGCTTATAGGAAAGTTTTAATTATTTAGCTTTATATCAATAGTGATTATACTCTAGCAATATTGTCAAGCTTCTGAAAGTGTTTGAAGTCAGAAAATTCTTCTAACAGACACAAAGTAGAGTTTCATATTGGAGAAAAATGTAAGTGTGAGAACATATAAATTAATAAGGAAGGAGGTTAAAGTAAATTAACTGCATCATTTCAGTCCTTGTATAGATAGAATTGGTGGTACAGACTACGAAGGAGTATGTTATCATTAATAGTTTATTAAGCTTAAGCTTACTTACCTTAAATCAATCTTCCTGTAATTACAGTAAAGTTATGCAGTTAAATTGCAAAGACTTTCCAAGAAGTTCAGCTTAATAATGACAGAAAATGGCTATGCAAAGGCAGGTGTTTTTATCTTTCTCTTTTAGTGGATGTGATCAAGGTAAATGCTTCAGTTTCAATTGCTGTCTCATAAGTATTAATTATTTATGCAGTTTAAAGGTTCTTTTCTATTCTTTGATTTGTGCAATAAATTTTAAGGACAGTTCCTTCAGATTTTTGAGTGAAAAACATTTTTCTTTGTAATGCTTTTTGTAAAGAAAAAATTTCTGTTTCAACCTGCATTAGAATTTTTAGGAAACTAATCACAGACCCCGCAAGACCATCCAGAACATTAACTCAGGAAGTGTCCTCTGTAAATGTGGGACTTCTCTAATGTTTGGATTATAAATTTTATTATTTGCCTTAAGGTGTAGCAAGTCCCAGTGGATAACACCATAAAATAAAATGTCCAAGTAACAGGTCTCTCTCTACTACTGTGCTACTTTCTCCTGCTTTGCTCTGTAACACTTAAAAGAACTTCACTTTTAAAGTCCTTTTAAAGTAATTGGTGTAAATGGAGTGCAGCCAAAAATCATGCAATTATGCTATTATTACTTTTGCAAATCTGTATCTTCCTTTGTCTCATGTAATTCTATATCACAGAGTTCTCAAAGTAGCGAAAACACTAGAGAGAAAAATCACAAGGTATCTCCAGATGTTCTGTATCGGTCAGCTATGAGCACCAATATGACTATTTGTGGTTTAATGCCATCATCTCAATTAATATACTTGATACAAGGATAGTTTAATTGAGCTCTCTGAATTAAACTCTTTAGGTGAAATGGAAAACTTAATTTAATTTTTTGATGAGTAATATTTATTCAAAAATGGCTGTAATGGGAGACCACAGAGACCACAGTAAGCATAATACACAGTACATACTTCTGGTAAACATAAATTTTGGCAATGGTAAACATAATATTTGTTTCATGGTTTACAACCTAAAATAAAATCAGATGTGATGAAAGGTACAAATTTAAAATGAGGGATAGATTGCAACAAAGACAGTGCTAATAATAGAACCATAAAAGCTAGGACTTTTTGTATTTTTAAATGACCTTTTTTCTTTTCTAAATTAAGAAAATGGAAAGTGGAAAATCTCCTGTGTCCATTCTACAAACTCTCTGCAGCAAGACAAATTCCTGAGGCTCATCCAGTGGTTCTTCCTTCATAACGAGACAAATGGCCTTTCATTAGTGTATAGCAAATTGTGGGGGAATGCATCTGCCACTCTGAGTATCAGTAAAGTCCTAGTATTTGATAACATATATATAGTATATAGTTCTAGTTCTATATTTGATCAACATAGCCTCTACCTTCATTACAAAGGACTTGTCCCAAAGGGAAGCTACACACATACCTGAACTTACAACATCATGTAAGCAACTTCATTCTGGAAGCGTCACTCAGTTTCTTCTATTACCTTTCAAAGGGATCAGTCTTGCAAAAACATCAATTAGACCTCTCAAAGCCATTTGATAAAGGCTATTGGGTTCCAAGAGAGATTTATATCATATCTATTTAACATATTTACATTATTCTTACAACATAATGATCCTCAGTATAAGGGACTACTCTGTCTGAAGTGATTCTTGGACGTTGCTTATCAAGTCATACTTGAGCACAAGGCCTAAGAAGCTAAAGTGAAATTGTCTTATTCAAAGGCTCTACCTTTTCAGACTTTCACACGTATCTAGTATTTTTCTTCTACTGATTTGGATCACATAATAAAATTTAGAAAACTCAAGTAATGTGGCATCAATGATTTTTTTTTTTTTTTTCTCCTTCAGATAGAAGGAGAAAATTGAAACACTGATACTGAAGAGACTGGTTTTCTTCATATTAAAGTGAAAATCTTGTGGCAGCGTAACACTGCGAGCTGGTTTTTTGTTTGTTTTTGTTTGTTGTTTGTTTGGTTTGGTTTTGTTTTGTTTTGGTTTTTTGTTTTTTGTTTTTTGTTTTTTTTTTTAATCTGGTTAATTAGACATATCTGATGGACTCTGTACACTAGGAAGTGGAAGGTTGGCTATAGTGTAAAGGTCCTGTTAGCACAGTCCATTTGAAAAGACATGAAACTGAGAGCCCTTTCACCGAGGCACATATCTGACTTCTGCTTATAGTATGACAAATAGTGCAAGTCTGAAACTGAATCTCTAGCAAAGCTCAGTGTTAGTTTGCTGACACTTGAATTGTCCTATGCAACTCCTTATTCAAAGACCAAATAAATCACATTTGATGCAAAACAATCACAGATTATTATTATTATTATTATTATTATTATTATTATTATTATTTACTCTTTATTTGCCTGAAACTTTTTGTGTTCCTGTAGACTTTCCACTGGATATACTTGCATGAACACTCGATTCCAGGATTTCTGACTTAACAAAGTCTTGCACTTCATTCTGGGTAGTTTTTTGCAGCTACTGTGTGTGCCCTGATTGCACTGGCAGGGTCTGCAGACTGCTGTGCAGCCCTTCAGAAGGACCTTGAATGATTGGAGAGATGGACAAAGAAACACTGTCTGAAATTCAACAAAAGCAAGTGCAGGGTCCTGCACCTGGGAAAGAATAACCCCATGCACTGGGATAGGCTCGGGACTGACCTGCTGGAAAGCAGCTCTGCAGAGAAGGACTTTGGGATCCTGGTGGACAACAAGGTGTCCATGAGCCAGCAGTGTGCCCTTGTGGCCAAGAGGACCAATGGTACCCTGGGGTGCATTAGGAAGAGAATTGCCAGCAGTTTGAGGGCGGTGATCCTGCCCCTCTACTCAGCCTTGGTGTGGTACCTCTGGAATGGTGTGTCCAGGTCTGGGCTCCTCAAGACGAGAGAGATGGATGTTCTGGAGTGGGTCCAACAGGGGCTACAAAGATTATTAGGGGAATGGAGCATCTCTCTTTTTAGGACAAGCTGAGAGAGTTGTGACTGTTCAGTCTCAAGAAGAGATAGAATCAGGGAATATGCAGAGTTGGAAGGAACCCACGGGAATCATCGAGTCCAAGTCCTGGCCCTGCACAGGACCTTCCCCAAGAATCACATTATGTGCCCAAGTGTTGTCCAAATGTTTCTTGAACTCTGTCAGGCTCCCTGGGGAGCCTGTTCCAGTGCCCAACAGGCACTTCTTTGGGTGAAGAACCTTTTTTGAATATAGGGCCTAAAACTCCCCTGACACAAGTTCAGGCCATTCCCTCGGATCCAGTGTCTCTGGTCACTACAGAGAATAGAAACTATCCCAAGAAACCTCTTTCATGGTCCTCATAAAGACAGTGATAAAACTGTTTTGAAAAGCAGACAAAGTAGTCTTCAGATCCTTCAATGATATTTTGAAAATGAGTTTGTGTGACTTGTGAAACACAAATCCTTTCTGTCTTGTTTTTCCTGTCAAAGTTATCATCCTAAACCACTTAGAAAGCTGCAACTCTTGTTTATGCTAAATGTTCCATATTAATTTAGTCAACTAATGAAATCTGAGTGATCTGTTTGATATCTGCACTACAGATCTCTGTTGAGGTACAAGACTAACCTATTTATTCTAATGATATAAGATTCACTATTCCCAAATCAGGGGTGACAATATTTAGAAATTTTAATATTCTGTGAATATTTCTACAAATGGGAAAATTTCCATTCATATGTTAATGTTATTTTTAAAACTGGCAGATTTCTATCAAGCACAAAGGTGTGGGGGAAGTAAAACCACATAAATATCTAAGCTTGAAGAAATTGTTAAAAGCTCTTCCTGGGACACTCCCACCCCTACTGTGCGATCAAATCTGCCAGCAACAGGTACAGTGTTGCCCTTCTAGAGGTTCCCGTCTAGCAGATCAGGCTGCCAGCTGGAGAGATATTGTGGGAAACCCCTGGTGAGCAAGTGCAGTATTTTATAATATCTTTCCAGCTGGCAGCCTGCCTAGGATGGTATTTTTGTGCACTCTTCAAAACACTTTAAGAAGTTTATTAAGATTGCAGGCAGCAACCATGACAACTAGTAGGAACTAGTTGTGCACTAGAAAAGCATATATACAAATAAATATATATTGTGGGAATACACAGGTCAATCCAATTCTCTGTTGTAATTTCAATATGTATTGAATAAGGTGGTAGCTGGAATCTGAGCACTATGGCCTAATCCAGATGGGAAGGCTAATGGAACAAAGCCTTACACTATTTTTGTACTCGTTTGTGTGTATCAGGTGACATGTTTTGTGGTGCAGGATCCTAAAGTTATGTTCCTAGTCATACATATGAACTGAAGAAGCGTCAGTTAACACTTAAGGAAAAACCTTATCATAAATGATATCTTAATGAACTCCTATTAGCATAGGAATAATTTTGTATTTACTGAAAACTAAGAGCTCGATAAACCGGGTCTTCTGGCAGTATGTTGTTATCAGTACCCTGCTCTGCATGCAGTAGTCAGATCCTGTAGAGCTATGTCCTCTTAATGAGAGCAGCACCTGTGCTCTGGTCACCTTTTCAGTGCTCATCATTCCTTGTGGAGCAGCCCTGCTTTTGCTGCTACCTAATACACACACAAAAATCATCCTAACAAGTCATGACAGAAAAAACTAAGTAAACAGCAAAAGCAAACCCAAATCATGGCTGAAAGAAATGAGTTGAAGTAAAAAGCAGAAAATCAAAATATGGCCAAGCCAAAACAAATAAAAAGTAAATTGGGGATAAAGAGTGATAAGAATATATAAGTTCTTTTTATTTTTTTATTGTTATTTTCAGTATCATTTATAGGAAAAAAGTCTTTAGCAAAACCCAAATGAAACCAAAAATCTAACAAACTCAAGCAAGGGAAATTGAAACAAAAAGGTCTAATTTAAACATGTAAAAAAATAATAAAAAAAAAAAAAATTCTCACATGAATCACTTTTTTTTTTTCTACCAGTGATTTTAACCATCACAATTTTAAACAGTCTATTGAAAAAAATCTGGTTTGAGTAGACAGTAACCTGGACAAAACTGCTTACCTGGATAAACTAGTGAAAAAGGTAATTAATTTGAGGTAACCTGATTTTAATCCCATTCTTAAACATGGTCTGATACCTAAAATGGAAGAAAACTTTCTAGACAATATTAATATAGATAAAATAGAGAGCAGCTCCTTTCAAGTACTTTAGAGTCATCACCACCATGGCTAGGCTTTGTGAACAAAGATTTGCAAGGGCTCTACCCATGCTTTCTACAAGCACGCTGGTGGGTAAAAAGGCCAATGCGAGATAGGCAAGTCCAACTGCAAAAGGCACAGTGGAAAGTCTCCATCAGCACTACTGGAGAG
>JAWWTY010000123.1:54022437-54073551 GCA_035222235.1 Margarornis squamiger
CAATGAGCTCATGAAACTTAGCATGGAGTGCTTGGTTTCCATGCTTCCAGACTTCGGGTGGGATTCCATCAACCCCACCTTTTCTAGGCCCCTCTCCATGTGGAGCAAGCAGTGCTATCCTTGAAAAAGGCTGCTTGGTCATTCAGGATGCTGCCGAACCAGACTGTCATCTCTGGGTCAGTCTCGAGGGACCAATGTCCTGAGCCGCCTGCATGCAGGGTTGGGGCTGCAGCTTCCAGTGCACCTTATCACCTGCTGTTTTGTCCCTCACCTGTTGCTACAGGGCTTTGTGAGTGTGGGAAGATCCCTAGAGTCTGCATAATGGATTTTTTAGGTGAGGCGCAGCGTGTGCAGAACTGGCCCCACCGTTTACTCCTAAGGTGGTTCATTGGCCAGGGCCAAGAGAGCTTGGACAGTGACAGCGAAGTCCTCAGGACACAGGTTTGGTTAGAGTGTCCTTCTCTTAGAGGGATGGCCTTCCAGGGTTAAGTGAGCTCCATCTGCCCAGGTTTGGAGTTAGAGTTGTCCTTCTCCTAGGATGATTGCTGGGGGGGCTAGCGAGCCCAATCTACCCATTGGCACACTTTGTCTGACCCTTCAGTTGAGACCTAATTAGCATGGGAGATCCTACTGGAGGCATGTACCACCTCCAGCACAGCTCACAACCTCATAAGGGCATGCACGCTTCTCCCCTGCAACAAGGGGGTGTCCATGGAGAAGACTTTAGAGTACACTGAGTATAGAAGTGCATGATACAGTATGACTCCTACAAATTTATAACATTAACTAATATCATATCTAATGATTACATCTAGCCTGAGAATTGTCAGTCCCCAGAACCTCCCCCAGGTCTGCCCCTTGGCACAGCTCCCCAGAACTGAGTCGGGGGAGCCATCTTCATCTTCACATCACATGCCTTCTTTGAAGCTTCTCCAAGATTTCTGGGCCTTCTGCCTTGAATAGGATGATGTCTTATTATGTCCTTTTAAGTATGTGTCCCAACAAGATGTCTTTGTTAAAATCTTTTTCCTTGAAAAGAACATTAAACAAAACTTCTAAAATTTGGAGAATTTGATATAGATCATGAGAAAGGGATTTAGTGACTGTTTACTGCTATTTCAAAGTGTTAGAAACTATACAGCTATATTAAAAATCTGTATGCTACAAATCTTAAGAATCTTAAGGTAGCAGATCCACTTTTTTAAGAACTGGGTTTTCATTTTTATATTTTTGCATAATATTTGTAGTATGCTCTAGTACAATGGTAAGTAAGTAAACCTTATAGAAGCAGAGAAGAATTTGTTTTAAGGTTTTACTCCTCCCCTCACCACTATTAGAAAAATGCACTCTCATTTGTTTTACTGATGCTCTAGAGAAGAAGGGGAAAAATGAAGTATGATTTTAGCTACAGTCTATTTTAGCTAACTAGACTGAGAAATTCTAGAACTACCCATTTCCTAGTATAGAGTCAGACTAAGTACAAAACAGCAATGGTACTTTCTGAGATTCATTTGTTGCCTTGTATAACTTTGGAAACAAGGACACAGTGCTCTACGTCATAGCCACACTCTAATTGTTGGGGCAAGACCAAATACAAATATTGTATCTCATTTGGAAAGTTCAAAACTAAATACTTACCTTTTGTTCTCAAAAGCCTGTATAGATTTCTTCTGGACTGTTTATATTCTGTCAACTGTCAGAGTGGAGAAAAGATTCTCTGTATAAAGAGACTTAGGATCCAAGTGTTCTATACTAGAAACAACAAATTGTTTAAATCTGTTTTAAAGATCTTGCTTCCAAGAAAACAGATGTTCCATTTTCCCCTTTAAGTGTTCTTCTTGCAAGAAAAACTGTTACAGACCACTCAGAAAATAAATGGCTGTCCTATGAGAGACAGCTGAGAATTGAAAAAGGAATGGCTCTTAAGACTTGTTAAGTTCACAGTCTACTACCTGTTTCCTGCAAATAGTTAATTAAAAAAATAAAAAATAATAAAAAAAGAAAACTCAAAATGTTTTGATAATACCAAAACAATGGCTGTATTGGGAGTGTGGTTGGGAATATGTTTGTGTTCTAATTAATATCATTAGTACTATAGAGTAAGCAGTGATAAAAGCAAGTGAACTAAGAAGCAGGTGAAATTAGCTCTATTAAAAAAAAAAAAAAATCAACAAAAACCAGTAAAGTGTAAAAAATGAATGGAGTTTGACAAAAAATTTAACAGTAGCAAGTACATTACATAGGGCAATAGCCTTTTCCTTGGATTGTTTGCTAAAACTTACTGACAACATTCTGTTCTTAGATATGTCCCTGTAACTCATTGGCTTCTGTCCTTGTGACTGCCACAGAGAGTTTTAGTTGCATCAGCATTTCTTATAATGATCTTACAGTCTTGTTCCATCTGAAGCACATATCACTTGGGACCAGACTGCTCATTGCTTTGGCTTCTGTATTCATTTATACCATTGCAAAACGGGTTAAAAATGTTACCTTTCTCATTTTCTGGGCAATGATGAAGTGGGTCTCTTACTAGAATTGGGGGAGAGGAAGGAAGAGGAAAAATATCTAAGCTGTTGTATGAACAAGCATTTCAGAAAACTGTTTCTCCATTTTTTTCATTTTTTTAGTAGATTCTAACAAGCCATTAAGAAAATAAATTTTCATCTACATATATATTTATGAATAGTAATCGATATTTACAGAAGTTTTGCTAGCCTGATATACTAACATTGAGCTCCAGCTTCTAGCTAAAATAAAGTAAGAATATCCCTCCAGGCAGTAGGAACATGTGTAGGCAGAACCATTTATTGGAAAACATATCCTTTGTAGTCTTGTATAAAAGTTTTATTTGATATCAGGATTTCTACAAAAAAGTTATACTTTGTTATGCAAAAAAAAAAAGGGACAGATGATGACTAAGTTAAAGAAAAAATAAAGGAATTGAAATTACCATTTTGGAGTTTTAAGTAACCCATTTAAATAGTACACAAAGTTATTCAGAATTCTGGAATATGTGGGAATGAGTTTGCCTTTGTTATATTCTTCATTTGTAGATAAATATTCTGTATATTGAACATGTGGAGGAGTCATGCAGTAGCTGAGTTACTCATGCAAGGCCATGTAAGGAAAGTATGATTAAGCAAGGAAAGGATGCAGATTTTCTATGATATAGGCAATAAACAACCTTCCTGCTTGCTAAAAATGAAGAAAGCTTCCTCCAGCTTTTTTTTGTTTCTTTAGAATTTTCCTTTCTGCAAGTTTCTCCTGCTTGTCTGATTGGGGCCTCAATAAAAGCAGCTCTGTGAAAGCAAGAAAAATACAAGAAGGGAATTATTTAGGGTTAATGCCTTGGACCTTTTGTGAGTCAGCACCCTGTTCAGTGCTGGTAGAAGCTTGTTCTGCATGCTGCAGCGCCATTGAAGACATTGGGATTTAGTACTTTAGATTTCTACTCAGGAACTCACAAGACTCTAAGACATCCCCAACTAAATCCTTAGCCAACATTTGCTGTTAGTTTCCTGTTCTTCTGAATATGTTTGTGACTATAGCCAAGCCAATATTCAATATTAGATGGTGGAATCTGCCAGCTAGGCATTCTTCATACCATTACTGTGCTCAGAAATGTCATAGTGAGTAAAGTCTTCTGCAACTGATAATCGTTCTCTCATTAATTTTTTAAAAATTTTATGTTTTATTTGAAGTAAATTACAACGGTACCAGATTATCTGATCAGCAAAAAAATTGCATCTATTACATGGTTTGTAATAGAATATCAGATCACTACATATGTCTAGAAGAGAACATGCCTTAAAGTTTTATAAGTATCATTATAACAGCTTGAAGATTGTCATTGTTGACAACATATTCCCTGTTCCTTTTGGTAATTTAGAGCATTTTAATATATTAAGGGTCAGATATAGTCACTGGTTCAAACATAAAAGATACCACCAGGTAGATCTTCAGAACAAGAAATATTTCTGGTCCTTGGCAGGATTTTACACAGCAACAGCAGGGTTCCCCTTGCAGCTTCTGTGATCATGTTGACTTGTTGTCAGCTGGCATTTGCTAGTAATGGGCTCCTACATTGGCTCTGGGGTGAGCCACAAGCCTCTTTAAATAACCCCATGCTTGAAAAAACAAGTCATTGCTGAGGTACATCAGACACATACCTCTCCGATCATTGAGCTTGTTGATAACCTAGCTGTTCTTTTGTCCAGTTAGGTGCATGAGAAGGTCCTCTGTGTTTTTCCCATTTCTCCCACTCTTTACTGAGCAATTAACCTAAAATGTTAGAATCTATGTGGGAAATAATTATTATATCAACAGAGGAGATCATTAACAAGCTTAGCTGAAGGAAAGGCTCTACATACTAAAGGAAAAAGCTTTGTACCAAGGGCTGTAGGGCATGGTGCTAAAAAGCTGAAGTAAAAAACCCCCAAATGTTAAAATTAATCTAAAGAAAGTTTACCAGACTCAAGTATAAGGAAATGTAGCTTTAAAAAAAAAAAAAAAAAAGTCCTTTTTGGTCTGCAGTCTGTGAAAAAATAAGCTAGCAAAATTCAGTGAACCATTTAAAACTGTGCTAGCAAAAAGTCATCAAAAAAGTTGTAAGAAACATGTCTAGATGTCTACAAAGAAAGAAAAACTGGAAAAATAAATAAATTGATGTGTGTACCCTACTAGCACAGAGACTAGGGAGAATGGCATTGACTCTATACATAGCTAATACATGAAGAACAGAGGAATGTCAGCAGAATGACCAGCAGGCCATGAACAGAGGGTAAACCAAAAATTTGTTCTCACCAAGGCATAGTTTTGGGACCACTCCAACGGTTGGGGTTCAAAGGGAGCTTAACGATCATACCACTTCAAACACCTGTCATATGCAGGGAATCTTTCACTAGACCAAGGATGGTCAATGCACCATCCAACCTGGTCTTGAACACTTCCAGGCATGGGGAGTCCACAGCATCTCTGGGCAACCCATTCCACAGCCTCACAACACTCACAATAAAGAATTTCTTCCTAATGCCTTCCCTGGAGCCTTCTCTTATATACAAGCTGAACAAACCTAATTGTCTCAGCATGTCTTCATAGGAGAGATGTACCAGCCCTGTGATCAACTTAGTGTCTCTCTACTGGACTTGTTTCAACTTGTTTTCTACAAATCAGTTAAATCTTACCTGCTGAATTGAGGATTAGTGTTTTATACTTTTTGAAATAAGATATCCCCAGCTTTCTGATAGATACAATTATCCAGAAAAGCACTAACACTTAACTTTAAAGCATGCCTTTTTAAAATACCATGAACATATATTAAGTACATTTATATTCATAATAGTCATGGCATATAGTGTATGTTTTGAGGCATTTTAATTGTTCTGCATAACATTTTAAAAATGTTTCTTCTAGATTGTGACGTGAAGTTGCATCAACAGGAGTTTGGTGAGCCTTACATGCAGAAAACAAAACTGATAATGAATAGTGTGCTTCACAGTAAGTAAATGCCAGCTTTTTCAGGATTTTCATATATGCAGGCATATGTTCTTGAGCACATATAATATTTGGCAACGTTCAATTACACAAATAGTTTCTTCTTACAAGTCTTCTAGCAGATTGCTGGTGTTCTAAACCTGCAAAATATACATATCAACATGAAACTCAAGTGAATCCTTTCCCTGTTCCCTGGGTTTACTATTGCTTTTTCACCTGAGTAATTGTTAGAAGAAAAAAAAAGGTGCAAAAGAATATTTTTCCTAAGGAAAATGTCAAATAATCCAAACTTCAGACTCTCTCCTCATTCTCATGAGTATTACACTTTTGAAAATGCTTTCCTAATGTTTTCTATTGTGATCTGTGACGACAATAGAACTTGGACAAGGTCATGAAAAAACTGCTAGAAATAATACAGTGCGGTATGTTCTAACTAATTGCATTACAATTATGTTACTTATATGAAAAATCTCAAGCTTTTTTGGTGGTTTGCTCTGATTTTTTTTTCCATTATAAAAATGTTCAAATGATCGTTTGTTTCCTTTAAAAACCATGATTGGACTCTAGAAAGCTATTGTGTTGACATCTGAAGACCATTAAAGATTGTTTTAGCCTAGATTTTATTTAGCTAGTATGCTAAAGGCAGTCATCAGAGCTCTTAATCTCATAAAGACCTTTCTTCACACTTACATGTAGAAAAGGAAATTTAATTTAGTCCTGTGAACTGCATAAAATTTGTGGAAAGGAAGGGGAATTTTTAGAAGTTGTATATTTGTTAAATTCAATTACTCTTGCAAAACTTTTTAATGTCTGAAGTACTGTGAAATCATGAGGTATCCCTGTAGTTATTCTGCTATCTATTGTTGGTGTTCTTTTTTAATTCTGTACTTAGGTCAAAACTTCCCTCTTTCCTCTTCCCCTTTCATTCCTGCTTTGCTCCCTTTTTTTTTTTTTTTTTTTTTTTTTAGTGGAATAAGACCTATGATAGCTTAGAAATTAAAAAGTCTGTAGCATCAGTACAGTCATGAACTTGAAAGATTATGACTTAAAATCTGAATTGCTGCATAAAATGAATGTTTTTAGACCATTCTTGAAAGCCTAACCTGACCAGTTTCACATGCACGATTCTACATTCAGTTTCCTAAGAATAACTCTAAAGTAACTATCTACGTTGATACATTGAATCTTAATAGCTTAAAAAATCAGAATTTGAAATCCAAATTTTTTATTATTGTCATTAATGAATAAAGTAAAGAAGCTGAAGATGATAGGAAGCTTGCTTTACTGGTTCAGAGTCCCTTTTGTGTTCCTTTGTGCTTGGAGGGATTTTTGCACATACTTACAATTAATTGTTCATTATCTCTTGTACTAGATAAGCCTTTCTATAAGAAGAAACACAGAACAAAATAAATATCAGGTTAGTAGTTGGGCTCTGACTAAGCTAGATGGGAAAGTCACCTAAATGGAAGATGTACCTTACTGTATATTTTTCTGAACATCAGGCAACAATAACATCTAATTTTTTTAGATACTTTGCACTGAATGTTTAAATTAGATTTTTTAAATGATAGTTAACTATTTGGGGTACTTATTAGTGATAACACTTCATCAGCTATTCCCTTAAGGTACTTAATTGGTGTCTGGATGAAAGCATCAGTACTTAGGTTGACCTTTATTTAAATTAAAAGCTGTTTTCTGTGAGCAAAGGAACTGTGCAGTTGTTTCTGTTACAGCATGAGGTGTTCTGATGCATTTAACACATTCGAACTTGACAAAGTTCAGAACTACCTAGGGATAATGTCCTTTCAAAACTTTTCCCAGGACTAAATAGCAATTACAAAATGAAGTAAAATGTGAAAAATACTCCTGTTATACCTTTTTAGGGGAAAAAAAAATCATACTGAGATGTTTAAAATAAAGGGTTTGCTTTATTTTGGATTAAAATTTTAGTTTTTTTTTTGTATTGAACCTTGAAAATCCAGCATTCTTTCAAGAACAGTGTGAAAATGAGTCACCTCCTTTAGAGTGGTGCACATGAAAAACATTTTTGCAACTTTCCTATTTTTTATCTTACAGTTCAGTTTGTGGACACAACTTTTTAAAATCAGCTACTCTCTCCCTTTTAGAAGGTGATTATAAAAGTGAAAGCAACCTGCCTACTTTGCTTGTCTTCCCACAAAACCAGCAAACAGTAATATAAGTAGACAATTGCCACCAGAAATAGAAAACAGAAAAAAGGCATTCAGCTCCAAAAATTTTTTTTTTTTCATGTAACTGGAAGTCTTCTTGGGCATGTTTTGAACAACAGCAAACTTCTGTAATATATAGTGTAGAATGATATTTATAGACACAGTAATAATAATATATATATAAAATTAAAATTAGTAAATGTTTACCACTAAACTGTTTCCACTCATTCTTTTTAGATGTTTACTTTTGTTTATGACTGCATGATGCACAGTATTTAAATTGTAAGAACATTATGATATGTAGGTGTTATACAACTACCTGTCTTTTACTTTTCAGACAGTATATCCTTTACTGTCAGAATGACTTGATACCTGGATAGAATAAGATGATGTCTCAAATTGAGTAAAAACTTAAAATGTGATGAAGGATAAAAAGAGGATTCATTTTCAGAAAGTCGTCAATACTGCCTCATTATTGATCTAGGACATCTAATCACAGGTCATTAAGTCAACGAAGCACCTCACGGTCACCCTTGCCTTTTTCCTTATCCACCTACAATTTCCTTTTGTGTTAAGAAATTCAAAAGGCAAATATGAAAGGCTAAATGAGCAAGGCAACAGATAACTGGATTTATCAGAGCAAAAACTGTGAAGGTCTGAGAAACTGAGGAGCTTTTTAGTTATGAGGTATCAGCAAGTAATTGAGAGCAAGTCAGGCCTTTTGTCACTGTAAAGTTTCAGATTCATACAGAACTTTGTTTAGACTGTCTTTTCCAGATATGTTTGCTAGTTAGGGTTGAGTTGATGCTGAGTATGAATCATACTGTACTTTAACAAATATGAGAGGGCTTATTTGACAGAAATCATTAGTGAAGCAGCAGTTAAATTGGAGAACATGCTGAGGTTTCAAAAGGCAGTAGAGTAGAGTGGGCACTCTCTTCTTATAGTCTACTTTCAGCTTCCCAGAAAAATGCTGTGACACAGAAATTCTATTGCAGATAAGAAGTGGAATTTTTCTAATTTGGTATACAGATGGTGATAACACAAGCTGTCCAGAATGTTATTACATGGTCTTTAAGGTGATGTTTGTTCTCTGAGAAAATACAGATTTAATGTGGATTTCACCCAGCTATACTATAATATAATCAGATAAATCCCAATATCACAGTAAAACAGACAAAGAAAGAAATCTCAGAAAAATGTCTAGAACACACTAAAGAGGCCAAAAAGTGTGAAGAATGCTTAGTTTATTTGCTTTTCCTCTGACTAATTTTACCAAGCTGTACACTTGCATTCAAAGTGTGATTTGCAAAGAAGTTTTGTTCTCTTCTTCTTGTCAAAGACATTCCATTAACCTGAATATTTCATATTCACTAGTCTTTTTTTTTTTTTTTCTTGTGTTGACATTTTCTATTTTTCTGGAGTATTAGAGCCTTTTGCTCTAAGAATTGACCGAACCAGTGTCATTTCTGCTGAAACACTGAGGCAGGGAAGAAGAAAAATCAAATAGATAGAAATACTGAACAAAGGCTCCTCATCTCTCTCAGCTTTCACCTGGATTAGAATCAGTTATAATGTAGAAGGTAAAAAAAGCTTGAAATTTAAACATAAATCATAAATAAAGCATAAGCAGAAGGTTGTACCAGAAAGAAAAGCATAGTAAGGCAATTTCAAAATGCTAAGAACCTTATTAAACTAACAAGGCTGGGACAGGTTCAGTGCATTAAGAACTTGTATAAATCTGGAAGTAGCCATGCTAAACTGGAACACAGGATGTGATTTCAGGATCTCTGTAAGCTGGGCCTAGAAATGAAGTAACTTGAGTCTTTACTAAATATATGAAATCTCTGAATCTTGTTTGGTAGGATGAAGTAAGAGTTCATTCTTTGGCAGGATGCTCAAGTCATTAGGTTTCATCATCAGGCACAACAATCAGAACAGTACTGATGTAGGACCCAACAATCTGAAGTAGCATTGGAAAAGAACCAAAGACAGAATATGTTGAAAACCAAAAGATAAATATAAAAAAGAAACTTAAGAGCTGAAGCAAATTATGAAATTTCTTTTAGTGATATGTCAATGAATGGTGATGTGCACATTGACCCCCAACTCACACCTGGCTACAAAAGTTTTTACAATGAAACACTGAATGTGACTGTTTAAGTACTAATATAGGAAATTTGTGAAATCACTTAAGCCATTCTTTACCCAGCTGGAGAACAGAAACATGGATAGATTTGTTTCTGGTGGACTGTGATCACACAGGTTGGACAATTGTCAATCAAGGAGACAGAAACTGTTGCTTCTTGTATTATTTATGGTATTATTTTCCTTTTTGAAAAAAAAAAATTACATGATCCCTATGATAGTAAAGACATAATAAAGCAAGAGATTCCTTTATTTTATTTTATTTTATTTTATTTTATTTTATTTTATTTTATTTTATTTTATATGAAACTACGTCTAATAGACCTTCATAGGTAAAAAGTATGAACAATTCACTTTTACAAAGTCTTTGGCATTATAGCTTCTATTTATTTTTATGTGGCTGACTATATTTAAAATAAAGCTGATGTTTCCAAAGTCTTTTACTACTTATTTCTTTAATACTGCATATGCAGTAAACTTTCACTGGTCTTGCAATATGACCCAATTTGTGAATTATTATTCATAGAATATGAGACTGTTTGTATGGTCATTTTCTCTCAAAAACATAACCTCATTAGTGGCTGAGGGAAATTTCAGGTATAGTATTAGTCTCAAAAGTAAGCTTTCCAATAGCTTGTTTTCAGGTAATATGGTATCCAATTATTTATAGACTTACATCCTATTTAAGAGCACCTTCTCTGGCAAGGTCTTCTGAATTATGTATTTTAATTTATAGAATCATAGAATGGTTTGGGTTGGAAGGGAACCTTAAAGATCACCTAGTTCCAACCTCCCTGCTCAGGGTTACTCAGAGCCCCACCTACCATGGCCTCGAACAGTTTCAGGAATGGAGTATCCACAGCTTTTCTGGGAACGTGCTCAGTGCCTCACCACTCTCACAGTTAAGAATTTTTTCCTAATATCTAAACTAAACCTACTCTTACCAATTCTTTGATTGCAAAATTCTTGCACTGGCATGTAAGATATTTTGAGGTTTTTTAGTTTGTATTTTAGATTATTTGAAGTAGTTTAATATTTCAGCTTTTTTTTTTTTTTTTTTTTTGCAGATGAAGGGCAAAATTTATTGCTATTAGAATATTAATATAAGCTCATCTCAAGGTATTCATTGCTGTATGAATTATATGAAAACCCTCAGTTCAATAAATAGGTTTTTTTTTCTTTCTAAAACTGTTGGAGCCAAGCTGATACACAAAGCATGAGGTGAGAGGTTTAAAAGCAGGCAATACTAATTTTGAATGTATTATTTGCTTCCATATGTACATTTCTTTATATTATTCTTAAAAATATTATTTTAAGCTTTTATCATGGCAAAGTTCTTCTCTAAACAAATTAATATGATGAGAAGATTTTAAAGAACAGTCTGAAAAAGTTATACAGAAAAAATGGTAAAATGAAATATCATATAATGATTGCACTGAACCAAATTTTTAAGCACAGGTGCATCAGCTAAGGTCTAGAAATGGAAGAAACTACATAAGTTTAATAATCAGATTGTCTTTATGTAACTATGACTGAAATTAAATGCCTACATTTCAATAAGAAGTTTGAGGTTAAAATACTTGTGTTAATTTTTGGAACATATATTTTCAAAAGCTACTTGTCTCCCATTTTTCCTTCTAATCAAAATTATCTTAAAGGCAATGCTGTAAGTACTCAGGCCAAAACTGAGCTCTTCTAGAAAGTCTTGCCCTAACATTAACCTATTAAATTACCATACAAGTGAGTGTATTGTAGAATAAAAGCAATTTTTTATTAATACTGTAATTAGATGTTTTTGTTTACTTTCATGTCGCTATTTTTTAAGTACTTGATACACAATTAAGAGTAGTTAAATATTTATGGTCCTTTCTAATCTATTGCATTTTAAGAATGCATCTACTGAATATAAAAATGACATATTCCTAAAAGGCAGATGTTTCATTAAATGCAAAACATTTTTTTCTTCTTAAAAGCATATTTTAAGCTTAAATTTATTAAACATTTTCTTGAAACTGTCTGTGGAAGACACAGAACAAATAAAGACTAATCAAGCTGTCACATTTGTTAAATATTTGACAGTGGTTGCTGAGTGCCTAAATTTTAATTAACTGCACATGTTTTGAAAGCTTTGCTATGTTTTTTTCTCTCACTCAAGAGCTATTCTGTGATAGAGTAGGTTGTTTGTAATATCTAATTGAGAAACACAGAATTCAAGCTGTGTGTAGGTGATACATGAATTTTTCACCCCTGCTGACAACCACATTGGCTTCTGTGTAATTCTTTAAACTGATTCAATCAAACTCATGCTGTTTATGCTTTTAATTGATTGAATTAAAACATCATTTTGAACACTTAATCATTCCATTAGGCAGGACTGTGTTTGCCTATTCTGTGCTCAATCCAGCACAAAATAAGCACAGACTTCTTATGCACAAGGGATAAGAAAACTCATTTCTCGGTGTTACACACCAGATCAGTGATTATTGGGTCAGAACCACCTTGTGGAGGTGCGTGTGTGTGTGTCACGGGAGGGGACCAGCCCTTCAGCACAGTGTCCACATGGTCAGCCAGGATGGCCACCAAGGTTTGCCACATGGCATGAAGGCAGCATGGGAGGGTCTGTCAGACAATAAGGTCCCTCTGACAACTTGCCCACACCACACCCCCTGAAGCCTCTGATTGTCTGTAGCACCCTGACTTTGGGCTGGGGTGGGGGTGTGTGTGCAGCGAGTGGTCAGTGAACCAAAGGATGAGCCAAAGCTCCAGCCTGGAAGGAGCGGCCACAGTGACCAGAACACATAACAAGACAGCACAAGGTCTCCACTGGGGGGCGTGGCCTGTTCTCTTTGAGTCCATCAGCATTCTAAGTGGTAAGTATATTCTTTCTCCCCTCTTTTTCATTCTTTATTATTTATTCTCTTTATCTCACTTCCTTTATTCTTTTCTTCCTCTGTAAATTATGGGTGCCTCACTCTAAGTGGCACGGAGTTTGTGTCTGCTGAGTGTAACAAAGGCTCTCTATAGCAATGTTTGCTAATCCTGGTAACCTTTTGTAATGCTTTTGTGAAGTTGCATGTTATCTCTATAAAACCCCTTTTTGCCAAAGTGCCTCTACTCTCACCAAATTAAAAGAAATCTCTTAGAGAAAAATGTGTGGTTATTCTTTGGATGTTAACTCAGGGTACCAAAGAACCAATGGCTTTACAAGTGTTCATGTGAGCGAAAACTCTTGGAGCCTAAAGTTAAGATGCACACCTGGTAAAGTTGGGCCCAGTTGTAACACATGATCTCTCAACCACCCTGGTTTGGTAGCCTCATGCTCTAGGAGTACTGTACCTGTGAAATATTATGAGGACTATTCTGTTTTGGTAAACTGGGTGTGTGCATTGACTATCAACTCAGAATGAACTGGTTAATAAGCCTTTCTTATTCCATTATATTTCTGCTCTTCCTATATTCTTTCTTCCATCTTAACTGTTTTTTTAATGTAGCTCCTTCACAAAGCTGAGTTTTTGCCATTGTTGTGCATTAAAAAATAACCCAATTATGATTTTATAATGCTGCTTTTTGCATATTTCCATACAGTATAGCATCCATAAATCTTTTCATTTGTCTAAAATGGTTCCGTAAGCATGTTTTAAAATACTGACTACCTGGATTTTGATAAAAAACTCTTGATGAGTTGTAGAGATCTGTGTCAAAAAATTTTGTGGGAGGCATTGAAGGTGCCACATGCATTTTCACCCATATACTTTCCCTTAAGTCCTCATCAATGCTTCTTATATTCAAAATTCTCAGAAGCTTAAAATATTATCCATGCACAAAATTCTTCTGGTTTTATCCAAATACTGATACCATTTTTCGAATGAAAATTTTATTGGCTTAGGAGAGGCTTTATTCTGTTCTGAGATGGTAAGGAACTTTTACTATGTCTTTACTCTAAAGATTCACTTTCTCATGAGTTCTATGCTTGATACCTCTCAATGATATCAAATGTGCTTACAATGTTAATTTTCTAGTTTCACTCCTGAAATCACCACCTGAGTGTCAGACTCAAGCTGTGTTCTTCTCTTTGTATCTGTCATCACTGCTAATAAGGATTTGCATGCCAAATTAGGCCTTTGGCTACAGATTAAATTCTATTACATTGGTATTATGTCCTCAGTGATAACTCCGTAACTTCATAGACTTCATTTTGGTGGTACACCTGTAACTAAATAGATTTTAAACCTGATTCAAGGATAATTGAAAACAATGTATCTTTATACTGACTTCAATACACTTTAAATAAGACCCATTACTTTAAAACTCTGTTAATGAAGCTGCAAGAAGGATTAATACCATTCTGTCTCTCTTAGCTATGTTGGTTAATGACAACAATAAAAAATATTACTGCTTCTATTTTAAGAAAAGAAATTTTAAACAAGTGTGTGAATTCATAAATGAAAATAATAGTGTCTTACAAATTTACCCCTAAGAGCAATGTAGTAGAGAGGTACACAGAAAGATCAGTGTTTTGAAAAAAAGGCACTGTTTTTAAATAATCGTAGCATGTAGTAAAATTTTACTTTAGTTTTCAATAGGAAATTTCTTCAGTGCAGGAATAGATGTCTTTATTACTAATGAAAGTAAAATTTCATTAGTACATATTTTTGAAAGAAAACAATGGAGAAAATTATATATCTGATAAATATAGAATGCACATGAATGTGTAAAAAGAACTCTAAAATATGCATTTATTATTGTCTACTAATGTGAGAAAGTGTTTTTTCGTATAAGCCCTTCTGAAGTAGGAACATTCTTCCTGGAAATACAGAAAAGAAAGATAGAAGTTTTCAAGTTCTCTTGATTAGTAGACTGTATATTCTTTGGGATATCCCAGCATATTTTTAATTTAAATTTTATCTGACTTTGATTAAACACGTTCTTTTTAAGAAGTTAGCTGTGTATTTTTGTAAAGCTTAAGGTCAGGAGTTAAAAAAACCCTATAAGCTGCTTTTATTCTAAAAAATACCGTTGCTATGACTACTTGAGTAGTTTTTAAGGTGATGTCCTTTTTATTTAAAGTATTTTTAGAACTTTAGTTACCTTAACAACAGGATTCACTTAAAATAGCAACTTCTAACAAGTTAGTTCTTGTTTGCAAGGGAAATCTCTCATCTGTTTTTCCTGATGATGTTCTAGTCATTAAATGATGGAAAGGACAAAGAAATTAAGCTTCAAAGCCATGTTTTACATACTTATCTTTTCTCAACATCTGGAGTCCACATATCAACAAATAATCTAAATTGATAATTTCACTGGGGTTTTATTATAAGCAGATCAGATGATCAAGAAGGAAGAGTATGATTGATACTTTTGACTGCCATACCATAGTATGATATTGTATTTCTGTAGATACATATGTTAAAAATAGGCTGCAATTTTTTATGTAACCTCCCTTACTTCAGTTAATAATAGGGAATAACACATGGTCAAGCTCCATTTCTGTAAGAAAAAATATTTGCTTTTTCTTACTCATACCAATGGCTTTTTAAGGCATGAATGGCATTCATCCTTTTCACTCATCTAATAGTCAAATAGCACATGTAAGAGTATAAGAATTAGTCTGGTCATTCTTTTCTGATACACTTTTCAACTTTTCAGTGATATGTAGTACAACTGCTCTGCTGAGTAGAAATGCTAGCTCTTATTTTGATGAATTTAGCCTGTTGGGTTTTTTTTCCCCATTTATTCCAATGAGGATTTTTTTTTTCTTTCTTCTGAGAGGAAGCTACTTCTTATCTTTGTTCTTCTTTCCGCTTATGACCTCTAACAGTTACATTGGAAGACCTGGGGAATAGCTGTCAATTCAATTTCTCCATGTCAGTCTGTATTTTAAATACCTCTATCATGTTCATCTTCAGTTATGTCTTTGAGGCTGAAGACATATTTCTTATTCTAAGAAGTATACACTGAATGTATGGGCTGTTATATGGATTTAAAACTGGGTGGACTATCATCTTCAAAAGGTAATGGTTAATGGCTTGGTGTTGGGTGGCTGATAATAAGTATGGAGCATCCCTGGACTCCATATTGATCAACAGAAGTTTTATGAAGTTCATCAAGAATAAGCATACGTACCATAGCAAGATGCAAAGGGACTGAGTAAGAGCTTAGCAACATTTGTATTAACCAAATTAAAAACCCAAGTATTCTGTAAGGCCAGCTGTTATCTAAACAAGAGTCTGCTGGAAGTCTGAAAGTTTTCTACCTGTAATATTCCCTTTTTTCTACATCTAGTCTACTACATTCTTTTTTTCTTGTGAAATCTTAAATTTATTCCAGGTGTGCTATTAACCTTAAATCATTAACTACAGCTTAGAAATAATGTAGCATTATTCATTGACCTTAGTATATTTTAAATTATGTCTTTAAGTTAGTATACACAAATAAAAAAACTATTATTCATTTATAAAATTTATTTTTTTCCTTAACTTTTTTTATTTTTTGCATTTTGCATTGATTTAAAGAATAATATTGCATAATTTTATTCCATGTGTAGTATGTTCTGATAATGATATATTAAAACATTATGTATTGCCTTATTTCTCGGACTAAAAACTTACTGCACATTGACTGAAAAAAGTAGTTTAGTCATCATTTGGAAGGTCAGAAGTGCCCTAGAGAGTTAGGAAGCTTGAATATAGGTTTCCTCTCAAATCTACAAATGACTCTTTTAACATGATATTTAAACACATATTTCATTTTAGGTATACAGAAAGTTTCATGCCTAAGATATGGTAATTTCCATGTAAAAAATCCGTGAAATAATCCAGAAATCAATCTTGGAGCTACTGATTCAGAGGGCATATATGGCACTATTGACATTGTCATTATTAGTGTAATGTTAGTATCACAAGTTATCACTAGTGTAAAGCAAGTGTCACACCCCTCTGTAGGGTAATCTGTAAAATTTAAGGAGATTTGATCACCTCCCTGACAATTTTAAGATTAGTGTATGAGTTGAGACATAACTGGACTAAATGCTGCTAATGCATTTTAATGAAGAAAGTTGATTAACAGAAGAAAAAAAATCCTTTTTGGCTTTAATTAACTGTAGATTTTGTGAACTTCTAGGTTGATTTGGGGTTTGTTTTGTTTTGAAGTATTTTGTGCAGTTATCAAAGGCATCATTTAATTTAATTACCTGACATTTTAGTGCTAATCTATCTTAACATAAATGTTTATATATGATCAAATATCGGTAAGTAATATTTGTTATTGGAGACTTACAGATTTTTTCACTAGTTCCTTTTAATAATCAATGTCCTGATGAAAAAAGTGCAAAATAATTATCTCAAAACATGACATTTTTCATGTTTCTGTATGATCCACTGTAAAAAATGTTAAAGTGAATACTGTAAATTACCATTGCTATATATCTGAGCCTGACCTGTGGCCAGATGTCCCAGCCTGACCTTGGCACATCCCTGTCTCCACGGAGGTGCTGGGTACCCAGGGCTGAGGCTGCCTCTGGCTCTCCCCAGCCTGTCCTGCTTCCTGCCTGCAGATTTCTCTATGGTGACCCCCATGGGGAGCCCCTGCAGTTCCCCATCCTGTCTGGCAGCCTTAAAAATAGTCTATTTTAAGGAAGTTTTTGTATAAATCATTATTATGGTATAGTTGCTAATTTTCTTATGGCAATGAACCGTAGTCAGATGTGTACTGTAACTGAATAACTGTCTGAATGTAGGAGCTGCTGACAGGTCGTTTACAGGATGTTAATAAAATAGACAGTGATTCTGGTAAGACCCTGGCAGCTAATGTGAGGAGGCTGTGATAAGGTACCTTGAAGTTTCACAACTTGTTTTCTGAAAATTAAATAACTAGAAAGGCAATTTACCACTTGATCACAAACCCCTAAACTCTTAATTTCTCATGAAATTAACCAAACCAAGAGCTTTGACACATTGATAAACACAGTATCAGTAGATTTTCCATGATCATAATGGCACAGCTTATCACAAAATATTTTCTAATTTAATAAAGTGAATCATGCTGTATAACCAAGACAGAAAACTGATGATATATCAATCAATTTCCACTTGAGGAGAGGTGGAAACTGTATGTATATGCAAGAACAAGACCTAAGCAAAAGTCAGTTGCACTATTTGAATACAGGTATGTTTTCAAAAAAGGGAGAAATAATAGAAACAACAAATGGAAACACTGATACAGTTCTAATGATGTGTAAAAAATATCACTGGAACATGGCAAATTTAGATGTAAAGATGTTTTCAGTGTCAATGAAAATAAAAGTGTTGATAGATATTGCAGTTTTACAGGAACATTAAATGTGACAAAACATGAGAATCCTAAAAGAAATAGTGAAAGATTGGAAAATGTACTTTTCAAAAGCTAAGTGCAAAGGAGGGCAAAGAAGTGGGACATTGAACAAAGTAACATATTAAAAATGAAACATGGCCGTAAATCAGTATTCTGAGCTGAATTATGATATACTGTTTTAATTTAAATAAACACTTCCTGTGAATATGCTCAAGCAGTGGAATTTGATCATCTGTAGTAGAGATGTTAGAACATGGCTTGAGTTTGTCATATGCCAGCTAGTCTTTCCCCCAAGAATTGCTGGACGGAGTTCAACACATAGGGAAATCCAGGAGTTATTCTCAACAGACTGATAGCAAGTTTGAATGAAACCATTCTGTTTTGTGAGCTGAAAAAGTTTACAAACATATGATGGCAACTCTTTCTTGTCAACTGTCCTAAGTGCCAGAGAATGTTTTCAACATGTTTAATGCACTATTGGAGCTAAGCTCAAATGTTAGTGTGTGGATCACCAACAATATACAATAAAGGCCTCCTAACACTGAGTAACCATATCTCTGACAAGATGCGATGACAGCTTTAAAGTTAAGAGATTCACAAACAAATTTTAATAGTATGTAAATACAGAATGCTTTAAAATGAAATTTTCAAATTCATGGTTTCCTGCCTATTCTCCATTAGCTTCTTAACAGAGAAAAAAGAAAGAACTAAATATGTAGTTAAATAACAGATGGCTAAGGCATTGCTTTAAAGAGAGGGAACTCCTAGACAGTTAGAGCACAGTTAGAGACAATTAGTTTGCTAACGTTTTGAAAGAAAATGTAACTTTTTCCATGAAAATTATGAGGACCTAAAACACAAATACAAAAGGAAGAAACCTTAAGTTTGGTGCTTCCATTGTCTGATATGTTGAATCTTTGCTTCTAATATACTCATGTAGCCACACACATTTATTATAGACTACATATCTAAAATTTTTACACATGTATATAGCCTTCTTCCACTTTTAGGGCTTTTATTGCTGAGTGCCATTTCTTCTAATCAACTTTCATTAATATTGATTAGATCTAATACGATTCTTTTGAATAAAAGCAATATTGTTTAAAAAAAAAAAATAAAATTCTACCACCACCCACTTTTTTAAAGTCATTGTCCTGTATTTCATTCAGTTTTGCCTCAAGGCATATATTTCATATCTTTCATTATTTTAAGTGACACTACTTAGCCAATATTGGCTATTCTCCAATACCTCCAATATATCTCCAATATTTTTTTTTAAACATTTTTTTTTCCAGTGAGTTATTGGCTGATGAAATTTGCTAACTGCCTGAAGTTTATTTGCTAAACCATTATACATCTGTGGAAATTTCCCTCACTAAATTGTGGTCCATATTCTGTTCTGATTTCCAGACTACGATTCAGAACAATTCTGAAGAAAAAATTATAATTTAGCCCTAATTGTCATCCAGTTTTATTGTTGCAAAGTGTCATATGCGTCTGTCTCTTATCAGCACATATTAATTTTCATTCCAGTCAAAGGGACTAGTTATTTATTTTGGTCATAATCTCTCTGGGGTTTCTAGTGCAAACTGCTGCTGGAGCCCATGTAATGCTGGAAGCTTTTACACTTTTATACAGCTTTCCCTAGTAGGGTTCCTATTCTATGTCAGAACATCAATTTCCTCCTGTTAACAGTTTCCTATTTGTGTCATTTCTGTATTCAATATCTCATTCCCAATTCCATTGTCTGTGGGACTACTGTTTTCTCTCTGTGGAGCATGAAACTATAGGTATCAAAGGACTCTTCTTTGAATTGAGTATGACCATGTTTGACTTGGCACTTCCTACCTTTGCCCAGGTTATGCTTGTTTTATCTTCCTTACAAGTTGTAATGTTTCATCTTTCCTAGTCTTCTGTTGAATTTATGTTTATCTTTTCTCTTCATGTTACCGTTCTGTATTCCCAAATATTTCTTTTTTTTTTTTTTTAATCTGAAATGCTCCTCCCCAACCTCCCTCTCTTTTTGGAGCATAAATGTAACTTCTTTTTTTGTGTGGTGTCTGAATTTTATTGTATATTTCTAGTTTTAGGAGATGTCATTTATTTCCATATGCTATGAAATTCAGTATTTAATACATTTATATCTTCTATGTTTTTGTATTTACTATTAACCATCAAAGTATTTATATTTATGTTCTTTTTGAGAAGCTTTCAGATGAATAAGAAAAGTTTTCTTGCTCAGATAACTAAATGTATTGCTGCCTCCTTTATTCTGCCTACTAACAACCTTCCATTTTAATGTTTTTCCAAATAGCACCTAATTTAGAGCTATAATCCTAATGTGGTCAGAAAACTGTATAATGACAAGGAACAACTACAGTTTTTGAAATAGGTACATGAAAAAACACAGATTTTAAAGTAAGAGAAAGAGACTAGGAAGGCACAGGAATATGACTACACTATTTGACAGTTTATGGTTTGGGATTTTTTTATTTTTTTTTTTTTTTAATTATATGTGATTCACAGCCATCATGCACTTTAAATTGTATTTTTTATTTGGAATGTTTCTGAGTGCTGCTGGCACCTTTTCAACAAGGAGAGAATTGGCAAAGGAAAAAGAGGAGAAAGGAAATTAATGGACAGAGGATAAGAGAAAATGGTCATAGTATTAAGATGTAAACTCTGACATTTTCTCGGGAAACAAGTAAAATATGAGAAATGTGAGAATATATGAAAATATGAGAATGAATGATATTTCCAAAGTAATGCACATCATGTGGCATAAAGAGGGATCTTCTGAGTTTAGGATTTGGGGAAGACTGCTGTCTAAACCTTGAAAAGCAATATTCCTCAGGATTTGCGAAAATAAACAAATATGCCAACATGCATAAACCAGAGGAGGTAATATGAAAATAATTCTAAAAATTGTTATTTTGAAACTACAGTCTTATCAAGGTTGCTGTGCATATTAGATATGTATACACCAGGAAGAAATACACAGTCATTCTATAAATGCATTCTTTACTAAAAAATCCCAAGAGAAAGGAGAATCATTGAGAGATTTATTTGTAGGAAAAACTGCATGTTTTGTTTGCATCAGAGAAAAAACCAAACACATCCCATAGTCACTAATTTAGTCTTCACTGCAGGTACTGAGAAACATCAACAGTCACTTCAGAGAGATTTTGTATGCACCATATTTGGTTTTCCAGTAAACCCATAGAAAGTCTTGTCTTAGTTGAACTGGCTTCATTGCTGCTTAACACTAGGGTGGCCTTTGCAAAATATATCAGTAAAGAGATTTCGAGATGTCCTGTGGTCCATTAAGCAGGTGTTAGATACAGAGATGGATTGCTATCCTGCAGATCTGCAAAGTCACTAACGTCTTTGTGCTGATCAGTCATTTAGCACAGATAGCTATCAGCATGCTATTCATATGAGGGTTATTGCAGGGGAGCAATAGAACAGAAAGTTATCTGCAGCAGAAGTGATTTTGCTCATGTCATAATTAAGTACAAGCTTTACATGAGCCTGGATTGTCTCAAGAGTTCTAAAAAAGTTGTTTTGAGTTGCCAGCAACTGTAAGAACTGAAACAGACTGTGGAAGATGGGTAGTATGCTTATCATCTTCTAACATAAGGATCCATGTCATAGTTAAAATGAGAAATAATAATTTGTCCAAGTCCAGAGACTCAAAGACAGACTTAGGTGCTGTTGGTTTTACCTCATTAGTGGTGTGTTTAAATCTAAATGGGCAATTTACCCTTATCAGTATACTGGATTTGAAATGCAGAGGTCTGAAATATCAAACTTAGGCAAAATAGGCATTTGTCATTAGAAAAAATACAATCAGTTATGCAAGGCTCAGATAGCAACTTAAAGTCTTAAAATAAAAGAACAGGAATGATTCGCATACAGATACCATTTCCTTGAAATACCTTCCTAACTTTTGGCAATGAGAGGTTTAGCAGTTTAGAGCTGAATATTTTCATCAAGGCCTTCTGATTTCATAGGTCTTAATGGAACTCTCTTACACAAACATGTTTAATCTCACTTAAAGACGTTTGTACTGTAGGCACCCAGAGTATATTAACTCCATGATGCAATTGTCTAGCATGTGAAAAAGTATTTCTTATCATTTCGTTTCAACTAACTGTTTGATTGTTACATTGATTGCTGCCTACTTCTTGAGTTAAGAGTTGTAACAGGTAGACTTCTGCTATTCAGCTTTTTTATATCACATATGACATTTTTAGACCTCTATTACAGCTTCTTTTGACAATATCTTTTCCACATTGCCTTGAATGATATATTTAGTGTGCCCTAGCATCATTATTTTCCTTTTTTCCTTCCCATTTCAGGGAATCTCAGAACTTCAGTGATAATTTTGTCACTGTCTTCTGTAGCTTTTTTGGTTCATTTGAAAACAGGGAGAATAGACTTGATCACAATATTGAAGATCCAGATGCATCAAAGATTAATATAATGATATAATTATGTTGGGGTTTGCTTCCAGTTCCTTTCTAACATTCTAGTCCATTCCATCTGTCACTGAAAATTGAACATGATCATTATATGATCTTTATAATATTTGTTTCCTGACTTTTAATGACTGACTTTAGACTCATAACTATGCATGCATAATTAGAGTTGCTTTTCTCGATATGCTTTATGTTGCTTTTATTAATACTGAATTTCCCATTATTCCATTACGCAATTATGTTTTAGGATCAGCATTACACTGATTAACTTGAATAATTTGGTAGCAGCATTGAATTTGTCAATACTTTTGCTATTTCTTTTGTGAGTTCATAATATCTTCACATCAGGGTCCATAGCACAGATATTTGCTGTTGATCTTCTTCCATTAGAAAACTTTATTACTTATTTCTCTTTGTTTCTTACCTTCAAAACATATTAGCAATGAAAAGATCATGCCTCTTCTCTTCTGTTTCTATCAAAGTCTTTGGTGAAGGTCAGTGTCCAGATTTCTTTTTGAAATTCCTGAGTGCAATTGCAGCATGACCATCTTCATCAGAATGCTCTGGCAATTTTAAAGAACTCTGAAGAATTTATGTTACATTATTTCTTTTATTTCCTCTATCAACACTACTTCAGTATACAGTACATATCTGTGGGATGCACCTATATTAGTACTAGTTCAGATCACGGTGTGCCTTTTTGGGTCCATCTCCTGTTTGTTTAGAATTAGGATTTAATTAGAATGACAGAATTATTATGATTGGAAAGGACCTGAGGTGCTGATCCAACTTCCTACTCAAAACAGGTTTATCTATAATATTTGACCAGGTTTCTCAGCACTCATTTATGGTCTCTTCTTCCAGGTAACAAGTGACAGGATGAGAGGAAATGGCTTCAAGTTTTGCTAGAGGAGGTATAGATTAGATAGCAGGAAATGTTACTTCAGCAAAAGGGTTTTAGCATATAAGGAATGATTCTTTGCCTAGGCACATACACTGCATTTCCATTAGCAATCTGTACACCACAAAAGAAGGGATATGTGGCGTAAGCAATGCATCCTGCATTCCTAAATCTACATTGGTTTCAGAAAATTCCTCAGATCAATCTGTTGCAAAAAAGTCCCTGATATCAGCCTACAGTGTCCCCTTAGTGGTGGTCACTGAGACAAAGAATTATATTTCTCCTGTGACAGGGCTTTTTCTTTTGAGAGTAATCCTTCTACTTCATCATCTGTCAGCCTCATTGACTCTCTGGAAGGTAATCGTTCTACTGATGGAATTTAAATGTTTTAGTATTGGGGTTTTTTATGTCCTTACAAAGTTGCTCTTCAAAGTAATTTTTTGGCTTGTCTTTTTGTGGTTTGCCACGGAAAATAATTTATGTTCCTTTCTGTTTCTTTTCTTTGGGTACAGTCTCCAGGGTTTTCTTTATTCTGAGTCCTTAGCTACTAAAACACAGTGTGACTTTTTTTGGTTTTGTTTCTATGTAATTTTAGAGATTTTTCTAGAAAAGTAGGACATGGTACCTTTGAGTTTTACATATAACTTGAAATAGTTGTTATGCTGCATGTAAACTTTCTATCCTCCTAGTGGATCTGTTTATTTCCTTTTTACAAGTTTCCTCATTTTTATGTAGTTTAACTTTATGAAGTTCTATTACTTGAATGGACTTCTGCTTTTGGCTTTTCATTCATATAAAATGATCAGTTGGCACATTTTGTGATCAGTGTTGTAGATTATTTTTTCAATAGTTGCACCAACTTCCACGTACAGAGCAGTACTGAAAGAGGAACTAATTCAGTTGTTTCCTAGACTAGTTGTTCCAAGCAAGATCACTTTAACATGCAAAAAATTTCCTCTCTGAATTAACTCATTCAAATTTTAATACTCAGAAACTGCCCATCCTCTATGCTGCTACTACTACTGCCTTTCCCTGCACCGCCCCCCCCGCCCCCCCCCAGCGCCCCCCCGCTGCCTTTGTGGTTTCTCTTATCTCCTATAAAATGTCGCTGTCACTGTCAACATTTTGGTATAATACTGCTGACAGTGCTCCAAGAATATTCTCTTCCTACAGAGAGATTAAATTTAAATACTTCAATACTCTTATTTAACATTTTAAATGAGTTAATTTCCAGTACAGTTATTTCTTAACATTTTGGAACACTTCACCTATAGTAATTGAATTTCTCCTTGATATTATTTACTGAGATTTTCTTACCTTCTGTCAATAACCCACAGTTTCAACGTTTCAATTTCTTTAATATCTTTCTTTAAATCAAGCTATTCAGAGTATTTTTCATAGTTTTATGTTGCTTAGAAAAACCTATGCATTCAGTCTTGTGTTAAAACTGTTTTGAAATTTCTGTGACTGAGGTTTATTTTTAGCCCTGGTGCCAGAAACACCTGAACATATCCTTCTATACTGCTTTTTCAAAATACACAAAATTATGTTTCTTCATGAACTAAGGAAAAATAGGAATATTTAAAAAACATCATGTTACCATCTAAATGTGAGGAATGGTTACTTGTAGTATAAGAATATCTCTCATCCATTGATAATTAGAGTAAACCTAGCTAAATTATTTAGTAAAATACTGAAAATGGTCTATAAAGTTCTAGATGACAGTGTGGATCACTTGGTGTCAAATGAATATCTGCCCCATTTAATTTTTGTGTGTCATGTTTTCTCTTTTGCCGTTGGTTTTATTTAATTTCCTCCCTCTCTCCACTCTTGGAAAGCAATTAATTGATCCAAACCAGACTCTTTTTAACCTATCTTTTACCTCACTTTTTCACTTTCGTGCAGCAAAAAATATTTGCTTTTATGTTACTGCTGTCAAAAAGTATCTACAATTAGCCTGTTGTTGAAATAATGATAAATAACCTATGATTTTTAAAGAAAAAAAAGTTGAAACTGATTTTATTAAGAAATAAATTTGTTCTTTTTACACTTTAAAAGTGAATGCTTTGCTGAGAATAGAGCAGGTAACACCTCTTGGGAGATAATTCATCATTTAAAGTTATGTTTTCTGGATTGCTAAAATGGACAACCATTTATTTTCTTAATATGTTTAAAGACTTGGGCAAAATTAGTGCAATTTTTAATTTTAATTCTGCAGTCGATTGCAGTACTGGAGCTTGAACTGAACATTATAGCACTCCTTTCAAATTTTTTTATTGTTATTTTTCAAAGGAACAGATGTTACCAATTCTGTTGTCAAAGTAATTATGTTAGTTGTGAGTTTCCTGGAAAAGCATTTTAAAAGCTTTGTATAGGTTGACTTGAGAGGTGTCTTCCTTAAAGCCAAATGAAAACAAGCAACAGGCTATCTAATGAATCTTATGAGACTCAATTCTTGACAGTGGCCCTTGAGCAGAAGCTGTAAGTGGCTGCTGGAGAGTTTGGGTTTTAATAAACTGGGAGAGAATGGACTCGAAGCTAGATTTCAAACATGTAAGGGAGGAGAAACAATGATCAAGAAGAGAAATAGTAAATTTTAAAAAAAACCCAGAAGGCACAAGGGTAGAATGACACCCCAGGAAAGTCCACCGAGATTCAATATTTTGCAGTGATGTGGCATATATAAACATCCATACAAGCCATCAAATCACAAATATTTAAAATAATTTTACCCTAAAAATTAAGCTGCTGAAACATAGTTTATTGTACAGGTAGTCAAGACTGATGAATATAAAGGAGATTAAAGCACAGTCTGGACTATAACCCTCAATAACTGAAACAGAGTTTAGGGAAAGAGTAGACTCATTGTTTTCTACCTTTAAAACTCAATCCTATGCAGTAAGTCCTGTACTACTGATAGAACCACACACTCTAGGAAAAAAAATACTGTGTTTATAAAAGGTGGAATAAAGAGTTTGTCAAAACTTTACTATGGCTTTATGATTTTATTAAGAAGCTGTATTCAACTGAAATGACAGAAACCAAGTAATTTTTATTATTATTGGAGTCAATTGACATCATATGCCAAATGATAAGAGTAACAACAGAGAAGACATGCTTTCTTCAAACACTGAAATATCACATCAGTAAGGATGTATTCTAGTCCTGCTGCAGGCTGACATGCCCATGATATGCCGAGAGCTGTAAATATTTATTCCTTATTCAATGCATTATTTCTATTCCCATCTGTTGTAAGTGGCACTTTAGGGGAATGAGTTCTTGAAGGGGGCAGTTTTACTGCTTATAGTGTGATGAAATCAGAATCACATTACACTTCAAATAAAATTGAGTTAAAAGATGTAAATATATGCTTTCATTTGTGCACATCTGTTCAGTTTACATATACTGTTACAGAAACTCTTCAATATGATTATGATATAAATGACTATTAGTCATTTGTATGACTATCACTTAATAAAAGTTTTGACCTGATTTGGAGTAAAGCATTAATTTACTAAGAATTATGATGTATTGTATTCTTTCATTTAATCAGTTCCCTGGAACATAATTCATTAATTAACCATATTGCCTTTTTTTTTTTCTCTCAGCTTTAAATAAAGCATTTAGTCTCAACTCTTACTCAGCAAAGCACAAATTATTTCATAAGAGTGCTGAGTGAATATGTGTCTACTCAACTCCATTAAGCAGAGCACTGTCATTCACAACCTGTTCACCACAGCTATTATTCATGTGTGTGCAGACAGTGCATTAGTATAAGGCTTTTGCAGATTTGCTCTTAGAATTAAGTATTTTGTTCTTTATTTTTGGGGTAGAGAAGGTGAAGTTGATACAATGTTATTGTTCATGGATAGTCTTTTTAGTATCTATTTCTGCATGGCTTGTTCATTCTCACAAATTTGCATGTTTATATTTGTCTCTCAAATTTCCTTGTGCGTGCTTTTAGTGGAATCAAATGGTATCAGAGAGGAATAAAGAAATTTCAGATTATTTTTTTAGGTTCACTAAAACAGTGAGTGAAATGGTGAGAGGAAGCTAAAAAACACACTGAACTAAAACTGTCCAAGTTTTTCTCAATCAGATGGGAATAAAACCTTTCTTTAGTATGGAACACAATGTTTTGTTTCTTGTGACACTTGAATTTTAAAACTTACTTAAATATTAGATTAATATTTAAATTGCCATCTTAAACTAGGATTTTAAAAAAAAAAAAGAAAAAATCTAAGAAAATATTTAGCATTGCCCAAGGAAAATGTGTTCGTTACATGACACTCTTCATTTACCAATATATTTTTTTTTTTTCCAGGTAAAGTGATGCATGATGTTTGATCCTAATTCACAGAAAAAAAACCCCAAACCCTAGTGAATCTCAAATTTCTGATGAATTTGCTGTCCTCTTGGCTTTGCTTCTGACTATTGAACAAGAAAGCAGAAGTTTTAAATGGACTATTTAAGAAACAATTTCTAACTCTCTACCACATCAACTACCCTGAAATTGTAAAATTATGACACTGATACTGGCAAGCATAGTTTGTCTTTGAATTTTTCTATAGATTAGAAATTAATTAAAAATTAAGGAGGTGCTCAATGGTATTAACATTCATATGAGAGGCAATGACAGCTGACTCCAAGACAGATCTGCTGCTGGCTAAGACCGAGCCCTTCAACAACACTAGTAGACACTACCACTACTCTGGGGTGACAGATTTGAGAAGGGAAAAAGTTACTGCACAGGAGCAATAGCAGCCAGAGAAGAGAAGCGTGAGAATGTCTGAGAGGAACAACTCTGTACACACTGAAGTCAATGCAGAAGAGGGGAAGAAGGTGCTCCAGGTGCAGAAGCAGACTCCCCAGCAGCCTGTGGTGAAGACTACAGTGAGGCAGGCTGCCCCTCTGTATCCTCTGGAGTTCCACGGGGGAGCAGAGATCCACCTGAAGCCCATGGAAGACCCTGTGTCAGAGAAGCTAAATGCCTGAAGTAGGCTGTGACCCTGTGGGAAGCCCACACTGGAGCAGGCTCCTGACAGTACCTGTTGCCCTTGTGGAGAGAGGAGTCCACACTGGAGCAGGTTTGATGACAAGGCTAGTGACCATGCTGGGGACCCAGGCCAGAGCAGTCTGTTCCTGAAGGACTGCACCCTATGAAAGGGACACATGCTGTAGCAGTTCAAGAAGAACTCAGCCCATGGGAAGGACTCATGCTGAAGAAGTTCTTGGAGGACCCTCCCCTGTGGGAGAGACTCCATGCTGGAGCAGGGAAGTGTGAGTACGGAGGAAGGAGGGTCAGGGTCAACATGTGGTGAACAGACTGCAGCCCCCATTCTCTTTCCCCCTGTGCTGCTGAGGGGAGGAGGTAGAGAAAATCAGGAGTAAAGTTGAGCCTGGGAAGAAGTGAGTGCAAAGGTGTTTTTAAGATTTGGGGTTATTTCTCATTATCCTATATACATCCTATATACATATCCAATACATTTGGTTAATTTCCCCAAGTTGTGTCTGTTTTGCATGTTATGGTAAATGGTGATCAATCTTCCCTTGTCCTTATCTGGACCCATGAGCTTTTAATTATATTTTTTATTCCCCTGTCCAGTTGAGGAGTCACAGCAGCTTCATTGGACTCCTGGCATCCAGCCCAACACAGAAGCACAGAAAAAATGTCAGCATGGTTTTGGTTTACAGTTTTCAGTAGGATTTGGTGATCTTGAAGGTCTTTTCCAACCTAAATGATTCTCTGGACAAGAACTGACAGCAAACACATTGAAATCAGACACCAGCAAAAACAGGTGAGGGACCATGAATAACCATTGCTTTTCTTTTGCTTCAGTACTTTGCATACTGCATATAGAGAAACTGATACAATTGGAAATTTCTCTACATAGGTGTAACAACTTGAATTATTTTTTAAGCATTCAAAGAAAAAAAGGTATGATTCCATTTTTATTGAGATATGACTGACACTGACTTGAATGGGACTGGCTTTTCTGCAAACATGACTATATTTTTTTAATTTTTTTTTTTTTTTTTTTATCCAGTGCATTTATATAAACTGGATTTGATAATTACATTTTATTGAAGAAAAAAATCAGGCTAGTGATGTGTCTGTATATATATACATATATATATCTATATATATAAAACTGAAATTTATTGCCGAATAGATGTGTATGAGCAAAGCTTGTCAAATAAGCTAAAACACAGCAGAAATTTTAATTTAAATTTAATTTCAAAATAAAATTATTAATTCCCATGGATATATTTGATGATGGTTGTTCAGAAGACAACTAGGAGTGTAACAGTAGAGTGAGTTGAATCTGAAAAGAAATGTGTCATATGCCCTTTAGATTTGTTGGAGTCCAATATTCTCAGGGTTTGTTGATAAACAAGTGCTTTCTTTCTGACCATGTTAGCCTCCTAGATTAATAAAATGTGATGGATTTTTTTTTTTAATGAAGCTATCTGCAAGCAAGTTATTTTTGATCCTTCATCTGAAAATCATGCAGTGAAAATTTCAAGCTGCTAAGAATATTTAAAAATATTAAAACTGCATGTGAAAACTGCAACAAATTATGGAGTCCCTAGCAACCAGCCATTGCATTTAAAGAGGACATTGTTATGCTAAAGTGATCTTACCATCTTGAGATATCAGAATACAAATAAGAACTGGCTTGTCCTAATTGAAGAGTAATGCTATTTTGTTCGCATAATATTTATCCTAAAGGAATAAGAACCTGTAACTTAAAAGCTGTAGAATGAGCTAAGAACAAAAAGAGCACACTTTAAATGAAAAATAATTAATTTTAAAAGAACTTCACTGACAAAACCCCCCTAACTATTTAATAGAATCAAAATAATGTAATAGAAACAGTGCTTGAAATCAATACATAAATGCTAAATTTATAATACCTAGGAGAAATATTTTCATTTCCAAAGGTTTACTGATTTAAATTAATAAAAGTTCTCAGGTGACTGGTATGTTGGGACTGATCTTTCCCAAGTTGTTATTTTTGTGATGAAATGAACATCTCATTGCTAATGCAGATACAAACTTCATAAACACACAAAAGAAACAAAACTCGAGGAGAGAGTTTATTTTTATGACATAACCATTGAAATCAAGCTCTGTGGGATTTGGAGGTATTTGTTTCCTTTTATTGACTTTAAGCAGACACAAGTTAACTTCTAACATAATCCTTATACTCTGTGGTTATTTAAAACAGCTTATTCTGTGGGTGCTTGTATGTTGGAAGGGGAAAACCAGAGTTTTTCCAGTCTTTGGCAGGATTTAGTTTCAGAGAATCATAGAATTGTTTGGGTTGAAAAGGATCTTAAAATCATTTTGTTCCAAACCACTGCTCTGGACAGGGACACCTCCCACTAGATCAGGTTGCTCCAAGCCCTATTCAACCTGGCCTTGTATATCCAGGAATGCGCATCCACATCTTCTCTGGGCAACCTGTTCCAGCCTCTTTGCACCTTCACAGTACTTCTTCACAGTACCTTCACAACTTCTTCCTAATATCTCACCTAGATTTGCTTTCTCACAGTTTAAAGCCATCACCTCTTTTTCTACTACTGCATGCCTTTGTAAGACATCCCTCTCCAGATTCAGGTCCCCTTTAGGTACTGCAAAGTTGAAATAAGGTCTTCCCTGAAGCGTCCTCTTCTCCAGGCTGAACAACCCCAACTCTCACAGCCTGTCTTCATAGGAGAGGTGTTCCAACCCTCTGATCATCTTTATGGCCCTCGTCTGGACTCAATTATTCTTATGTCGGGGACCCCAGAACTGGGTGCAGTACTCAAGATGGGGTCTCACAACAGCAGAGTAGAGGGGGAGAATCACTTCCCTCGATCTGTTGGTCACATTTCTTTTGATGTAGTCCAGGACATAATTGGCTTTATGGGCTGCAAGTGCACCTTGCTGGATCATGTCAAGCTTTTCATCAGTCAGCACCCCAAAGTCTTTCCTTAAGGCTTCTCTCCCTCTGTTCTCTACCCAGCTTGAATTTGTGCTTCTGGAGAAAAAGCTTGGGCACGGTAACTTTTCTTTGATTTAGCTAAGCTGTATGTGTTGCTGGAATGGATGAAAAAGCAGTAATGGTAGGTTGCCTCTGATCTACTGTGTGGTGAATAAAAGGTATTACTTAAACCTGGTGTATCAAAAAAAGATAGTCTAGTGACTATAGCATATGGAAAAGGGAGGTCCCTGAAATTTCCTACTTCAGGAAACATTCTATATGAAAAATACTTAGGATATATGCAATTCTTATTAATGGAAGATGAAACACTTTTAGATCAATGTGTGATTTTTTTTATGTAATGCATCTTTAATTAACAGATGTGAACTGTATTTTGCCTACTGGTATTCTGTAATCAGCACTGGAAATTTCCAATAAACTTGCCTTTATACTACATAAAAAATGTATTTGGAAACATAAAGTTTATAAATCTGTAGGTTAGGATTTGTGGTTAAATTGCTCTGCTTATTAAAAACCCCCACATTTCTAGTGAGAGCTAATTTAAGAAATGATCAAAGGTGACTATTGCCATTCTTGTATGTTTTAAACTTAAACCATTTAATCGGATTATTTGTATGAAAAGAGGACCACAGAATAGAAAAAAGTGATAGATGTAATTCAGACATGTCTAGAAATCCTTTTACTTGTCAAAATGAAGAACAAGCAGGATAAAATAGAACACAAAAAGCTTCAGATTCAGGCTGTAGCTCACTTACAGGAATACACAGAACCTAAAGAAATTACTGTGAGAGGCAAGTCAGGAATTTCCAAGTAGTATTTCTACTCCTTGCAATGTCTTCAATAGTATTTTCTGTACAAATACTACCTGAGAACACTAGTTAAATGTTCTTAATACATTTTTGAAGAGAGCAAATGTCATTAATCCTGCTGAGGCTCAGTTATCACAAGGGGTGTGGATTGTAAAAATCATTTTGAAAAGTCAGGTCCTCTGGTACATCTCATCTAGCTATACCTATTTTAAAGATGTGATCTTAAGTCTACCTCATGTTTGCAAAATGATGCACATGAAAAGTGTCAAGTTCAGTCAACAATAGAAGCGGGACTAAGACTCTAGCATCAGATGTCAATCCTACTCTGTATGTATTGTCACTGTTATCATCTCTTCATTGCACATCACGTTCTTTGGGCCATAAGACTTTGAAGGAATTTTAGATTAATTTCTATAGTATTGCAGATGATGCCTTTTTTTTTTTTCTGATAACTTAAGGGAAATAGATAAAATTATTCTCACAACTAGATCTGTCTATATGGTTTCTATTCTGAGAAAGTGTTGGTGTGATGATAAAAAAAGGTTCAAAGGGTCCATTTGAAGGAATTATAAAACAACTGGAGGCTCTGACTTTTTGTAGTTATACATTAATGACTCCGTTGTAAAATACAAAGTGGTGGCTGAGCTTTAGCTGCTCTAACTAGTGTCTGCACACAAATACGATGATGCCCAAATAAGCTGGTTATGCTGCATTTTAAAACTGACAGATTGTTTCACACAATATTTTCTTCCCAAGACAGTAGGTTTCCCTTACCTGATATCCCTTACCTTAACAGTGCATCTTGCATCTTAAACACAAGACCATTCTCATTTAATTTGATGATTTTTATTAAATTTTATGCGATCAAGAATAAACTGATACTTGCCACTGTCAAATTAAAAATCAGAAAATAGTTGCATTTCATGTTTTAAAATAAAAAAATAACCTAAATAATCCCCATCCCCTAAAAATGAATTTTTTAGGACTCTACAAACGGAGTTCAGTAACACGTCCTTATTTTTTATGCAAAAGTCAATGAAAATGGTTCACTAATTCACTGGGAGGATGATCATGCCTGGAGTGAAACTGAATCCATTAAATGCTTTATTATAAATAAAGGAGAATGCACAACCTTTCTTTATAGAAATGCTGTAGAAGTAATTTCAAGTATCACGACAAGAATTCCTTTTATCGTCACAGTGTCAGTATACAATGAATGTGCTTTTTGACTGGAAGTAGAGTGTCACTTCTTTAAGTCCTATGCAATTATACTGTGTCCTAGACTAGCTCACTTAAGTTCATGGATCTCTTATGTGGAAAAGTTTGAGGTATAGACTAAATGCTTAACACTATCTTAATGACTTTAGACTAATCCAAGTCACATCTTTAGGCTTTTAGGAAGGTCAAGGTATGCAGATCTCATAAAAAAGCTCTGAAGAACTTTTTTTCCAGAACTACTTCAACTTGGACAATCTAAAATGAATGGTTGCCTTCAATATGAACTACTTGCCTAAATTTGTATGCCTGCAAATTTTCAGAAACACATCTAAACATAGGCAAAATTATCTGATATTGTGATATGAATGGAAAATATGTCAAAAGAATTGAATTGCACTCTACATGTCTTAATCTGGGAAAGTAGATGAGCAACTGCAACAATTTTTATTCCATGAAAAGAAGTGCAAAACATAAAATTCTGGTTGAAATGTTTTCCCAAAAGGAAGAGAGCTTATTTCACAAGATTCAAGTATATGATTTCTTTCTTTTTCCCTTGGAGGAATATTCCTGTCATCAGGCTACAGATACATTCTTCTTCCCTCAGTCTGAATACAGATCACTTAAAAAACTAAGTTTAGAGATGTTTCTGTGCCAGAAGCCTCCTTGTCAACATGAACACAGACTTCAAACCCCTTAGTTCTCTCCTCAGAGCTTAAAAGCATGGTAATTCTGTTTTAAAGAGGAGGTGGAAACACAACCTGATTTTTCACTCCAAAGTAATAATTTGTGCTGAGGAGGTGGAATAACTAGATTTAGTAATTTTCACCAAGACCATTTCTACTTTGCTGTACAATACCCTAGAAGTCAAACATAATCAAATTTTACTGGGGATACAATGAAAACAGAGGTCAATCTCTATTTTTGCTTAATAGAGCTATGGCTGGTTGTAGTCAGGTATTTACAAATTACAGGTTCAGATAAAGCAAATTTAGAGGTTATTGGAGAGGAAAAAGGAAGCACAACATTTACATATTTGCTTCCAGGTCTTTCAGTGAACTTTGCAAATTCAATGACTAAAACTCCTAAATTATGTATGAAAGAGAGTTAGATTTCAGCTGCTTGCATTCAGGAAAGAGTGATGTAATTATCAGTCTAGGGCACTCGTGATTCTTCACTCGAGTGGTCCAAGATTAAGAACATGTTCTTCTGCTGTCTGTTCTAGAGCTTCATTTTTTTAACGTTACGGAACCAATAGGCGAGGAGAAATCAAACACATTATGCACTCCAAATAGACTGATTATATAACAGATTATATATATACAGATTTGTAAAGCAAAACAAAAAATACACTTGTATATAATATGCAAATCACCATAGACATAATTGAAAACTCTGTCCTATATTTTACTGTCTTCATTTACTACACAATGATTAATGGAATACAGAATAAATAACTTAGGAGAAAACCATCACAACTTATATGTATTTGAATAGTCTCAATATCACAACCCTCCTCTCCAATAAACCATTGTTTCTGAGAAATATGTGGAGATTCTAGAAATAAGGGGATAAATCTAAGCATGCAACACTTCTATTGAAAACAGTTGTCTGCTGAAGTCCATTAAACCACCTAGCAGATTCCTTTGGGAAACTGTAAGAATCTGAGTATTTTTCTTCCCTTGAAATTAAAATGGCTGAAACACTTGAAACACACCTTTTGTAGCAGACCATATGAACAGTAAACTTGATGAGACTCTTTTAGTTTCAACTTCTATTGCTATAAAATAATTTTCTTTCTGGGAGTTACCAGCAGTGCTCTAGTACAAATAAAGTTTGGCTCATATCTAAACAGCTTATGTATATGTAGGCTGTTAAGTTAAAAAAGGCAGGGAAAACTGGGGGGGGAAATATCAAAGAAGAGTGGGAAGAAATGCAGTGAGTATTTTTATAACAAATGGTTGTGTTTTACAGTGGTGTTTATATAAATGTATATTTAACCTTTGAAGTTAGAAATAGTGTCATTTTCTTGATGTCATGAAGAGTTTTTCTTTGAAAGCCTTGGAAAGTAACAGGACTGTGCAACTGAAGAACAGATACTTAAAACGTGTGGTCCATTTTGCTAAAATACTTAGAACAGCTGATGGTGGTTTTGAAGCATAAATACAATTATTAACTGACTTATATTTGGCATTCCATTCAGTCCCTACACAAATATGGTATATACTGGTGTTTGAGAACTCAGTCAATGCTCATCTACTGTAAACCTTGATCCTCAGTAAGTCCTCATTAGCCTTAAGAAGCCGACAGCTTCTGCTTCACTGTAGGATTCTCCTCTTAATAAGTTGCTGTCTTTTGATCTTACTTTTGACTAGAGCATAAAATCCTCATCACCAAGAACTGAGGAATAGCGTCTTCCCAGCATTAAACTTAGCTATTGTTCTTGAGTGGATTTTTCTCACTAATTTTTCTCGCTTTTTCCCCACCTCTTTTCTGCTTAGCTTCTCTATAATTAGGGAAAAAAACCCGTGTATTGCTATTCACTCAGGCAAGGCTATGCCTCATGTATAATTTTGAGATGCATATTACTTAAGGCAAAATGAACATATTTTGCCTACACAAAAATTTGAAAAATATGTTTTATTATCTAACACAGACCTCTAAAACAATCCAGCTTGACAAAGAAATTCAAAATATTCCACAAAGGATTCATTCTTCCTATTATAAATGACATTTTACTGAAATGAAGTATTTACTGGAAATAGTATCATAGTCCATGATGATGTATTCACACTTTTTTCTCATATTTTCTTACAGAAGTTTTAATTTTTGAATTTGTAATGGCTTTTCATTTAAAATATTTAAATTCCTTAATACCAATCAACACATACAAATATTATGATCATGTTTTCAATAAAGTTTTCATAAATATCCTCAATTTATTACCAAATAATTTAGCCACTTCCTCTTTTCATTAACGAAATAGAATTGCAATCATGATGTTTTCTAAAAAGCCAAGAATTTGATGCATGCATGTTTAACCCTCAGTACCATCAGTAATCAAACAAGTAGGAACCAATTTTGAATACCCTGAAAGCATTTACACCAAACTAGAGTAAGATAAGACTGTTGCAGTTTGCTCAAATGTTTAGCTTGCCTATATTTGCAGTAATTGAAATATTCTTTGAAACTATTAAGTTTTTCTTCTGACATTTGAATAACATATCTGAGAAACAATTTTTTTTACATATGAATTCCCCAAACCTGATCTTATTTAGGGGTAGTCATTCCACAATTGAAAAATAAAAAAAACATGAGAACTGCAAAGAAAAGCCTCGTTCCACTCTCCTCTTTGAGAAAAGCCCTGTCCTGAGTTACCAGTTTTATAAAATTGCATCTGCAGTACTGCAATACAATGCTACCTCCTTTAAAATATTTCCATGACAACTAAGCGGTAAATGCAGGCAAGCCATGCAGATTCACCTGATGCTTCTGTACAATGGACCAGTTGGATGAATTGGTCAATAAATCCAAAACCAGATTGTTTATTTTATCATAACAGAAATATCGGGTTTCAGCTGTAAAGTAAATTTTAATACAATATACTGTGAAAGACTTGCATAATTTTCAGTGTTGGTAGTTTATATTTAATCTATTTTTATTTGAAGTGATGTGCTATAGCAGCTGTCCAGTGCACCAGGCAGACGCCCAGGAGGATAGCTGCACGCAGGAGGGTCACTGGCAGAGGACTGCATTGGGTAAATATGCTGGAGCACAGTTTTCTCAATTATAGTTAGGCTAAGAGCCTTAATATCAGCTTTACTATGGGTGCAAGATAAGAAATTATGTCTCCTCTGACATGAAGTTTGAGGGGTGAGAAGTGTTGGTAAGCAATCCAAGATAAAGTAGGCTGATACAAGGGCAGTTCATCTACATCTTGTTAATAATCTATACAAGCAGAGAGTCTTTATTCCACATTAACACTTTGCATCGTGATGGCTTTTGACGTTAAACTTTGAGCTTAAAACTCACATGAATATATGTGTTTCTTTTTTGTTTTGTTTTGTTTTGTTTTGTTTTTCAGGAACATTTCCACAAGTCTCTTAAGTAGCTGGAGATTTTGGTGATACTTTTATCATCAAGAGAAGGTCAATCCACCACAGTCTTTTTTGGTGGCTTGGGGCCTGAGGAATTTGAGATAAGGGTAATAATTTGGAGAGTTAATGGGCAAAATGTGAACTAAACAGAGCTAGAGAATGAAGAGTGGAATGATGATGGAAATTTCAGTTTTCTTATTGTGGTGATAGGATAAGGGGTGTACTACTTTCATTCAGTGTTGTGGCTATGTTATTTTGATTTTGATGTGGCAGCCCATGGTGAAGACCATAGGGAGGCAGGCTGCCCCCCTGCAGCCTATGGAAGTCCCCAGTGGAGCAAATATCTACCTGGAGTCTATGGAGGTCAGCAGCTGTGGCCCTGTGGAGAGAGAAACCCCTGCTGGAGCAGGTTTCATGACAGGACTTGTGATCCCATGAGAGACACATGTTGGAGCAATCTATTCCTGAAGAACTGCTCCCCATGGAAGAGACCCAGCCTGAAGGAAATCTGATTTTTTTAATTTTTTTTTTTTAATCTCCAGGATATGTAAAGGCCTGGATTTGATACAGAATTTCCAGAGGATTCTGCTGATACACAGGTCCTAAATGTAAATCCAGATATCATCAGCCTGTTAAATATGTGTGAGTATTCTAGAAGGACCTTTCAGAACCACCTTCATGGATATTCTAGACGGACCTTTTCTTGTCTTTAGGTAACTGCTCAGGAATAAATTAAAATACTGAAGCTCTGAAATGCAACGGCTTAGCTGAGAAAAGACATGATTACTGCTCTATTCCTGCAATGAGCTGACAGTTCACTGCAAACTGTTGTGAAACTTCCATTTTCAGAGATATTAAGAAAATTCAGGTGCAGCTCCAGATGAGTTAATTGGCAGCTTGGTCAATCAGAAACAAATGAATCAAGTCTATTTTATTAATTGAAGTAACTGTCAATGCATAGAAAACAGAATTTCTATGCCCTCATAGTATCTAATAATTATTTTGCTCTATTCCATCAATTTTTAAACCAATATCCATATTAGAAAAATGTGGCACTTAGAGACTTTTCTGTTCCTGTTGACAGCAACCATAAAATTAATGGTGTTTTAGTACAAACTAGAAATATATAAGTTTAGAAATAAGTTTCTTTCACAGACTTAAGAGAACTTCCTATACTTATTTTCATACAGCGAACAGACCAACTTGCATATGTACAGAGAATAAAACATGTTTAGCAAGGTAATTAAGAGTGCTCAGAGTACACCCCCATTCCTGCTGTGCATCACCATGATACTTGTACCAGGAAGATACCCTGACACGCCAGAAATCTTCCTGATTGCTTGCATCCTGCTGTGTTGTAACTTTGACAGATGTCAGAGGCTGTAGTCCTTCCTGAGAACAAAGACTCCCTGTTCAGACAATTCCTTTCACCTTCCTGCCGACTTTCTCAGCTCTGATTACTGTTTCTATTTCTAGGCATTAAGCTCCTTGTTTACTGTTATATTAAAGAGTCATAAAATAATTTCATAAAAGTACCCGGACTTCCTATTTTCACACTTTTGCACTGAATTTTAGTTCAGTCAATCCTCCTTATTAAATGCAGGTACAAATTCTGTGATCAACTTTGTTTTAACTTCGTGATCGGTCTGAGAGGTCATGTAGGAATATAATGGAAAGAGATATCAATCCATCTGTGCTTTTGTAGAGTCCAGCTTTTAAGAAGCATAATTTTCTTCCTTTCTTGTAAAAGCTTCCTACTGCCCATCCTGATGCTACCAATTATCCTGATGCTACCAATTCCCTAACCAGGTGGGAAAGAGTGGAAAATTAAACTGGTATGGAGTGGCTTCCTGACATCAGTTTGGTTGCTCCTCCTTCTGCTGTGCAGCTCTGCTGCAAAAGGAGAAGCTCAGACCTGATCCTTCCTTGCTAATGCTCCTGTCAGTTCTCTTCAGAGATGATTTATGAAGCTTAATTGGCCAGTCACTATAGTAGGATACTATTGTGAGTTAGGTGGCTGACTATAGGGTTTGACTGAAGGCTGTGCATGTATTACAGTTGTGGCAATGCTTGTAACTGAGGTTTGCAAGCAGACCATAGGCTAAAGAAAAGTCCTTTTCCCTGAGAACAGTGAGAAAAGTTTTCCATTTTTGAACTTTTAAAATCCAGTTTCAGAAAAAAAGGAAAAAAATTCCTCTGTCAGAATAGTAAAACAAGCAAATTTGGAGGGGAGGAAACGCTTTAAGATGACAGTTAACAATTCAATCTGGATGCACCCTATTCTCAAAAAAAAAAAAAGGCTTTTTTCAAATTATACAGATACCCAGTAAACCTTACCCAATAGTACCTATGCATTCTTACACACCCATGCACATACATGTACAATAATGGCAAAGGAAAAGAGTTTTTCTGCATTGAATTAGTATCTGTATCTCCCTGTCATAATCTGTATGCCTTCTACTTTCAAAGTTTGTTCCTCTTCCTGATACTGCTCTGCTTTAAATGGTATTTTAAAAAGAGGACTTACTAAAAAACCAGTATGATCCTTGTCTGCTACTGACCCATGCTTTTAGTAATATTGTTGTATACTATTGCTGTTAACTCTATATATCCACTGTTTTCAAATATAAATATCATGTGCTAACTACAGTATTATAGTTGGTTATATTCTTTTAACTGTGAACATTATGTGCTGAAAAATAATCCGGTGAGAAATAAATTTAAAGGCATGCCTTGGTGGATAGGTAGAAATTAATTAGGAACTTTAAAGCAGTCAAATTTTTAAAATTGTCTGGATGATGGGGTTTTTTGGTGACTTTTGCTGAAATACATGTCTAGTCATGTAATTACTTGAGAACCTGGAGTGAACTGAAGAAAAGTGCTCAGAATTGATATATCTCTTGCAAACTCTGCTCCTGGGCAGAACAAATTCACTGGAGATGAGAAACCTCAGAGTTGATCATTGAGGCCAATTAAATGAATTACTGCAGAAGAGCAGAAGATAATTCATGAGTGACATCTAATCTATTCTAATTTAATTGCACAAAAACTTAATGTGAAACTACAGTTTCAATGTCTGTAGTGTATTGTGTGATGTGAGTATCACACTTTTTGAAAAGCATTTTCTGAGACCTGCAGTCGCTTTAGTGTTTTGTTATAGATGTATAATACATTGTTCTCCATTAGAGATGTTGTCAGAGAAGCCCCACAGAGATAAATGTCATTGTGTCATGTTTGTATTTTGTACAGGGAAACAAAAGGTCTCTCTGACCTGCAGACACAAATTGTAATTTATTATGAAGAGCATTCTTTTCCCACAGATAACCCTGTTAGTTTTTGTCAGTTTAAGAGATTATGTCACATACAGATTAAAAATTGTTTATATTTTAATTCCTTTCACTGAAATATCTTGCAACAAGCCAGACATTGGGAAAAAACCAACCAACCAACCAAAAAAAAACAAACAAACCAAAACCAAACCAAACCAAACCAAACCAAAAAAAAACAACAAAACAAAACCAATGTAAATTGGAGCTGCAGAAGGGGCAGAATAAATGTCTATACAGATCTTCTACCTTGTTATAAGCCAAAGTGTGGTTTGCTTTGTGCACGTCTGCTTTGTTAAGTGAGACATAAGGTACTACTTATGCTGACATGCCAGTTACTTGACCTAGATAGCAAGTAAGAGCAGGAAAGGAACATTTTTGTCAAATGATTCTTTACTTTTGCTTTCATCACTGTAAATGGCTAAGTAGTCTTTGACTTTTTCTACTATCAGTACCTTAAAAAAAGGCAGTGTGTGCTGTGTTGTAGAGGAAGGAAAATATAATGCAGTTAATGTAGGCACAGTAAGGTTCTGCTGTCTCTTATGCTGCCCCTTGTTCAGCATAAGACTACATTTTTTTTCTATCTTTGTTCAATATGGCCCTTTTTATATTATGGGTAGGTATACATTAATCCTGAATGACAAGAAATCTATAACTAATGTGTCTCAGGTGAATGTCACCACTGAGGTCTCAGTCATTTTCTCCTTTATGAATCTTCATGAACTAGTTAAAATGTCTGCCTTAATGTCTTTGAAAACTTTCATAGAATCATAGAATGGTTTGGGTTAGAAGGGACCTTGGAGATCATTTAGTTTCAGCCCTGCTGCCATGGGCAGGGACATTCTTCACTAGAACAAGTTGCTCAAAGTCCCATCCAACCTGGCCCTGAACACTTCCAGGAATTGAGTATCCACAACTTCTTTGGCAACTGTAGAAACCTGGACAGTAAGGAGTTAATGTGCTGCTATGCCTCAAACACTGATGGCCATTCCAGCATGTAAGTTACAACAAGATGTGGCTGGAAAGGGGAGGTAGAGCAGAACTTTTCTGAAAGAAACTTCCCTGTTCTGGTCCATAGACACTGCACAACACAGAAAAGCAGAAATGCAGGAATGGGATGAAGGACCAGGCAAGACCAGTAGAGGGGATCAAGACCACCAAAAGATCCTCAAAGCTCTCCAACCTATTTCCAGGAAGGTCCAAAAGAACAGACTGTGCATGCTAACTTATTTACATGAAGAGTGAAAAACCTAAGCCCAAGGTGGAGAAAAATTGCCTATTGAAAGGTACCCCCACAAAACCCAGGTGGCATGCCCCAAGGACCCTGGACACCCTGTCAGCTGTTGAGGCTGGACCTATGACTGGTGATCTTTCCTCTTAGTCTCTCCTTCCCTCTTTCCTTTTGTCCTTTTATTTCTCTGTGGGGGCAAAACATATACCAATTTCCATGCCAAGTGTGTAGTTTACTAATAAAACTTTGTGAACATTTGTTGGGTTTTGTGTTTTTTTTTTTTGTTTGTTTGTTTGGTTGGTTGGTTGGTTGGTTTTTTGTTTTTTTTGGGGTTTTTTTGACTCCTTTGGCTTTTGCTGTTCTTTTTCAACCATGGGCATCTGTGAATCTTGGGTGGTCCCTTCCATGTAGAAATGGCTGACCCTCTTTCATTTAATTTCATTTCATTTCATTTCTCCTATCACTACATGCCATTGTCAAAAGTCCCTCTCCAGCTTTCTTGGAGGCCCCATTTAGGTACTTGAACGCTGCTATTAGGTACCTCTGGAGCCTTTTCTTCTTCAGGCTGAACAACTCTCAGCCCGTCTTCATAGGACAGATGCTCTGGGCCTCTCATCAGCTTCATGGCCCTCCTCTGGACTTGCTCCCCAAAACTATCTTACATCTTATTCATATTGTTAAATCTAGATGATATATCTTTGGATTATAGTTATGTTTAACTGTGACCTTAGCTACAGACAAAAAAGTACACTGATCTAGACACTCTTACAGAAGTGAAATATTTTCCCACACCTTCCTTGCACAAAACCTTGGAGAGACTTCAATTGATAAAGTTCCTTATATAATTTTTTAATGTCACCATTTTCCCTCCTGCTGAATACCCTTTGTATAGTGATAGGTCATGAATATGTCAGGGTACTGAGAAAATATATTAAAAAAAAAAAAAGTCTTATTTTCAATGCAAATTGGAATTAGAAATATAAATGCTTTCCTTTCACTTAGTTTGTGAACCATACTACAGAAGTAATAAAGAAACTTAAAATCCTTAAAATCCTACCTAGAAACAGACAGTTTTACTATGTGAAGATCTCATCACATAAAAGCTGTTTGGAAATGTTTGATTTCATCTTCAAATATAATTTATGACTTTACCATACAGAAAAAAATGCCATGGTCATCCATGCAAAGTTGTTTTGTTCAGAACAGATCGTTGTGCAGTGCTGATTGTGCCTGAAGATTTGGAATAGTAGAGATATGTGATAAATAATGAAAAACTTATCCTCAAAAACATAGCTTGATGTAGGCTGCATTAAATTAAACAAGGAACAAAATTACCAGAACTGGGTTAGCACCCATTGCCCTTTATCTCTAATTACATTGAAGAGGACAACAATGGAGGATGTGATTACCCACCATTTTTATACCACTTTATAAGTAAAATCAATAGCATTTTACCCAATTAACATGTGCATATTTTATTTTTTTGAACAAGTGTAAGTAAAGTCTTACTTGTCTCTCTACAGCAGCAACAGCTATGAAAGTCACGTTTCAATTGCTATACTATAAGTGGTTTAAATGTCTGACATTCTGAATCCTGAAAGACTTCCATTTCACTTTAAGATTTCAGGGTGACTTATCAGAGTCAAAGAGGAAACTGCAAGACATTTGGTGCTGCCAGGCTCCCCAGGACATCATGTCCTCTGCCCAGGCTGGCTGGAGAGAGCAGGCTATTCATCAGACACTGTGAGAAGTATGCACAACCTCCTTGAGTGACAGCATGGGTTGGAACTCTTGGGGACCTTGAGACATGTAACTGGCATGGTGATGTGCTTTCTCATTGGTGTGAGCATTAGCAGATTACAGGTAACGTCACAGGTATGTGTAAACCTGGGTTATTCATGTCTACAACCTACTTGCATACATCTCCAGAATACTATAAGCTACACAAGTGAATGATACTAGCGAAATCAGATTTGTTTTACCTGTGAGATAATAATAGTAGCAACTGGACATGATGTGTGATAAGAAAAATCAGGAATAAAATCCATTCAGGGAACAGCTGCTTAAATGTATGATGCAAGCAGCACCATAACTCATTGTTCTGAAATAGTTTTCTTTGTTTTGCATTCCTATTTTCATTTTATAATTAAAAATATTTATATAATCTTTATTTCTTAAGAAAATTAGTTTTTCCTGTTTAAGGAAGACAGAAAGGTAAAAAATAAAAAGAAAAATGGTAATGATATTGTAAAGTATAATTGGATAAAGTTACCTGACTAGTTTCAATCTTGTGACTTTCCAGACAAAGAAAAAAAAGTCTTAAATTTTGTACTCATTGTCTTCAGATCATGCAGCTCTGAATAGGTGCAGAATTAAAATTTCAGCAAAATTTTTGACTAACCAGTAAATTTTCTAATTATCTTTTATACATTTAGTTATAGAAAAAAAAGGAAAAGAACTAAGTAAAGATTCGTAAATATTTTAAGCTTTCTGTAAACATCGTATCTCATTTTAAAAACAGTAGCAGAACTATTTTAAGACACTGGAATGCAGTTCTTCCTATTTTATTTATTTAGAAAATAATTATGTTTAAATTATAATACCAAAATTATTTAAAGTATGAAACAAACTTTCTCTTATGTGAAACAATTCCACACTAATAGGTATTTTTACAAGTATGCAAATGTGCTTTTGTTTCTTTTAAATATTTTTTTTTTTATATTAGACAAAACTATTTGCAAGCTAATTTTAATGGAAAAATATAGTTTCAAGATTTATACCGTACATAATATTCTTCTATGTTTTTTGGACAAAAATTTTCTTGTTTGCTCTTCTATTGAGATGAAGTACAGCTGAAATAAGTACATCTTTCTGTACGTTCCTTATAGGAATACAATTTTATGAAATTTCTGTGGGTTTTGGGAGGTTTGTTTGTGTCCAAAGAAACTATTGTAACTAAAAGATGAATAGGTCATGTGTGACCTCAACATGTCTAGAATAGGCTATTTTTGACAGAAAAAAAAATCCCTTTATTGTTATTAATATCTGTACAGAAAATTATGACATTTTAATAATAAAAAGTATTTGTCTTAACATAAATGTTTTGAATACATTTTTCTAAAGGCAGAAATGCCTTTGTACTAATATGAAATTGGCTGACACTGGCTGTATTTCCATTCATTCTAGATTATGTCTAAGTGTTCCATGGTGAAAAGTATAAAAAGAACAATTTTATACATCAAAAAGAAATTAAAAAATCTGTAAATGAAAATGGGATATATATTGTAAAATAGTTACTTACATCAATTGAGCTTTTGGTTCACTGGGCTGTATGAAAGTAAGTGCATGCACTAACTCAGACTCTTGGAATAGACTTTTATTATTTAACTGCATGCACATTAGCAGATGCATGATTAGTGAGGAAGTCCACATCATTGATTAGATTGGCCAGCCTGTGATTCAGCTAATCCACGTTCATATTTTTTGCTGTGTGATGGGTTTTAAAGGCAGTAGCTTCCTAAAAATACAGATAGAAGATGAATGTGATTTTTGAAATCATCACAGCATTTAAGTACCATTGAAATCAATAAATATCAGTAGCAAGATCCAAAAATGCACTTAGGCATCTGAAGTAGAAGATAGGCATCTGAGACCCAGAGGGTGATTCAAAAGCATTTGGGTACGAAGAGTCAGAAGGTATTTTAAGTTTGCACCTGTTTTGCTGCAGTAAAGGCCCCAGAGTTCCTGCTGCTACTTGGGCAGAATGGTGCATTGAGGCGTGCCTTTGTTCCCCATGGTAAGACTAGACTGCTTTACAGCTGGGGTGGGTGTCCTGTGGGGAGAGACAGGGGGACAAGTATATACGAAATGTAATATTTAGACTAGTTTGACCAAAGGGTAAAAATATGGCTTCTCACTTTGAAACTACTTCTGCTTTTATCTAACGCTGCGTACAAAATCTGGATTAGCGTCCAGGTAACAGTGCTGCCTTGTATTCTCTTGCACAATAGTCTAACTAACAGACTAACAGGGCTGACTTGAAAAATAAAGCCAGAGTTGCTTACTTATGGGACTGTAGAAAAAGTGGGTATAAGTGCTCTCCTCCTATCCTGCTTCCTGTCTTCAAACAAACAAAAAACACCAAAGAAAGTGAGATAGCAATTCAATTGCCTCTAACCAAATAGGCACTTCAAGCTTATGTACCCTCAGTTCATTGTGCTTGCCTTAACCCACAGCTAGGTTTCAAAACCCTTCTACACAAGACATTTTGCTTCTGTAAAACACTTTGTCCTATTTTACATTTTTGTGTACCTAGACATTTGTAAGAGATTTATTTTTCTGCAGCTGAGCTTTTCTACTTGTTTGATATAACAATATTTCCCACATTACTTGGGTATTTTGAGGATGGTAACATTAATGATTGTGAGGTGATTACATTATTCTGTAACAAGAACAATATAAATACCACATATAAATTCCTAGTATTACATTTCAAAAGAAGACAAGCCCATTCCAGATAATTGCAACACAGATAATCTGGGTCATCACAGGTATAACTCCTGAAGTGAGCAGTATTTTATCATTTTGTCATGAAACTTTCTGGCCCCTCTCCACACTTGGGTTTACTATGTCCTTTAATGAATTATGGGCAGATATACAGTTGTTGGACTGGAGACAGTATTTTCAAAGTTCAGTCAAGGTTAAAATGAGCAAATTGAAACAGAAACATGTTTCTAACAATATCTCCTTACAGAATAAGAAAAGAAAGCCTGGTCCTTCAGCATGGAAGAGAAAACTGGCAAAACATTGGCCTTTAAAAGTAAAGAAAAAATCAGTCACATGAAAATTTTTCTACATATATAGAAGAAAGAACTGTACAAAATCAAAAGATGAATTATTTGAATTTGGAGAAATAAATGCTACATTAATACTACAAATCTGAAAGGAATTAAAGTTTACTGATATCCTTAGCACTATTTAGAGTTCTGCTTAATATATCTCTATAAATATAAATATATATATTTAAAAAAATCCAGGTAGGAGTTACAGTGATGGTGAAATTTACAAAATGTCTTCCAGCCAAGGATGTAGATTAGGATGGTTTGGCTTGGTTTGGTATAGAAGAGAGATAAATGAGGATGAATGGTATGGGGAAGTTCAATAAAGAGTTTGGCATTTTTCATTGTGCTGAAACTAGTGGTAGCCTAAATTAGAAAGATTAAAATCAATACAAGGGAGTAACCTCTAACATCAAGATTAAAAAAAACCCCAAAAAACGTGCTGTGTTCTCATACAGAGAACTCATAGACTATCTGTAAACTCTTTCCTCACCTTCCTTTTTCTATCTTTTCGTTTCTCTCAGATCTTGTCAGTTTAATACCTGTAGTAGTGACAGAAGAGAAGTTTATTCCTTGTCTTCCCATTAAAAGCTCCACCGTATCTTTGCTTCTGCAGGCAGTGAGTTTCTGTAGCTTTTTTGTCATGATTGTTTTTCTTTGAAAATTACACAAATTAGATAATAAAATATGTAAAATATAAATTCTTATATAGTGTTCCATTAAATTTTTGTAGATTAATATTTGTGTGTTATATACTGTGTTATATAGGGAGAGCATATATGAAATGTACACAAGCTTTCAAAAAGAATATGGCAGAATATTGACAGTTAAAGAAAAAAGCTAGATATCATTTCTAACTTTGGAAGCTATTAATCTGCTGACTGGCAGAGGCTAGGACAGGATGCCAGGGAAAGGTCACCTTATAGTGCTCTTCCTTATCCTTCTTTCTCTGAAAATCATCTCTTAGCCACTGTCAAAACAGGGCTATGGATTCATAGATTCTTAGTTTGACTTAATACTAAGAGAACACTTTTATAAGATTAAGCAGTGTATTTTTAGACTTAAGATCAGGCTGAGTCTCAAGTCCAAAAAGAGTCTGGTTTCCTTGGATATTTTTTGATGGTTTAGGTAATATATCAGTAATGGTATATAGAAGTGGATGGACCTTCAAATCTCGTCCAGAACAACTTTTGGTGTCTCTGTTTGACTAACTAACATTCATGCAGTCAATTTTAAGGTAAGAAATTTTCTTGTGGTTGAGAAACCAAAAAAATAAAGTCCTGAAAGATGAAAATTAAAAAAAAAACAAACTTCATCAGAATACAGACTTCTAGGCTGCACCTTCAGAGAACTAAGAAAAATAAATGAAGAGGTCTAGATGTGTCACATGGGGACCAAGCTAAATGATTCTATAATTCTATATTGTGATTTGAGTTGCTAACTCTCAATTATGAATCAAACCAGTAAAAGACTAGGTGTCAACCCTGTATTTTCACAGAATATGATGAGTTGGAAGGGACCCATGAGGACCACTGGGTCCAACTCCTAGCTCTGCAAAGAACCATCCTCAAGAGTCATAAAACTGACAGAATAAAATATATTAGACTAAAATTCTCAGAGCAAACCATGATTTATTTTTTCTTAAAAAATAAAATCCTGAATATAACAACTTCATGTTCAGAAGAGGGGAAAGGAAAACAGATTTACTACAAATTGATAACAGATTTTAGCCCCCTGTTTTTTCCAATTTATGTTTTCAGGGAAAATAAGGTAGTTTAAAATACCTTAAATAGTTTAAAGCAGGGCTTTCCATTGAAAAAATATGCGTGTGTATTTTAAATAAACTCTAGTTTGATGTCTCAACATTATGATTATAGGTGTTTAACTTAGGAATAAATGATAAAAGTTAAACAGACAAAACCCACTTGATATCTGTTTTATCTGAGACAGAAAAGAAAAAGATAAGGCAATCTAAGTAACAGAACTCCTATTATGTGAAATCTGTCTAAAAGAACTGTATCTATGTGAGAAACATCTACATTGCCTGGTAAGTAGTTCTCAAAAAGAAACGAAGGGTTACCCAGGCAAAATCACATAAATAAGCAAATTTGAAGAACCAATATCACAAATATTTGTTTAGAAACTCTGGAGAAAAATACAACAGCCTCACATTTGCTTAGCAAAAGGTCATCATTTTGCATTATGTATAAATGCAGTCACTTTGAAATGGAATGAAGGACTGATCTAAAAGCCAAGTATACTATTGATCTTTCAGTGACAAAACAATTTTTCTCATCAGAGCAAATTTCCTCTGGATGTAGAAAATCTACGTCTGCTAATGATGCAAAAACCCCAAAGCAATTCATGGGCAAGCTTAAGATATGCTGATTTTTCCTAAGCTCACTTATATTGTAAGACATAAATTGACACTAAAACTCAAGTAAATACTGTATGAAAAATGCCATGGACATTTGAAACATATCTTTTCCTACAGTGTATGAAAAAAAGCATCTAAGAGCAGTTTCAGAGTCAGCATACATCAGTATGGTCATCCAGTTCAGTGGCTCTCAGCATAAATTTTAAGCTGAAAAATAACTTCCTCCAGCCTTAATTGACCCAAAAGGTTATTGTTGTCCAGTGACTACTAGCTTGGTTGGATCTTTGCTACATAGTTCTAATTGATAAACATCATTTATGAGCTTAGCTCTGTAAGTATCTTCTTTAAAGTCTGGTTTTATATAAATACAAGAAATGTGATACACTGAATTTGAATTTTCACTTCAAAGTCAGCAGTTATGGTGCAAATAAAGAACGTCATAAAAGCTACTAAAGCATTCTCTGAGGTGAAAGGTTGAATGAAGAGAGTTTTGCAGAGGATGAGATTTCCTTCCTGCCAAATTCTTTCTTTCAGGAACAAGACTTCATAGTATCTCATATCAGTGATATTGACATGTCTCATCTTTCAATTTGCAGTTGTGGATTCCATTTTTTCTGTCAAGCTATGGTGAAAAGCAGAACACTCTGTCTTATAAACACTACACACACTTCTTCTTTCAATATCACTTGCTATTTCTTCCTGAATTATATCATTATTTGTGTTAAAGAAATAAAATTAAACACTAATAGAATTAAACTGATGCTACCTCATGAGGTCGCTGTGTGTTTTCCATTGTTTTTCAAAGTTATATGACCATACATGAATAAGAAATTGTTTTATCTATCTACAACAGTATCCAGTACAGCATTTTTGCACTGTGATATAAGCAAAAGTTTTCTCCAAACTGCAAGCCTTTAAATTCTTATTAGTGTATTCATGGGTTTGTGTTCACAATGCTAAGTTTTCCAATCTCAGGATGTGTGCTGGATTTGGCTGGGTAAAGCCAATTTTTTTTGCAGCACCTAATATGGAGTTGTGTTTTAGGGATGTTTTAGCCATTAAATTAAGCAGTGCTTGCACAGTGTTATGGCCTTTTCAGCCTCTCACACCAACCCACCAGGTAGGGGTGCACAAGAAGCTGGGAGGGAACACAGCGAGAACAGCTGACCCCAAGTGACCAAAGGGATATACTGTATGGCATATGAAGCTGGGGAAAGTTGACAGGGGGCTGCTGCCCCAGGCCTGGCTGGGCATTGGTTGGTCGGTGGTGAGCAATTTTTTTTCACATGCATCACTTATCTTTCTTTGGGTTTACTTCTTTCCTTTGTTATTTTCCTTTCCATTAAAAGATTTTATTGTCATTGATTACTATTATTGTATTTTATTTTACAGCAATTATTGCATTTCTTGTCCCTTATCCTGCTGTGTTGGGGGAGTAAATGAGCAGCTGGGTGGGTCTTCATTGTCATCTCGGGTTAAACCACAACTGAATGCAACTAGACATGATGCAGCTGACTGATTTCATCACAAAAAAAACAACCAAACCAAAACAAAAAAAAAACCAAAAACCCAAAACCCCAAACAAGCAAACAAGCAAACAAAACAAAACAAAACAAAACAAAAAACCCAAAAAAACCCCAACCAACCTCCTCAAAACAAAACAAAACAAAAAAAACACAACAAAACCCCC
>JAWWTY010000123.1:54074510-54094061 GCA_035222235.1 Margarornis squamiger
ATTCTGTACCCCAAAATTCTATAAGTAAAAGAACTCTTCTCTACTTTACCCACATAAAGTTGTCTTGGAAAGTTTTTCCCCCCTCCTTAAGGCAACACTTCCAAGCAAACAGTAATAAAATAAATAATAAAAAAGGCCCACCACTGGTGGGTTTTTTGGTTGTTTTTGTTTGTTTGTTTGTTTGTTTGTTTGTTTTGTTTTGTTTTTTAGCAAAACTTTTGAGGTTTTCTTATATGAAACCAATATGATTTCCACAAAACAGTGAAAAACTCATTATCCAAATCTTACTGAACTTCTGAGAGGTTTATTATTTTCAGCTAGTTTTCACTGCAAAAATACAGTGATGTCATAAAGCTTCTGTGTCAAAAGAGATGTCTATTCTTGTGGAGATCCTGTCCCTCTCTATGAATTATGATCACCTGTAATTATGGGGCTAAAGCATTGACTTTTTTTTTTTTTTTTTTCTTAGGAGACTGGGCCTCACTACTCTGCTAGATTACAGAAATATGAGGGCTGATACTGTTTGCTATACTTTTATGAGACATTTAAAATTTTAATCAGGTTATTGACAATTTCCCTCTCCCCCCTTGTGTTTGATGTATTCACAGAATGTCCTATTTTCTCTAGATGACTTACATGAGTAATGAAGAAAGGAAGCATTCTCCTCTCCTAAAAGAGTTAAATTGAGTCCTGAATACCTGCAGGTAGATTTTCTGAGTGATTGCTTAACCTGAGCTGCCTTTCCTGGTGCCCCAGCTGCTGGCCCAGCAGAGGAGTCCTGTGCAATCCACGGCTGTTATCCCATAGCCTTCCTTGTTTACAGTGTATGTCCTTATAATCTAATTTTTCGGTATGTTTTGTTTAATCTCTCTGTTTCTGCTTTATTCTGGTAGTGCTCCTTACCTAGATTAATGGCAATGATTGTATAGAGAGGATTTAGGAAGACTAAGCCTCTAATTTAGGCAACTAACTAAAATAGTGGCTGTGAATATCCTCTCTCTGTTACTATTATATACCCAAGCATATGAAAGGAAAAGAGAGAGAATCCTGTACTATATATGAGAATTTTCAATTTTCCCTCTAACATGCTGAATACTAGAACACAAATCTTCATTGGGGAAAATTATCATTAAGATTACTCTGTCAATGAAAAGTTTTTTAGGGGAAAGCAGAAATTCCTGATGATAGACAACGCTGTAGCTTAACAGTAGTCCTGAACCAGCAACATGACGGGATGAACCTTTTCCATTTAGCCTGACAGAAGCACATGAATTATAAATTGCACTGTACGAGTGGCTTGTTGGTCGATAACCCAATGATAGGAGAATAACATCTACAGTTAACCAATGATTAGAAGTTTGAAAACTCTTCTGTTCTCTCCAGTGACCATAAAATGGTCAACATACAAGCCTTATATTCTGATTTTATTTTATTTTTTTTATTTTAATTTAGCTGGAAGTGCATTAGGATTTTTTTTCTTTATGGAAAAAATGCATTTACCAAGAACTATTTTTTTGTATAATTTAGCTTTTTTTTTTTTTTTTCTTTCTCATTAAGTATTTGAATTTCAAAGGAGTGCTCACATGTAATATGTGGTCTTTTTTTCAGAAAGAAAATGAACATTTAAAAGGAGACGTAGATACCATAGATTTTATGAACCCTTTATCTATACATCATGTACACTGTGTGGACATCCTGACTGCTGTGCTACCATATCAGAACAGTGAGAAATTTAACATTATTTAATATGATTCTCTCATACTTTCTCTGGAAACAGAAGAAATTATTTATTGTTAACAAAATAAAACTACTTATTTGTTTGTGACATCTTTATAAACCTGAAAAATTACCTCAGAAAATAAAAGGAAGGCAATTCTGCTTAGTATTATGTCATTTAGGACTGAAACCAAAATTTTAGCATTCGTGAGACAACAGTAAGACCTTTCATGAATCTGTGTGCTTGTGTTGAAAGAGACATTTGTTCCTAATAAATATTTCACTAAAAGCAGATGGAAAGAAAGAGGGAGAAATTAATGCCTTGTGGTATGTTGGCCATTGAAGGGAGGTCTCATACAAATCACTGCATTTTTTTCCCCTGGTTTTTAATTTTTTTTTCAAATGTGTACATAATTACAGCTGCCACAAACAATATAGCCATAGAAAAGGGGAAACAATAAATGGAGACAGGGTAACTATAAAACTTGAATTGAGGAAATACTTCTGCAATGTGGCATTTTCCATGACACAATTCAGTTTACAAGGAAAACAGGGGAAAAAAATTATAATGGGCTTACAAATTTAGTAGAAATACAATAGAAATTAAATTTTAATATTTCATAATATTTTCAATATTTTTGGAAGAAAATTTATTTTAACAAAACAATTTTAGTTAAACTACCTCCTGGTAAACAGTTTCTGAAATCCAGAAAAAAAGTTATCTGGCAGCACAGAAAGAGAATAAATAATGTGTCATACACATATCAAGGCCAGTGATGTCTTTTCATGGAGGCAGCAGTTTTTCCATCTTAGTCAATATCTAATTTCCTCCAGACTAATCAGATTGATTTTTGGAATGAAATTATTGCAGAAGATATGCCACTCTGTAGGTTCATAGAGGAAAAGGGATATTCATGTAGCTTTGGAAATAGATGGGAATAATTTCATTGAATGTTTTCATCAGTCTTCTTTACATACAAAAAAAAAAATTAGAATAAGGGATGTACTAAGAAAATCTACTAGTGAAATAGGTCAGAAGGTTTTATACAGAAGGGAATGCAATCAAAAAAGAATGAGATTATCTCAAAGACTTGAATAGAAACAAAAGTATATTAGTACAAAGTCCAGTGCTAAGTACTTTTGGAGTAAACTTAATCATTAACAGTACCAAATATTTAGAAACTAAGAATCATGCTTTTATACAAGTCTACTGGAACTGTGAAAAATGTAAATTATATATTTAAGATTAATTTTCCTTGCAATTTACTGAGAAAGTACTCAAAATGGAAGTTAAAAAGTAAGACTGTCACTATATGGCAGGTTATAGGGTCCCTAAGGGAGAAAAACCCAAAACAACACAACCCTGAAATGGCAATATAAATTTGGAACTTCTTGTAGATGAAAAATCATGCTAAGGCAGCAGGTAGTACAACCTAGATGAAAGTTTCAGATTGTCATTAAATTTTTTATTAGAAAACTCAACCCCTTTTTTCCTTGCTTTTCACAAATTTTTTACAGTTGTTGTTTTGATAGGAGAAGAGTTATTTATCCCTTCTGTTGTTTTGTGGGGAATACAAGTTTTAAGCACTTTCCTCCCCTTGATCATGATGACTTGAACAGCCTTATACCTTTGTGTAATCTGTCCAAAGACAAAAGATGAAACTCAGTTGTGAGGTGTGTTTTGGTTTGGTTTGGTTTGGGAAGGGTAGAGTTCTTTTCTTATTTTGATTACTTTAATTTTTGTTTTGTTTCCCCTGCAGTATATCTAGAGAAAGTGTCACTTAAATCCCAATGAACACTGAAATAGAAAAATATGAGTGACTCAGATTTATTGAAGAAATGTTAAATACTCTAGCACACAAATTCAGGGCAATATATCCCACACAAAACCCCAGAGTCCTCAAAAAAATTATTCAAGATTTTTTTCTTCCAGGCTTTAATTTATCCTGAGCTGATATTGCAGCTGTATGTCTGACTGTGTGCAAATACATTTTGTTGTGCTTTCAAATTCAGTGATGACACAGCAGTGTTAGATAGTCCAGTCAGCCCATTACCTTGAGCAGCTCTCAAGCCACCCTTCCTCAAGTCTGTAGAGATGTGTGGCATTGTTGCAACACAAGTGCAGGACTGGCCTTATTGAACCTTATGCAGTTCTCCTCAGCCCATCCACGCAGCCTGTCCAGATCCCTCTGCAGAGCCTTCCTACCTTCTGTCAAGACTCCCATCCCACTTGGTATTGTCTACAAACTTATTGAGGGTGCACTTAATCCCCGTGTCCAAATTGCCAATACAGATTTTGAACAGAACTGTCCCCAATACTAAGCCCTGGAGAGCCCTACTAGTGACTGGACACCGACTGGATTTAATTCAATTCATCATCACTTTCTGGACCGAGACACCCAACCCGCTTTTTATCCAGCAATGAGTACACCCATGCAAGTCATGAACAGCCATGAATTCCATCAGTATCCAAATCCTTCACATTTTCTGCAGAACCGATTTTTTAAGGAGGAAAATGTGAAGGGAGATTGTTTCACGCTCGACATCTGCAGCTCTTTGTAGTGTGAATAGAAAGGATATGAAACAATGAACTCTCAATTTGAAGGCAATTCTTTTATAGTGTTTATCCTATAGTAGAGAGGATATTCCTGCAAAGCTCTATTGTTTAATTTTGTTTTATTTTGCATTCCGTTTGGGACTTTGAAGAGTTTTTCTAAGAAAAAACAAGTAAACATTTATTTTGTAGTGCACAGTATTTGTGCAGTGTTCATTTCACTTACAGAACAAGCAATTTGTCCTATTGTAAACAAGGATTCATAGGTATGCATATGTTTGTCTAAAGCTGCATTTACATGATTTCTCTTCTTACTAGAACATATCACAATAATCTCTAGAAATAGACAAACTTGTGATGGCCTTGTGATCCTAATTGCTTTTGGCTCTCATAAAATATTTTTTTTTTAAAAAAATAAGTCTTTTGATTATTATTTTTAAACTGCAAAGTCTATAACAATGATGAAAGTCAGTAGCGATTTGTAAGAAAGGTCTTTTATTAAAATGTTCTTACAAAATTAAATTTTTCTGCTCTCCAAAATAGTTCTATCAAAGTTTTTTAGACATCTCTACTTCTTTTGTACTGAATTGGTAAAGAAAATTGTAAAATAGTGAAGTGATTGACAAAATTGTTGACACAAATTACTATAGCACTATATATGTGACCTTTCAAAGATTTAGTTACCTTCCATTGGATGGTATTATCTAAGTAAATTACATTTTGGCCTTCAGTTGATTTCTCACACAGTTAATTTCATAGGAACAGAAGTGGCTTCTTTGAGATCTGATACTAAAATTATGGGAAAAATATTTGAATTTTGTTTGTTTGTTCAATATTTCTGAGGTCTTTTATATACGAGAAGATTTATTTATTTTTTTATTTTTTTGCATACACAGCTTTATTCTCATACATTCATATCTTAATGTAATTATATCAAACAGATTTTTACAATAGTCATCTTCTTAAGAACATTCCTGACACAATACATTTTTTGACATAATTTTCTAAAATCGAAGATGAAAAGACATGCATAATGGTCTAGTTCACAAATTGCTGTGTTAAGAGTTTCCATTTAAGTAAATTGCCTAAGTGCATATAATTTTATATGTAATTGTCACTGTTATAATACTGAATTGCTTTGGTTCCAACTATATATAAGTTCAACATACCCACCTACTTCACAGCTTTGTTTGCTCTATTTAGTAATTTGCAGTATGTAAAAGCTGGGAGTATTGAACTGTGATGAAGCACCATGACAGCAATAGCAGCTCAACATTTTACTACAGTGAGTTTCCCAAGCAAAGGAGAGACAAACAGGTAAAGTCATGTAGAAGTTACTATTGTTCACATGTTGAAAATGTATAATTCAAAGTTAGGTTGGGCTAGGACGCCAACAATACTGTCTCACAGCAGGTGAAACTACTGCAGTCAATGCTATCAGGCATCTATGAGAAGTAAGGAGACTGACAGGTGGACAGAAATCACAACAGATTTGAATCCTTTTCACAAGAGTAGTTCAGATTAAAATTCCTTATGCTAGGAGGTTGGTTTTTTTTGCTGTTTATCCAATGGCCAAGTGGTTAAGGTCCTCAGCTAATATCAATTATTTCCCTTGCAATGGATTTGCAGCCATATCTTTTTTTTTTTTTTGTTAAGTGAGATGTAGTACAAATATAGTATTGGATGTCTTGTGAGTTTCTAATTTTATACTGTTCCAATTATTGTGTTTTTCATGGCATATTTGAATGTGCATTAAGCATGGAATTAGAATTCAGAGACTTTCCCCCAACATGTGCACATAAAAATGAAAGAAAAGGTTTTGCTTGTTCAAAAGTGAATAGTTTTTCCTTTATAAAAATTTTATTACAGAAAAAAAAAAAAACAAAAACATTACCTGATTATTTCCCCTTCAATATTTCTGTTCATCAGTTAAATCACACTACCAGTTACTGAGGCATTCTTTTGAGTGATGTATGACTCTGGAAAGAATAATCAGTGTGGTATAAGAAATATGACTGCTCTTGGAACAAGAAATTACATGTTTTAACAAAGTTTTGTTTAGAGGAATTTGGAAATACTCTACTGATGGTAAAACTAAAATAACTTTCTGAAACAATACCTTAGCTTACTCCCAGGAAATTGCAATATTTCCCAAGAAATTTTACAGGAGTGTAGGAGAAAGTTAAAAATTGGTTGCAAGCTGATTATTGTCTTTAATTTCTTTTTTTAGGCCTTGTTATTTAGAAGCATACTGAAAATTGGTATCTGTGCTATATTTTAAGGAAAGAACTGTGACTTGCTAGAGGTCTGACCCACGCAGCAAACACTTTATGGACCCTTTTGCTTATACTGTGACTATTTTCAGGGAAAAGGAATGATGAAAAATTCTAATTCCCTCTCCTTCAACATCTAATAAAGATGATTCACTTTCTTTATAGGATCTCAGTACATAAACGTAATGATGTGCAGATGGATGAGTAGCTAGACTATTTTGTGAGCTTTCTCACTGATTTTCTTTGTGATGTTCATGTCTTTGTGTTCAAGTTATGCCAGCCTTGTGGATGAGCAAAATAATATTAAACTCCTATAAATTCCAAGTTAGAAAGTTCATTGGAAGCATATTATTTTAATCTATTACATATTTTCAAGCCTAAGACATAATGCATGTATAAGGTTCATTGACATGATCAAATTGATGAGGAAAACAAGGAAGAACAACTATCATGTTCTCTTGTGAGGCTATTGGTATTACTAATGTCCATAGTAGCAACAATGTCAGTAGTGTCATATGATAAAGATGGCAGTAAGGACAAAGATTTTAAGTTATATTTGGAGCAAAGTAATCTGAGATCTGGTGTAAATATGCAGTTAAAGTCAGTTCCAAACAAAAGTAGATCCCCTGTCTCGATCCAGCTAGTTACACTGACTGTGCTGTAATGCAAGACTTGTTTTCTTTCTAATGATACATCAGGAGAGTGTTTGGCATTTTCTATGCTTTACTGCAGTACTAAAAAAAAAAAAACAAACCAAAAAACCAAACACCGCCCCCCCCAAAAAAAAAAAAAAAGAAACCACGTTAGTACACCTTGTCAGAGTTTTAAGGGACTTGAGAGAACAGCTTATGCCCATTACTCACTGGAAAACTGGTATAATTTAAACTCAGAAATAGTGTGATTCAGTGATTAGCTATATTCAGTAGATATACAGATGGATGCAAAATTTGGAATGATGTTAACTTAGGTTGCCCTATTTTTGCAGTTAATTTTAAGCTTAATTATTTACTACTTTCATTAAGTTGTAACTACTGATGTAATTTACTTCTGTTGTTCAACTCTTGTGAATAAACAACACCTTAAAGATTGCTGTAGTACCACGGTTTAGGTAGTAATAAGGCCAGTCTTAAATATTTAAAGTAAACTTCACTAAACTCTTATGTAGCAATACACCTCATGCTGATTCCACACTTCCTCTTTGTGATTGATCTTTTGATGCTATTTCTTTCTCTCTCAAAGGAAGATTACATTTTGATACTGTTTTTCTTGGTTTTGTTTCTGCCAGTACTCCTTCTGATTTATTAGTCAAGATATATGTATTTACATTCCTTACATTTCTCTTCTTCTTGGTTTTTCAACTGTCTGCTACTTGGATGCCTTCCACGTACAACACCTTTGCCCTTTTGGTGGTCAGGCTGCTCATATGCCCCTGTAAAATGCTAATTTATGTGTGTCACAGGGCTCTGCTTCTTCTAAAAAAATTCTAAGCTATAACATATGTAGATAAAATTAAACATTTCATATTATTGCATCTATTGTTTTATGATTCCAGAAATGTAGATGCTCATGCTTTGTTAATGTTTTATCTGTATATTTGGTTATACATGGTCCTTAAACAGGAGATTTTTGTGTTAGAAATACCGTCATAATAGACACAGCTTAGTTATTTATATATACGAAATGCTAGTTACCAAAAAGCTAGTGTGATAGCCAATATTTCTGAGTAAACAGAAATAAAAGTGGATCATTTCCTAAAGTTGAAAACTGTCACTACTTGCTGTAGTGGTAATTTGGCTTCTGACAGCGTGGAGATGGCTGCATATGGTGGAAGCGTTCAAGGTGGGTGGATGTGGCACGGGAGGGTATGATTCGGTGGTAAATATGGTGGTGCTGGGTTAATGGTTGGACTCAACAATCTTGGAGGTCTTTTCCAACCTTGGTGATTCTATGGTTCCATGGAAATATTTTTGTTTCATTTTTCTACTGTTTTATAAAACATATATATACTTACAGTGCTTTTCTCTGTCATCTTTTATTTTTGTTTGCATTCTTTTATACAAATATTTCAGCGAAATTGTTTTGATGTGGTTCTAACAATTTGAAAAAAATTAGACTCAAAGAACATTTATGAAAAGTATTAAAAATTATTTGTTCATCTTTTTATATGGTTATTTTAAAGTCACTAGAACTTCCCAAGTTTGCAATTTTAAGTGCTGCAGCTGCATTCCCTAACTCTTGTGCTACATAATGAAAATGGATAAATAAATTAGTGATAAATTCCCTAGCAATATTATAGAGTAACAAGTCAGAAAAAAATCTCTATTATTAACTTGCACTTAAGGCCACTAGTAATTTAAAAAAAAATAATTAATGTGCTCCATTTACTTTGAAGACATATTGAACAGGCTGAGAACACTGACAGGTTTAATTAATACCCTGTGTCATGAAGTATGACAAAGAGAGTTTTACAGTATGTAGAACCTATATGACCTTGATAGTCTTCACTATAATTATATATCTTACACAGCATTTTTTATAAGTTCTATTAAAAACACAATGAATGCACCTCAGTGGGGTACTTATTCATTGCTAAATAAAATTAGAATATTCTGAACAGTTTCCAGATGTTGGTGTGTGTTTGTATTCCTCAGTGTATGTGTGTGTGTATTAATGAAAATTTAGGTAAAAGGGAATTATTCCAGTGAATCTGATTCTGAGAAGTATGGAACCTCCTTACATCCTTGATTTAAGGGGGAAAAGAACTTTTTTACCTGGTAGAAAAACCTGAGAACCTTTCCAAAATAAGTCATCATATGTAACACCACATAAAGAAGTTTGTACTCTCTATTGGAGAAAACATATGGGGAGTTTGTTGCATAAGCAAAAATCTAAGGATTATGGATATCTGTAGGGTAAAATTCTGGATTAGACATTGGAGGTCTATACTTAGTTCCAGACCAGAATGTCTATGCAATTGCTCTTTCTCATTTTTTTCTAATTGAGGCAATAGTCAATATTTCAATAGTCAATTGAGACAATAGTCAATTATTTCATATAGTTGCTTTGTGATGTATTTTGTCTTTTAAAAAAGTGTTTAGAAGGTTCAGCTACTCATTTTAATTAGAGATTACTCCAAGTCATGACATTATGTTTAATAATAATAATTCCAAACTTGATCACAGTAGATTCCCAATGTTCCTAAAACTATGGGGCTCATTGGCAGTGGATTCAAGATTTACCTTCTAAAAATATTTGAAAATACAAAAACTACAATCAAGTGCATCGCCTGGAAAATAAATAAATTTTTTTAAAAAATCATTTTTGCCTTAATTTCAGAATGCCAAGTGTTTAAGAAGAATCTTGTTTTCAATATTTCTTTTGTATTTGTATTACCAAGAGCATACTTGAAGTCAAACTCATGTTTAGATAGGATACACATTCATTTGGATGTGTAGCCAAATGTAAGTCCCAGAATAATTTGTGCTGCTTAAATAACATTGTTTTAATAGTGTTCTGAGTCAAAATAGAATATACTGAATCACATAGTCTGATACAAAATTGGGCTAAGGAATAAAGATCCAAGCCTATTGAAAGACTTATGGATTCTGAAACTTCTGCCGTATGATTTTGTATGTATCAGTTTTCTATGTGCAGAATGCACAATGAAGACCAGAAGCCTGTACACAGTTTAGCATTAGTAAAGTCAACAAAATTTTTCATAGCATAGAGATAGTTGTGAAAAGAAGTTCACTAATATAATAACACAAAATCCTTTCTGAAAGTGCTGTGAATTACATACAAGTCTTGTAAACTACTATCAAATGTAAGGAAAATTAATAGGAAGAGATACCTAAAAGTATACAGTTATTATTCTAAAAGCAACAGTTATTATTCTTTTGCTGTTCCACGTGTAAATTTACACTACTGCAGTACTTGAAGACAAAATTTCTTCTGTACAGTTTTGTTGTCCTTAAATCCTTTTAAGTAGATTCCTTGAATACTTGTGGCCTCCCATTATGCTTAATCCTGAAAATACTTTTTATTTTTATTTTATTTTTAATATGTAAATACAATTTATGTTTCAAAATTAAAAATTAATACACATCATGCATGCATGAATGAACACAAATATAAATTACGTGGGACTGTAACTGTTTTTAACTCTAATCCTATAAAATGTAGGCATATAATTTCAGCTATTTCCCTGAATTTGTTATCTAACCAATGGAAAAACAAGAATTCATCCTCAGACCAGTGTCTGAAAAAAAACAGGACAAACTTTTCTGAAGCCTTCTCTTTCTCTTTGTTGTTGTGACATAATCCTATTTTTGAGTAAATGTCTAACCTCGGATGATAGCCCAGATTTAGGCAAGCTGAACATGCTTTGAATCTATACCTTGTGCTGTAACTAGCCAGGAAGATAGTTACATGAATTTTAATGCAATAATTTGACATTTTGAGATACAGGTTTTTAATCTCACTAGATGCTCTCATAGGTTTCATTTCATACTGCTATCTAATTTTTTCTTTCAAGTATGTTTTCTGTACTTTTTCATCCTTTCTTCCTACACCCTTTGCCACAATTATCCTTTCTCCTCTACTTCTGTTGAAGTCTTCTTTCTTCCCTATACTTTCTCTTCAATCCAATGCTTCCATGTTTGCTCATGAGGATGTTCATGGTATGACTGTCTCTCTCCCATTTAATCTCTTTCTCGTTTTAAAAAAGACTAAAATTTGATGACAGACTGTCATGGCTTAACCCCAGCTGGCAACTAGGTACCATTCAGTTGCTCACTCACTCTCTCACCTCCCACCTCCACCAGGAGGAGAATTTGGAAAAAAAAACAAAAACCACAACAAAAAAGAAAAAAATGTAGCAGGAAACCTGCAGTATCAGAACTGGGAAAAATCGTGTCAGAGATGAGTCTCTGAAGAAAAAGAAGAAACCAGCCAGAATGCTTTAAAAACTGAAGCTTTTACTGTGTTGTAAAATGTATTCTTTGTTCTTTTTCACTTAGTCATCCCGCTTCTTCCCAAAGCCCCTCGAAGCCCCCCTTATCTATGTTGCTAAGCACCAAGGAATTCGTCCATGAAGGTGTCTGTTTAAGTTTCTATATTGGTCCATAGTTAACCCTTTCCCATTGGTCATTTATCCCTTGAATTCTAATGGCAGTAATTTGGATTCCCCTAAAACCTATATATACACCCCAGTTATGTTAATAAACTCTCTCTCTGCTTCCCCTCCTGTGGCCTCCGTGTCTGTCTCTGCGGCATCTCAGGGGCCCTGAGCGGGGGGGTGAAAGGGGGAGCATCTCCCCACAGCTGTCGTAAAAAAAACCCAAAAAACAAAACAAGTAAAACTTGTGAGTTGAGACGAAAATTGCTTAATAATTGAAAAAAAAAAAAGCCCCACCCTAATAATACTAATGATATTTTTGCTGATGATGGTGATGATAATAATGGTGATGATAAAGAAAAAGGAAAGAAAGAGAGAAACACAAGTGATGTACAATGCAGTACAGTTGCTCGTCATTCACCCACCAGTGCCCATCCCTGAGCAGTGATTGGCGCATCTCTGACAACTCCCCACAGTTTATGTAATAAGCATGATGTTCTATGGTATGGAATATCCCTTTGGTTGTTTCAGGTTAGCCATCCTGACCATGCTGCCTCTCAGATTCTTCTGCACCTGCTCGCTGGCAGAGCATGGGGAACTGGAAATTTCTTGATTTAGAGTAAGCACTAATTTTCAACGACTAAACCATCAGTGTCTTACCAGCTTTATTTTCATACCAAATTGAAAACAGATCACTGTATCCACTACTAAGAAGAACATTAGCCTAACCAAAACCAGGCCATAGACTATTAAATCTTCTTTTAATGCAAGACTCTTGAGGTATGAACTCTCAACTGAACTGAATCTTTTAAATGGGTTTTGAATTCAGTGGAATTAATGCTTCAGCTCTTTTGGACATCTCTTTTCCTTATTTTCCATTTCAGCTACTCTTTCAATCCCTTATCATGCTCTATCATGTCATATTAAGCATTAGATTGGGAAATTGTTTGAAAGATAACTCAGGGAAAAAGTAAAAAATGTTAATTTTTCAGGTAGATCAGTTTACCAGTTGACTATCTTGTTCAGCCATATAGATACATCTGCTTTTGAAACAACAAAAAGAAAGAAGGATAAAGAAACTTTGAAAACTGTCTTTTTTTTTCTTTTCTTTTTTTCTTTTCTTTTTTTTTTTTTTCCTAAACGAATACATGCTCAGATTTTGTTAAGTTTTAAATTTTCACACTGCTTTTATGTTTTGCAAAATTTTTTGATATGAAAAGAATAAGAAATGTATTTTCACAGTTAAGTGACTTGAAAAAATTCAGACTGTCTATAATCCACTGTTTGACAGTCGTCTGTATGATATTTAATGGAATTTTCCCCCCTTATTTTAAAATTATTAGAAAAAATATAAAAAGAGAGAAAAAGAAGCTGTCATCAAATCTTTGTTGCAATTTACCTCTTAAATCATGCACTGTCATAAGCTTCAGAGAGTTTGAGTTTTATAATTAAAGAAATTATATCAGGAAAAGAAGTCCTGAATATTTGGAATGAAAAATAAATAAATTTCATAATAAAATGTCACTCTGTCATATTGATTTCACCAGACAGATAAAAGGCTCCCTGAAGTTCAGATAGAAAATATTCACTGCTTTCATCTTGTCTACCAAGCTAGTAATTTAATCATTGAGGTTTATCAGGTTGGTCAAGCATGACTTCCCCTTCATGAATGCAAGTCAACTACTCCTTATGACCTGGCTCTCCTTCATGGGCCTGGAAATGGTTTCCAGGATTAGGTGCTCCATCACGTTCCTAGGTATAGTGGTGAGACTGACAGGGCTATAGTTTCCTGGCTCCTTCTTCTTGCCCTTCTTGAAGACAGAAGTAACTTTTTGGCTGGCTTCAGTCCTCAGGCACATCTCAATTGCCATAGTCAATCTAGGATTATGGAGAGTGGCCTTGCAATGACATCAGCAAGGTGTTTGTGGCTGCATTTCATCAAGATCCACAGACTTCTATGAGTCCACTTGGCTTAAGTATTCCCTGATCTGATCCTCTTCTCCTGAAGCTATGTCTTCCTAGTCTTATTAGTAAAGACTGAGACAAAGAAGCCATTCAGTACCTGATCCTTTTCCTTGCCCTGTGTTGCTGGAGCCTGTGTGTTCCATTCATCAGCAGGCTCACATTTTCCTAGTCTACCTTTTACTGAAGTGATTCTAGAAGCCCTTATTCTTGCCCATCTTGCTGTCCCACTTGAATGTTTTTGTTATCAGCTGCAAACTTCTCACTGATCAGAAAAAAAAAACAAACCAAACAAACTGTATGATTATAGTAAAGTTTTTGCACTTTTTAATGTTTCTTTCAGGACTGTCTTGAAGCTAACAGGAAAAAAGCCAGAGTGAAACAGGATTTCATTTCAGAGTCATTCAGTTATTTTTCAGCTGAAAGAGCAGGTAAGACAGCTCGAAAAGTTCATTAATATTTGCCATACTCAAACTGATCTGTTTAGTTTTCAGCCACTAGTGGAAAACAATTCCACAGCATCTAAGTAATCTGTGAATGACCTGAAGTAATTATGTGATGCACTTTTTATTGGTTCTGGTGCAAGTGTTTCATGTCAGTATTTCCAAATTTTCTCACATCAAAGCCTTAAGAGATGAGTTCTAAAAAAATATAAGCTAGACATTTTCTTGCAATCCCTGGAAAACAGACACAACATTTCTTTTCTTGCCATTGGGAAAGTCTACCATGATGTCTTAAGATGACAGCAACCTATCAGAAATTGCTCTGTTCTCTTGGTGCCCCTGCTATCCACTCATATGGACCTGTGCTTCCAGTCTGCTCATATTATCCCTGAATTCATCTTCCTATGTCATAAATAGTACTTTAATCCTTCAGACTCTGTCACTAGACAACATAAACCTGAAACACTTGATAACAAACATTGCTACTAAAAATAAAAGCCAAGACAGGACTGATTGCCTTAATTTTTCTGAGTCCATTTTCATGAATTCTCCATCTTTTCTTGCACGAAAATAGAATTTACTTTACTGTTAATTTTACTTCAGCTGTAAGTGCAGAAGCTGTATATTAGTTCTCTGCATCCCTTCATCGTTTCCAGGTTCAGCAGAGGCTTGGATTTATTACATTTTTGAATGTCTGAGTAATGTTTCCGTATCCTTCCTGTGCTCCCTGTGCCCAGATCATTTTCTGTAAAGGTACTGATGCCTGCATTTGCTGTTCACTTAATCATTAATTAACATTGGCATATCTTTTATTCTTTGAATGCCATTTCCTTACGTGGGCTTCAAATACTAATGTGGGGTATATGGTAATGTGCAAAGTGTCTTAAGCCCATGCAGTATTTTCAGTTTTAAACAACACCAAAGTGTTTTGTATTTTGTTGTTTTTATTTGACATCAGCATGGTTTAATGATCCTCCATGAAAGATTTTTTGATTGCTTTTTACCTTCTAATTCACCTGACAAGCAAATGAAACAAGGAATATATCTGAAAAGGAGGATGTTTAATAATTTTCAGGGACGACTCAAAGAAATTAAGACTTGATGACTTATAGTAAACAAAGGGATGGTCCCTGCTACCCAAACTTCTTCTGAATCTGTCTAGACAATTATGTCCATCTTCCTCTGGCTCCACATGTATCTGCTTCTCCTAAACACAGTTGTTCTCTTTCTCACATCCATTAGTTTTGTCTTTTGTTTTCTGCCTGTTTCCTAGCTCTTACCATTTTTCCCTTTCACTTACAGGTGCAATTCTACTATCTTATGTCTATATGTTGTCACATGTTCTTACTCCACTCTTCTCTTTCTGCAATTTTTAACTGCACAATAACTTTCTTTCCATTCTTAAATATGGAAGTGCTACTGTCATTCCTGATTGGCCTGGCCTTGGCCAGCAGCAGGAAACCTATCCTGGAGCCAGCTGGCATTGGCTCCACCAGACACAGGGAAAGCTTCTAGCAGCTTCTAATACAAGCCACTCTTGTAGCCTCTTCACTACCAAAACCCTAGCCACAGAAACCTAACTATTTATTTTAAAGCCAGCAGTTTAGAGAATCTGTTCAAAGGACCTTGCCTTCCTTAGAAACTGTAATTAAATTTTATAGGGAGGCACTTAAGACAATTCTTTCTAAAACAGTTTGGGTATATTTAGAGATTCTGGAGTGTGAAAGTGACAGAGTTGCATTTTGAAATACTGTTGGAACAGCTGGATATACTAGCACAAATAAAGTGTAATAATCTTGCAATTAAATATGTGCAACCACAATTTTAAAGTTCAGCTTCCTTTCATATTTGGAATGGAGTTCTGAATGCTTTTATGTTTTCTCTTTAAAACAAACACATTGACCTCAAACCTCAGTCACATATTTACCTTCAGGATGGGGTGTTTCATAAAATAGATATTATCTATAGATATTATTATATACGTAACATACTAAATATTAATTCAGATGTCTTGTCCATCAATTTGCAAGTGTAATCAGCAGCCATGTCTACCTGATAGCTCAACCCTAGTTATAATAATATTTCCACGTAATTGGGGGTATGGATCTTAAGCTCATGTCTATGTTGAAGCTCTGAAGAAACTATAATTGTACTAAAAAACTGTGCCTGATGAAACTCTTGTTTCAAAAGCAACCTTTGAATAAGATATATTTTGACAGTACAATCATCTACTTCAGATCACTCTTTAGTCTACCTACATAACTCATCTGACAGAATATATTTTTTACCTAAGAATGTCAGACTCTAAGTCTACTTTTTAACAGTTAATATTCTTTAAGACAAAATTTTTGGTTTAGTCAACTTTGAAAAACATCTGCCTTTGCTTAAGTTATTCTTTTTTACTCTTGATATTCCTTTTCCCCTCTGCATGAAAACAAGCATAATAGATTAAGGCAATATCTACTGTTTCAAGGATTCAGTCTTACAAGGAACAGGAAATGAGAAGCTTTAATGTAAAAAGAAAAGGGAAATAGAAAAGTTTCCCCTCAGAGATCTTTGATATGCAATTACAATATATATATGAGGATGGCAAGAATACTTTAAAGGACAACACAAATCTGAGAGGACCTCTAAGCAGCTACTTTCCAGCTTGTCCTTCAAAGTTCTTTTGGCTAGAACTTCACTATTCAATACTTTAATTCTCTAAAAGGGGGAAGATTTTAACGTCACTGCAATGGGCTATTCGTGTCAGTAACAATGGATTGTGCCTCTGTGCAATGAAGTGTTCTTAGCTCTTATCCTTTTTTCCCCCAATATTATCAGCAATCTGAGTCAAAAATATATGTATTTCCTAGCAGATAAACAGAAATATAGTGAATATATTTGCTGTCTTAATTTCTTTGTTTAGTACATACTTGGACAAATGTTGAAAATAATTTAAATAAAAAAAACATAAGATTTTTTTCTTTAGATTCTGATTCTTTCCTTTTAATTTGTAATGATTATGTGTGTGTATTTTTTTAAGTGTGCTTGTATATGTGAAAAATTTAACATGTATGCCTTTGATGTAATATGACAAAATTGCTCAATTAGTCAAACTAGTCACATACCGTGTAAATCAAACTTCATAAATATAAAATTATGTACAAGTAACTCCCTAATAATAAACTTTAAGAGCCTGATTTTGGTTCCTTAAATCTCAAAATTCCATAAGTTTCAAATGTTCAAGGAAATCAGTCAGGGGTTAAAGAGTTAACTAGCAATAATGTAGAAGTCCTAACTAAACAAGTACTTTATTAAAAAGAAGTAGTTACATAGTAAGAAAATGCATTATTCTTTTAGGTACTTCAGAATTTCCAAATTGCTAAATGTGTTTTTCGGGGCTTTGAGGATTTAATTTTTATAATGTTAAATGATAACACCAATAATAAGCCTACAGAGATCTTTATTGTAAATATCCTTATCCTTTCATTTGCTCATGCTGGGATGCCCAACTGCATGAAATCCAGTCATAGATCATCTGCTTACTTCCACATTGTCCCAGAAGAAATTAACCCAGAGGCAAAGAGAGTTGGCCATTCTAACAACTTCTGAACAAAATGTGTTTCTGTGTAAACCAACAAATGGCAATAAATTTTTTAATTCTTAACACTTTCTGCCCAAAAACATGTAATGTTTCCCCTTTGTGAAGATCCATTTTAGAAGAGATAGTGTGCAAACAAGACAAAACCCCAACTCTTTTAGGGACAAGACTATTAAATAAATGGCTGCTTTTGGTAATTCATTTTAATCTCAAGTGACTAGCTATTATCCTCCTTTTCAACAGGAGCTATTTTATTCCTCATTTATTAAGGTAAGAACTTCCACTGAGCTGAAGAAAATTTGATTGGAGGAGGAGCACTCAGGTGTTTGGACTCCCGTTTTAAATATACCCACGATATGCACTTTTTGGACCAGCCACAGATAGAGTGTACACATACAGAGTCAGAAAAAGAGATCTCTGTTGATTTCATTTAACTTTCAACCAGTGTCAGTGGAAACATGCTGACTTGTTATATGATTAGCCGTCCTATTGCACATTATCCTAACTTTCCATATCCCTATTGATAATAAGTTGGAAAAGAAGTGATCATTATTTTAAATCTTCACTCTCTTACCACCTACTGCTAAATTTAGGGGTTTAATGTAAAAATATATCCTTTCATTGTGTTCTTATGCACAGGGAGTACATGAGCCGGTAAAGATATTAATGCTGAATCTGTGACAAGAAATAAGCGTATGTAGATTTATTTCAACGTTGATTGACAAATTATTCTAGTATTTACTACGTATCTTAATACAATCAATTATTTAAAATCCAAGCAAATAAAAAGAGAAGGGCATTTTCTAATTTCATCATGATGAACACTTGGTAGTTAAGAAAAACTTCTTCCATTCCCCTGACCCCTAAAGTTCATTTCACTGGTACAGTTGAACTTAGAGCTGTAAAACGGTTTTTTATCCAGACCATGGTCTTAGGCATATGGACTTCTTTGCATACGGATGTATTAATTGTGTTTGTATTTGTAGAATACTGTTCTTGTAGTACACAAAGCTAATGAAAAAAATAATTTAGTTTATAATTTTAAAGTGTACTTACAGAATTCATTCCACTCACAAATACAAATTAATTCAGATGCTGTGCTGCTTTAACACACATTGTCATTCAGGATTATAGGGGCCAATAGACCAACTATGTCCTGAGGGTGTGAACTGGGACAGATCAATCAATTTACAGAGCTTTGGCAAAGGTTGAACAGCTGGTGCTGAAAATCTTTGTTGGAGAAATGACCAATCCACCAGAGATTACAGATTTAAGCCAGGATTGATGGTTAAACCTTGCAAATAAAGTCCTCTTCAAATGTGTTCTGACTGATTATAAAGCTTATTTAAAGGCATCACTCCACAGCATTTTCTTAGAACAAGATAGTTATTAAACTTCTGGTGTTAAAAAAATTCTCTCTGAGGCCTGTTGCTAGTAGCAAATACATTAGTGTTTTCATTTTTAAAAGGTCTCTGTTGACCAGTTTCTTTTTATTTAAGGATTCACTAGGGTGAACTTAGGTTATCAATAATTACTTTCATATACTTAGCACAACAGAGGGTAAAATTTTTTTGCCCTCTGGGCACTTGGCAGAAGCTCTCTCCTAACTCAGCAACTTTCTAAAGGGTTCATGAGAAAGCTTTGATAAAGGAAGTTCTTAAGAAGAAGATGTGATTTTCAGTTCAGTTGAACTTGGTTTACAGCTAAAAGGGGATTTGAAAAGAAATAGAAATATCACGAGAGCAGGCCTGAGACAGTGGAGGTAATAAAGCTTGGGTGTTGTGGTTTAACCCTAGCTGACAGCTGAGAACCATGAAGCTGCTCATTCACTCCCCCTTCCCCTCTGCTCCAGTGGGAAGGGGAGGGGAGGGGAGGGAAGGGAAGGGAAGGGAAGGGAAGGGAAG
>JAWWTY010000123.1:54094188-54107185 GCA_035222235.1 Margarornis squamiger
GGAGGGGAGGGGAGGGGAGGGGAGGGGAGGGAACTTGTGTGTTGGGATAAGAACGGTTTAATATTTGAAAGTAAAATATTATTACAATTACAATAGTAATAGTAATAATATTATTAATTATAGTAATAGTAGTAATAGTGATACTACTCTTGCAACTATTAATGATAATAATTGTAATAATTGTAATAAAAAGGAGACAAAGAAAGGGAGTTAAAACAGAGAAACAAGTGATGCACAACACAGTTGCTCACCATTCACTGACCGATTCCCAGCTCATTCCCAAGCAGTGATTAGCCTCCCTTCTGGGTAACTGTTTATATAATGGGAATGAAGTTCTGTGTTCTGGAATAATCCTCGGGGCAGTTCAGGTCAGCTGTCCTGACCACACTCCCTCTCAGTTTTTTGTACACTTCCTCACTGGCAGAGCAGGAGTAAGTTGATTTAGAGTAAGCCCTATTTAGCAACAACTAAAACATCTGTGTGTTAGAAACATTATTCTCATACTAAAACCAAAACACAGCACAGTACCAGCTATGAAGAAGAAAACAAACTCTGTCCCACCTGAAACCAGGACAATGGGACAAGAATATTTAATTGAAGTTAGGATATCTGAAACAATGCAGTGGCATACAAGGTTGTGGAAGTTTTTAAGGAATAAGGAAAAGAGACCATTTTGGATTAAAAACTAGAAAGGATAACAGAGAGACTTCAGAAAAGGAAGAGAACTCTGCTATATGACAAGCAGTAAAAAGTCAAGAAGAAAGTCCTCCAAAAATATGTAGAATTTTAAGCAAAGTAAAGAAGGACCCTTTATCCTTCTGGAACAAGAGACTTGTGAGGTGCTAGATGTGCAAGTGCCTATACATAGAAGAACGTACAGGCTCCTATAGTCAGTGTGTTTTGTGTACGGTTCTATGTCTGTTAGCATCAGTATCTCATAAATTCCATCAATAATAAGGTATTGCATTATCTCCTTGACATACACAGGAATTTCCCTTTATTAGTTTGGTTATAGATAGTGATGTTGGGTAGGCATAGTCAAAAGAAAGTTGAAAGAATTAAAAAAGAAACCAAGAAAGAAGATTGAAGATTAGGAATGACTGAGATTAGTAGCTATTTAAAATGTTGAATTGCAAAACCTTAGATCTTGTAAAGAATGGTTGATGGCACAAGACTTTGTTCTGTGTAAAATTTAAAGAAGAAATTAGACAATATGTTCCACATCATTATTTCCATTTTGCTCAAACTGAAATTGTGTTCACATTAGAAGGAGGGTGTAGCCCTATTCAGATGTTTTGAAAATATCACAATAGTAGGATGTTTTGGCAGGAAGACTCCAGCAGGAAGCTCTTGTGAGAATTTCTAGCAGAAAGTTGAGAGAAAAATTTTGGTAGGAAGTTTTGAGAGGCAGAAACAATGGCAAAACCTTATTTATGATAGTTCTATATTGTCTGAGTGTCACAGTCATATATGGTAGCCTTTCCTCATCTGTTCCTTTATTGGTACAAACAGCTTCTCAATCTGTTTCAAAACCTGAGGACTGGAATGATTTTTTGCTGCAGTTCTTGAAGTTATTCTCCCTAAATGTAATTAATCCAGTTCCCTTTTCACAAAACCATTTCTCACTTCCAAATTGCTTTCTGCAATAGTTAGCTACAAACTTGCCCACAAACATCTTGAGAGTTACCTGAAGAGGCAACAGAGTTGTATTGCTCTTGAGCATTAAAGAAACCTCATTAAGAAACAGTTTTGTTCCTTTTTATAAAAAAAAAAAAAAAAAAAAAAAAAAAAAGTAAAAAAAAATAACCCCTGGGTATCCACTTATGCTCTTATTCTTCCTCTAAGGTAAATTTCTCAAAGAATCAGGTCATATCAAAACCAAGAAATAGACCATTTTATCTGAGTTCCCACAACAAAAAATATACCTATAAAAACGCATGAATGTAATATGAGATTATCCTCAATCCAATTTACTGCATTCAGCCCACAAAAGGGACTTATAGAAATGAGGTGGGCAAAACAAAGCACTTAAGTCTCTGAAAGAAAATTGTTACAGAGAAAAAGTGTATCCATTTTCTTTCAAGTTAGATACTTAATATGTACTTATCTGTTTTCTGTATGACTTCAAGAAAAAAAGACAATTGAAATTTATCATTTTTTTCAATTTATCAATTTTCAATTTTTTCTTCTTTTCTATGCATAGCTTTCTCTCTTTTCCTACCCTCCATAGAAAAAGTGCTGGAACATGGGGGACTTTGGAGTGCTGATGCTCAGAATTCCCTGAAGATAATTTGTGTGAGTGTTAGACAGGGATGAAGGGTACTGCATGGAGGGTACTATGTTTACACATATGCTTAAGACAATTCTTCAATTTGGTAGGTAAACTGCAACATCAGACACAGTGTTTAATGCAATTCTTCATACTGTCCAAGAAAGAGGGAACTGTTGTCTATGAAGTATTATGAGAAATCTGTGGCTACTGATGAGTTTTCAAAAACAAGACTAATTTCTGCTCAGCAGAGCCACAGAAACTCAATTCCATGAATGAAATCAGACTCTACCGCAAAAATGCCTACAAAGACATATGATTCTAAGTTTGACATTGGGCCAAAACATAGCATCATAATAATGAAAGATTAAAAATCTAGCTTTCAATTGTTCTCTTTAGCAAAATTAACACCTCGTTGCAACACAAAATTTTCATAATTGAAAAGTAGCTCTAAAGAATAGACCAGACTTTCGTAAGATAAAACAAGACTCTGACATTTTATACGGAAGTTTAATATGTATTTCTGTCTATTGCACCTTATGCCTAGAAGAAACTTAAGAAGAATTACAGTGCTTAGAAAGTAAGCCTATAATATGCTGTAGAATTAACATTTCTGATGTCTTCTAAAATAACTCATATGGTGTGTTTAAAATGACAAATTAGAGATGATGATTAATGATTAGATTTCAAGTATCCTCAAACCTGCAATTCTTTCTGACCTCACAACTCTTTTAAAAGTAGCTTAAAATTTGTGGTGTTACTGTCTAGTGCTATAAAGATAAACCAGAGAGAAAGAAAACAACTCTGAATTATTTCCCTTATTTTATTAAATATTATAAAATTACAATGTGGTTTCTGAATGAACTGTAGCTTAGCTGAAGTCATACATAAATGAAAAAGAAAATAATTTATTTTTCTTTGGAAAAGAAATGGAAATACTATTCTAATTTTCACTCATGCCATTGTTGATTTTCTAGAAGGGCTTCATCAATTTGTTTTGGAGAAAGAAATTCCTTTTTTTTTTTTTTTTTTTTTTTTTTTTTTTTGGAAGAATACATAATGAAAAGCTGGTTTCACCGTTCTTTACCACAAATACAGCTTAATATGTGAAGAATTATATTAAACATGTATAGGCCATAGAATTTGAATTATCATTTCTAGAAAAGATGCAGAAGAATCTTTTTTGATACCCAGAAAGGATGTACACCTTAACATGAACAAGTATGCTCCATCTGACAACCAACTGTTTCTGTTGATGAGTGCCACAGATGAGTAAAGCCATGTCTTTTACTGTTGGCAGTATCTGGCAGTATCCTTAACTCACTTGATCATTTTAGTTGTTCCTACATTCCCCTTGAAACACCATCTTTAGTAATCTTCTGTGATCCAACATTACATGGCTTGTCAAAACCTAGCTTTGGGACTCTAATTAAAACGCAGAGATAGGTTAGAATGACATTTTATCTAGTTACAAAAGAGTGGATATAGTTATGTTCTCTGAATCCCTTTCATGTCATATACAGTCTTACTAAACATTCTTCATGCAAGATGCTTATAAATGATTTTCAGTTTGACCCAGCAACCTTTGTTGTGACCTATCTGTATTCTTAAATTACTTTTCCATTTTCTTGTTGTTAATAAAGTGATAACAATAATAACAGCAAAAATAATATTCAGAGGAGTATATAGAATTTTTATCTGTAGATCTCTCTGCGCTTTGCAGGCATGATAAGAAGCTAATAATTGTGTTGTACCTCAATATCTCCTTTGTAAAGTGGAAAGTATTTAATGTTCATCCTTCACATTCTCTCTCCAGCTTATTATTTCTGCTCTGTGGGGTTTTATATTATGTTAAATTGTGTTGATGTAATGAGACACTCATACTGTGCTCATGATTATATCAGTAGGGTACAGTATCCCTCTTTGCAGCAAGAGTCAAATCATGGCATTATTGAAGTGCCTTATTTAGTTTTCTATGATTTGGTATTCTAAACATGATTCACATACAACAGTTAAATACCTTTCATATATTAGGGCCAGAAGTATAACTTGACTGTTAAAATACAATAATTAATTCAAGTTACCTGGAAATTGTATTTATTAATTCATATCAAATCTTGTTTTTACAAATTCTGGTTGTTCTCCCTTTAAATACGCTCTGTGGGACTCACAATCCAAGATTTGACACAGGATTTATGTTTGTTTTTTTTTTCTAAGTGAAAGCTTATGTTTAAGAAAGAAACAGTAGCAGGGAAATCATCTCTAACTGTTACAATGTGAAAAAAAATAAAATATGCATCTTCAGACTCTGGTATGCATTTTATTAGGTGGCTTTGTTATTTGTTTGTACAATACTTTGCAAAATAGCTGTAATTAGGACTTTGGGATGCTAAGGCTTATACTCAGTACTATATACATGGTATATATGTAAGTATATGTAAATGGGCATCCATATATATTTGTATATAAGTGCATACCTTGTTTATGTATACATATACATGCATGTGCATATGTAATTACATTCATCATTATTTGATGATGAGCTACATCGTCATCCTTATGATGAACTACATTCATCATTATTTGTCATCATCATATTTTATGACCTATGTGTGTTTTAGTTTAAAATTGAAGAAAATGCTTATGTGTATGTTTAGCTCTACTGCAAGATAATACAATGCTTAACTTTCAATCAGTTATTGACTGTCTGGCTTCAAACAAATATTTTTGATAATTTACAACAGAGGAAGAAAAAATTTAGTGCTCCTCGGAATGCAGTCATTGAAGTTGCCAATTAACCTTACTCTTTGTTGTTGTTGTTTTTTTTTGTTTTTGTTATTTTCCTTTGAATGCATTTTTTACTTGTTCTGTTCATGAAAGTGTGACATGAAAATGCAACAAGACCTAATACCTTATAGTTATAGCTAGGAAAAAGCCAAGTAAAACTAGTTTTATCCTTCAGTCTTAATCCAGGTATTAGTGTATGCTTCTCCTATCTGCTTATTGTTATATACTTCAATGTGTATGAAGAATTATTGCTACCTGAATACTCTCCAAATTTCTTATGTTTCCCGGAAAAGCACTGTGCACAGGTCAAAACCATTCAGTTGACAGGAAATCCTAAATGATTTAAAAATGATGGATATGAAAGGGAAAAACACTACCATTAGAGAGATGAAAAATGGATGGCAGTAGTGGCAAAGCACTCTGTTTTCTTGCTTTATAGACTGTGGATAACTTTTAACTGTACTGAACACAAAACATGCTGCATATATAAAATATATAACAAATTATGTGTATGAAAAGCAATGCCATATATACTTGTCCTAGTTGCAGAGAGGGGGGTGGAGCCTAAAGCCATGCGGCCATGGCTATGCTGCTATTCTATACCACCCTGGCATCACTGGTGGATGTGGTTTGGGGGGGAAGAAAAAGGTGAACATACACCAGAAGCACATAATTTTGTTCTGTTTCTTCCTCAGGGAAGTGGCTAGGGCTGTGGATTCCATCCCTCTTCCACCACTGCCTGTCCCTTCCCATCTCTCATGGGAGCACAACCAAATCCTGGGCACTGAACTGAAGCTGCAAACACAGCCGTGGGGAGAAGGCAGCGTGGTGAGGAGTCACACCCAAGCAGAGTCAGATGCAGTAATCCGGGAGCAGGTGGCATAGTATGACAGGGACAATTCAGCTTTTTAGGAGTTTGTCATTCTTTTTGTTGTCTTACACTCAGGGATGGGGAACACCAGCTGTGGAGAGTGCCCACCATCTTGTCTTTGTCTTGGGTGGCCATGTGAAACTGAGTTGAGATGGTGAACACCTTTTGTGTGTAAATCACGCTCTGTTTTTTATACTTTTATTGTTAATACTGCTGCTATTATTGTGCATTTCTTATTTCATTGCTGTTTGTTTTCAGTAAATTTTTATCTCAACCCATAATCTCTGCCTTTGTCCCTCTCTCACTGGAAGGGGGCAGAGAGGAAGAGGAGTGGCTTGTTTGGAGTTGAATTCCTAGCTGGTTTTAAGCCACCACAATACTGACTGCAAATGCAGTGTGAAGAGTGATTTCTTTCACTTTGCAGTTCAATTAATGTTATGTGTTCAGAGACAAAAAGGTACAAATAATAGACCATTTCTTGTAAGCAGTCTTTGGCTAGACAAACACTTGTTTTATTACTCCATTGCCCTTGACATATGTTTTCTAGGCAGGTATTACCACACTTCCAAACTTTTTGTGTAAGTACATAGAGCGAAACATTCAAGGGGAGAGAGTCTGCTAGAAAGGTGACTTGCAAAGTTCATGTCAACATTTCATATATAGACACATACAATACATAGTCCAATGAAAGTCTACTCATGATACCAAAGAATACAGGTAATTATAATATATAACATGTCATATGTTAAATGCTGAAAACTTTAAAACTTTCAAATCTGGAGGTGGGTGAGTGATAGAGCTGTCTAAACAATGAGAAAAAAAAATGGGTGGTTTGTGGGTTTTTTGTTGTTGTTGTTGGTTTTTTTGTTTCGGTTTGGTTTTTTTTTGTTGTTGTTTTGTTTTGTTTTGTTTTATTTTTGGTGGTTTTTTTTTAGTTTGGTTTGGTTTATTTTTCTTTTAAACCAGATGAATACTGAAGGTCGAAGATTTTGTCCAAGGTCACACCCCTATCTGGCAAAGTTAAGAAATAACTCTCTTGTGACCTTATCTGGTGTTCAAATACTAAGATCATCCCTCTTCCTAAATTATACTTTCAGATAAATCCCACAGTGAAGTAGGACTAGGTCTCTGTAAGAAAGATCTAAAACTATAATTATGACAGTCTCAAATGCAACATGGTCCTTTTGTAAAACTCTTTAATATCAGCAAATTTCACATAGTTAATTGAAGATAATATATGCAATAGAAGTATACAAAAATTCCAAGTTTCTGAATGTTTTTATTTTTAGTCTGTAAGTTATTTTGTATGTTATTTACTAGGTCAGCATTCAATATTTCACATAAATGTTCGTTCTAAAAACATTTTGAAAACCCAGAGAAATCACTTAAGTCACAAACTTTAGCTTCACTGAGCTCTTTCTATACCCCACCTAAACCCGGAATGTGTATATCTGTGCCTAAAACTTTGATCTAGTTATCTTTAGCTACTAAAGCTAAAAAAAATTATATGCAATCGGTACTAATAAATATTTTCTGAATTTAGCGGTACTTAATCCCATGGAATAATCAAAGGCCTAATTGGCAGCTTCAGTTAGCACGCAAACTTTCTGGACAATGATTTCTCAAATTATCTTGATTTTAATCTAGTGCCTCAAACTATGGAAAAACAGTAATGCTGCTCTCTTATCTGTTTTTCCTTTTATTCTCATTGTTTCTGCTAAGGAATGTTGTAAAGCCTCTGACCTGTAAAGCAGGCTCTGGGGGCTGGGAATTCCTCTGTCCCAGCTGCTGGAGTCCAGCCCAGGGCATCCTGAAACTCAGGGGTCTCCTTCCCAGGCTGCGGGACATGACTGCTGCTTTCTCATTTTCGGGTCCAGCCAGTAGTGAGGCTAAGTGTGTATATGACATACACAGTTAGAGAGCACTGACATGGTTGACTACACTGTCTACAACAAACAGGATACTGCCTCGGAGCAGTAGTGTGACTAGTACTCATGGGAAACACAAGCACAGAAGGTCAAGTGCCATTCCTCATCTTCAACTGGTACAGATTGAAGAACACTACTGAAAATACTCCCTTGACATTATAGATTGATGAGCACATACGCAATCATGGATTCTCTGGTCCATTTGACACCTCTGCCTGGATTCTGGGTCCATCTCACCTGTTCCATAGGTCTACTCACCAGCTGGTTCAACTTGGTACTTGCTAGCAAATACTCAAGCACCAAGACACCTGTCTTACAGGCACCCTGAACTCACAGGTATCCTCAAATACTTGCAGAGACCCTCTGCCTTCCTGATGCCTCTGTCCAGACCTGGAGTATCTTCCTGAATCATGGGTCCAGTTTGATGTTCCCTATTGAACAGATGCACACTCTTATAGTCATCTCACAAGAACCCAAGGTACTTGGGTACTTGGTACTTCACAAGAACTCACAAGGTACACCCTCATCACCTACACCCACTGCAGAGAAAGGTTCCCCTGCCACATGCTGAGAAGTTCAACTTGAAGTTAGGTGATGAATTAAACATGTGCACTTACACACAATGGGTTAGGTAAAATAAAACAACCCAGTGCTTGCACTCAAGAACTTTGTCTAGGGTCTGTGATCCCACACCAGTTGCTGACATTGAAATAGAATAAGAAAGAATAGTATAAGAATATAGAATGGTAATAGAATTAGAATTAGAATTAGAATTAGAATAGAATAGAATAGAATAGAATAGAATAGAATAGAATAGAATAGAATACTTCAGTTGAATGGTATCTGCAATGAACACCTAGCCCAACTGCCTGACCAACTTGCGGTTAACAAAAAGTTAAAGTACATTGTTAAGGGTATTTTCAAAATGCTATTAAACACTGACTGTCCTGGGACATTGACCACCTCTCAAGGAAACCTGATCCAGTGTTAGACCACTGAGGAAACTTGATCCAGTGTTAGACCACCAACCCTACCACAGACACACCAACTTTGTCAAGCTTGGTCTGACTACAGTTACTGACCCTGCATTCACTCTTTATTGTTCTCTCAGTTGCAAAACTCTCCGTCATAAATTTTGCTCAGTTCAAAAGGTCCTCCTCAAATACCCATCAAGCATGTGGTCATTTTGTTTGTATTGTCTTATCAGTTACAAATTCCACGTGGAGTTTTCTCATAGCCCATCAATTAATTGCTGAAGCGTATTGGTCCTTGCTATTGTTCCTTTTATCACTTGTCTATCAGTTGTGTGTTTCTGTGTGTTTTGTCTATCACTTTCCCTTTTACTTTGAACTGAAAATGTCCTTGACCTAATAACCTTAATGAAGCATGTGTTCTCACAGTCCACTTGCACTTACAGTTTCCACAACTGAAAACAAATTCTAGGCACACTTCAAGGAGTGCAAGGGAGACTGGTGCTCAAGCCATTTTCCCTTTACTAATCAAACATTTTATCATTGTGCAAGTCTTACCCAAAAAAAAGACTTTTCTGAAAAGGGTCAGCTCTATAATCAGTTTTTGCATCTTTTATTTCCACAGCTGCTTAAGGGAAGAGTCTAAGAAGTAAGAAAATATACATTGATTAATCTTTTCTTACTTGGAACCAGAACCACAGTCAGAGTATCATTTTTAGTAGCCCTTTTTTCATAGAATACAAGCTGTAATTTGGGCGTACTGGTATTTTGTGGACAATATAGTTGCTAGACACATGCTTTCCCAAGAAACTCACAATTTGTGGATTTCTGGGCAGCTTAGTCATAAATAGCTGTCAAATAATTGCACACTTATCTGTGCATGGAAACAGAATAGCTGCATATTTAATTTTGCCCTTTTTTCCACTTTTATCTGTTTTCAGAGCAATATATGCTATAGCTGTCACAAGAATTTAAGAAATTCTAAACCATTGTTTAATTTTCAAATTTTGTTTTAATGCCAGTATCCTGTTTTTCCATTCTACACTTTCATCTACTGATTTTCCATGAATAAATCTAGGTTTAACATGAGTTTATTTACATGCTACTTTCATCATCTGCTTCAACCATTCATTGCATATATTTATTGCTCTCTTCATGAAATACAAAGTAATTTAATCTTGATTTCTGATTTTTAACGTTAGATCTCCTGGTTTTAGGATCTTTTATCACATTTCTGTTTAATAAATGCAGCAGTTTGATGAATGATCAAATCAGAAATATACTCCTTTGCACTTATGTATGTCCGTTACTCTCAGAACTTCACTGATATGATACTGAAGCAACAGAGATAAGAATCTTACCCTGGATTTTTTAAGGAACCTTGTTGACTGAATCTTATTGCAGATATTTTGACAAAGTAATCTGTTAATTTATTTATATTTCCCAGTACTTTGGCTCACTTATTTAAATAATCTTTCTGCACAGCAATCAGAATTATATTTTTTTTATAGAAAATGAAACTGGCATTACCTATTTCCTAAAAACTTTTCAAATCTGAAATCTTTTTAATGTTTAATATAACCACAAGCTCTTGGTTCACAAATTCCACCTTCAGTGGTTTCCTAGGATACAAACACACAACCACAAACAGAAAGCAGCACAGAAGAACAAGGTAGAAAGCCTCCAGCACTTCCACTTTTTGAATCCTTTCAAATGCTTTCCATTCTCACAAATATATCAATGCTAAGAGCAGGATAAATGTCCAACAAAACAGCTGGTGATGCGTTTAAGCTATAATTCATATCTATGTCATTTGCAAAGGTAATAAAAGTTCTCTTGACAATTCTGAAAAGAGCAATTGGAACAAAAAATAAGAGCTTTTGCACATAGTGCATCATGACTTTGTAAGAATGAAGCAAGAACAATTAATTTCAGGACACTGCTTTAATAGCAACTGAAATAAAAGGGCAGATATTAACTGACTCCAGGTGCTAAAGTGGTAGCCAACACATAAAAGGCAATTACTACATGCATTATGGATACTTGGTGGGGGACATTTTCAAATAAGATGCATTTTCGATCAAAAGCAATGTTAACATTAATCTCTCACTCTTCAAATTCCCAGTGCACACATGAATATATGCACACATGCACACAAATTTAGGCAGTAGCTACATTATTTTGAAATAAGTTGATACTGAAAAGCATCAGAAACAAACTTAACACCAATTTGTGGATCTATAATTGGGCATTTTTCTTTATTCAGCATGCTGGATGTTCAAAAGATAGCTCCTCTAATCGAACATACCAAATGACAGATGGACAGGGCTTTTTATTACACATACTGTTTACATATTCATTAGAAATTCTCTCTTAATACATATTCATTAGTTTACTCTACATAGTCACACCCTTATTGGAAGTTCTTTTTTGGTCCTTCCAGGTCTTCATTGTCTTGACCTCAATTCTTAAGCAGGCACAACGTCATTCTATTTTACTACCAAAAACTGTTGTTTGTTCTTTATCTTGTTTGGGTACACACCCTGTAGTTTACATTGTTTGTTTGAGTACATTCCTTATCTGATTCTCTATGACTTCTCTAAACTTATGTTGTTCCTTATTTGGGCATTCTGGGATACTGTGAGTAAAGTATCTATTTCTACTATCAAAGTGGAACTCCACTTTGATAATGATTAAGAAGTCATAGTCAAAAAAAAAAATGATTAAGAAGTCATAGTCAATAACACAGTTGAAAAGTTGGAGTGCTATGAAAAAGAAAAGAGAATGAGAGCATTAGACATGTAACCCTGAGAGCATTAGACATGCTGGAATATTTTATTCAATTATGTTATTGTCTTCTGAAGAAGAGATAGACACCTAGAAGACAATGTATAAATAAACCACAAAATAATATAAGACTTAGAAAAAAACATTTCCACAACAAGAAATGGTATGTATTAAGTCTTGTAGTTATTCCTAAGGAAGCCAAGTGAAGACCAAAAGGTGAGGTCACACAATTACAGTAAATGAGCCATCATAGTTAGAGACACTGTATACTTAAACAGGAAGGTTTGGCAATAACAAAAAGCAGAAAACCGAAGTTTGAAAAATTAAAGAAATAAGGCAAAAAAAAAAAAAGTTATAAACCAACAGTACAATTAATGACTGAAACATGATCATAAAGAAAGTCCCAATACTTATGACATCAAGATTTGTGGGATTTCATTGTTGGTTATCTTTATATTTGACTGTGACATAAATGAAATTGAGAAATAGTGACATTTAAGATCATTAGATAAGTTTTTGTTTTACCAGGACTCAATGCTACAAATCTCTGACTTAATGGAGACCTGACTGTACCTACACCCATGTTACAACATTAGTAATTTTGATGGTGGTTCTATTTAAGAAGCTTTAATCATACTTGTTATTTAGAGCTGCTCTCAGTGTTTCAGTTTTATTTCAAATCTAGTTACTTGTTATCAGTTTACTGGACCTTTCGTAATGCAGTAAATAGCTTTGATAAACAGGATGGCTTTACAAAAATGGGATCTGTGAGCAACATAGGGGCATAGGGAAGTTAATGGATATTGTAATTTTGTTTTATTTAGAATAGTATTTCACCCATCTTTTGGATAAGGAGACAGAATTAAATTGAGAAAAACTTGTGTGAGAGAAAGGAATGAAAGTTCCTTAAGAAAGGATAGTAGTTAAATGAGAACAGCATAAAAAATGACAGGAATTATGGGTTTGTTTTTTGTTTTTCTTTTAATAAAATCATAAAATCATAGAATGGTTCAGGTCAGAAGGGACCTTTAGAGAGATCATCTAAAACAAACCCTCTGTCACAGGCAAGGATATCTTCCACTAAATCCAGTTGCTCAAAGACCCATCCAACCTGACCTTAAAGATTTCTGGGAATGGGTCCCATCAATCACTTCTCTGGGCAACCTGTTCCAGTGTCTTACTACTCACATCATGAAAAAATTCTTCACTTATATATTTTCATTTAAAATTGTTCCTCCTGTCCTATCACTACAGACCTTTGTTAAAAGTCTCTCCGTCTTTCTTATAAGTCCCCTTTAAGTATTGAAACTGATGCCTTAGGGTTTTCATGAATTTGAAGATTTTTATACTTCTAGGTAGTTTCTCACATATAGAGTAGCTAGCA
>JAWWTY010000123.1:54117342-54129509 GCA_035222235.1 Margarornis squamiger
ATTAATTGGTCTCTCATGATTGGCTGATGGCCCTCCAAGGGCATTTGAAGGAGAAAGAGAGGAGGAGGAGGATGAAGCAAACCCCCAGACTCAATTAAGGAAGACCCTCTGAAATGGACTGTGCAGGTGCGGAGAGACCCACACAAGTGCAGAGCAGTATCAGTTATGTAACAGGAGGGGCAGTGCCAAATACCTTTGCTTGGGCGGCCCTGGCCACGCCGCTCAGGTAAATGTCATTTTGGTCAATTTGATAAAAGGCAGATGGCTCAGGTTTTGGCGCTCGCTGCTTCATGTGACAGGCCAACGTTGCCTTGGCTGGGACACCTGCCATCACCTGTGAGCCAGCCGACCCTTGAGGATGCAGCCACTGCTGGGGGAAGTCTGGGCATTCTGGGAGGCGGTGCAACAACTCCATGGGGGGACACCTGGGCAGTTTGGGTGTTGGCACCTGGAAGCTTATTTTCTCTTCTCTCTCTATTGGGTTTCTTTCCTGTTTACTTGGCCACCTTTGGTAATAAAACTACTGTTTGGGTTAAGTTTTCTGCAGTGTCTCAGTTTTGGGTTCCATGTCCCTTCGGACCCCTATTTTCCCTGGAACAAATTTTGAAAGAAAATTCATAAGAATCAAGTGTATAAAGTATGCTAAGAAGCTGCCACCTTCATTCCCCTAACTCTACATGCTTTCAGACATGAAAATAACATTATTTTCCTTACAAGAAAAGAAAATAAAAAGAAGGGAAAATTCCACAAGGCTAGCTTTCCTAAATTTAGCTTCTCTTAGATAAAATGACATTAGTAATTCCTTTTTAGCTGGACAATTTCTGCTTTGAATGAAGTTACAGTATTCCTATCTAAACTTTGTAGTATTGGCAAAATCAGAATAATAAAACCAAATTTAAATAAATCAGCTTAAAAATCAAAAAACTTAAAAAGTCATTTATTAGGATGTTCAGTTGCATGTATTAATTCTGTATAAAGGTTCTTCAACTTTTAGCTGAAAAAATAATCTATTTGCTTGAAGCTAGTCAGTGAAGGAGAACATTTGGACTAAAAGAGTCTAGTGACAACTCTATAATTTACATGGTTTTAAATAGCACGATGAATTTAGGCAAGGCAGCATTTTTTGTGCTTTTTAAAAGTATGCAACAGTATGCAAGACAATGAAACAGATGAAGATTAGGTCTTGTATTTAGATAAATGCAAAGAACACATATTAACAGATAAGAGAAGTTATATTTATTTCTCCAAATAAAAACAATCTGATTTCATTTACTGTGTATCACACTGCTAACTAAAAAATTAATCTTTATTATCATCTAATAAATTGAGGGGCTTTTATTTGACATCTTCTTTTGCAGATACTTATGTGAACATATAACATGTCCTGAGACCTATGGGATTTCTAGGTGAGGGCATGAATGTACTCTTTTAAATCAATATATGAGGCTGGAATCAAACCATAAGAATAAACTTGCAAATGCTTGAAAAGTTCCATAAAGGTAAGTATCAAATACTTGCTGAAAGTCCCTTGGAATTGAGATATTAAATAAATTTTGTTCCCTTTGAAAGTTAAAACTCTATATTTTTAGCTACAATAAAAACCACCGCTGGAATCTCTGAGAGCCTTGTCTTACTTACATTAGGTATGGTAGTAGTCCTACATTGGTTTAGAGGACAGGTCTTGGAACAGACTCAAAACCTTATGTATAAATAAATAAAAAGTATCCCATAAATGAATACAGTTAACCTGGGCCCTGAAAAGACCAACTAGGACAATATCCAGCAAATGGAGGCAGTGCAAAGTATTTCAGCAATGGACAAACAGCACTCATATGACTTGGACAAAGCAGGAAATTTTCTGCAAATTTATTCCAATAGGTAACCAGTGCTAGCTGCAACTTACTAGCATCCATTTTTAGCTGGGGTTTTTTGTGTTCATTTTATGCAACTTCTCTATTCTTAAGACTAAACTAGCAAAACAATGAAATTTGTATGCTGTTTAAAAAAAAAAAAAAAAAAATAAAACCCCCTTAGCATGTACCTTCTTATTCTGGGAGTTAAAAAGTAGCATTTTTAAGCACTAATGTGTTCTTATAAGCATCTGATCAACAGGAAAGTTGTCTACTAGGCAGCGTTCTACTTTATGCAGGACACATTGATACAGATTTCTGAGTTATCTATTTTTTTTTTTTTTAACTTAATTTGATTAATAGAAAAAACAGGCTCTTTCCAAACCATAAGTTTAGCATAGTCACATTTTGATTAAATGCTCTAAAATACCAATAAAAAGGAACTTAAAATATGAAAGTGAGGTTGACACGGGGGGAAAAAATAATTTTCTAGTTTGAGATTACTTCTACTTTTCCATTTGTAGCTGAAATTGAAAAAAATAAAAATTAAACTGAGGAGGATAGTCTGCAGTTTGAATATTTTTGAAACTTGGTGTATAAAATATATCATCCTACAATACATTACCTAAGACTCTCTCATGGAATTTTTGAAGTTATGCCTAGTTTCACTTTCATAGAGAGGTCATATTTGGCTGCATTTATCTGAGAACTTACACAAGCCAAAGACAATTTAAAAATATTTACTGGAGACATACTATCTTTCAGAAATTCTATAAAGTTTTGCTAAAAAAGCTTTCACCTAGCCTAGTAACTCTACTGCCTTTTTCTTGTGCATGAGAAGAATATTCTAAATTTAATAGTCTGCTCTGGAACTCCCTTTAATTTTTCAATTAATACTGTAAGCTGATACAGCACAAATATGTCTGAAACAGTAAATTTCCTTTATTTTGATCTTTCTCTTCTTGTGAAATATCCTATTATAGCAGGTCCAAATGGCTTTAGAAAAATGCATGCAGAACATATTCCAGCATTGCCAAGTTTTTCTTCTGTGCTCTCTTCTCATAAGGACAGATGAATTTTGGCATATTGCTGTGCAAATATGCAAACGTAACCTCAATACCAAAGCTACTTGTACATTTGGCCAGCTGACTCTGTACTCATGTGTAGTCATGCCCTCAGGCACCTGTGTGCCTCTGTGGGTTTTAGCTTTTATCTTCAAATTATCTAACTCTTCAGTGAGATTGTGTCTTATTTTAATGTTCTTCTGGAGTCTATATACATTTATGGACTAAAAATATAACTCTGTATGCATTACAAAGTGCATTGCAAACAGTCTTAGCCAGCTTTGTCTGAATAAATTTATTATGCATGTTCCTGACTTTGTCTTTCAGCAAGTCCTTTTAGGACCTGCAAACGGGTTATAGGCAAGCAATCAAGTTGTCAAGTCTAACAAGTTAATTCATTTCAGCTCCTTTGCTCTAACTACCTGTATACCTAAGCTAGCCTAAAATAAATGCAAGCTAGATTGCTCAGTGAAATATAATAAGCTGTCTGAAATTTATCATTAAATAACATGAGCAATTAGCATAGAACAGTTCATGCATGGTAATTTCATACTCTAGCATGTCCTACAGTAATTTGCACAGGCATTTAGATGCAGAAATATTCTTATGACTGTAAACCATGTAAGGTTTTGAATTGTTTTAGAATTAAAACATCCAGATCACAGGGTTCATTTTGGTAACCAGGAAGATCAAATTTATTCCTGTGACTCTCCTGAGGCTACAGAATCACAGAATCACAAAAACACAAGATGATTGCTGTTGGAAAGGACCTCTGGAAGTCATCTGATCCAAAATACTTGCTCAAGTGGGGACACCAGGAGCAAGTTACCCAGTAGCATGTCCAGGTATCTTTTGAATATCTCCAAGGAGGGAAGTTTCACAACCTTTATGGGCAACCTGTGCCTGTGTTCAATCACCCTCGTAAAAAAGTGTTTCCTTACCTTCAGAAGAAATCTCTTGTGTTTCAGTTTGTTCCCATTGCCTCTGATTCTATTACTGTTGAACAGTTAAACAAAGGTGCTGCAGATCCATTTGTAGCTGAAGAAGGTTAAGTCAAGTCATTTAGGATACAATTTAAAATGTAGAAGTTGATTCAATTCCTGGTTTTCATACTAAGCACATATCATGGTGCTATTTCATATTTAAGATGCACTTTTAAAATACATGGGAGTTAAGATGTGATATATGTCTGCCTCTTCTATTTCATATTACAAAGACATAAGACACTTGACTGACTGAGTAGAAAAAACTTAATTGCGTACTTTTTTTCTTCTATTCATTTAAACTCAAGCTCAGTTTTGCGTGACAGCTAAGAACTAAATTATTATAGTTTTGGAAAATATTTTGTAACACCTGGAAAACTAAGACCAGTATTTCTGTGAGCCACTTTTCCAGTTTCTCTTATGTAGGCTTCTACTGATTCTTGTCTGTTCTTCTACAGAACTTGCCTGTTTTCTTCCTTGTCAATGAATAAAGTAAAATGAAGTCATTAACATGACTATATTAACTATAATTTAATATCAGTTGATTATATGTTTGTTTTCATGCACTGTAAAAAATGAAAAAAAGCATTCTGAGCATGCTATGGTTGTTGAAGTCTCTAAAAGTAAGAATATTCCCATAAACCAAATAAATTGTATTATGTAATATTTTTCTTTTTTTTTTATTGTGATTTTGGAAGATCTGGATATGCCATATGTTAATAGGTAGATACCTATAAGTTAAGCAATTTGTATAGAGACAAAAATCCCGTATTTTTTTAATTATATCTACTTAATTGAACACTGAATGGGCACCTTGAATTCAAGAGACAAGCAGAGTGTCAGAGGGTACCTGAGCAAGTTCAGTATAATACAGTTTACTTGTTATGTTTAAAAAATTCAGTTCTAGAGTAAACTAATTGCCTCACTTGAAATATAAGTTAACAAAAATATCACTTCAGCCTATGTTAACATTCTTTTCTACCTATAATAATTCTAGTTGCGATTTGCATTCATCTCTATTTTATTTCTTCAGACTATACGTTCTGTGCCTTAATCCTTACTTACTAGAAACATTTTTTTTTTTCAAATATGTATTTTATAAGAAGTTTACTACCTGACTTTCAAACTTCTATTTTTGCTTGTCACTTTTATAGTTACTTGAAAAGACATTATAATAATTTACATACTGATATTTATTCTATACTGAATGTTCATAGAAAAGAAAAAGAAATAAAAAATACCAAGGATCACACTTCTATGTATGAAATAGGACCAGAGAAGTAAAAAGACTGGGAGAAATGAAGTCACCAATATGACTTCTTTGGGAAAAAATTACAGGGTCATCTATAGCAGTCTGAGGAGATTAAGTTTACACAGTTTGATTGGTGTAAATGGATTGGTGTAAATGGATGAATAAACAAGGTAATGGTTATTTTTAGCACAATATGCATAACAACTCTACAAGCAGACACCAGTTTTTTACTTTTTTTTTTTTCATTTTGAATTTCAGCAGACAGATTACTTGAGAGCTTTTTGCAGCAAGCATACCACACTTAAAAAGTGAAAGATGAGCTCTGTAAGCTCAGTAAGCAGCCGATGATGTTTTCTGTTAACCAACCAATTTTTCTGGGAAGTCTTATACTGTCAAGGGGTCAGAGCCAGCAATGAAAAAGTCAAATTTAATAAATAAAGTAAATATGATAGTACTGTAAAGACCTGGAAAAGGAAAAGACATCATTCGTCTTCTACATACACATTCTAAAATATCATCTTGCCAGGTTGTTGTTGTTGCTTGATTAGTGTTTGATTATGACTTTATTATTTAGTGTTGGTAAACAGAAATACAGACCTGTCCTTTATGCTAAACTCCTTTTTACTTAAATTTTTGTGAGTGCGGAAGTGCCTTTAAGATTCCCCAGTCATTATAAACCTGCATGCCACATAAGTTCTGCCAGCAAGCTGGGGATGAAAAGCTAACTGTGACCACTATACTGTACTGCACAAATCATCTGGATTGTCAAGTATTTGTATTTTAAAATTATCTTACAATGGGGGAAGGAATTAGATATACCATAGAAGTATCTTATTATAAATTCTATTATTCCATATTGTAATGGCCCCTCAAAGCAGAACAGAAAGCAAATACTCCGGAAAATGTCCTTCCCAAATTGTGAAGATTTAGATTCGTCCCTTAAGGTCCATGAGGAAAGAGGACAAAAGGAGCTGAAAGCCAGCTTTCCTTATTTGCTTACAGAATAAGTGCCATGAAAGTAAAACTAAGTAATTGTTTAAAATGTTTATATAGTGAAGATCATCTTCCTGTGAGAAAGGGGAACACAGCTTTGGCACTTAGAATCTGTATTAATTCTAAGGTTGTAGTAAATTCTCTATCCGTAAACAAAAACAACCAAAACAAAACAAAGCCCGAACTAGAACTCCTTTTAAAAGGAGGGGTTTTTAATTTATTTTTTAATTTAATTTAATTATTTTTAATCTAAATTCTCATGAATACCTAATAAATATTTGCACTAGTGATTTTACATATAGATTTAAAATGTTATCTAATTTCAGCATTCACAGTTCAAATTAATTTTACACTAAATTTTAATTGTAAAAAGCAATAATAAAAATTCTACAAGCAGTCATGGTAGGTTCCACAATTTATACCATGTTTACGTCATCTTTCTCTTTAGAAAAATAAATAATGGTTATGACATTTTGACTAACATGGAAAGAATGAACATTACACTCAGTAGTTTCACAGCATTTTGATGAGGAAATGGACTCAGTAATTTATAAAATATGCCTTGACTGTTCTGGGATTTTACTGTGTCTTTTCCAAGCATAACAGGAAACTCATCAAGTTCATCAAAGGTAAACATCAAATCCTGCATCCAGGATTTGACAACTTCATGCTGCAGGAGAGTCTAGTGACCAATGAATTGGAAAACAGAAAAAGACCTGGCAGTTCCGATGAGCAACGAGCTGAACAAGAGCTAGCAATGTGCCCTTGTGCAAAAATCCCCACCAGCCTACAGTTGCATCAGGAAGATTGTTGTCCAGCAGGTGGAGTGATCCTTCTTTTCTAATCAGCACTGGTATAATACATTTGGAGTGCTGAGTCAAGTTCTGGGCTCCTCAATACAAGAGGCACATGGATGTACTGTACAGAAAGTACAGCAAGAGACCATAGTCCACAGAAATTCTCAAGAGACTGAAGCATCTGAAATATGAGGAAATGTTAAGACAGCTGGGACTGTTCAGCCTGGGGAAAAGAAATCAAAGATGATAGGTTATAAAAATATATAACTATTTGATGGAAAGGAACAATGAAGGTAGAGCCTGTTCTCAGTGTGGCTTCATGACAGAGAAAGAAGAAATGAACGTAAGTCTTGTTTTGGTAGTTTGGTTTTTTTGTTTGTTTGGTTGGTTGGTTTTGGTTGTTTTGTGGTTTTTTTTTTGTTTTTTTTTTTTTTTAATTCTATTAAAATACAGGATTTTCCATTAAAAAATTTCAAAATCAACCAAATCAACTGACCCAATACCCAAAATGCCGTTCAAACAAAATGAATTTTTTTTTTTTTTAACACTGACTGTGATCAAACACAGAAACAAACTGTCCAGAGTGACTGTTGAGGCTTCATTCCTGTGTTGCCTCAAATGGAGGGAAAAAAACTTTCAAGGCAATATCAGTATAACTAAAGCAGAGAACAGTTCTTTAATGAAAATTTTCAGGTGCACAAAGTACAAGGTGCACACCTAATATAGAGTTCTTAGAAAGTTATAACACTACTTAATTGTCATATCTAATGGGTATATCCAACCTGAAAACCATTTGCCCTGGGTACCACCCTCAGAACTGCTCCATTGGAGTCCCTCCAAGGTTTCTGGGCCTTTTATCTTGCTTTGTCTACAATTATATCTTCCAGGTGCATGTGTCCCAAACAAAACATTCTTGCTGAAATATTTTTCCTTGAAAAGATTAAACAGAATTCCAGGAATGTAACACAAACCATGAGAAAGGAGTTTAGAAACTGTTAGCTGCTACCTCAGGTGTGAGAGAGTATACAGCTATATTAAAATCTATAAATATATCAAAAATCTTAAGGCATCACTCCCCCTTTAGAGTCATGACAAAAATCTATCTTGTCTAGTCTCTGCCACTTATACTTAATATTAAACCATAAATATGAGCAGCTACTACAACAATGAATTGTACAATTGTTTTATCCAGGTCTAGTTTGGTAACCATGAAGTAAGTTTATGAAAAATATTTCCAAAGCCCAATGAGACATCTTTGAGAGTTACCTGATGCAGAATTTAAGTTTGTTTCCAAATTTCAACCAAATCTTTAGTAGTTCTTTTGCTCTGATCTATATAAGAACAGCAACTGGTGTTAATGATTGTACACACACCTCCTTGTGACGCTAGTCAAAAAATTGAGAGCCATTCTGTTTTGCAGAACTGCACAAGACTAACCATGAACTTCTTCTTGTAAGCCCATGATTGCATCTGAAGTATAATTTTCAATAAGTTCAATAGAGGCTGAAATGTTAATAATTGCTTTTTCCAATTCAGCTACTCCTAAAGAGGGAATAAGAGCTCCAACCACACTGTGAAAAGTCGTGGGACGTTCAACAAGGGGATTGTTGGATCTTTTTATCCTTCTTATATAAGTTCTTATCCACCCACTTTGTTTTTTCAATCAAATATCGTTATGTTTGGAATTATAGCCTCAAGAGAACAAGCCCGATCTTTATCAAGGGGCAAAATCTACTATGCTTCATTTTTACATATCCAATACCATCCTGAACCCTGCGGGGGAATCATTCTCCAGGGTGTCTGTGTCAATTTTATTATAATTTTTGGTACTAGCTTTATTTTAGATTCAGTTTTATGACAATACAGAGGGAGAATGATCTTTTCTGTGACATTAACAATCATGCAGGGTACTGCATAACTTCCTCGATCAGGAATTAAGCTGCTTAGGGATATAGGTATGTAAGCCTTAGTGACTCATGCCCAACTTCCAGATTTGACTGACATTTGACTGATCCTGGAATTTAGGGTCCTTATCAATGTTTGTCTCATTCATTAAGACACCAATTAAAGGTCAGTTCTTATCCTCATCAATTGTTGGCATCCATCAAGAATTCAACTTCTTCTCTCCCCAGCTTAGTTATAATGAGAGGTTCTGCTGGGGAAGAATCAATCCTCTGGTCCGCTTCAGTCCTCATCCACAGCCAGATGTGGAATTGGATCTGAAGATTGTCTTCTCTTTGAGGCTGGAGACTTCTTTTTCCAGTGTAATTTCTTCTTGCAAAAAGCACACTGACCCTGATCCCGTCCTTTCTTCTTGCAAAAAGAACATTGACCTGTTCCAGAGGGGCAAAAGTACCCTTTCTAGGTACCTTTTTCTGATCGACCTTCTTACCATGTTGGCATTTGCATTTGTAACACACTCACGGAAGTCATCTCCTACCACCTCCAGTACTTTTGCCCCACTGTTCTGATCCTTATTCCAATACACCATCCAAGGTATGTCCAATAATTTACTTAGATCTTTCCTCTCATCTGACTTTTGTGGCTTTTCCCTTAAATTGTCTGCAAACTGGCCTATGAACAGATAGATCAGGTGTGTCTTCCCTGGAATTGATTTGAGACTCAGATTTGCATATTGTCGTGCAGCCTCTCTTAGCCTATTCAAGAAATCTGTCAGGGATTCACCTTTTTCTTCCTTTATCTCATATAATTTTGACCATTTTATTGCTTTTGGAACAGCATTTCTTATACCATACACCACTCAGCCCTGATAGTGTTTCAACCTCTCCACTTGTCCTGGTACACTGAGGTCCCATTTTGGATCCTGTAAAAAGAAATGATTATTGACTTCCCCTTGAAGGGTTCCAGTCACTATTAATCCCTCAATCTCCAATCGAACAGCTCTCTTTCTCTGTTTTGTCAAGCAATACATCCATTATAGCCTCTAAATCATACCAGTCTGGTTTTTGTGATTTAATGGGCCTTTCTACACAATTAGCCACCTTATCTGAATTTTCTTTATATTCTCCAACCAAAGCCTTTCAATGATGCAATTCAATGAGAGAAAAGGGAACCCTTACTAAAGTTGCACCCTGATTACCTATGGCCTGCCTCAAGGGAACTTCTATAGCTTCTTCCTTTTTAGTTCTATTGCATTGGGTTAGGAACTGCCATAGCCTCATGTGCCCTTCTCCTCTTCCCAGTTGTAACAAGTATCTCTCCCTTGGTTTCTCTTTTCTACAACTGTTGTTGTGCTACTAGAGGTGGCAGTAGCTTCTGTCTTCTCAGAGGTAGTGTCTAACTTGTCCTCTGTAGAGGGATCTGAGTCTGTGCCATCAGAGTCACTTTCAGTGACTCTTTCAGTTTCCCTTTTTAGCAATGGGGAGGCTAGGGGAGAAGCTCCCACTTCTCCATCCTCACAAAAGCCAAAAGTGCCTTCCTCTCCACAGTATGCCCAAGGATGGGAACACAGACCCACCTGGATACCCAAAAGATAATTGAGTTGGGAAGGTAAACCCAGCAGGAGCTCCAAAGCCGCCTTGTGCTACCCCCACCCACCCACCCAGAACGATAAAACCAGCACACATGAGGGGACAGTCAAAGTAAACCTGTCTCTGACCATAAAGGTGGAAGCAAAAGTAGCGTAGTTGCACAGAACCGTAGACATGGAAGTGACTGCCCTACAATGACAGATGTTGTGGCTGTACAGGCTTCTGGGTGGGGATGGGGATGGACCCAACCGCAATGGCAGAACTGGGGACAGCAGCACTTGCAGTGACTGTGGCTCCATTCCTGCTTGTGGTGGCTGCCTTGCCTGCAGTTACTGAAGGACTGAGGGTGGGGACAGCTCCTGCAATGCTGGAAGGATCAGAGGCTGCAGGGGTGGCAATACTCCCTGTGAGAGCTGCAGCAGCTGCAGTACCTATGGCAGCTGTGGTAGCAGCACCTGTGCCTTCGATTGGAGCTGTAAACATGGTTTCACCTGCAGCAGCCAAAATGCCAGCTGTCTCAACACTCAAAATTGGAGAGGCTTCTGCCCCCATCAATCCTGCAGCATCAGTGTTAGGGGCAGGATTTCTCCCCTGTATACTAGGAGGGAGCAACAGGTCTATATCCTTGCTCAAGTTTTTGGCATAGTTCTCACTCATAAGGCATCACTTTTTTATGGTGTTTCTTTCTACTTCCCTCTAGCACCATGATCAAAAGTTCTATTTCTGCAGGTGCCTTACTGCATTCCCAATCCTTTCTCTACTCTGGATGATTTAAAAAGAGAAGAAATAACTCTGCATATATAACCTCATTCCATCTCTCTTCCTTCCATAGAAATGACAAAAACTGTGACATGGTTTTGACTTGCAGAAATCCAAACTTTGACTAGGTCTCTCCTTCATCTAATCTATGCAATGGCCAAAAGTGCTTAATCTAATCAATTCCTGTCTTTTAAGAGATGTCCCAGGGTCAGTTAAACTACACCAATGCCATAACATCAATGCAAGAGGAGATCTCTTGGGGATCTCTTTCTCTGTTGACTTCCTTCAGAATATTTACAACTATTCTTGGACAGAAAAATGGCAGGCAAAAAAACTTCCCTGCTCCAGATCAGAATTTGCACCTTCTGGATTAGAAAGTGAGATCTCAATACCATGCACTGCCCACCATGCGTTAGGCAGGGGTATGCCATTGCAATATAGGAGGAGCATCAGAGAGGGTGTCTCCTCTCCCCCAAATAGTGAATAGTGTAGGTTCGACCTACACCCCTTCCTAATGGGGAGCCAAGAGGCAGCCTCCGCCTTAAACTGAAAACAGAGCAGACTAAACTGCACCCACTCCTGGGAAATGCAAAGTGGAGAAAAACACCTCTGGGCTAAGCGACACTACAAAAGTAACACAAAAATACCTTCCTGCTTCCCAACCAAACAAAACCCATGCTGGCCCCACCTGTCATGTTAGGTTGAGCCTCTGCCCATAGAATGGGAAAAACAACTGACTTTCACAACACCAAGGGATCCCACAAAAAGTCACAATCCAGATCCTGAAAAATTTCCGTAATTAATAAACACTTCACAGTTGCGAGTAAAGACTAACCAAAAAGAGCTGCTCTTTACCTTCACCTCGGTGTGGGATTCTTAGGAGCTCAGCTTCTCAGGAAAGGAAAAGGTCCGCACTCGAGGGATGGTGAACAAGGTGGAACCGTTTATTAAGGGAGCATGGGACATTTATAGGGTCGG
>JAWWTY010000123.1:54136477-54158486 GCA_035222235.1 Margarornis squamiger
AACCTATATAAGTCTCATGCTCCCTGAATAAATCAGTTCTTGCCTTCACCCACCATCGGCTGGGACTGATCCCTTCCTTCCCTCCGGCACGCTGCACTATTTCTATCATGTTGATGTTTTGTAACTAAACAAATGTGAAAAGATGTTTTCACTGAATACTCTGATCCAAACAAAATGTGTATTACAGCTATATTGTATCTACACCAGTAGCTTGTGGTTCAATATAGTCCAAATATACATTGAAGAATTACCTTTCAAAACATTTGCTTCATATTTGTATTTGTTGCATATGCTTGTTTTCTGATAACCTGAAATTTAAAAGCCTATATTTGCAAGTCTAAGCATGCGTAATATAATGAAATTTTTCAAACTTATTAACATAAATTTGATACAAACAAATGAGTAGAAAGGATGTTAACATATCTTAAATCCATATAAGGGTTTTGTTTTGGTTTCTTTTTTTTTCTCATTGTATTAAGACAAGACTTGTTGAAAAACAAGATATGGATATTTCTGTGCAACATACTCTCACTTGTTTAATACAGACTATCTATGATTACTGATAAAAGTTAGGAGCTATTGAAAGATAATTAACAGCTCTTGTGAGCAACCTGATTTTGACAGAAGAAATGTAATTACTTCTCAGCCTACAGACAGTTTATTTAAGACTATTACCCAACATGTAGCCACAAGCAGAAGTTTGTTTTGGAATTAATTAATGATTGCCTGATTTGAAAGAGTGTAAAATAGTATACAGGAACTTGTCCAGGCTATCTGCATTAGACCACTTTTCACTACTTGCAAATACCTAATTTTAGCAGTTTGACTTTTCTTATTTGTTTTTATTGATTTTAAAATATTACCATTGATTTTAAAATATTGCCTAAAAGGACTGATTAATATAAAAAAAATACCTTGACAAACAAATTAAAAACCAGAATAATCTGGAAAAAGAAAATCAAGCAACAGCCAAAAGAAACTAAGCAGCTGCATCAAGGAACAGAATGAAGACAAATATGCAAACAAAATTTCATTAATGGATATCCAGTTTATTTTTTCCATTATATTATATGGCAAGTCACTATAACTTCACTGATTAAAAATTTTTATTTTTGAAAAGAATAATTTTTATTTAGAGTTCAACAAAGAAGTAATAGACACATGGAAACTGTTTCCCTGTATGTCTTTAAAAAAAAAAAAAAAAAAAAGACAGCAATCTTATAAATATTTATTAATTATATGTGTGATAACTATAAAAAAGGAAGCTGATGTAATTAGAAAAACAAAATAAAGTGTTTGAGTATAGTCCTTTAAATGGAGGTGAAGGCTGAGCTTTCATTAAAAGAGTATAAACTTCTGCAAAATAGCAGTTATATGACTTGATTAAGGGAACAGTTGTAGGTTCTTCTCTGAATTTTGAGTTAGTTTTAGATGTTATATTTTGACTGGATTATTTCAGATAACTTTTTTAGTTTCTCAACCATAAAGCCTGACCTTTATGATATTTTGACTGGGAATATCATTCACCTCTGATCTCAACACTGAAATACTGGAGATAATAAGATGGTAGGGTTGTAGTTGATATCCAGAATGCAACCTAATGAATAAGAAGATATTTGCAGAAGCAACAAATAAATGAATGTGAATGGATAGAAGGGAATTAGAATGTGCCATAGTGTTTTTTGCAGAACACAGTATTATGTTAGGTTATCAGTATTCTCTGTTCAAATAAAGCGATGGGAAAACTGTTCCTTTTCTTTTTTTTTTCTTTTTTTTTCTTTTTTTTTTTATATAATGCTTAAATGATGGTTGAAAAGATGAATTTTAATGTTTATCGGATGATGTGAGAAATTTGCAGATTCTTCAAATGTGAATTATACGGTACCTACGCAATATTTGAAAATCTAGACTAAATATTAGCTTAAAGAAATTAGTTGGGTTTTTTTGTCGTTTTTTTTTTTTTAAACCTCCCTGTCAGATCTTCTCAAGAAATTTATTTACTTTTATTGTGTACAGAGAGCTGCAGACAGGTAAGCAAAAGGAAAGTATATCTATTGGTTCCAAGCATTTCCTGTTGTGACTATTAAGTCTCTATCAAAAATCTGACAAAATCTTGTGCCATTCTGTGAACTCTATGAAATTGGTACCACTCCATTTATTTTTTACCTTAAGTGTTGTATGTTGCAAGACTGCACTCACATTCATTCTGCAGTCTAACAAACTTTGAGATTCTCCCAAAATAATATTGAGTTGCATACTTAAAATTTGCCTCCTAAGCATGATTTGGCTCATTGGCCTAATGGCAAACCACAAGGAGACAGAAGAAATGCACAGCACACAGTACAAGGTGATCATAGCAGCATAACTCAACACATTAACCCAAAAAGGACAGACTACCTCTCCAAAACAGAATTAAACTTTTGTTCCTGCTTCAGTTGATTCTTAAAAACTTTTCTTATACAGTGACAAGCCAAAATAACAGGAAACCAAAACTAGTTCCTAAAATAGATGACTACATGGTAAGATTTCATAGACAATTAAGGTCTCTGAAGGACGCATAAATGGGTGCCTATGGGATGGTAGTTGTAGGGATGAGGCCTAAAACTGTGGTGAAAGCAATTCCATGGAAAAGGAATTAACTATCAAAGGTGTGATAGTTTGCTGATAGGGGTGGTGGGTTATCAGCTTCGATCCTTACCACTGGCTCAGCTGGAGGGAAGAGGAAGCAAAACTGACATGTCATGATTCTGTTCCACCTTTGCACAAGAGCCACTGTCTTTGTAGTTAAAACTCACTATCCCTCATTTACATGAAAAGTGGCCCCTCCCATTTATGACAGCAGCAACAGGACATTTGACTACAATCTCACCTCCACTTCTCCCAAAAGTATAATTTGAAATCCTCCATCTTAGAGGAGGAGAATACAACCTCCCCCCAGGAGACAAGTCAATAGGCTTGTTCCTTTCTCCTTCTCAAAGCAGTGATGGCTCTTCCATAGCATTTGCACCTCCAAACACATCGAAATATCTGGATAAAATACCCAAGTGAAGTTAAGCTTTATTGATGATAAAGTTAAACTTGATGAGTTACTAATGCTGTTTTTAAAAATATTTTTAACAGTAATGCAATAAGTGTATTAATCAACAGCAGTTCCGAATCTGTGTTTCTGTTGCTCCAATAAGTGACACTATAAATCTGTGACAATGGAAGTTCCTATTGAACATGACCAGATTTACAGTGCCAAATTGATTATAATCAGAGATTAAGCCCAACTGCTCCCAGATCCTCTGAATTCTGAGGACTGCTTGGAGTACAAAGGGGTTTATTTTCTGCCAAATTTTGTACTATGAGTGCAACAATAATAAAAATGTAATCCTGAGATAGAACATGATTTTGAAAATCTCTTTATTTGTAGACTGTTAGAACTTTAATTTTTCACATATTATTTGGGATTTAAATGCTATATTGAACTGCACATACAGGACTATTCCATAAATTAAATTCATTCTACTGTTTCACATTAGCCACATACTTAAAATTATAAAAGTGTAACTTCACTGTGTGAGTGACTAAGCACTGGAACAGATCACCCAGAGAAGTTGTGGAATCTCCTGCACTGGAGATATTCAAAGACTGCTGACAATCCTGTGCAATGTGCTCTAGCATGACTCTGTGCAGGGAGTTTGGACCAGATGTCCCACTGTGGTCCCTTCCAACCTTATCCATTCTGTGATTCTGTAAAGAACTAAAATAAGTAAATATAAGAGTTCATTTCAAATATGACTGAGTCAAATGAAGTTTCCTTCTCTGTCTTCCGGTTATTGACTATTTGCAGAAGATGTAAATAAAGCAGTCAAGGGAGTTCAAATCACTTCTCTTAATGGTTTATTCTTTAAAACATTTTATATAGTCTTTGACATTCATTTGGGGCAGACTCTTTTTGCATTCTCAAACACATCAGAAGAAAAAAGACCTCCAAACTACAGTTTTCTCATCCTCTTGTTTTGAATAGTATTATATTTTTGAGTTTGTTTTGTTTTGTTTTGTTGGTTTTTTTTTTCAGATATTTTTAACTAGTTTCGGTTTGTTTATTTGGGTTTGGTTGCATTTTTTTCTAAAAGGGGGAAATATTTGTCACTATTTTTTAATGGATTCAGGCTGAAAACTAGCTCCTAGTTTCATGGTGTCCTAAAAATATACATTATTGTCCTGAAGATAAGAAATTTTCCTGCAGAAGGTGAGAGAAAAAGTCATCAGTAACATTTAAAGAAAGGACTTATCCATGGTCAAAACATCCACCAAAATGTATGAGTTTGTATCAAGCATATTTGCAAGTAATGAGTGGAGTCACATAAATATCTTTTTACTAATTTAAGTTTTTGCTGTATTTTAATGTATTTATGTTAAGGACATTATGTTAGTATAGAGCATAAGACTAAATTTAGCTTTTAAAAATAATCTATGGGAAGTTCATAGGTCTACTAAGTCTTCGGTTTCACATTTTACCAAACTATAACAGATGAGAAAATGCATTATGCTTCTAAGCCTTGTGGAGGACCAGATCTAAGCAGGTTTTGTCTCAAACATTCTGAGTATTTCCACAGGAAAGGTGATTGGCAGAGAGGGTCCCGTGGAGGTGGGGCAATACTGTTCTGAGCCAACTCCCTGCTCCACTTGAGAATCATGCTAAATCCCCCGCCCTCTATATCGCTTTCTGCATGCACAAACAAGCAGCGTGAAAAATCTAGTTTACATAAGAGGCGTACCCCAGGTTAACTCTAAAAGGGAGCAGATAGGGCCCTCCCCTCTCTCTTTTTCTTCCCTTTCTCTTTTGCTTTCTTTGACTTGAAGCCCCAGCTCCAGATCATCCAAGTGGGATCTAAGGACTTGTGATATTCTTTGTTTTCTTCCCTTGTTTTGCCTGGGGAAAGCACAACTATCATATTCTACCCCGTACTCCGTACTGAAGTTTGTTGTGTGATGTTTGTTGTGAAAGTGTTTTGTTGGCTTGTGAGCCAACACCTTCTGAGAAGTTTGTTATGGGAGTTGAGAACTTACTAAAGTGCACTGTAAAAAATTAAGGTCTTCCAAGCCTACACTCTTGTGGATATCTGCTGTGGAATTTAAGGGCTTGTTAACCATATCCTTTTTAGTCTAAACAGTAGGCTGGTTGCTGGAGCTGTGGTGACTGTATAATAAAACATCAGAGTTCCCTGACACGGGGTCTGATGTCTTTGCTCAACCTGACAAAAATTTACAATTTGCAATAGCAACATTATAAAAAAAAGAGAAAGAAATTCTCAATAAACTCTTAAAATTTGTAATTACTAGAAGCAATGAAAATGTAAAATTATAAAAGCTGTACTGTTGACTTATTGCCATATCCAAATAATACCACACGAGAAAGTTGCAATTATGTTGTACAGCTGAATGAAACTAAACAAAACAAATTGACAAACACATTTGATATATGTATGCATCAGTGATCCTTGTGTCCACATTAGTGCAAAAGAGATCATGATACTCATTCACAGAAGTTGAAAAAGGCAGAATGAAAATGGAGAAACACCATAATCGAGGAACATATGGTATAATTAAAGTAAATTACAAAATAAAGTTAAGCAATTTGAATAGCAACCATTGAACTACATAATGTCACTTTTAGTCTGAAAGCATTTACTGAATCTTTGTTTTATTTTAGAGTTAATGAAATCTGCTGGAAATAAGAATAAACAGAATTATTTTTCAATCAGTAGTTTGTGCTGTTACAGATTTATACATGAATATAAATCTCAAACAAGAAAGGCATTCCACATTTGATAGAATTATACTATAAATGTCATCCCACAAATAAATTCAGATAAGAAATTAAATTAATAATTTTATTATATTATTAAAAGTTTAAAATTTTATTATTTAAAAATATTATAATAAATTAAATAAATTTAGGATTGTATTTCACAATACCTTTATCTTTCCAAAACTTACATTTGTCTGTGCAACTAAACAGTAGAACAGAAAAAATGTAAATCTGGCAAAGGGGGTTTATTTGTAAGAGAAGAAAACAGGGAGAAGCCTTTGGAACTTCACTTGTAACACCCTACTTATTTCCAGCTGTTGCAATGATTCAGTATAGGGGAAATGTACATTGGGAAGCAGGTAAGTAAGTCTGATGGCTATTAAACTCCACTACTTGTATGTATGATTTTTGTGTGTTCTAAGGTCATTTGAAAGATCTAACAATGTTTTAGAATGTATGCTGGGTCAACAATCATTTAAGTTTTATTCTTTCCTGTTGTCTTTGTTATTTGGGAAGAAATAGTTTGAGTAACAGAAAGATACATTCGATAATGAAATAATGAATAGTGAATAATAAAAGATACTTTAACCAGTGGAAAAAACGCCTCTAAAATGCATTATGTAAAAGGGACTATGATTGTAATTATAGGGCGTTTATTTGAATGACAATATAGATGCAGGAAATCTGTGGATGATCTGAGAGTGTCTCAAGACTTACGCAAAATGGTGAAAGGTTTCTAAAAGGAGTCACATTGCTTAAAAACATAAAGAAGTAAATAAAATTATTTTGATATTTGTGTAGGTTGCAGTTCTTGTGAATTTGTGCTTGAGGGAATAGATTGATATGTGAATATGGAAAGGAACAGAAATTATACATGACCCATTCCCTGTATAAATCTAAAGTACTTATATCTACCTAGATGTAAGGGCTTGGGAACTTTAGTATTAAGTGCACAATATTTATTACAAATGTTGCTTTGATTATCATAGAATGGCCTGGGTTGTAAGGGACCTTGAAGGTCATCTGGCTCCAACCCTGTGCTATGGACAGGGTTAGAACCTTCCCCTAGACAGTGTTGCTCAGGGTCCCATCCAATTTGGCCTTGAACACCTCCAGGAATGGGTCATCCATAACTTCTCTTGGCAACCATTCCAGTGCCTTATTACCCTCACAGTAAAGACTTTTTTTTTTCCTAATGTCTAATCTAAACCTTCTCTTTCTCAGTTTAAAACCATTCCCCCTTGTTCTGTCACTGCATGCCTTTGCAAAAAGTTCCTCACCATCTTTCTTGTGGCTCCTTTCAGGTACTGGAAAGCTGCAATTTGGTCACCCCAAAGTCTTCTCCAGGCTGAACAAACCCAATTCTTGTAGCTTTGCCTTATAGGAGAGGAACTCCATCCCTCTAATGTGGCCATCCTCTGGACTAGCTATTATGTTTGGAGTGTGTCTTCTGATAGGAAAGCATAGTATGGGTTTCATAAAAAAGTTCAAAAATACAAATATATTACTTAGCTAAAGAAGTGAAGACTGAGAAAGATGTACAATGGTCCTTAATTATGCAGAGGAGTTTTACAAAAAAGAAATGTAATAATTTGTTCTTTATGTGTGTAGTAGATAAGGCAAAGGATGATGGGTTTGAATTGTTGGATAGAAAAGTCATATTAAGTGCAAGAAGAACTTTATTGAAACAGCGTTAGTGTGTTCCTCATCAACCTTTAAGAGCAAAATAAATTATCAGGATCTAAATAAACTGGCCCTCTTCTAGTGCAAGATTAATGCTCAAGATCCAACACATTTTCCCTTTGAAAACAAAAGGGAAATATTTTTGCTGAAACTGCATAAAATTGTCAAGCAGTAGCTTGGTTTCTGCAAGAAACAAACCAAAGGAAAAGACAGAAATACTAGGGGAAAAAATGTTTAGAATTTTCTTGTGAAAACTAAATTTTTCAGGGAAGTGCTGACTGATCCAAAACAAATTGTTTGCTCTTTTGTTTCACAGTGAAACTGCTCTTATGCTGATTCATAAAATAGCCTGGTTTCCCTTACACTTTTTTTTTTTTTTTTTTTTTTTAAGAAAAAACAAATAACCAGTACCGTTTGTTCTGCTCTAGCCTTATCTGCATTTAAGATGTCATTGGCATATGCAGACATTAAACATGACAAGCCTTTGAATCCCAGCACTTTTTGTTACTCATGTGAGGGACTACATATATTTTACTTAGGATACAGTTTAGTCATCATCAAAATCACACTGAATTTAAAAGATAGACTATTTAGGATTTCTTCCTTGTTTGGATGAGAGTTTTTGTGAAATATCACATTTCCTTTGGAAAGTTGCAAGTAGAATAGTTTTGTAGACTCTAGTATGCCACCATAGTTGTCTGTGCTTTACAAATGAGTAGGGCGTCCTGATGAAACATCAGAGGTAGTTTAAGGCCACTCAAATCAATAGCAAACCATTTCTACATACTGTATGCTGCTATGTAAAATTCTGGCTCTTTACAAAAGCCTTCTTCAAAAGCCATGTTATTTTCCCCCTAGTGAATGGGTATGCTTCATCTTCAACCAGGTGCCCTAAAGATGAGCAATATCAATATAACATATATGAATATCAACCCCCTTGAAAATTATAAAAAAATAATATATTCCAAACCCTAAAAAGTATTCGTTACCCAGAATTGTGTAAAAAGGTCTCATTGAGAAGGTTTTTCTCTTTTTAGAAAACTACTAGTTAATTTCAATATTTAATAATTCTTATTAACATAATTAGTGCTTGAGGGCAGAAGAACTCTGGAATAATTAGGCTACTGGCAGAAGATGAAGATGTCTAAAGCATGTTTCAACATGTGAATAATGCTGTAGTTGAAATATGCTGCTTGCCACAACAAAAGATTTAGAATCAAAAAATTATATGCTATAAAAAATGTATGCATAATTCATGTGTAAATTTAAGACATTGGAAAGGTATTTTACTCTAAATGCCTATGACTGAGATACTATGAAATCTATGTTCTATTCTGAATTTTTGTAACACTGAATTAGTCATCTCAATAAAGGACATAATAATTAAAATAGAGAATACCTTGCTTTTGCCTGAGGCATGAAGTTATAACACCACTTAGTATGTAATGTGATTATGTTCTTGGTAATACCAACAATTTAAGGACTGAGTTTTTGAGGAACAAAAGCCCTACTGCTAGTAATTTATTTCTTGCACACTATCGCTCACTTCAAACTCTGCTTCTGATGCTCCTTCACAAGTGTTTACACTTGCCTACATGCCAAAATTCTACACCAGCAGATAATATTGGTGTAACAGACTATTAATGGATTCAATTTGTTTATTATCAAGAACTTAGTATTTTTATTCAAACAAGTAAATATGTTTAAAATGTGTTATTCTTTTTCTGTAGACATAAAATTTATACAGACAGCTAAGACCATAGTGGTCAAAGGCTGAAAGAAGAAAAGGAAAATCAATTTCTACTACTTCTATCTAAGATATGCTACTGAAGAGGAACAAATGCAAGATTATTGATTCAAATGACAAAACAAAAACATGAATATGTAGTTTACTTGCCAGTGCTCTCACTGACACCCACGGAAAGATAATCCTGAAATGGCCCATCCAACTTTTCTCAGGGTGTGCTTTTCAGCTTGGATCTTGCTGGTCCATCTTTGAGCTATGTTGCAGCTACACAAATACAGAGACATGTCCTTTGTTGATCCAGACCCTGAATCTGGTTTGACTTCACACCAGCCCCGTCATTATGGAGTGACTGGTGGTCACGGGACTGTGGCTAACTCTGGCACCACCATCAGGCCTGAAACTCCCTCTTGCTTGTGGAATTTCTGTCAGCTTCACATCACAACCTTCCTGATCACTATTGACTTGTCATGTGATCTGGATTCTTGGGTGACCTTAGCTGACACTCCTGGGGTTGCCCTGCTCTACTTTCTGGGGTGCACTGGGTCATGCCAACTCTTCCTGTTCCCTGACAAAGTCATTATCTCAAAATTTATTAAAATATCATTGAGGGAAAAAAAGTATTAATATTAATTGCTGAGTGAGTTAGAGATAGGATCCTTGGACGACTCACCTGTTTTTTCAGTAAGTTGTCCAATGACGCTATGCTATCACAAAAAAGGAAAACACAGCTCCTAAAGGAAAATGCACAGCTACTACAAGAAATATTATTGTATTTGGGAAAGTGTTCACTGTTGCTAAAGAATTAGACACACTTTACAAATGCCTAATTGAAAATTTTGAATGGAAGACTGGTAGTCTTTTCATATTCCTGTTACATCAGTAATGACAAAATTCAAATTTACTAAACTCAAACAACTATTGAAAATGTATCTCAGTACATTTTAAGGCTACAAAATGCCACAACTCTGAAGCTACCACAGCAGGTGAATAAGTTTTAGGCTGAGTTACTTAAATGCTATGCAAGTTCTACATTAAAAGAAGATCATGCTTACTTTGTACAGTGGAATATGTTATAGAAATATCACCTCCAGATACATAGCAGTGTATCTGCATAATTCTTGGAATATGTCTATTTTAATTAAGCATATTGAGAAATAAGGATGATTAGTCCAGGCACAGTGTCACCCTCCAATGACTATCCTGCTTGTGGGACCTGAGTTCACCATTCCTGATGGCATGTCACAGCATGATGCAAATGCTCAGACTGATGATACTAGCTAGCAGTTGTCTCATGAAATTATCCTTCAGTTATGAATTATTTAAATTATGAAATCTGTGCAGTTTGACTTGAAAAAGATCAAATCTGGAACAAAAAGGAATCAAATCTGGAATAAAAAGGATATAAGATATAGACAAAACATTTCTGACATAGCTGTGATTCTTTTTGTATATAGGAATAATTCTTTTAACTTACAGTATCATAGTTCTTAAATAGGGTATTACTGTATTTGTATACAAATACAGTAATAAAATACTGTAAATTGCTGACAAGAGCATAAGAAAAAGGAGAGAGTCTAGATTGTTCACAACTTCTAAGACTTTATTTGAACTATCACCTTTCAATGCACTAAAATTTAGGCTATTTTGTTTCATATTGGAAGATTCTGGTTTGTTCGTACTTTCCGTTCCACTTTTAAACAAATCCATTAAGCATGACTGACCATTGTTATTTATTGCCAAATTTGTGAAGAATTTCTAATATGAGTATTCAGAATTTGCACAGACATTTACATATAAGTTTTACATAGGCTTGCAGATTGAATAGTTTATATATCACCCATCTATTTAACTCCATGGCAAAATGAATGTCTAAAAAACAAATCAATACATTTTTGTAAACTTTGTTAAGTTTTTCAACATTTTATAAATCTGCTTTTTGTCACAAGCATTTTTTATATCTCCTTTTGATACACACAGACTGTGATATATTTCTTGTTGTGAACACTTTCCTACAGGAGTGACTGGAGAGCCATGGTAAGAACATCATCTATTACAAAACCATTTTTATCTTTTTCTTGGAAACCAGACAAACAAAAAAGTGTTTCTAAGGTGTCTAAATGGATCAATCATCAGACTATACTTTAAGAGCTGAGCTGAAACAACCTTTCACCTCCTCAGATGCAAAGAATATACAGGAAAGCAAAGAAGAAATTTTTTTCTATGTAATGGAGAAATATAAGGTCAAGGATGATCATTAAACATGATGAAGAAAGCAATTTCTGCTGTGTAGCTTTCATTTTAATAGACATTTATAGTAAAATTCAAATCGATATATTAAAGAAAAATGTAATATGAAGTATTTATTTCATGAGTTTCTTTGGACTTAATACACAAAGCAAATAGTAGCAGAATTGTTTCTTATTTGTTGTCTGATGATTTTGTTTTCATACAGAAAGGTGAAACAGGAAAATTACTTGGCATGTGTCACATACATATGAAGACATTTTGTCAGGTCTGTAAGAACACATACATTTGGTTATTTCAATATACACAGAAAAAAAATATAATCAGTGTGAAAGTGAACTTCTGTAATCCTAAAGTTTTACCTTCTTGCCAAGAGCACCAAGAACTCAAGCTATATAATTAATAAAAAAATTCACTGTAGGAATGTCAGTAGAATGGCAGGAGACAGATACATTTTTCAGAGGTCCAGTTAGATTCCTTGTGTTTTGTTATGTGTTTTGTTACCTTTTAACATAATGTTACTATGCATAGACATGATCTTTTACCTTGTTTTGAAAAAAATAGCCCTAATGAGGTTATAAAAAATATAAAAATAATTAAAAAAAAATCTGTCTTAAACTTTAATTTGATTTACATGTAAAAATTTTCAAAATATTTTCAAATTTAAACTCCTCTCCCTTACTTCGGGTTGCTCTATGAAGATTCCATTGCTGAATTTGTGCCTAATTTGTGCATCCAAAGTAAGAACACACTGCACCTGTGGTCTAAGACTACCCACAGTGATATGAGAAACAACTTTCTTTTCATTTGAAAATTACTGTTGTCTTGAAGAGTGACAAAATGGGAAAGACATTAAGAGCCTCACTTTGATGGTCTGACTCTTTTTTTCTTAAAATATTAATTTAATCAAAATAAAAGTAACAATAAAAGTTTGTTTGGAAAGTTTGAAACTTCACATTGCTCAGTTTCCAGACAAGTTAATAGAACAGTTCTCAGAAGTCTAGCAGGGAATTTAACAGCAAAACTATTCTGTTGCAGTGACTTCCCTAAGTTCTGCTGAAATAATTGGTGATTTGCTATATGTTGGAACAGTTCAGACAAACCCTCAGCACGTCCTCTTCCTCTCAGACTCAATTTTGTGTATCTCAGATGGTTTTAGGTATTAGCTGATTTTCCATACCAAATTAAAGGAACTAGATAGCTTTTTGTGGGTGAAAATTTTGGAATAATATACCTAAATTCCACCTGAACTGTGTTTTCCATCATTAGGCTGTATCCAGAATCTGATTAATTCTGTATCTAACCCTTGGATCATAATTCAACAAACAATTCAAATGCATGTTTAACTGAAGTGCATGCTGTATTGTAAAATCACTTTCACATGTATAAGGTTAAGTACTTGTTTGTGTGCTGAAGAGGTCTCAGCTGCCAACACACTAAGAAGGTAGCTGCTATGATGGTCAGGACCTTGTAGGATTGTTTCTGCCAAATTTTCTGGCTAGCTTTTATAGTCTGTTTCTTTAGCTTACTAGAATGACTAACTTTGTGTGAGAAAATATATGGAATTATTGTCTTTTTAATATTTTCTTTTCAAGTCAATTGCCATGACACAAGTTTGAACTTTCTGTCTCCTAGCTGATCAGCATTCCTCCTGATTCCTCTCTTGTTCATGCTTTTAGGTGCACACTCACACATATGTAGACTCACTTTGCATCCAAATTCAACCAAACATGATGAGTGAATAGATCAGGTCAATTTCTGTGAGCTACAATAAACACTTCTTATGAATATGAATTCTTATAATATGTGAAAGGAGGTGGAAAGAAGATTGATCTCTTTTCACAGTGGCCCAGTGACAAGACAATAGGCAAAGAACACAAAGTGAAATACAAGAGGTTCCATCTGAGCATAAGGAAACAATTTTTTCCACTTTGACGGTGACACAGCTCTGGCAAATGTTGCCAGTGACGTTATGGGGTGTCCGTCATTGGGGAGATTGAAAAGCCATCTGGACTTTCTAACCTCAGCCATGCTTTGATGATCTTTCAAGTGAAAGCAAAACTTATGATTGTTCCATTTAACTATCAGTACTAGCAATCTAATACTAATAAAATTACAAAACCGTTAAAAATTATATCAACAGGTAAAATCCAATGTATTTAATTGCTGAAATGCAATAATAGCTTTTGAAAATTTGGAAATTAAATAACTGCATTTCAAAACAGTCTTTCTTCTTTTCTACCACAGACTACTCAAGAAATTCCACTGAAGTTAAGAATTTGAAAATGTTTTAAACTTAGTGGTTCTGGCTGTCCCTGATAAACCAAGAAGATTTGAAACTGGAAACCAAAGCACAAAATCAAGATCTTTAATAATTCTGACATGGAACATTTAGGACAAAGTTCCAAAATCTCCACAGCTGGGAACCTAGCCTGCCCAGAATTGTACTTTAAAATGCTTTCAAATTCCCTCTGTGTAAGAGTGGAAATTCTGAGATCTCTAGATGTGGCTGTGATCATCAGAGCAATGACACAGAGGCAAATACTTGGAAACTCATGAAACCAAACCAAAACAAAAATAATAATAATTAAAAAAAAATTCTCTTTCAACAAATAATATTTTTATATACGATTTTCAGTGTAAAATTCCTGTAAATTTGAAGAGTTCTGTCACAGAAGGATGGAAAATAATGGGGAGGAGTCCTCTTATTTATTGCTCTACATTTATGACTTCATCAACAATAAAAAGAGGAAAAGTATAGAAAAGCATAGAAAAGGACCCAGTGTTACCTCTTTTTCCTTGTCTAGTAAATTGGGGAACTTACCAAGGAAAGGTTTGCTTTTTTTTCTGGTAAAAATTACCTTTTATATGTATTTCATAATCTTTTACCATTATTTCCATGCCTGAACTTCATTTTTTTAAAAATTATTTCTCTGTATTTCCGTTACAGCATAGAAATCAGATGAATGGTTCACTTTTTCCCCACCTCTTTTTCTTAAATGCAGATAATAAATTTACCAGTCTACTAACAACTTTTTTCTTGTGTTTAACCTAGATACACATATTCATTTAAGCCTAACTTCTGATACTGATCTGAAAAGTCCAAGTTGGACAGAATTTATCATTATTCTTTGGCATCAATACAAACAATTAAATACCTCACTGTTAAAAAGGTGCATATTTCTGTGCATATTGCTTTTAATTTGTCCAATTTCGATGAATTACACTGATTCTTTATGTATTTTTCTATGCCAGATTAAAGCATTTTTTAGTACATGGTATTTTCTTCATTTGAAGTGGTTTAGTTCTGTGGTAAAATTTATAAACAATAAAGAGTTCATTAAAGAACAAAGCTAATTGGCTAAGATTCAGTGTATATAGGTAATTACAAAATGTGTGCATGCAGGTTTGTTTTGTGGTTTTTTTTTAATGTTGATTGAAGTCAGAGCTTGCCTCAGCTTTGAAGGCATTTACTGTTAGCTTACTGTTTTTAACAACCCTATCAAATAGAGGTCTTAGATATGGTAAAATTGTCCTGATATGCCTGCTGTTTATCTGTGTTTTTGAAAGAGAAATGTTACTTATTTTAATCTTTACTCTTTACTGACTATTCTTATTTAGAGGTTTTGAAAAACAATATTTTTATGTGACCCTGTGTGATACACTCACTACAACATAGCTTTAAGGTAATCATCTTTAGCAATGGTTGAATTATTTAGATATTGCTCTTCCAAATTTGCATACATAGGATTTATTCATATTAACATTGTGGGTTTTTTGTGACTACTTTTTGTTTGATGAGTTCAAACGAGGAACTGGCTTTTATAAATCATTTTTGCTTCATTTTTCCATGAACAATTACTAAAAGCCTTTCAGATTTCTGATTGTATGTGGAGTATGGACAACAAAGATAACAAAAAAAAAAAAAAGGGGGTTTTGAAAAAAAAACAAAAACACAAACCCACAGGAAAGAAAGAAAAGGAGAAACATCTGTGCTTGGCTTTATTCTGCAAGGTTTATAAAAAATTATTTCACATATTGCAGTCAGAAGCAGTGATTATTGAACAAAGTCTTCCCCAAAGCACTCTGATTTTCCTTTACAATGACACTTCTATCCCAAGCTGAGCACTTTCATATTTGGAATATACACTGAACTGTGACAATAGGCATTCTGATATTCAGCTGATGAGAACTATAGAAAATCCTAATACTAATATGACTTTCCATGGAGATTATTCAAGGGTATAAAGAAAAAAAGGAAAAAAGAAGAAAAAAAAAGAAAGAAGGAAAAGTAATATTCAAAATGATTTTTTCTGTATCTAGGTTGTGCTTTTAGGGTAACACAAGAATTGAATCGTTTTAGTTCAGAGACTGACTGCCCAGAGGACTACAAGGCAAACAAAATCTAGAAATTATCTCTTTGCATTTTTAGCCTGTGTTTTCATTACTTGTGTAGGACTATAGGGCACAGAGAGACTTAGTGGATTAGACTTTGTACATGATGTTGTAGATTTGAATCTCTTGTTTGGAATGAATTGTTATTACTTTTCAAACTTTTACATTTTTTATAGAAGTTGAGATTTATTTTTTTTTTTTTTTTTTAATTCCATTAGCTTCTTTTACCTAATTTGCCAGTTAAGAATTTTAAATTGCTTTAAACTTTCACAGGTCCATATAAGATTGCTTTCTACCTCCCCATTTTTGATTAGTTTTGTTGTTTTTCTTTTTTTTTCCCCTAGGACTAAATGATACAGAACTAAGGTGTATAGCTAAGAATAACCGGCATGAATCTATGGAATAGATCATGGTCTGAAATCTGCCCCGGAGCTTGCTTGACTGAAAATGACCCTTTTGTACCCCACATCTATGAGCCTTCCTCTAAACCAGCAACCATTTTCCTAAGAGACCATAAAATCTTCATTTTGAAGAAAGCATAACATTTCTTGTGTTGTGAACGATTTCCACATTTCTCAGTGAGATCACTGCACTATCAGCTGCCCTGGGCATTTCCACTGGCTTGTATTGCAGCAAGGTCATAGAGGCCAAGGGCAAAAAGAGAGGCTGAAAACGTATGCACAATGTGTAGAACTTTCCAATCAGAAGTCAAGGTGAAGATGCTGGCATCTTTGCCCTGCATGACTCTGCTGTAGGTGACTTTTCAAGCTGTTGAAAACAGCTTTCTTGATTGCTACTATTCTCAACAGCATAAGGCCTAAGAAATACCTATATTGTATTCCTTTTGACTCACAGTATTCACTTGAAGTTAGCCTCTGCCTCTCATACTGTTACTCTTTCAGTCAAGGTCGAAACAGGATAAATAGTAAAAATGTACTTAAGAATAACTGAGCTTGTGTCAGTAACAAAGGGATATAATAAAGTTCTTCCCTGCAAGTTATGAACTGATGTGGCAGAACAGATTATCAGTCCATACTGGAGAATGAAGGCTCCTTTGAAACAAAGGTGGCAGTTGGAGGAAACATCTTATATTAGACCAAATGGTGCAGCAATGGAATTTTAATTATTTTGTCATATGGAGATGAACAAGAAATCTAGAATGTCTATGAAAAGTATTATTTCACAAACTGGAAGGGAGAACCTTTAAACTCTGGTAATGGAAAGAAGCATTATTTTGCTATTTGTTGCTTTTAATAATGCTGCTTGTTTGGAAAACAATGAGGAAAAGTTTTCACTGGATGATGAATAGGTTTAGACACAGGATGATAAGGACTTTTATGGCCTCTCAGATAACCTAGCATTAGTATTAGTGTTCTTCAGGTTTTGTAAAATACAAATGTAAACACTTAAAAAAAAAAAAAAGTATATGGGTATTTTAAGGACATGTTTTTTATTTTTGTTTCTGTCAGCTTTCTCTGCAAAAGCAAGATTTTTAAACTCCATGACTTTCTCTTTGCAAGCATATATGTATATAAAAGCAATTATATATGTTTATGGTGGCTTTATTTGAGGAAAATGTCTTATAACTAGTTTTATCTCCAGGGACTTTTCTAAAGGCAAATAATTTGTAAAAAATGGTAGACTAAGACATACACAGCTTTGCTATTCAGCTTAATAATTTAATAGGAAATTTATAAACAAGCTCTGATTATTACAACAAATAGAAAAGAAGTAAAAGAATTTTTAATTTTAATCCAAACCTACATTAAAAAAATAGTTCAATTTTAAGGAAAAGATCAGTTACTATATATATATATGTATATATAATATGATATAAATATATATATACGCATATATAATATGATATAAATATATATATATACATCCATAAACACAAACACTTTTAAAGCTCCACGTAGGAGCAGGTAAACAATGAGAAAATGCAAATGTTTTAATAGTTTAATGAGTAAAAGTTTATATAAGTGGAACAGATTTTTGTTGAAACATAAAAGTATTTGCATACAATGTCATTTTCAGCTATGCATATAAGACATAATTTTGTGTAACCAGGTAGAATATGAAAGAAGTGTAAAGTTTAATGTGTATCTGTGAAAAAATGCTAGGAAATTTTAGCATCCTTTCTGCCTTGACTCTTGCAAGTTATTATTCTGTACTTGTTTTTTCAGTGGTATTTAATGTAAACATTATTTCATGTCAACATGTCATATTTTTTTTTTATATCTGTAATATTTTTATCTTAATTTTTTGCTAGAACAGTTAAATAAGTGTCCTAGTTCAGGGGAGAACTAAGAGATCTATATTGGCAGAGAGAGAAGAAGAAAGGCCTTCTTCCCAAAAGAAGGCCAGCCACAGCCACACACAAAAAACCCCCAATAGAAATAACCCCTCTCCTTTAAATTTAGAACAGAACTGTAATTAGAGAAAATATATAGGAAAAGGATAACAGTTCTTAAACACGCTATATCTATATATGTCCAGGAAAGGACCAAACAAACCAGTTTGTAATAAACCCTTTGAACGAAAAGGAAACAAAAGTCAATGTTCTCTGCTATCCAAAAAAAAAGGGGGTGCGATTATGTTTATGGACAACAGGTGGCAATGTCGTGCCTCGGGCTACCCTGAAGGGGTGCAGTTATATTTACGGGCAGCAGGCGGCGATGTCGTGCCTCGACCGGCTGGCCCCTCTTGGCACCTCTCTGGGCTCCGGCTGGTCCCCCTCGCAGGCGGCCCCTCTCCCCGTTCAGGCAGCTCCTGCAGTGGGATCCGGCCCCCTCAGAGGCGGTCGGCCCAGTTAGAGGCAGGGAAGAAAAAACCACAGGCAGGCACAACCCCGGTTCTCCCGTGGTTCTGGGCCTGCGCATTCTCCTCCTCGCTCCACCGAAGAGCCAGTTGCAGCTGCACAGAACGCAGAAAACCCCCAGCATTTTTTTTCCAGTTGAGCCGTCTTCCCTCCCCCCTCTCAGCCTGCTGAGACCAGAAAAAAGGCTCTGGTCTGAGTCATTACATCGGGACAGGAATGTTCATTAGGTGTTTTTGTTAGCCCTCTTCACAGAAGTTTAGGCATTGGCTCCAAGCTTTTTGGGAGGAATTCCAACAAGATGCTAAAACTATAACAATAAGACATTGGTATCAGATAAAATTCCACAGCTTGCAGTAGGGGGAAAAAGCAAATTGATAATGTATATACTGAAATCCCAGTATTCCAATAAAAATGTAATTTTCTCAATATAGATAATCACATTACTCTTGAATGGTGTTCTGTAAACACTCCGAGATCCAGTAGGTTCTGTAAAAAAATAGTTAATGAATAATACTCCAAATGAACGATTTATAACTAAAATCTGAATATTCCCAAGTAAAACTATTTCTCTGGGTGATCCAGGAACACCCCAGCCAGACGTCATGTATGAGATAATGGACAGGTTCAAGACAGTGGAGCAATTTGGTACTGGGAGACTAATTGAGCTCTTATCAACCCTCACAACTTAATTGGTGCAGGAGTTCTCTAGGTGAGAATTTCACACTGGCCTGAAAAATCCCTCCAGACTGCTCCTTCTCTTCAAGGACAGAGCTCTGTGTTTAACTATGTTAGCTGATGTCCTGAGTGAAGGATCTGGCCTTGTCTTCCGCGGACTCCACCAAGTAGTTCATGCTACAAAACTGATCAAAGTGTATATAGACAAAAGGCTTGTTATGAAGCAATAAAAACTTCTTGAAAATGCAGAAATAGTCACACAGGACAGTCTTTGTACATCCTTAAGAAGGGTAAGAGTTGTTTTATATGTGGATTAAGAAAATCTGTGGCAGTGGATCATACGTATACTGAGCTGGTCACATCAGACTATGGGCCACCTGCATCATGAGATTTCAGCAGAAGAGTCAGACCCAATCCAGCTGATTTTGGAGTAGAGACCCCATATCCATCTGCACACTGACCAACAGTCCTGTTTTAGACATTGCCCACATAAGAGTTACCATATTCAACGGACCAAAGAAGTCAACTTTGTTTTTTGCTTGCCTGTTTTCAGACAAACTGCCCATAGTGCGTGCAACGTGGAGAGAAACTATCTGCCAACTCCATACTGATGCCAGTTTAGTAATAGGTAAGTTGCATGGGAATATTTTTCATAATTGCTGTAATGTTTACAAACAAATCCACAGTGACCAGACTGTATCTTACTGTTATTACTGCAGAGCTACATAATATCCCTGTTCTCTGCATTTTTGTCTATGTGTGATAATCACCCAGATTCTAAACCTTGTCCTTAGATGTTTCTACAATGCTTAATGCAACATAGTTGTAGTATCTATTTTTTAAATGCTGAAACAGCAACACAAATCAATATTATTTTATAGTGAATAAAACTGCACAGGACAGGAAAGGACAGGAAACAACATGAAATGAACCATCATGAAACAATGGTCTGTTTACCTATTTGCTTTTCAAATACAATTCAAGCACTCCTTACAAGAATAATTACTTTAAAAAAATGAGATGTGGAAAAGGGCAATTTCTCATAAAAGTGTGTGATTTCCAGAAAATAAAAACAAAATGCAAATGAAATTAAAAATAAATCATCAAGGATGTGGATATTAGAAATATCAGTCTCTAGACACCTGAAAAAGAGTGAAATATTACACCTGCAATTTTTTTTTTTTTTGTGCAAGACAACCACTTTAACAAATATAGTTACAGCAGAAAGAAACTTTCAGACATTAGTGGGAGTTATGTAAGGTATTTTTCATCAAGTACAGAAGAGATCATGAAATATATAATGTTCACTTAGTTCCATTTTTCTTCAAAATAAATATGCTTGCAAAAGGACCCATAGGGTTAATTTTCAAAGCCAAATTGGAAGGTTATTTAACATGTCTGTCAAGAAAACATTTGAATGAAAAGGCAGGCAAAATTTGAGATTGCTTTTGGTAATGAAGAGTAACATCTGCCATTTTAGTCAGTAATCAAGACTAGTCCTCTAAGGGACCCTAAATAGCATGTACCTGTTAAACTTTCAGAGTAATCTATCTGTCTTGTTATATATATATAAAATCTATAAATATTTCACTCCAAAAAAGAATATTTTGTTAATGAAGCCAAAACACAATGTCTGCAAACAATAAACATTTACGTTAATTGAACCCTTGGAATAATTAATCTAAATATTTAATGTTAATTCTGTATTAAAAATATTATTATTATTATTATTACATTAAAATTTCAACATTGATGAATTTATTTCAGGAAAATGTAACATGGTTTTATAAAAATTATATCATAGATACCAAAGTGCTGAAATAAACACAATGGTTTCAGTTGGTGGAATTTTTAGATCTCCAGAATGTAATAGTGTTATAACTTCAATTCCTCTCTTGCTTCCTATTTCAGGCTTTAAAAATCTGGCACTTTTCAACCATTGTCAGTTTTCACAGGCAATGTCTGAAAACAACATGATGGCAATGTAACACCACTTCATGCGTTTGCTGTTTTATTGAAGATACTGGTCTCTCTCTCTAGTATTTCTGTGCAGTTAATACAATCCACTGCTTAAGTATGATGTTCATGTCTGCACAATCAAATTATGTTCTGTTTTCTTTTTTACCAAATCAACATTCATAATTACATATTTCACACATGTATTTTCATGTAGTGGGTTGTATAGAAGAAGCAATGTAAAATTTTCCCTGTGAACCTATTAGCGGTACTTCTGATTGTCATATAAACTCTTTCTATAATTCAGATACTTGTCCACTGACTGGCTGAACTGATTCTTGGAGATTTATGCCTGTAATTTTATGTATTAATAATCCAATCTTGATGACAGAATTGGAAACCATCTTGACACGTTGTTATGGAATAAATACTAATAACAGGTTAATAATTGACAATTTGTAGTTATGCTGTTTACTGAGGCGATGAACAGTATGGTTTTGGCACATATAGTCCTTTCACAGGATGCTCAGTAAAATATATACTCTTCCACGGATCCTACAAATACTGTCTTAGTGTAATATAACACTACTCAACATGAAGATGTGGATATCAAACTTCCCTTCCCTTCCCTTCCCTTCCCTTCCCTTCCCTTCCCTTCCCTTCCCTTCCCTTCCCTTCCCTTCCCTTC
>JAWWTY010000123.1:54163105-54181443 GCA_035222235.1 Margarornis squamiger
GACCCCCCGAACACCCTCAGGATCCCTCGGACATCCCCGGGACCCCCCGCGACCGCCCTCCGTGCCTGCCTCCCTGCCTCCTTTCCCTCCTTCCTTCTTTCTGAATTCCTTCCAAATTCTAAATTCCTTCTGAATTCCGAATTCCTTCCTTCCGAATTCCTTCCTTCTGAATTCCGAATTCCTTCCTTCCGAATTCCTTCCTTCTGAATTCCTTCCTTCCTTCTGCCTAAACTTGCAAGCTATTCATGCTTTTTACTACATTTGTTTTCAGATAGAACAATTATTTTAACAAGATAATTAACTTCTGTACTACACTACTGTTCATATACAGAGAAGATGAAAAATACTTTTCAGTTTATGAAATATAGACAGCCTGAAAATACTTCTGCTAGCAAATTTTATCATCACTCCTGTTTAATATTAAGATCAGTGCACTTACGATATACAATTTTAAGAACATTTATTTAGAAATTATATTCCTGTTCCCTACACTGTGCATGTGATGGTGAGAAATAAGAGACTGCAGAACCTCGAGTACATACCCTCTTTGGTTGTCTAAAACAAGCTGAACTGTAGTTCACAGCAGCAGCATTCTCTGAATGATGCCAAAAGCTCAAAACAACTCATTTTTTCTTGTTCTGTGATTCAGGTAAGAGCAGAGCTATGGCCTTTCACACTTTCTGACAAGATAGTGGGCTTTTTTTTTTTAATGATAAAGTACTTTCTGTGAGCACAGTTCATCATTGATTCACTATGTGAAATACATAATAATGATGACAATGTAAAAAGGCTAATAAATTGCTCGTCCTTTCACTGTTGTAAAGTAACGTAAAAATAGTGATGGAAAATTTATATTTCTTGTCATGATGCAACATGTAGAGAACATTACTATCAAAGATTAATTTTATTTGGAAGAAGTCACCAAGGGCAAGTGCATCATTAAAAACAATTGCATTTTAAACTAGATATATTAAAAAAAAACAAAAAAAAAACCAAAAAAACACCTTGTATGAAAAAGATAAAAATTACTAGACAGCCAAAGGATTAAGACAGGTACTGATAAATTGATGGAAGTCTGTCAGTGAATCACACAAAATTGTTTAATCTGTCATTGAAGATCTCTGGATTGTTTAATGGATTAAAGTGTTCTAAAAATGTAATCCCTTAGTGGTTTTCACAGATCTAAAATGTATTTTGCATATTTAAGATATCAGCTCAGATGATCTTATAACTTTTTGTCTCTGAGTCACAATACAGGCACCTTTTCCAAGCTGCAAAGAGACTTTGTAGGAAGTTTATGTATTTTACAATTACAAAACATTTCTTTGTTTCTGCAAGTATATTTAATGGATAGTTAAAACTGTTTAACTCCAGTTTAACATTTAATATGCTTGCTATTTGAGATTAGACCTGTCATGTATCTTTGATGGTAGACAGCCGTTAGTCAGAGGAGGAAGGACAGCATCCTTAGACAGCTCCTTAGAATGGGCTGATCCTTGATATTGTTAAATCATGGTATTTACACATAATTCTTTTCCTTTTCCTTGGGATTTTATACATTTCCACATCAGTACTTTCCGTCTTTAATCCCTGAGGTGCTGGGTGTTGTATCTCAATTATCCTACCTCTTCCTGAATTTTAACCCTTATGATCTTTTATGGTTCTTTCCTGTGCACTTTCTCACAGCTGCTTCTCACAATTTATCAATTTTCTCAGAAGTTTGAACCAAACTTACATGCAGTTGGGTCATATCAAAACCAGACATTGGATAACAGAGAGTGAGAAAAGATTTACAGAAAAGACTTACAGTTTTATTCTAATTATATAGATTTAGCACCTTCCATAAACACAAAGTCTAACATAACTATGATATCAATTGAAGGAAAAAACACATCAATGGAAAATGATCCTATCCACTGTTTTAAGACAACCTTAGAGTATTTTGTTCCAAGGTTACCTTACCTGTCTAAAAAGCCATTAACATTGCTAAAATAATTTCTTGAAATCAGTGATGTCTCTTTATTGTGTTTGTTTGGCTTTGTGCCTGATATAATGAAATGGACTGACATTCCATAATAACTAAAAAAGGGTAGTTTAAAAACTGACCAATAGCTATATTAGTTGGTGGGGAAGAGGAAAAATTATTTCCAACTGTACCTCAGTTCAGAAGTTTGATTTCATAGCCAGCGTCTTTAAACACATGTAGAACTTAAATTCCTTAAATAGGAAGTCACCTATACAGATAGGCTGGAATCTAAATGGTCTGCAATTTTAAGTTAATGACCATTGTGGGGAAAAGTGAAAATAAAGAAAGTATTCAAAAGTTCTCAGAAGACAGGTGTTATTCTAACCTGTTAAAATCACTCAGCTTTTGAGTCTTTCAGATTTATTTTCATTCACCCTAAGCTATATTTCCAATTTGATCAATTGAAAGGAATTATACTTTTAATTTATAGATTATCTCTGGTATCTCTTCTCATTGCCATGTTCTTGATTACAGTGGCTAACAGTAAGTGATACTTCCCTCTGGCTGTTTACAAGAACTAGTTTAGGGTCATAATATTTCTAAATGGATCCAGCTTTAAGGACAGTGAAATATATTAAAATTAAACTGTAAAGAAAAATAAAGGATTAACTAAACCATGATGGTCTTAAAATCCATCTGAGTCTTGAAAACAAAGGTGTCACCTGTGACTGAAGCCTTTAAAAATTCCATTTTCTGGGATGAAATGTATTCTGCTTAGGCCAGGTGCCAGTGGTTTAACCCCAGCCTGCAACTCAGCATCACATAGCTGCTCACTCACTCTCTGACCAGCAGGACTGGGGAGAGAATCAGAAAGATAAAAGTGGGAAAACTCATGGATTGAATTTAATAGGTAAAGCAAAACAAGGAGTTCATTCACTGCTTCCCATGGGTGGGCAGAGAGATATTCGGACATCTCGAGAACTCAAGTAGGGCTCCGTCACAGGTAGTGCTTACTTGGGAAGACAAACACCATCATGCCAAATATCCCCTCACTCCTTCTTATTTCCCCAGCTTTATATTCTGAGTGTGATGTCACATGGTATGGAATATCCCTTAGGTTGGCTGGGATCAGCTGTCCTGGTTGTGCCCTCCTTGGGCTCCCATAGCCTCCTCTCTGACAGGATGGTACAAGAAGCAGAAAAGGCAGCAATAACATAATGATTTCAACTTTATTAACACCATTTTCAGCATAAATACAAAACATAGCCCCATACTAGCTGTGATGAAGAAAATTAGCTCCACCACAGCTGAAACCAACACAGCAGGGAAAAAACTTAACAGCAGATCCCAAATTTAAAGATTTAAATAATGATCAGAGAGTGAATTTCAGCAATCCAGAATTGCATGGAATACAACCTACCATAGGACATAGCAGTATTTTAGCGATATTCCTTTCTAATTTTGGTGCTAGGAAAATAACCTAAACTGATACAAAAAACCAAAAAAAATAAAAATTGCCCCAAAAAATATCTAAACCATAAATACATACATTTATTTTACCAAAATGAAATCAGACATTTCTATATATTGAATGGCAGGTAGAGAGATGAACAAAGAAATGATCTGTACAGGTTTCATGCATTTTCTTGCTAGTTAGATTAAATTAACACTTATTTTCTAAAAGACAATGAGTTTGAATTTTATTAAATGTCCTAAGAAGCACAATATTCTGGGCAAATTAGAAATTTAAAAAAAAAAAAAAAAAAACAAACCCAAGGGTTTTCTTTATGTAGGATTTGTAATACATTAGGAGTAAATGAAAAAAAAAAAAAAAAAGAACTGGAAATCTAAATTTAACTAAAGAAATTTTCATGCAGTCTGAACATTTCCCACAAGTGCATTGTTTTAAACCAAGGCCTGTTATTTCAGAGAAGCAAAGGCTAGGCAGGCATATTTACATTTACTTGTCTTTTATTATAATTTCATACCGAACCTCTCTGACACTAGGTGTTGGGTCTTTTTGCACAAGAGGAAATGCAAAGAGAAATAAACCCAGTAATAATAAGATTGTTAAAATGATAATTTTCACTTTCTTTTTTTCCAAATGGGAATGAACTGTCTTGTCTACACTCTCCTTCCCTAAAAAGAGATATCTATTAAAGTCTCTGTCTTAAGGTGAAGATATGTTCAAGCCTGGTGAAGATCATTTTTTTCAATCATGCTAATAGAATTCCATTGTGACTTTAATCTGATCCTCTGGAAAGAGTCTGCTCAATGAACTTTCAACACTTCTTAAAAAAAAAAAAAAAAAAGAAAAAAAAAGGAATAAGTGTGTGGTTTGGAGGGGTTTTGGGGGGTTTTGTTTTTGTTTTTCATTACCTTGGTTTTTTTTGTCAGATAGTAAATATGAAAATAAGTAATAGGAAGTGTAGCATTGGAGGACTGTAGATCTCAGAGTGACTGTTTAAATGCATGACTTTCTTACAATTGATCTAAAATAAAAATAAAAATATGCTTCACCACAGTTTGATATTTTAAGACTTAGTTTATATTTAGAATTGCCACTGGGTAATGTGTAATGCACAGAAAATGCAGTCCACTTAAAAGAAGGTCAGTGCTGCTCTGAGGTAGGCAATAGTCAGATATCCTCTCTGAACCCCTATCAGTAGCCTTCCGTGAGGTTTCAAAAGAACTAGTCCTTGCTGTCCTTAACAGCCATTTTAAGTTGATATTAAAGACTAATTTATGTGAATGAAGCTAAGAAGCAACACAACAGTGTACCTATGCATTAAATCAAAATAAATAAATAGTATTTCCCAAATATTTTCATATTTTATTCAATAAAAACCTTGATTAGTTTAAGGAGTTTAAGACTTAACTAAGTTTTTAAGAAAATGGGCATTTTACTCTTGACTTTATAAGTTCTGGAGCTTAAAACAAGAAACAAAACATTACAAGAGTGAAGGACACTAACTCTTTTTTACAAAAGAGTAAAGAACTGCTGAATGCAAACTCTAAAGCTGGCTGAGTAATCATGGTAGATGGAAATTCTAGGAGAGTGGCAACCTTGATTTCTGTAAATATTTGCAGGGAATGGACATAATGAGTGACATCTTGACTCCTTTCAAATCGATGGTAAAAACCCCATTGATTTGAGTTAGAGTGGAGTTGCAGCCACAGCAAAAGAGAGGAATTAGATAGTGGAGAAGAGGCATAAAAGGAAGTAATTTAGATGAAAGTAAAAAATTGAGGATAACAACCCTATCTATTCAAAAGTTGCATATTATTAAAACCAACATATGCAAACATACATGGACACATTCATACACTAGTCAAAATATAAATCTATGGATTAATAAATCTCACAGTGAGACAGTGGAAGCTCATCTTGTTTCTGAGATCCAGAAGGTTTTCTTTAGAGTAGGAGACATCAGGTTGTGCTATGACACAGAGATACGTAACTGATTTGTATTTCATATTATGTTATTTTAAATGCTGAGCACTAGAGTGTGTATATTTTTAAGATACAGCAAAAATAAATATCCAATATTATGAAAAACAAATTTGGTGGATAACAGAGACTTCAGTCTCTTCTCTTAGGCAAATACTTAAAGGCAAAATTTGATGGAGATGATAGAATAACACACAGCCTAATATTTCCAGAAAGAGGTGTTTTAACTAGAGTTCCTAGGTGCCTCTGAATAAAACCACTTGTAGCTTCATTTAGCAAGATGCCCCATATAGGAAAGACTTCTACACTACTAAAACAGAGTATCAAGAAAACAGATTTTGGTTAGTTGATATGTTATCCAGCTTGAAATATACTACAACTGTAATTAAAATCCAGATAAATATTTTCTTGCATCCAGAAGACTGCCTATGACTTTTACCAAAATCGGACACATTCTTGCACATTTGTACAACAGTCATATCTCTTGCATTTAATTTTCATACAAGTACTCATAATAAGCAATAATCCTGGCCAGAAATATTTATTTTACTTGACTGTATTTCAGTTTTAGGCAGATAGGAAAAAGTTCGCAGTTGTTTCTATTTGTGAAAATCTTCTGATTGACATCTATAAGGGAAATAACTCTAAGATTATGTACTCTGATTCATTGATTTTTTTTTTTTTTTTGCTTGCTGGGAAGTCAACGACAGGCCTCGGACATCTCACAATTCTCGGAGCAGATGTAATGGTGATATCCTCACCAGGAAACTATTGTCAGAAGAAAGGATAACACTTTTGAACTTGGTGATAACAGTAAGCTCTGTAAGAACCTTTGGAACTCATTTGTTAGGCTTTGATATTCTAACAAATTCTTCTAGAGTTCTTCAAACAGAACATCTGTGTCAGCAGTAATTCAAATAGAAACAATAATTAGCAATACCAAAACAAACATAACAATTAGGAAATTAGTTCAATAAGACATATGTTAACATGCTGACAATAGTTTCAATGAAGGTATTTCTTTCTCCTACAGGAGACAGAGTGTCAGCAAAAAGAAAAAAGAAAATCAATAGTACTTTCAGACAAAAAAATAAACCTTGTTTAGTTTTTCCTGCATATGGTATTTCTTCTAAAACTATTAACTCCTTATGTTCCAAAGAAAACTACTTTTGTTTCTTCCTAAAACTCCAGAGCAGACCATCTCTGAATGAACACTAGTAGGTATCTTCAAAGAGGGAAAGAAGGAGAACCCGGGATAATTCAGGCTCAGCTCAGTACTTGGAAAGCTAATGAAGCAAGTAATCCTAGAAACAATTTCCAGATACATGAAGGGCATGAATGTGTTTAAAAGTAGTCAGTATGAATTCACAAAGTGATCTCATGGAAAGTCAACTAAGGGTTATGCACTGAAGAAGGAATCATCCCATGCATCATTATATGGTGGGGGCTGGCAGCTAGATTACAGATTTTCAGAAAAGGAATGCCTTTGCAGCAAAGAAGATTAATGGCACCCTGAGCTGCATTAGGCAAAGTGTTGCCAGCAGGTCAGTGGAGGTGATCATTCCCCTTTGCACAGCACTGCTAAGGTCTCCTCAGGAGCATTGTATCACAGAGTCATAAAAGCACATGGCTGAGATTGGAAAGACCTCTGGTGGACCTTCTGGTGGAAAGACCCCTTGGTGAAGTCATGCTGACTGCTCCTGACCAGGGGTGTTCGATTCAATGCTCCCCAGAAAAAGCAACACATGGACACAAAGTAGAGCAGAAAGCCCCAAAAAGGGCCAATAGGATGATTAAGGGGCTGAGGCACCCTTCATATGACAAAAGGCTGAGAAGGCTGGAAGTGTGTAACCCTAGAACAGAAGGTACAGGGGGAATCTTATCAATTTGTATAAAAATATGAATGGAGGCTGAAAGGAAGATGGATCCTGTCCACTGACAAGACAAGAGGTGATATGCACAAATTGAAGCACAAGAGCATGTAATTGTAATACAAATGTAAAAGAGAAAGTTCACAACCAATTTTCACCGTAAGTTCAGCAATAAAATTAAAAACACAAAGACTTTCTTAATACTTTCACAAAAAGAAAGAAATATAAATATATATATTTTTTATTTTATTTTATTTTTTTTTCACACTGTGCTGGAGTGGAATGAACCTCTGGAACACCTGCTATACACTAATGATATTGTTATCATACAACACAATACAATACAACACAACACAACACAATACAACATTTTCCTGCAAACAGAAAAAGCCTTTTAAAAAATCAAACTGGAGATGATTCATGCAGCAGCCCTTGGGCCAGTATGGACCAGTCAAGAGCTTAAAACTTGTACTCTACACTGCAGCTGGAGAGAATGCTCCTACCTAGAACCTCTGGCAAAAACCACCAGGGGAGACTAGAGGTCAGCCCCAAGGCAGGGATACAGAGGATGTGAGGCCTTCTACTCCAGCTGAAAAAATGCTGGCAACCTCTTTGCTGTGGAGGATGATGGCTGAAATATAAATATGGGGAGCTCTGGATGATTGATTTTATCACACCTACAAACCTGCCAAGGTAAGTGCCATGTGCTTACAACTGTGGAAGCAACCAATGGCCGGCTGGAGGCATACCCCACACCACCACACCACCACCTGGAACACTATCCTGGGCCTTGAAAGCAAGTCTTGAAGGCTCAGAGGGAATCTTCTCAATCTCCATAGGTACTCTTCTCATTAGTATCCAGGACAAGAGGCACAAGTTGGACACACAAGATTATATCTGAACACATGAACACACTTTTTATTTTGTTTATTGTGAAAGTGCTCAAGACAGCAACCTATTCAGAGGGGCTGTGAAGGCTCAGTCCATGCAAATCTTCAAAACACAAATGGACATCAACAAATGGATCCTGGACAATCTGCCCTAGGTAGTTCTGCTTGAAGAATGAGGTTGGACCAGATGATCCCAAGATGTTCTTCCAATTTCAATGACTCTGTTATTCTGTAATTTTTAAATTATTTAAAAACTTCTATCAAATTATGTTTTAGCTAGCATTATAAACCACTTGGAAGCTAGAATGCACAAAAGCATTTATAAACTTTTCTGACTTATTCTGGAAACCATATATTTTCTAATATCTATTTTATTAAGCATTTATAAATGTCAGCTGCATTTAACCCATTGCTACTACATATCAATTTCTAGGCTCCAAATAATTTATTTATTTTTTTAAGTTAAGCTCAGTTCTGCTCAGCACCAGAAGCAGAGTTATAAACACTTGGCAGCCCATGATGGTGATCGTATTCGACTTACCTGGACTAAAGAGTGGGTTATTTTCTAAGGACCTTTTGTGTGGGGAGGAAAGGGCTGAAAACAGATGATTGGCTAGGAGAAAAGAAAGTAAGTTGTTTTTAGGATTGTTTTCACTCAAGAGACTTTTGCACCCGACAATGCGAAGCCTGAGAAAAATCAGTGTGGGAGAATCCCATTTATTAAACCTACAGTTTATTCTATGTCTGTTTTGAGAAGTAGGATTCACATGTAGAGATAGCACTTTCTCACAGACATGCTTGAGGCCCCTGTTGGGAGAGAGGGAGACCATAAAAGCACAGAGGAAAACACAGCCTTGAAGATACGTGCATGCAAAAGGTGCAGACCAGAACAGACCTGCTGCTGCAGTCTTTTGCCCACTGCAAGATTTAGGAGTGTATTTAGGGTTTCTGACTTTGGAATAAACTCTTCCTTATTACCTTAGCCACGGTTTGGTGATCTGGGTATACCTGCATGCATATCAGTTTTTACATTCTGAGAGCCCTTTCAGTGTCTACAAACCATGCCAAAACAGAGAAACTCTGAAGTTCACAAAGACAACTAATATCTAATAAGACAACACCAAACAACCCCTGAAATGTAATGTAGAATTCAGCCATTGGGATTTAATATTTCACTCTTTCAATGTATTTTTTTTCAATTTTTGTCATGGCATGACCTGGTCTAGGTTGAAGGTGTTCCTACTTATGACAGGGGTTGAAATCAGATGATCTTTAAGGTCCCTTCCCATACAAACCATTCTATGATTCGATGGTTCTATGACACAACTTCAACACTGATAGTTTCAAGTTCACTTATATTTGTGAAGTTCTGTTTAATTATGTACTGGGGGAAGAGTTCAGGGACTGCCCTTCACAGGTTCCAACCACTTCCAGTTGGTTCCAGCTGGTTCTTAAGGACCTATGGTGGGACAGACTTGAGCTTTTTTGCCATGAACGTGGCACCTCTGGGAAAATGTGCTTAAGAAAGGGAAGAAACTGCTATAGAGAGGAGAGAGCAAAACAGTTGAGAAGTAGCAGAAATGGAAGCCCATTAAGGACTGGATTTTCCCCTGCAACCTGTGGGGCTCTACAGCAGTGCAGAGAAAAGTGTGAGAGGAAGGAGTGACAGAGAGAAACCATGAGATACTGACTGTACCTCCCCTTTCCCCCATCTCCTCTACGTTGCTTAGGGGAGGGCAGAGGAATCGGGAGTGATGGAACACCAATTGAGATTGGAAAAGGAAGGGAAGAAAGGTGTTGTCTTAACATTTCTATTTCGGTTTTCCACTACCTGAATTTCTGAATACATTTTATTATTAACTCCCAATAAATTCAGCTACCCTTCCCAAATCTAATGTTGTCTTGCCTGTAATAAGTGATGTCCGTATCTTCACCTTGGCTGACAAACTCTCTTATTCCTGCTCTTATTTCCTTCTCCATCCTGCTGAGGGAAGAGTGAGCAAGTAGTTTGGTGGAAGTTTGGCTGTTAGCCAGACAAAACCCACTAAAAGTTCTTAAAGGTGAACATACTTCCCTCGTACTCATATGATAAATCTTCCCTCAGGATTCTGCCTAAAGTTTGCAGTGGCTTGATTGAACTCTGCTCACTTTGAGCATTTATTTCTGATTTCTCCATTTTCTTTTGCCCTGTAGAATGACCTGTTAAAGCCACTAAGTTTTAATGCTTTCTTCTAATATTTCCATGTTATATATATATATATATATATATCCATTACACTGCATTTCATGTTAATACTAAGTTTGAGACCTGAGCTGCAGTTAGAGACCCTGCAGAGAGACTTTTCTTTCAAATAGTTGGTAGGATAAGGGAGTAGTCCTTACATACTAGCTTCAGAGTAGGAGACTTGTGTTCAGCAACTCCTGAGATCCTTTCCCAAAGAGAGATGGGCACATGACTGTTCCCTGGTAACTAAGTGCAAAATCTCTTTGTAACTCTTGCTTTCTGCAGAGGTAAAGTATTTGTGTTTCTCAAGAAACCTCAATTCAGACCATTTTTGACAGCAGGTGTTCTTTTTCTTGTCAGAATTTGTTCTCTTTCTTTAGAGAGGAATGTTTTGCTTAGTCACTATAGAATATGTATTTAGTGCCGTCATTTCAAGTGTCATTTCTCATATTTCCTAATATGCAATTTCATAACTTTCCAATTGTAGTCTTTGTATTGTCTCTTCTGCTTCAGAACTCATCAGCATAGTCCAGATCTACTACACAGTATTTCTTAGGCCTTCTAGCTGTTTTGTATAGCCTTCAATCATAATCATAGACAGCAGTTCATTTACTGTTTTACTTGAATTTCTTTGTGGTTTTTAGTCCAGTTGTTTATTCTGTTTGGTTTTTTGTTTTGTTTTGTTTTGTTTTGTTTTTCATTACAGTAAGTAAATTCATTAAGCAATTTTTTTTTTGTTTTAGGTTAAACTGTGATCTTTCAGCCTCTTCTGATCTTGCTTGAAAATCCATATGGAATATCTGTCATAGAGACAATGGCTTTCATGTTTATGTAAAAATGGAAAAGAAGATAATAAAGTTAAAAAGAAGGGAATATTTTTACTCATTATTCTGTTTCCTTTTAATAACTCCTCAAAAGGCTTCAGAGTTTAGAGCATTTCTCCAATAAAACTATGCCCTTTTTGACACTAGTTGGCAGAAAGAGACAAATTTCTTGATTGATAAAAAGCCCTATTATATGGATAAGATCAGAAATACACAAATTACATATCGGTTGAGATTACAGAGGGAACACTTGCATTGACTTATTAATATTCTTTAAGGGGACAATGGACAATATCCATTAACTCTTTAATTAGCCTACTTTTCCTGCAACTATTCCCATGATATTTACAAATATAAAAGCAGCTTTTTAAAAATTATACTTATTTATAAACATCTCAACTCTGTTATACTTCATGATTGTTCTCTAAAAATATAACACTGACCAGGGTGAAATAAAAGCAGAATCACAGCTCTTGAATGGGAGATGTACACATGCTTGTGTACACACATTTTTTTCTCAAGCTAAACATATCTCTGACTGCTTGATGATACTGTGATTTTCATTTTTTAATTAATTTCAGACCTTTTAGGCATATTTGGACTTGATTCTGAGACCTTGGAGGGTATTAAGAGCTTGTCCATTGGCGATGAAACATTTAACCTTTGTTTCCAGATGGATATTTCTTGTAAGCTTGCATGGAATTTTATTTTAAGCAGTGAACATTCCTGGTTTAATTTTCTATTTTGTGCAACAAATTATTTTGTTATCTGCTTCCATAATATTTTTCTTCTTTCATTTTCACTCAGTGATAGCACTCAACACTCAAGAGATTGCTACATGTGATATTTATTTTAAATGATACCGGTCTTCTCCCAAAAAAAACCCACTGTATCTGATGCAGCTTCCTGCATTGTCCCTTTCTTGAACTAAAAGAAGGGAGATCAAGATTAAATATAAGGAAGAAATTATTTATTGTGAAGGTGATGAGGCACTGCAAGAAATTTGCACAGAGAAGTTGTGGATGCCCCATCCGTGGAGGTTTTTAAGGCCAGGTTGGATGGGCTTTTGAACAACCTGGTTTAGTGGAACTTGTCCCGCTCCCTGCAGGGAGGCTGGGACTAAGTGACCTTCACGGTCCCTTCTTACCCAATCTATTCTATAATTTTATAATTTTCTCAAAAGAAAATTAGAATAAATATTTTAAAACCTAAACAGAATTCAAACAATTTCACTCACTAGTTTTAAATTAAGAAAAATACAATATAACAATTTAATTTTATGCTTTTGTGGTTTAAATTTAATTTGAGGTTAATGAGTAGGGAGCCAGGTCATATAGGCTCATATTCTACTTCCATGCATCCCAATTGAGAATAATAACAATGAAAATTAATTTGCATTTCTAACTAATTGGCTGATTAATGACAGCCACTTTGAATACAAGGTGGGATTTTGCTTGCTGATAAAATGTAAAGCACTGACATCTGAAATAGTTGATAATTCAGTGGAGGATGATGGCATATATGACCTCTCAAAATCACTTTGAGATGACTGAAATAATAGATTATAAATGTCTCCTGGCCTTTGGTCCTTTTGAGTGAAATACTTGCTTTGTATAATACATACAAGACTAAGAACTGAATTTTTGAAAGCTCAAATTTTCAATAGGAGATGGTAGCTGTTTTGTTGTTGTCATCTTGTGCTTTAGCCTTGTCTTAGAAGTTACAAATTTGAAAATGTTTCCTAAAATTTTAAAATAATGCACCCAAGGAAGTTTTATATGAAATTCTTTTTTCAGCCGTAAAGTTCATGTTAAGATGTTGAAGAATACATTTAGTGCAGGTTGCTAAGTGTGTTTCCTTTGTTCAGGATCCCTCCTCAGAGGCATCCAGCTCAAGCTGTTATTTTGTTATATAAGATTAAATTATTTTAAGGATTGGGATGTCAGAGACTCTGCTATGGGAAGCCTGGTGTTGAACCAAAAGGAAATATGGTCTGACTGTGTGTGTGGGATGTGCAGCTGCAAAGGGGCCTTGGTCCCAGCTCAAGTGGTGCAAATGCAGCTGCCAGAGTGGCTCTTGGATGGTCGGACAGGCAACTTTCCTTAACATAGAGAAATGTTGCTGTATATCCCTTCTGCTCATACTCTGTCAAGTGGTTTACATTCAAGGTTATCTTTACTGAAGGTAAAGTATCAAGGTCAACATACCAGTGTCCCTTACACATCAGTTATGGACCATTGCCTTGCACTGACCTCTGCTCAATATAATCCTTTTTAGCCAAAAGGAGCAAAGGGCATAGAAGAATAACTTGCAAATAGGCAAGCAAAAAGACAATTTAAAAGCAGAGAAAGAAAGTGAAACTCAAGGAACTAAAATTACATTGTCCATACTACTTTTATACCACTACTAAAATCAACATGATGACCTGATTTCTACATAATGAAGCAATATATCTTTTTAAAAATAAAAATATTTGGAAGGATTTAGTGTCTATCATTTACTGATGTTGTTTACATTGGAAAAAAAAGAGTTATAATTTAGAGGTATTGGAGTGATGTAACTACTAGCTTGCGCTGTCAGCATCTTGGATGTGAAGAAGTTCTTATTGCTGGGACTGATCTATATAAATGCAAATATGCTTTCTGAGTTGAGATCCATTCACAGTTAGTGGAAAAATTATTAGGCATATGCAGAAAGACACTCAAACTACGAGTTTCTTTCTTCCTCCATTAACTTCAAAGGAATTTATTATGACAAGCTGTGGGTTAAGAGTCATTGATAGAGGTATATAATGTTATGTGAGATGAATTCAAATATAGAATTTTACCATTAACCTTGGTTTAATGAGAGGTTTGTTATGTATTCAGATTTTATTCTCTCGGGAATATTGTTTGTGATAATGTTCCACCTACTGCCATATATTGAAAACTTGAAGAATAAACTTACCATAGTTATAGCTGTTGAATAAATATAAAACTTACTAGAAAAATCCCTTTTCAGTCAGTCATTGGTGTGAGTACGTTCTCATTGCTACTATGTCCTGATCAACCATTCTTATTTCTTATGTTAGCTACAATAAGAATACAGTTCTGATCCCAGGGAAAACAGAAATAACTGCTTGATGTAATACTAAAGTTCAAGTTTTTTGTTTTTGTTTTTGTTTTTTTTTTTAATGTTTTTATCTCTCTTAGAATCGTAGAATCACACACAGCCAAATCCCATAGTTTCAATGAAGTGAAATTCCTGAGAAATGGGGCCAAGTACAGAATCATATTGGATTCCAATAATTTGTCTGCTCCAAGGATCATAATTAACTAATGAATTTAAACAATGATTTATTTCTTGCACTATTCCTTCTTTTCAAATAATCCCATTCAGGCTATATTAATAGTGTATTTTAGAGGGATAAATTTTCCACAGTTAAGAGGTAATAGACACAAAACACAATTCCAAAGGAAACAGTGGATAAAAGGTTTATTATTTCCACTGTGGTCCTGAAGGTAAATCTTCAAAACATTCATATGTATGTGCATAATGCATTTCATTAGCATGATCGTGGCTATGCCAACAGACAGAAAAAAATTATATATTCAGGTTTTCTATGGATCTTGAATATAACTTTCTCATGCTTTCTATTGCTATGATTATAGAGTATTAGACAATTAATTGCCATTGTGCTCTGCTATGTTAGCAGTTCATCTAAAAAGCAGTCAGTGACAGCAATAATAAAGCATTGTGCAACAGCCTAAGATCAGTAACATAACAAGAAAAAAACCTTTGGTCCATTCTGAAACAAAACTTGCAGCAAAAGGAATTGCAATCCCAGTAAAGGTCTTCTACTCTATTCAGACTGAGAACTCAAACATATTCACAATCTTTGCTACAGAAATCTCAATTAGAATTTTCCCTGTCTGTCCATGTAACAGCTTCCAAATTCAGATGAAGTTTGATTTCCTTTTGGGCACATTTGTCAAGTGTATTAAATAATGTCACATTTCTGAAGTAAAAATCTTGGGTTTTTTCTTATGATTTTAACACTTTATTTCCCAGTATTAAAAATCTAATACCTAGATATTGCCAGGAATATTTTTTCTAGAGAGTGAATTAAAGACAGAATGAGGACTTCAGTTTGCCATGCCAAACATGAAGTTCTGCTGTTAAGGGCTGCAGCATGTAGATTTATACATAAAGTCTAAATGAAAATTCGATATGCCATGATAACATCCAATCAACTGGAAAACATTATTTCTTTTTCTTTGCTTCTAATGAACTTCTGCTCTCTCCAGCAAAACCACATGTTTATGTGTTCCTGGTTTTTTATTTGTTTGGTTAGGATTTTGTGCACCCATATGTTAAAGAGGTCCTTTCTGCCTCGTTCAGTCGTGTACTATTTATGAAAATGAGTAATGCTTTTCTAGCATCATGTTCATTATTAAAACCACTAGTTAATGACATAAAGACTCATTCAATTCTCCCACAAAAAGTCAAGCAAAATTTACAGCATAAGTCTGTGGTTGTGATGAATTAGACAGCTCGAGTCTCCATTTACAATCTCTGCACAGATAAGAAAGGGGATATGGCTGTTTAATAGTGCATAAATAATGGATATAATAAAAATCCTATATGAAACTGCATGGGTCGTAAACAATTTAAGAAGGTTTTAAGCTATATATACTATTTTAATATATTGAACTACTTCAAAGCCACATTTCTGCCTCTACCTTCTCCTCTAATTTGTATTGGCTTAATTTGTATGCAATTTCTAAATTGTTTGAATATATTTCCAAATATTCCTTGTGTATAATCTCTTTTTTATTTCTTATAAATACATAGTGACAGAGATTATTCTGTTGATGGCCTTGAAGTTCAAGCTTGATTTCAGCGTAGACTGGTGTAACTGTAAATCTAACTGAAAACAATCATTTTTGATTAGTAACTAATGTGAATTAATTTGAGGTCTTTGTCATATTCTCAAAAGAACTTTTAATCAAAGCACAAAGCCCACATTATTTCTTGATATACTTCTGGAAGAAAGTACTTAGTAAATTCACACCTTTGGTTTCATTGGTCTCAGTAGCAAATTTGAGCTGTAAATTATTACTGATATTTTTTTATTACTTTCTTTGTCGAAAACTGAATTAATTTTTGTTGCAATTGCAAAAGTTTCTGTAACTTTTCCTTACCAACTGAACAAAAAAATCTCAGTTCTTGACTTTAACATTTAAATAGGATGGGAAAAAAAAGCATCATGATTCTGACGTCTTGGCATATGAGACCTTTTTATTTTATCCATAAGAATTTTCTCTCATAGAAATCAGAGGGACACTGAACGTGTTGCCTAAGGCCAGATAAGTTTCTCTGGGCTTCTTCAGTGAGCTACTTCCTCTGATATAAGGTGACCTATGCTAACTTTGTCAACATTTATCTCTGTCCTTGATTATGCAGAAGAATTTTTTTGAGGAATTTCAGTTAGTGCAATTGGAAATATCTCAAATACAGTTTTGCAACAAATCTTACTGTGGAATTTTTTGAGAATTTTCGGTTACTGCAATTGGAAATATGTCAAATACAGTTTTTTTAAAAAATCTTGTTGCTGAATTTCTTTTGCACACTAGTAATTTTAACACTTCAAATTTTATAAACAATTTTCATATTTCCCATTTTCAGATTTCATAAATCTAATGGTGGATTACTGTTATCTGGCTAATGTCTACTTCATTACAAAGCAGCAAATTAAACTGTAAGCATATTTTAAATTATATAAATCAGTTAACAAAATTAGCTGCAAATAAAATTAGTTGGCTGTGAGGGACATTCTTATAAATAGAAAGTTAACCCACATCGTATTACTTAAGAGATAATATATTCACATTTCTTGAGAATACATTTGCTACTGGAAAGTTGTCAGGATCATGCTGATGCCTTTTAGGATAAACCAATATGCACTCCATTCTGACTTCTGTTTCCTTTTTCTCATGTGTAATTTTCTAGTAAATTCCCTGGGAAAAGGTCCTCTGAGAGTGATTTCAGAGATATTTTTAATGCCCCACTTTTTCAATTGTATTATTTTAAAGATGATTATTTTATTTTAAAGATTTTATTTTATTTTAAAGATGTTATACCCTGAGATAATTTCACTAGTTACACTAGTTAGTGGACCAAGACATTTGCAACCTGATGAACATGAAAAATACAACTAATTAATTAAAAAACAATAGGGATTTTCTATTTATTTATTTGTTTGTTTGGGAAGTTTGTTGTTTTATTTTCTAGTGGAGATGGAAATATTTCCCAGATACCAGGCAGAAAAACTGTTTCAGAAAGAGATGTATTTTAGACAATAATACGAAGGTCAGCACATCTGACTGCATAGCCTGCACTTTTTTTTTCATTTTTTTTCAATATAGAATGTGACAATTACAGAGGTTTGATGCAGTAAGGTTTGGGAGGTTCAGCAAAATGACCCTGCTTATGGAAATCAGTTGGGGAAATAAACTTTCTACGTTTTTATCATGGAGTTTATTTGTTATAATACAAATGAAATGATACAGAATGAGGGTGGAAAAATGGCATATTTTGCTGACAGGATAGCTGTTGCTTGGTATATTATTGTTTCATGGGCAGATTACTAGACTAGTTTCTTCCAGTTTGCAGTAATAAAGTGAGAACAAATGAAATAGAAAAATTTATGAATCCTAAATGAAAGTTTTGATTTTATTGTAAGGGAATACAGAACTTCATATCACAGTTTTTCCAGACTTTTTGTTTTTATGATAGTGAATGAGTCATGCTTTGGAAGCTTCCACTCACTCCTTAGATTATGGATGTAAATTAATCAAATATTTGTGAAACAGCACTTTTCACTACGCATGTCTTTTCTACCTAGATAATCAATATTGTTTCCACTTAAATTCATCCCATGTTTTTTTCTGTTTCCTCCAAGACACATGAAAGTTTCCTGGAAATTATGTCAAAAATGAAACTCAGCATTCATAACTAACTGTATCTGAATGCATTGCTTAATATTAGGACTGTATCTGCTTTAGCATGATCTGATTTTTCTTTTTTCTCTCCTCTCCTCTCCTCTCCTCTCCTCTCCTCTCCTCTCCTCT
>JAWWTY010000123.1:54182181-54192190 GCA_035222235.1 Margarornis squamiger
TCCTTTTCCTTTTCCTTTTCCTTTTCCTTTTCCTTTTCCTTTTCCTTTTCCTTCTTCTTTTTTTTCTTCTTTTTTTTTTTCATTTTTAAAGCATATATGTTTAATGCATTACTTACATTAACTAGACAAGATTATTCTTCTCTTCATTAGAGGAACTGTTTTCATATCTCCAACAAAGAACTCTATTTCTGTCTTTTGTCACTCTCAGTTTCTCTTTGAGACCAAAATAAAGCATGAGAGTTATAAGGAACACAACAGGTTTTGGAATAGACTCTATTTATTGTCTTCTAGGGACAAGCTCAAGTCTGTGGAACACTGCACTAGATGTGCTGTGCCAGTCTTCCATCACAAAACTTAACGTACTACCTAATTTATCCTTCCAGTCAGTGAAGACTAGTATCTTGTCCAGAAAAGGTGTTTGGTTTGGGTTTGTCCTTAAGATTGGATTTGATTTATTTTCTTTTTGTTTCCCTTTTAGACATGTTATTGTAGTTATGGGTTTTGTGTGTCCAGAGATTCTCTCTGACTTCCCCTTTATTCTTTTCCAGTGAAAGAGGATAAGAATCTTTTTGCTTCCCTCATGCACAAGTTTGGTTTTTTGGGTTTTTTTTTCCAAATTTTTTCTTTCTTTCTCCCTAGGATCTTAGAGGAAAGATCAACAAACTCAAAAAAACCCACTGCAAATTGTTACATGCTATTGTTGCTTGCTTTAAAAGCTATCTAAAATGGAATCTTGCATAATATAATTGCCAGATATCATCCAAGTCATCTTTTCCTCTGTTTTAGCACATCTAGTCGAATAATGCTCTGGAAAAAGATGTAACAATAATGTTCAGAGGATTTTAGATGGATTGAACATTACTGATAAAACCCTTTAGGGGTAGAGAAGCTACCAAGGCAGAGATAAAGAATAGTAACCTGTTTCTGCAAAATTAAGAGCAGGAGATATATAAATTAATGTTACTCTGCATATGCTAATTAAAATGGGGTATTTTGCCAATTAAAAAGATTCATGATCGTGACTGATGCTGCCACTTTTGGTGATGATTCACAAAACCAAAATAATTTATCATTCTCAAGTCTACGACATGTTCAGTTCTGGCGGACAAACAAGTATTCACATGGTTTTGTCAGAATAAGAAAATCCAAGATACCAGAGAAGGAAGACTGGTGATTGGGGTTTTTTTGTTTGTTTGCTTTTGTGGTTTTTTTGGTTTTTTTTTTTTTTTTTGAGGGGGTTTTTTTTTGGTACAAATTCGTAATTTACTTACTTAATGAGCATAAAATACTGAAATGTTTAATCAAACTGCTTTCTACAAGTCCAGATGAAATTAAACAAAGCTAACTGAAAAGTCTCCAATTATTGTTATGTTAAATAGAATTAAATTCTGCTTAGTGTAGAAAAGAAGAATGGATTGCCAGTATTTTCCTATTGAGAATTATTGCTCTTCCTGTTATGAAATCAAACAGAGGAATAGAGAGTTTATCCTTTAAAACACCATGTAGGTGGTCAATGAAATTAAATCATGACATGTTTTTAACCCAGTAAATAGTTTAGCAGATAGCAAAAGATTACTGTGAAACAATTTTCACTGGATTTATGATAGTCCAAGAAAGAGCAGAAAACCGAAAATGAAATAATAAGTTATATGTTATCACTGATGTCTACAAAAGTCTGAAAGTGCTAGTTGAGTGTGCGAAAGGGTATAGTGGAACTTTAAAACTAGCATGAATAAGGGGATCCCTGACAGTGTTAAATGGATAGCTAATGCACAGCTATTGGGGTTGTGAGAGTCTGTGATACTTCTTATGGCCCTACTCGAGATGAATTGATCACAAAGAGTTTAACCAAGCAAAGACAAGACTCCTATAGATATTTTAAAAACAGCAAAGGAGTTTAAAAAAAAAAAAAAAAAAGTCTTTGCTGATGAGCAAAATTAAGTTTTGGTAGGTGAAGGATATTTCACTCAATAAAAACAATTTTTTTGGCAAAAAAAAGTTGTACTTCTGGATCTCTGTGTTTTGAAAGAGGACATTAACAATGGCAACTATTATGAAATTTTGCATACCCCTCTAAAACTGATATTAGTGAACATGCATGATATTATTTGAAGTATAGTGTTTCACCTAATGAAGATGATGGTCTGGCACAAAAATCAGAACATCTATAGCTCTACATACAAGACAGCCCAGTTGGATTCAGGGTAAAAAGTCAAACAAGTTTGAATAATGTTTGACAGCAACAATGTTTAAAGCAGCTTACAAATTATTTTTGAAAATTTTTGGGCAATGGAGCATCTGATTTCTTAACAATTTATGTTTTCCTGGACAAGATTTTCTCATATGGAGACATATATCAAGACACGTGACCTGTATAAAAGGATTTCTCTCTGTATACTGGTCCTATTTTCATCCATAAAGGTGCAAAACTAAAGTGCTTTAGTTTTTTCTCCTGCATAGAAGTTAAATATTTTTTGGTAAATAACTGAAATAGTCAAGCATTATGTTCTTTAAATATACAATAAAAGGGGAAGTGTACCAAAACATGCAGCTGATTTTGAATTAATGTAACAAAAATTTCCACATAACTGAACAACATATTGACTAAGCAGTTCATGAATTTGAAAAATAAATAATTTAAGTCCTATTATCTCTTGGTCAGTCTTAGCAGCAATTTATCAGATTAATTTTATTTCCCTGGGATGCAGGTGTGAGACTTGTAGGGTTTGAATTTCACCTTGCAATAATGAAAGAAGGGCAAAAAAGCCCTCTTGTACCTCATCAAAGTCTGCTGAGCATTTAGGTGTCCAAAGAGTAGTAGTGATGGCACATACGTTGCTTGCCCAACAGTCATGTATAACCTTAGAGAATATCAAAGGGAGATTGAATAAAGACATATTTTTCACTCCTGGAAAAAAAAACAACCACAAAAGAGAAAACCAACAGCAGGAAAAAAAAAAAATCAAAAAACCCTAACAAAAACAAAATAAAAAAAGCGCAAAACCTACATATTCTTTAAAAATAGTAATTTACTTCCTTGCACTGCAGGAAAATAGTCACATTGTTTAGTGATTTGACCAAATATAATACCATTTTTTACTCCTTCTTTTATTTAATTACAAATAAGGCTCTAAATATAATATTTTTGCTATCTTCTGATGAGTGAAAGAAGAAAGGACACTTATACCTTCACTTCCAAGTCAATTTTTTACAGGGAATAGCTTTCTTTGCCCCAGGAGAAACATCCACTTTTCGGAGACAATATCATGTTGTCAGCAAATCTTTTTTGTTTAATGGAAAATCACTGCTAAATTTGGGCTTGAGATTTATGAAACAGGTCTTATGTGACTGTGATGAGTGTCATAAGAACGAGAAACAAAAGGCACTGATATTTAAAATCACAAGGTGGATTCTTAATTCTTCATGGAACTCTTGATTTCAGTAGGCTTTTTAGCAGACATTATAGTTGTATACTGCAAGGCAACAGCATATGTCATTATTTTTACTAAAATTTAATCCAGTAGCAGGTGAACTGCAGTTAACTGTTTTAATCCTACATCTGTCATTTACATGGTACTTTTCCTTCAGCTGTGTGTGTGACCATTTTTCAATTTCTACTCGAGAGGATTATTTTGTCAGTGTTGAATGTTCAGAGAGGTAACTCACTGAGTACACCTTGCAATATTTTTTGCTTTGTTATCTTCATATTTAAGTTTTCCAGCTTATATTTTAGTGCATTACAATATTTTCACCTCTTTGAAAATATAAAAAATATTTGATGTTGTGTTAAAAAAATCATCCTCTAAGTAACTATATACCTATACCTGGGCCATATACGTGGATCTGGGTTAAGGCTGAGAAAGTGAAACAAAGAAATAGAATCTAATATATTTAAAGGCCACAACATAGAGTAAATTTGGATGTAACATGGAGCTATAGGCCAATTACAAAAAGAAAGTATAAAACTTTGTTAGCAAACATAAAAATAACCCCAAGCTGACCCTTGAGGGCTGAAGGAGAAACCAGTAACATGAACATCATAGTCCTCCCGGTGAAGGCCTCCAGTTGCCGACCACGCATCACAACACTCTCTCCTGTGTGAAACTACAGATCTTAAGCCCAGACAAACAGGGCAAGAATGAGCAGAACATCAGGAAATGGAGTAGAAATTAAGAACTGTGTGTAGAACAATTTTAGTTACATCATTTTTCTTTCTTTTTTTATGCAACAATTAGAACTGGACTAATAATGATTTAACTCTCAATATTTCAGTTATAGCAACAACACATTATTGATTTTATTTACTTCCAAGATATGCTTCATTTTTGGCCATAAACAAGATTTTGAGCATTGCATCCTTCAGAACCTAATTCACTACATTCAATATGTTCTAATTACTACTGCTGACCTAGTGGAAACAAGGTAAATAGAGCACTGCTAATTAGTATAATGCTAACAAGAAAAATCTTAGGTGGAAGAATTTTTATTTTTTTTTTTTTTTTTTTAATCTTGCTGTTATCTCAGGAAACAGATACAATCTTTTATAAAGGTCTTTCGACAGAAGAGTGACACTTACAAAATCTACATGGAGATTCCTTTTACAGTTTCTGCTGATCCTATTTGCTAATTTTGTGTGACAAGAAAAGAGAAAAAAAAAAAAAATATTTGTATGGTGCAACCACAGTTCTACATAGATACCCATAAGAAGAAGTTACTCCATGCACAATAAGGTATATGACTCCATCACAGTGACATATTACAGAGAAATCCAGACCTGGTGTGACATCAGAGGTCTTGAGAAGTGGAGATGGATTTATGAAGATTCCACAAATTGTTAAAAGCTTCATGCTCTGTAGTCTGCTAGCGTGTTATAACCATCTACTTTTATGGAGAAATGAAAGGCAATGACATTCTTGAATTAATGTAAAGAAGTCTCTCCGTATGATCACAGGACAGAACAAAGTCCATAATAATAATCAACATTAAATTAATAAACAATTTATTGGCAAATTAATTTAATAGACCACAAGATGAAAAGAGAAAAATCTGTGGAATACCCCTGTAAACTGCAAGGGAAGCTCACCATTGAATTTATCTTAAGATCTGAGTTACAAAAATTTCTACAATAGAAAAGGTTTCCAACTTTGAATCAGAAGAGATGCTAATAATCCAGTGGCTAATTAAAACCTGCTGCTCTGCACTTATTTGATACTTATTTTATAAAGAATATGGAATTAGAGAATATTAGATATCAAATGGTTCAACAGAATAATGAAGAGTGTAAAAAGTAAAATTTAAAACTTAACAAAAAGTTAAACTAAATTAGAGAAAAAAACAACAAAAAACCCCAAACCAAAACAAACAAAACTCCCAAGCAAACAAACAACAACAACAACAAAAAACAAACAAAAGCAACAAAAAAAACCCCAAACCACCCAAAACTGGAAAATATGCAGGAATAAGAAAATTCTAATTAACAATATTGAGCTTCATCTTTACTACAACTGGTATTACAATATTCCAAACCAGTGGTTCCTTTTAAACTTAAAAAAGTCTGAGCTTTACAAAAGAAGAAAATATTCCAAGGCCAGGTGTCTTATTTTTTTGGTAAATGTATGACTTAGACATTATTTCTATTCATTTTAGCATGACAGCCATTTAACCAATGTATGAGAAAATTACCAGAAGAAATTGGAAAAAAACCCAGTCCTGAGTTGAGAAAAGTCCTTCATTTCTTGATCTACCTACATTTCAAACACTCTGGAGGTTATACTAGAAGAGGTGTTCAGGGCATATTTTTGCTTGCTCTAAAAGTGTCAGTCTTGCGGGCTTGCACTCACCCAGAATAAGTATCTGATCTTATGGGCAGCTTTCAGGAGTGAAGCAGCAAGTGTATACTAGACTAAGAATATTAAGGCAATGATGCCTCAAGGTAAAGCATTTTGTGTTCACTTTCAAAGGAGTATTAACAGAGAGAAACATAAAGATCTATTCTACAGCAGCTGCGAAGGCAATTTTTTTTCTGTTAAGAAGTCTTAAGTTTTTCTGTCCTTCAGCTATATATCCTTTAGAACATACAACAGTACTTTCCATTCCCACAGGGATATATTAAGAGCAAGCTTATGAAAAGGCTATCAGATGTTTTGAGATTTTATAGCACAGGCTATATATGTATCTTAGGTCTGTGTGCACATGAAGTTTACAATGCATATACTAAATATAGCTTTGATAACGGATGCACAAACTGATAAGGAAAAATAACCCACCAAAACCAGAATAGCAGCTAAACATGTTACTTTTAGCATAATGAAAGTGCGCTATTCTCATATATATTAAGTGTATACAAGATTGCCATTTAAGGTGTCAATCCATAGCTATTTCTGCCAAATACTATATTTTCTCTTTATGTAATCTTCTGGATTGCTACACAACACAGTAGATCACAGAGTTTTGATCGCTCTTTTAGACCAAGAGTGAGAATGTCCTAAGTTCCAGAAGCACTTTACTTATTGGCATATCTGCTTAGATTGTATGGGAAGGGGAACAGGTGGTGATTCCTTCATTTGATAGTGTCAGTATGGAAAGCCATGTGATTTCTAAACAACACCAGGGTATCCAAATTATTATTAACTCAGGGAGTGAAACAGCACAAACATGAGAAGTTTCCCCAGATACCACTAGAAACAGATTTTTTATTCACCCTTAAAAGCCTGTTACCAGGTCACTGTTTAAATAATAACAAGTATATTATCAAGACACATTAACTTTTCCACAATCATTCTTATGCTTACTATTCTTTCTCTTTGGTAATGATTCACTGATGAGATGATTGTATTGTACAAGGCAATCTCTATTTCCTTTTCTGTGAGAGTATTATTAAATTTCTCTTTGGGGTATTTTACATTTCCTGTAAAAATATAGAGATGTGTAAATATATAGAGATTTAAAAATGTGTGTGTCTGTTTCCCTTAAAAGGCAAATGTTTCTCCATTTGTTGCAGAAAATAATAATTAAATGTTTCCAATTAAAAAATACCTGTATTTTTTAAGTACTTTTGATATGCTTGGTATTTTAAACAAACTTTAAGATGCTAGCAAACTTTATATTTCCTCAATAAGTGTAGATATAAGTATAGGTATATGTTCATGTATGTGTGTGTCTATGTACATAAACAGTATACTTCTGAAATGCATGCACAAAAATATAGTTTTAGGAATTAAAATTACTCTCAAATCTTCTAATAAATTTTGTAGCTTTCATATTCCTTCCTCTTCTTTTGCCTTCCACATCTGTTTTTTCAGGCTAGTATTTGGAAAAAGCTACAAAGCTGATAATAAAGAGGTCATTAAGAAAAAGAATTAAACTGTTTGGATAAAGTGCTGTTAAATACTAATTGAAAAATAATAGCAGTAAAGTACCAACCTGAAAATGAACTTGCTACTCCTTGTCTCTTCAAATCACTATAATCTTACAAGTTACTGATATTCTATGTAATATAATTATTACCAAAGAGAAGCTGGTAATGAGAATTAGTTAATCACAATCTAGTCATAAATCTATACCAGTTTCTAACCTTTTAGTTTATTCTTTTACTGTGGTTTGCCTTCCTTTTCTCCATGTATTAAAAAATAATGAGGGATACATAGAGATACATTGTTTTTTGCATGCAGAACTAACATGTGAATGATGCTGAAGTTAGTTGCTAAGCATTAATCTTTCATCTGCAGAGGTGCTCCCTAATCATATACTGCTTATCAAATTGGGAAGATTCCATCAAAACCATGTAAAATATTATTGTTTGAAGAGAAAAGAAGATCTTACCTTTCATACTTTGTCTTTTATGTATATGGGCATCATGACACATTTGCACTTTTGCTTTTGTGCATTTATGAAAATTGCAGTCATAGCACTGCTCTGTAGTTTGAAGTCTATTTCATGACTAAGCTGCACCTCCCTACTTCCTCTGATGATCCTCTCACATCAGACACTGAAATTATGATTTCTGCAAAATGAAAGTAAATTAACTAGTGCCTAAAAAAAAAATACAATCTCCTTTACAATACTCCTTGTCTCTACACTATTGTGTCTATAGTCTTGTACCTCACCCAGTTTCTGAACTGAAATGTGAACTGTTGTATAGGGAGAATTTCTGCAGCCAAAATGCTCCCACTCAGGCAATTGCTGCCTAATAAGATAAAATTGTTTGTAAAAAGTCACTGCTGAAGACACAGGTTTAAAATAGCTACTGCTAGATAGCTCTTATTTTTGAATCTGAACTTTGTGGGAGTACTCTGTATAGGTAATTATAGGAAATGGCAATAACTTGTTTTTCTGAGATGTTGTTGATCTGATGTAGAATAAAGTGTATGCCTTAAGCCATTCACATGGTCAGAATTAAGAGCTGATGTCATGAGTTTCAGAAGCAGACAATTCACATTTTGAAATGGCTTGACTGTTACAGACTAATTTTGATACAAATTGAAGTTCCCTTTATATAAAAAAAAAACAAAAAAAATTAAAAAAAAAGGAGGGAATATGTTTTGCTTCTGATCTGTATTAGTTTCAAATTTCAAGCTAACAAGTGCAGCATTCAGACTTTATTTTTCTTCATCCAAAAGAAAGTTCATACATTAATCTGGCATCTCATGACATGTCCATAGCACTATGTAAATCATAGAATCACAGAATGGCTTAGGTTGGAAGGGGATCTTACAGATTATATAGTTACAACCCCCTTGCTGTAGGCAGGGATGCCTTCAATTAGACCAGGTTGCTCAGAGCCCCATTCAACCTGTCCATGAATACCTCCAGAGATCAGGCATTCAGGCATCTACAGCTTTTCCTGGCAACATATTCCAGTGCCTCACCACACTCATAGTAAAAAAAAATTTCCTAATATTGAATCTAAACATTACTCTCTTTCAAACTGATTCCCCATTGTCTTGTCACTATATGCTCTTGTAAATAGTCTTGCCACGTCAAGTTCCCTTCCGGTATGGGAAGGCTGCAATTAGGTCAACTTGAAGCCTTCTCTTTTCTAGGCTGAACAAATCCAGTTTTCCCAGCCTTCTCTCCTAGGAGAGGTCTCCATCCCTCTAATCATCTTCATGGCACTCCTCTGAACTCATACCAATAGGTCAATGTTCTTCCTGTGTTAGGGACCTCAGAGCTGAATGCAGTTATTTGAGGTGGGGTCTCACCAGAGCAGAGTAGAGGGACAGGATCGCCTCCCTTGACCTGCTGGCCATGCTGCTTTGGATGCAGCCCAGGACACAATTGGCTTTCTGGTCTGAAAGCTCACATTTTGAGGTCATGTCCAGCCTTTCATCCATCAGTACCCTCAAGTTCTTCTCATCAGGGCTGCTCTTGGTCTGTTCATCCTCCAGCTTGTATTGATACTGGGGGTTACCCTGATCCAGGTGCAGCACCTTGAACTTGGTCTTTTTAAGCTGCATGAGATTCCCATGCACACAATTCTCAAAATTGTCCAGGTCCCTCTGGATGACATCCCATCTTTCAAATGTGCCAACAGCACCAATCTGCTTGGTGTCATCTGCAAATTTGCTAAGGGTGCACTCAATCCCTCTGCCTATCTCATTAATGAAGATAACAAATAAATAAATTAAATAAAGGTATAGTTCAATTCATCAGAGAAAGAAAGACAACTATTATAATTGTTGGCTAAAATACTAAGCTACGGTCTGCAGAACATATGACAGTGGGAGGAATGGTTAATACAACAGGTTGTTATACTTTCAATACTATGTTGGAATTCCTTCCAAAAAGCTTGAGGCCAATGCCTTAGCTTCGGTAAAGATGGTTAACAAAGGGTACAATGAATATGCATATCCTGATGTTAACTACTCTATCCGGAGTCTTTTGTTCTGATCTCTCCCCAGGCTGGGAGGTGGAGGGAAGATGGCCTTGGGTGGGGGAAGGGGTCGGGGTTTCTGCGCTTTCTGTGCAGGTCAGGAGCTCAGCTCTCGGCGGAGTGAGCGAGGACGGGGGA
>JAWWTY010000123.1:54193047-54321268 GCA_035222235.1 Margarornis squamiger
GAGCTATCGTGGGCACCACAGAAGCTGCTGTGAGGAAAAGAGGAGAGAGAGCGCCCGTTTCCTGCCCCTGCGGAGACGGGATTGCTGCTGCTTTCTTTCTTTATCGATTCTCATGGGAGCTGACCTGGGGACTGTGCCTGCCGTCTCGCCTGAGAGAGAGCCCAGCCTGCTGGGCGCGACATCGCCATCTGCTGTCCGTAAATATAACTGCAACCCCGGAGACAGAAGCCAGTGGCTGAGGCGCAACATCGCCACCTGTTGTTCATAGATATAATTGCATCCCCCCTTTTATTTGGGGGAGTAGCCAAAAGGCCTTTTAACTGTTTGCCTTGTCGTTTGGGGGTGAAGGGGTTTATTACAAACTGTTGTTGTTTGGTTCTTTCTGGATATATATATATGTGTATTGTGCTTAAGAACTGTTATCCTTTTCATATACATATATGTTTCTAATTAAAGTTCTGTTTTTTTCCTAAATTTAAAGGAGAGGGATTATTTCTTGGCCAACACAGATATCTTAGTTCTCCCCTTGAACTAAGACAAGGTGAATGTGCTTCCATTCAGAGAAACCTTGATGGCTGAATAAATGAGCTAGTGGAAACGTCATGAAGTTCAGCAAAGGGAAATACAAAGGTGATTGTTCCTCTCTAAAAAGCACTGGTAAGGCCACATCTGGAGCACTACATCCAGGTCTGTACTCTCCAGTATAAGAGAGACATGAACAAACTAGAAACAGTCCAGTGTAGGGCCACTAATATATTCAAGTTGAGGCTTCATGAGAGGAAAGTCCTGCTTATCAGGCCTAATATCCTTCTATGACAAGGTAACCCACCTGACTGATCAAGAGAGGCAAGCTGATGTAATCTTGTTGTCTTTCAGTAAAGCTTTCCTTTCGATACTGTCACCTACAGTATTGTTCTGGTAAAACTGTCCTGCCCACAGCTGATTAAACATGTCATGTGGTGGATGAGCAATTGGCTCACAGAACAAGCTGTGAAGTCTATAGTTTCCTGACAGGCCAGTGCAAACTGCATACATCCTTCAGAAGTATTTTTCTGTAATTTTGCCTGGTCTTGTAAGAGACAAATCACAGAAGCTTTTCTTCTAACATCTGTCTAACATTTTTGAGTATCCTAGTGAAACAAAATGTCATCTTGTTATGGGGAAACCACAAAGTATTTCCAAACAGAGAACTCTATCCTGTGAGAACATATTTGTGTCACTCTGATTTAGCATTCATAAAAATGAAAATCTATATCCATATTTATGCTAATTAATGATCCAATATTTTTCATGTTGTGTTATCCTACTTTGCATATTCTTTTATTCCCCAGTTTGATTTATGAATGAATTCTCCATTCCTTTGTTAAGCTATGATTTTCTTGATAATAATATTAAAGAATTCAGCACAATTCTTTTTTTCATGAAAAAGCCTGTCCAGATTTTTGTTTGGAACCAATTTTGTATTTGATTATATGCTTGTGTGGTTTGGTTTTTTATGTGTTTTGTTTGTTTATTTGTTTGTTTGATGGTTTGTTGTTTTTTTGTATATCCCTTCCCATAGCCATAAAGTGATTGTGATACAGATTGTGTTAAGCTCAAAATGGGACCTGTATGAGTACAGTACACAAGTCCCTGCCAGGCAATTTGCAGTGTGGCAACAATGCACACTAAGCATCCACTTTCTTTTAAAATGCTTTGAAAAAGCCTAAAACAAGAATAAAAGAGCCTGTCATGTCAGGATATATCTGTTCTAGAAACACTTTTGATTAATTTCATGGTTCTGTCTTAAACACCTGGAAACTTGCCCGGGATGCTCACTTAGTGCAAGAAGTTGTCAAAAGAAGCATCCATACTTAAAAGCTTTCTTAATAGTTTATATGCAAAAATTACTAGTGAAGTGTTTAAATGATCCTCTCTGGATGGAGGGCAGGAGTGACCAGGGTTATTTATGTGAAAGTTATTACAGTGCTAAATTAAGCTTGTTCTAATCTTTGCAAGATCAGAATACAAAGGGTTCCAACTTTTTACAATATATTGGTCTTCAAAAAGGAAATGAAAAAGAACTAGAAATTGTATTTTATTCTGTCAGTGAGTGTTTTGTATACCATCAGATTGCACGAAATGTGCATATTTTAAACAATTAGTACAAGCAGAAGTTTTGTCAATGTCATCCATTCTCAGTTAATTGGTACTAATGTACTTTTATGGTATCGTTACATTTATGATTAAAAGGTAGCTAAAAAATATGGTCAATATTTATAGAAATATCTGCCAATAACAGTGAAAATAAAAGATTTTTCGAACTCATACAACAACATAACAGAAGCTAAAATGACTCTGTTAGTAACTGTGGTGGCTTTGACCCTGGCTGGATATAAGGTGCCCACCAAAGCCACCCTGTCACTCCCCTCTTCAGATGGACAGAGGAAAGAAAATATAATGAAAGGCATGTGGGTCAAGATAAGACATGGAGATCTCTCATCAATTACCATCATGAACAAAACAGAAACAACTTTGGGAAAATTAATTTAATTTATTACCAATCAGATCAGAGTTGGACAATGAGAAATAAAACCAAATCTTAAAACACCTTCTCCCTCCCATGTCCTCCTCTTCCTGACTTAACTTCTGAATTACAGTAGAATAAAATATCTTAAACACCTAGTGGAAAAAAAGTGAAATAAATTTATACTGATTTTTAGACTACAGCTGACAAAACAATAAGAAATACAGACTAACTCCTAAAATTCTGAAACATCTACAAATTTCTGATAGGTTATTAATGGATTGAGGACTATGCCTTGAAAGACATCAAAACATAAGACTATTTTTTCACTAGCATCTAGAGTTGCTTGTGATCATTCAAAACCATACATTTTTCCACTCATTCTTCAGAAACTTCTGGAATATACAGAAAAATAATAAAACATAGTGTTTAAAATTCAAACTTCTCCATATATATATACCTTCTCTATAATATACACCCATGCAAGTACTCTAAATTTTCCTGGAAAGTCTACCAGAAACACTTAATTTCAAGTGAAAGATGTTTCAGACAGATGTAAAAATAAGGAAAAAACACCTTTCTCCCACCACAGATTTCACCCTTACACCTGGAGACCTCTAGTTGTCTTCTTAAGCTGTCTGTGAAATTGTTGTTCATCATCATTCTGACCAGTTTTTGCATTTTTAAATTCATTAATGATACCAGATTTTTATCAGTCAGATGTACAGTTTGTTAAAACTTTATTAAAAAGTGTAAATTTCTTAAAACAGTCAACAAAGCAAATTGATAGCTCATTTTCAATCATGCAGTAAACTTCAGATTTTAAACCTGTGAGGTTTTTTTTTTCCTGTGAGACTTGCCATTATTCAAGCAGAATTAACTTTAACTTCTGAACTGTATTTTTCCATTGGAAATGATAAATACTCATCCCAAATTCAAACTAAACTGTGCATCCAGATGCTTTCTCTGTCAGTGAATGAGCCTCTTGCCAGACTTTTAGACCTCTGTATACTGAGAATTGTGGTACTTTTCTCCTACTTTCTTATGAAAAGACTTTTATGCATTTCTCTGACAGAATAATAGACTTACTACCTATGTATGGACATCATGTGATGAATTTATGACCCGCCATTTTCTACTCTTTGACAGATTTGTTATTTTGACAGAACGTCAAGGTGCCACAGATTAGTGTAATTTTGCATTCAGCAGCTTACCACCTTTCTGGGAGGTGTATACAACAGTAGCATGCCAATCTATTTAAAATACTTAGAAACTGATTTTAAAATACTTAGAAAATATTATTGTACTCAATATGTTTTCAAGAATTGATCAATGATTAATATGTGTCTATGCTTTGGATACTGCAGTTCACTCACTACTAACCATTATACTTGTTTGGATTTTGCAGGCAAAATTTAGTGCCTTTTGAGATCTGGTTTTGAGAGTTCTATTAGATTTTTCAAATAATGTGATATTTGTCAAAGGCAAGATGTAAAAATTATCTGCTGATTTTGGTCAAAAACAAACGAAAAATGTCTCAGTTTATGCTTACCTGCATCTGATCTTCTCTGAGGAAACATCTGAGATTTGGATACTGCAGAGAAGGACATGTTTTACAAAAGTGTCTCCTGAACAAATAAAAATTATTATGTTCTTAAGTGAAATTCTGCAAGAAGCAACCATGTAAAATTTGGCCCAATTATCAAAATGACACTGTCATTTGTTTTCTTTTGCAGAATTATGTTAGTCTTTACCTTTCTTTGCCAGTTAAGAGCTTGGAGACCATATGATTTCCTGACATGTTCTTTGCTGGAAACAGAGCATTTGGCATTTACTCATGATTTGAGTATAACATTCACACTTTATAATTCCTTGAAAATTAAATTACTTTCACTAAGCAGCAGTTATGTGTAAGTGTTTCCCTTGTTGCTAATTCTGTAACACTCATTATTTTTTTGCTGTTGCACCTTTAGATAGCGGTATTATCTTTATATCAGATAGGTTAGGGTTAAAATGTGTGAGCCTATACACAAAAGTCTAGTGAAAAGAAACCCTCATAAGAAAAAACATAATTGGTAAATGAGAAAAGCAAGAGCATGAACACAGAGAAAGATAACAATTTAGAAAATCAAAAAAAATGACAGAGAATTAAGAGTTCCAGAACTCAGTAGCTCATGAGTCAGCGAAAGGGTTAACAATCAGCTAACACATGGCATAGGGCTATGTCATATTCATATATCAGGTTTTAACATATATGTTGTATTTCTCTCAGCTCTTGCAGTACATTATAGATATAAAAATGTGTGATTTTGCTTCTTGAAAATTTCAGTTATCCTGGTTATATGAATAGCAAACAATTCAGTAGCGCCATCATTTAGCTTTCAGATATAATGAAGTGGTAATAGACCTTCCTAGCTATGAGAACATTTGAGTTTCTATGTCTAATTACAATTTTTTGAACCGTAGTCATGAAAAACTAATCATTGTGACAATAGTCTTCTGGAAATTATACTGTAGAAGCACAAAATGCAGGCAATTTAATGTTTGCTATGGTTCATCAAATTCAGACTCCTCATGCATAACTTGGTCACATTTATTTGTGCACCACAGGGGTGCAACTCCAAAAGGGAGAACCAGACCCAGAATGTGCTTCACAAAAAGATGTCGTTGCCTTGGCAACTAATACGGTACTAAATGTTCTGACAGGTAGCATATCTCACAACATTGAAACACATGGTTCTTGTTGCAGAAAATGTATGCAACCCGAAATCCAATACTAAAAGTGAATGCAGTAGATGTTCCTTTATATTTCACCCCAAAATACTTGTTTTGCCCATATAAAGTTGTGTCCCATTTCTCTTCCCCTCTGTCATTTGATAATTGAGTTTTTCCCAATACCTTATTTTATCTAGTGTATCAGTCTTTTATCTTCCTCCAGTTTTTTCTTCCTTAATTTTCTGTTTCCAAGGTTCCCTCTGTTTCCCACATGCATCTCAGGTTGTTTCTCTTTTTATGTGAGCTGAGAGACTCCTTAGGAAAAATCATTCCCTTTGAATTTCAGTTCCCTTCCATTGCCCTGTCAATAACCTTTAATTTAGCCTTAAAAAGAATTTTCAGTGCCAGCATATGATCCAGGTTCACAAGGGCCAGCTGGGACTGGTTTGTTATTCCCAGAATCCTATCTTACAATGCTTGCTGAACACTCTGAGCTCAGAAGTTGATCTCTGTCAGACACCCTGGATCAAAATGATTATTGGAAAACATATGACAAAGGAAATATGATAAAGAAAATTCTGTGAATGGAAAAATGGAACAGTCTTACCCGTGGTGAAACTCATCAGAAATATGGAGAAGGAGACATATATTCTGTATTTACAGTCACGGGGTACCAGAAGAGACTAAGAATAGAGCAACTAAGGTGGCTCCTTTAGGTACTGTCTTTTAGGTCTCCATGGCCTGATTTTGCTTGGAATAGAGTTCATATTCTCCTTAGTAACTGGTACAGTTCTGTGTTTTGGATTCAGTATGACAATAATGTTGATAGCACACTGATATTTTGGTTGTTGCTAAGTAGTGCTTACCCTAAGTTAAAGAGTTTTCATTTTCTTGTGCTTTGCCAGTGAGGAAGAAAGCTGGGAGGAGGCATAAATGGGACTGCTGACCTGAACTGGCCAAAAGGATATTCATATAATAATCAGAGAATCATACAATGATTTGGGTTGGAGGGAACCATAAAAATCACCTGGTTGCAATACCCCTGCCGTGGCCAGGGACATCTTCCACTATATCAGGTTGCTCAAAGCCCCCTCCAGCCTGGCCTTAAACACTTTCTTGAATGAGTCATTCACAACTCCTATGAGCAACCTGTTCTGGTTGACACCACAGTCACAGCAAAGAATTTATTCCTTATATCTAGTCTAAAACTCCCCTCTCAGTTTAAGGCCATCATCCCTTGTGCCACCACTACATTTCCTTGTCAAAAGTCCCTCCCCAGCTTTCTCATAGGACCCTTAATACCCTGGAAGGTATTCTGTATTTCATGCCATATAAAATCATGTGCAGTATGCAGTATATAAAATGGGGGGAGTTACTTGTAAGAGGGCTCATCAGTGCTCAGGGATGGGCTGGGGACTGGTCAGCAGGCAGTGAGCAATTGTATTGTGCATTTTTCTTGGACTTTACCTTTTTTTTCCCTTAATTCCCCTCCTATGACCCACTGGGGTGGGGTAGAATGAGCGAGTTGCTGTGTGGTACTTAGTTGCCACAATGCTCCAATTTCACGTTTTTAGTTTCCTCAGTTATGACAACCTAAGTGTGACAAAACACTTTTTGTACTCCATGTAGCTTTGCACAAAGGATTTTGCATTTGGGACACTAGTTTTACATGATGGAATTATCTATTAAAATACAGATTTTCCTGTTTTACAGATATTGTTATTGTTAATTGTCACCATGAACATGTTTATAAGTTTTATTTGTAGGATAGGTGTTCGTTTCTGGCTGTAAGGTTTTTTTTTCCTCTCTTTGCACTGTTTATTTTCTACCTTATTTTTTATAGTATAAGTTTTAAAATGTTGCAGGTGTAATTTCTTTTGCACTCAGCAGTTTGATTCATCAAACTTTGATTTAGGGAAACATTTTAACATTAAAAACCATCTTGCATTTTATTCAGTGTTTGAGTGGTTTGGGGTTTGTTTTTTTTTTTCTTTGTTTGTTTGGTTTGTGGTTTTTTATTTTATTTGCTTTTGTTGGTTTTTTTTTTAAAGCAGGCACATAAAAGAGCATCTAGACACTGCTTAAATTCATTTACTTTAACCTTTTTCTTTGATTTAGGATTAACAATTTTATAAACTGTTTAATGGTAAATAGCTTTCTGACTCTAAGACAAGGGCAAGAACCTTTGTCTTTTATAGTTTCTGTCTGAAGCTCAAATGCATGTTTTCTTAAGTACAGATATGATTGCATAGTCTTAAGTTAATAGGAACATTTAGGATAAGCAGTGAGAATCTCATTGTAGGTTTTCCTTAAAGCTCAAAAAAATTTAGTTAATGTTTTCTATTTGTCCAGTCACATACGCAGTTTCTCTTTCATTACCAAAAACTAGAAGCTAGGCAATTAATGTGCTGTGAAAAACACAGAATCTTTATTTTTCTAACTTCACCAGTGTCCTACTATTTCAGCAATTCCACCAATGAATAAATGAATAAATGGAGTTTTAAGACAATATGGAGCACTCCTCCTTGTAAAACACATCATTTGCAGCTTTCTGTACAACTGAAAACACTGGATAGCAGTTTGGAATGCAAAAAAAAAAAAAAAAAAAAAGGAGTTTCTCTCCTTTCTCTTCAATTTTTGAAAACACAATTTCCACTTGGAAGATGTGCAGCATTGTTATTTCACAGATTATATTTGACACAACTTTCCCAAATTTCTTATATACATAATGGGCAAAGCGCTATTGTTGTTCTCTGTCAAGCTACTTTCATTTTCAAAAAAAATACAAACCTCTAAATAGAGAAGAATGAAAAGAAACTCAAAACCTGAAGATTTGGTATTATGAAACAAAAGATTTGCAACAGACTTACAGTTTTCAGCAATAACTTCCACAAAATATGTAAGTAATTACCAACACACTTTCAGTAACTGAGACTTGGGAGCCTGTCACATTAAAATTATTGATATTTTAGGTTTCAGAGCTCTTCAGAAAATATGTGTTTTGTTGCATAAGATGTAGAGAAGAATGAAGAAAATGAAGGTTGCAATGAGCAACGTTTTAGAGCCCAGGAGATCAGAAATGTTAAACAGATCTTTTAACTGGATTTCTTAGTCTAGGAATTTTTGTCAATCGGTATATGTCTCTTTTTTATTTCTTCATGTCTTCATCTCCTATCAGGAAAAAGAGACATCCCAAGAGTTTGAAAGCTGGAATTGGGAATTTTGCTTTCTGCAGAACCATGTATATAAGGATATCAAAGTTGTTTAGATGTCTAAGGAATGTATTATGTATCTAGGGGAATTTGAAAAACCAACTACACAGCTAACATTCATCAAAATCTGCTCTTTGAAAATTTCCATGATGATGGCTAAGTACTGTAATGCTCTTTATAGAAGTAAAATCATATTCTAAATTTAAACATGATAAGATATATATACAATGAAATGAAATCATGCACATTTCACCAAATGGCAAAGGTTGGAAATGACCACCTTGGGTCATCTGGTCCAACATCCCTGCTCAAGCAGCATCATACTAGAGCATATTGCACAGGATTGCATCCAGACAGTTAAATGTCTCTAGTGAGGGAGACTCCCCAAACTCTCTCATCAATCTGTTTCAGTGCACGGTCACCCTCACAGTAAAGTTCTTCTGCATAGTAAGGTGGAATTTCCTGTGCATCACTTTCTGCCCTTTGCCTCTTGTCTTATTGCTTGGCACCACCCAGAAGAGCCTGGCTCCATCATCTTGACACCCTCCCTTCAGATACTTAAAGACATTGATGAGGTCTCCTCTCAATCATCTCTTGAGGCTCAACAGGCCCAGCTCCCTCAGCCTTTCCCTGTAAGAGATGCTCCAGTCCCTTAATCATCTTTGTTGCCCTCCACTGGACCCACTCCAGGATCTGTATGTCTCTTGTACTGAGGAGCCCAGAACTGCACACAGCACTCCAGGTGCATCTCACCAGGGCTGAGTAGAGGGGCAGAACCATCTCCCTTGACCTGCTGGCAACATTCTTCCTTAATACACCCCAGGATACTATTAACTTGCTTTCTTGGCCGCAGGGACTCACTGCTGGCTCATGGACATCTTGTTGTCCACCAGGATCCCCAGATCATCCTCCACAGTTTTGCTTCCCAGCAGGTCAACCCCAGCCTGTACTGGTGCTTGAGGTTACTATTCCTCAGGTACAGGGCCCTGCACTTGCCTTTGCGAATTTCAGATGGTTCTTCTCTGCCCTTCTGAAGGGCTTCACAGCCCTCTGTGGTATTGGCCCAGAACTTCTCCCAGCTTTGTGTCATCAGTGAACTTGCTGAGGAGGCATCTCCCCTCTCATCCAAGTCTTTGATGAGTAGGGTAAACAATACTGGGCCAGGTATTGAACCTTGGGAGACACCACTAGTGACAGGCTTCCCTGTACCACCAATTATGGCCCTCTGGGATCCACCATTCAGCCAGTTCTCAATCCACCTCGCTGTCTTCTCATCCAGTCTGTATGTTACTAGTCTTAGAAACTATTCTGATCTATAGCTTTTATTCTAATAAGTATTTTTTTAAAACAAGATAAGAGAAGCAGAGAGTAAAGAACATGGAGCTAGACTTTTCAATGGCACTTAATAACGTGGTAAGGGACAATGGCCACAAACTAAAATTCCAGGAATTCCATTTGAAAAGAAGAAAATGCTCTTTTACTGAGACAGGTTGAAAACTGGAAAATGTTCCCCAGGGACTCTGTGAAGTCTCCACCTTAGAGATACTCAAAAGTCACCTGGAGACAGTCCTGGGCAGCCTGGTCTAGGTGACCTTACTTCAGCAGGTGAGCTGGACTAAATGATCTCCTGAAGTCCCTTCTAACCTGAAGAACTCTGCAGTTCTATGAATTTGGGAAAAGATCTTACGTTCTACCAAGGTTTAAAAATGTTTAGGATTAACAGTAAAAACCACAGGTAATTAAAACAGCACATTAGAAACTGTATTTGCCATTTGTTTCCTTTCAAATTTAATTATTTTATTTTTTTTTAAGAAAGAAATTAAAATTATAGTTACCAGCAGCACAAGTGAGCACAGTTTGCTTGTAAGACTCAAAATGAAGGTAATTCAGACTCGAGGTTTTAAGTAAAGTGTCAGAGCTTGTAGATTTATGACACTCCTTTTGCTATCACATTGCTGTATTAAGTATTAAACATGTGACTACACATTTTTTGGAACTGTGTCCATTGGTCATGAAAATTATAAAGATGGTTAAATCATATTTTCTGGTTCTAACTAACTAATTGCTGGTGAATGAAGCAACTTCTGTTCTGACTAAATTGAGGATTTGGAAAGCCTTTAAAGGAATCAGAAAGGTCAGAAGCCAGAAGCATAGTAAGTTAAGGGACCTCATATTTATCAATGCTGTTCAGCAACACCATTATGCTTTGTAAATTAAAACTGGCTGAAATAGGTAAAATTAGTCATTTAAGGTTTCTTTTCTGGTCATGCCTGACTTCTGGTAAACCATGGATGTTGTTTTGTTTTTTAAATAAAGGATTCATTGAGAACTTATCTTTCTTTCATACACAGCAACTGTCATGTGTAGCTTTAGAGAAACATGCTTTTCAGCTCTCAGATATGTGTTTATGACAAAATGTAATGCACTGCTGAAGCAGAATGTATGTAAACTGTCTTATACCTCTACTTTACCGCATATTGACACTTCCAAAATAAAGTTGGAGCATTTTTAATACAGTTAATACTCACAGTAGATCGCATATTATAGAAGTTTACTGTTAAATCTCTAAATCTTTCAGTATTCAAATAAAGTCTGGCTGATATTCAGTACTGCTTGGCAACAATTTTTCCAATTATCTTGTGAAATATCTGGGATTCTGTGACACCTTGAATCCATTAAAAGGTGCCTAAGGACTTCACTGAAGATTCTCCATTTGCCTTAAACTCCAACTCTTCGATGAAATTAGTCTTATAATTATTTTAAGTGTCTGGTTCTGATTGTTTTGCTGAATTCTAAGATTGCAATTAAAAGTAACTAGATGGATACTGATGGTAACTTATATAAAGAAAGCTGGCTATTTTGGAGAATAAGTAATCCTAGATCTCATAAAGAAAAGAAAATGTAAAAAAAATAAAAGTGAAATAGTATGATGTGAACAATTTATCAATACATTTGTTTTTCATGATTGCTCAGTAATCTCATTTTTTTTAATTTGTAGGAAAATCGAAATTAATTGTGTGTGTGTATCCATGTACATTTAAGAAAGGAAAAATAATGGTAAAAATCACAACAGATGAAATTTATTATTCCACTGTCATGTATTTAAAGTTCATACAACTTCTTAAGGAAGTCTCAACATTCAGCATGTTTGAAAACCCAGTTTCATAAAATATGAAAAATATGTCAATCTGCATCTATTTTCTTTGATCTTTATTTTATACATATACTATATACATGTTTTTCTGATTTAACTGTGGGCTGTAAACCCTCAGAAGAAAATACTGTCTCCCCAGTGGCTGAAATATTTTGGATGTTGCAGAGTTATTGACTAAAAACATTGTAATATATGTAGTTAGATATTCCTCTTTGTCAATGTTCTGTCACACACATAGTTTGTCAGAACCTCCAGAATAGTCTTAAAAGTAATACATGATTATTAAAGTGACCTGAAAATTCACAATTTTGTTGTTGTTGTTGTTGTTTTTAGCCTTCAGAATGTGTGTTTGAAACTGAAAATATTGATAATAAGGCACTTTGTGCCTTTGCTTATTTTCCTGTAAGGAAAGAGATTTTATTTTCCATAGCCCACATGGCCATGTAATAAAATGTTGTTACATTGCTTTGAATTTTTATTAGTGTGAATGTTCTTTTCTTTTATGTTTTAGTTGGGTTTTGTTAACATTCCAATTTAAAAGAATTTAATTACAACATAGTGTTCCAGGATGCTTTTTTATATATTTCTCTCTGACTGAAGAAATATTTATAATTTTGATTTTGATTCTGGTACATCGTAGAATTTTTTATTATAAAGGAAAGCTCACGAGCCAAAGATGGGGAGAAAAATCTATTCTTCTTGATTGCAAACTCGTAATTCAACCAATTATCAGTTTCTAAAACTTTTGAAATTATTTATATCTACAACAAAAAGTCTCTGACCTGCCCAAAATTTGAGGGCACTCAAAAATTTTGGATCACAGCTTGCATTGTGACTCTCCCTTTGCAAGGACATAAAAGTAACCACCACTTTTATGTCCTGGAAGACACTAACATGAATGGGCTGGTTAGAAGTTCCTTTCAAAAGACTCTGCCATCTTTGCTTTCAGCTTTAATAGAGCTCTGTTAACTATTTTCATTTTGCTTCTATCTCCAAAAGGGAGGGCAAAGAATGAAGGAGGTGGCAATATCACAGGAACAAGATCCAGAGGAAGGAAAGCATCTTGTGTGAAATTGTTAGCTGAAGGAGAACAACCCAAAAGAAAGAAAGAAGGAAAAAAAAAAAAAAAAAAAGCAGGAAGGATACAGGGAAATGCTATTTGCAAGTGTTTTAACCTCCTGACTGTAAGAAATGATCAGACATACAGCTGTTGCTCCTCTGTAACTCTGATAGTCAGTTGAAGGCTTCGTAAATAGAGTTATCCCCCTTCTTGCAACTTTTTTAAACCAAAGTTCATTCATTCAACTATGAAACTGTTTGCAAATAATGCCATTTCAAAGCTTTCAAGTACTACTTGCTCCAATTTCTTGTACTACTTATATTTTTAAAACATTCTCTACATATTTATATTTGTATTTTCTAAAAGTTAATCAGAAAAAAGAATTAGAAATTTTCTGTTCAGAGAGGACATAACATATACCAGGCTGAAATACAAATTGTCATGTTGGATGTTACAACAGGGAAAAGCTCAAACCTTATGTTAATGTAAGCATATTTTCAAGCCTATCGATTGTTATGTAGTGACATTGTGTATATGATAGGGCTACTCTAAACCCACATATGTCAGAAAGCATGCATAGTGGTGTCAGCTACTGCTTGATCTTAGCCAAAAAGCTGAACTCTTTCTAGTGGTGCCCAGTGACAGTACCAGAGGCAATAGGCACAAACACAGAAGTTCCATTTGAATACAAGGAATTGCTTTTTTACTGTGATTATGATTGAGCACTGGCACAGGTTGTGGAGTCTCCATCCAAGGAGACATTCAAAAGCCATCTGCACAATATTCTGGACAATGACATCTGGGGGGCCCTGCTTGAGCACATGGGCTGGACCAGGTGACCTTCAGAGGCCTTTGCCAGTCTCAACTATTCTGTCATTCTGTGAATTTGAATGCACTGAACCTAAATCCTTACTTGAAGCCTACATTCTTTACATCTGTGTTTTAAAATGTCATTCTTTCATCTAGAGCTTGTGTGGCTTGATAACAGCCTCTATTCCAGTTCTTACTAGTCACTGCAGGATAACAGTGCGAGCTGAAACACTGGGGGGAAAGAAAGTGTTGAGGTGAAGCCAGAACATATGACAATGCAGAGAATATGGAGGATCACAAAACTCCCTATAGGATATTTTCCTAAAGGAAATCAGCCAACATACAGACATTTGTTATTATTTTTTCTTATGAACTACAGACTAACTGCAACACAGATAATCAAAACTTTGTTCTTTTTCACTAGACATACGGCTATTTAGACTACCCAACTTCTAAAGAACTTATATGAAGTTTTGCACATGTGTACTTGAGAAAAAAAGATTCAATGTGTATTTCTTCGACTTATTTGCAAATTGCATACCTGTGTGAAAATGAAAATTAAAAGTTAACGTGAGCTTTTAAAGTTTGATGAAGCTTTTGTTTTATTTTTTTTTAATTTTCCAACAAGTAAACTGAGCTTCTTCACCATTATCATGGGTAAACATTTTGATAAAATTCACAAAGGAAATAATCCATGAAGAAATGTTAGAACCATTTTGTATTGCAATTTTCAGGTACTTATGAACGCCATAACTAAAAAAGCTATATGATTAAATTGCATGCACCTAAAGCCATTTAGAAAGCTTAATATGCCAATATAAGTGTAGAGAATGCAATTTCTAGATAAGTTGCAGAAGAAACTATTTTTTACCACAAATATTGCAAAAGGTGTTAATAAATTATTTTTTATGCAATTTAAAGGTTTTCATATAGATTCACACTATATCAAAGATACTTTTATATTGGGAGACCCTGCCTGAAGAACTCACACTTTTAAGTTGACAGATGTAGACTGCGCTTGTACCACACTTGTTTACGTTCAAATCATATGAAATAGAAAGCTGAAGTAACCAAAGCAGTTTCCAGCAGACTGGAACACATTGATTGAGAATACATTAATTTTGAAACCCTGTTATGTCTGTGTCAGACTAAAGAATTAATGTAATAAAAGTCATATCGGCAATACCTGCATGTGGGAGGGAATGTTTTATGAAGTCAGTGGAGAGACAAAGATGTGAATTCTAAACTGTAAATTTTGTGAATGCAAAATACTTTGTCTGAACTGCACAATCTTTGACTCAAAAACCTTTTTACATCAATATTTATATTCATTATTTTATTTTTAATTTCTTCATTTTTACATTCTGTGTGACTATCATCTTATTAAAATCTTCATATAAATAGGTCTTGAAAAGTATGTTTTTGCATATTAGCAGACCAGTGAACTATAGAAGATTTTAAGACTTGATGTCCATGATTAAACAATAGAAACCTGTAGAGAAAGTTGAACATAGTAAGAATAGAATATCAAATATCTAAATATATGTAAATAAATACAATGCACTAAAGTGCACTATTTATCTTGTTTAATTTGGAAGGACAGTGAGCTGGACTGTATGAAATGTGATACAGTCATAGCTACCCAGTTTTTATGCCTTATGAAAAGGAATGTGAAGAAAAGAGAGGTATTCAGAAGCATGCTACTGCTATAAATACAGATAGTTATTCCTAAGCTTGGCCACTTATTTGATGAGACTTTAATGGTAGGAAAGATCCTTTTACTAAAGTCCTCTCTCTAGCTGCTTTTGACTGACTGACTGCTCCTTTTCTATGCATACGGTTATAATTGCTCCTGTGTACTCCCCTTTTTTCTCCAGAATCATTCTTTTTGGAAAGAATCTACTCATCACGTTTAAAAGGAGACCTTCCCTGCTGTCTCTCTTTCTATGTTATGGGGCTGAAACTTGAAGTATGGTTTGATTTCTTCAACAATAACTAGAAATTTGCCAAGAATACAGAAGTGAGCACCTTCCAGCCTAGGCAAAACATGATTTACCCAGCACAGAAAGTAGGAGAGTTGGACATCAAATTTGTAGCATTTTATACATTAACAATTTACTAACAATTTAGCAAATTAGTAGCAGCGTATGCTTTATGGGCATCCATGGCAATGATGCATTTTTCCCAATGTTTAGAATGCTATTTCCCCGCAAATCTCTTACTGTTATTGGGAGAGCTTAAAAATAGCTGATGGTTTCTACTTTATTGGTCTTTTGGATAAAATTGCTATCTGAATCCTTAGTTTTTTACGGGTTGTGGGTTGAGAATAAAAATAATGCAACAAGCGATAAGGCAGATATATGTGACTGTGTGTATCCATGGACTCTAATGCTTTGGATAAGATCATATTAACAGTGAAATCAAGAGTTAGATCATCTTAAACAGCACGAGAGATCAAATTCAGTACTGCTATTTTGAACAGACAATAAGGATTCCTGGGTAAAACTCCATAGGTGTGCACCCGTGTGCTCTGAACATAGTGTTAAATGTATGTGAGCCAGATGACAATTGACTAGTCTGTCTGGAAGCAGATAAAGCATAATGTCATGCATGTAAGTCACAGAATGAGGAACAGTGTAGTGAAGTATTTTGGCTAATTAATATTATTTCTTGGGTAGGTTAATCAGCTTCAGTGTGGAAGTACATTTGACAGAGGTATGTGGCTTTGATTCTGAAATTTGTTCATTTGCTACCTGCTACTTCATCTCTATGCTCCACTGAATGATGCAAGCACACCCTTTTCATGTGCTTCTTTTGGTGTGATACAAGCTGTGTGTATGGCAGCTGTGCTGTGATAATCTTCTTTGGAAAAGGATCCCTCCTTGATATACTTTATTTACTTATATGGTAGGGATGTCTTTTCTGTGAAACAAGGATCCTGGCTTTCTGGAGAAATTTATCTTCATGTTCATTGGTGATCTTTGAACACTTTTATTAAGGAGGACTTTTAGTCTCTATTTGTATTGGGGTTTGTCTTCTTGTTTCCCCTCCCCCCCCCCCACCTAAATTTGGAAGAATTTATAAACATATTTCTGTAACTCAGTATGAACATTGTTTTGACGTTTACCTTCACACTTGTTTACATATCTTGCATACTAAAGTCTGTTGGTGAGGCAGAACTAGGCTGACCTTTGTCAAACAAGTTAATTCTTTTATATTTGAGATGGATACACAGGTTCTGCTAAAATATGACAGATATATGATCCACCATTCAGGTAAATAATCTCAAAGCTACCATTTTAACAAGAAATCCACATTTTACTAAACTGACATGAGCCTAGACTTAAAAGAAGAGACCAGCATAAACTGCTTGCCACAGGTATGAAGTGATGCAGTTTGAAAGAAAAAGAGAGGGTATCTACATTTGGACAAGTGATGTGTCTGCAGTGTGGATGGTAAGATAGACCCTTAAGCAACTCTACCCTCAGCTGAATACATTGGACACATCAAAGTGTGGCACTGTACATCTACCAAATTGATACTGAAAGTATCTCAGCAGGGTGTTTTATCTTCAGAGAATCATAAAATAAGTTAGGTTTGATGGGATATAAAATACTTTAGTTTGGCATGGGGAACCCTCACTCAGGCCAGAACCAGCTTCAAAGCTGAATGTATCTTTGAAGTTACATGAAGTTGTTCAGATGTTTGGGGGAATTTTACTTAAGAGTGGTGTTAACCTAAGGACTTAATCTCTACAGTGTGGATGTAACCTCAGTATCATTGTCTCCGACCTAACTGTTTTAAAAGTCTGTCTTATTCTCTGTCTCATAATTATATGCTGCCCTTCCTCCCAGGCTTTGCTGCATTTGGATGAGAGTGAAGACAGTCCAGCTCCCGTTCCTGAAGATTGGGTGCACAATATGGGACATTTTTTTGATATATATGTATTTTACTATTTTTATTTGTTCTACAACAATTCCTACTAGAAAACTGCTTTCTTTACTTTCAATGTCTTCTTCATCCACAAAGTTGTCACTGAGAAATTCTGGGAATGAGAGAATTTAGATCTCCCTTTTGGCCTGAAAGATCTTCTAGGGTATGACACAGATACAATCATATATTTGAAGTAAAGTGACTATATTCTTTGATGTGTGTTAATAAGTGAAGCTATGTGAGTAAAAAAAAAAACAAAACCAAAAACAAACAAACAAAACAAAAAAACCCAAACAAACAAAAACTAACCAACCAAACAAAAAAAAACCCTACCTTAACTCTCTATGTTTTATACCTGTGCTGTTGATAATCAAAAGACAAACCCCAAAACTTTATCCCATACTTGTAAGTGGGTGGACAGCTGGACACAGGGACACATTGTGAAGTCTGACTCCCCAGTATACTAGTACCCATTTTTTGAGACAAGAAAGGAACTTAACTGTGCCAGAAAAAAAAAAAAAAAAGACATGACTTCATCCCTTGAAAATTGAACTAAACTGTAACAAATCTTTTTTTCTGCCTTGAAACGGAGAAAAGGAGAAAAGAGAAAAGAAAAAGAAAAAAGAAAAAAAAAAGAAAAAGGAAATGAAAAGTCAAAGGAAAAACAAAAGAAAAAATAATAATAATAAAATAAAAGACGAAGACTAAGAAACAGCTATCCAACATGAGAGTCTGCTCGAAGAAATTGGAATACTGACAATTCCCTCTATTGCTTCCATCAGACAAAACCTGTTAATATTAGTGCCTTGAGGGGCAGTTGAAGAGTAAGCATTATAACATAAAAAGGTAGAAACTAGGAAAAGTATCTATAATAATTTTAATAATATTATTTTGATTAAGGCTTTTCCTGTATAGTAGATTTTTTTTTAATTTCTTTTCCCCCCCTTTTCTCTAATAAAGCTGGTCTAGAAGCACTTCTTTAATTAGACTAGTAGAATTTGAATTAGAATAAAATCAAATTTTTGGCTTTACATGAAGTGTATTTCCTTTCTGCTCATAAGGTTTTGAATGTAACATATTCAGCAATGCATGTTATCCTGAATAGTATAGTAAACTGAAGAAGATGAGACACATGGCAGGGTAGAGTAGGTAAGGAGAATTTTACAGTACAGAAATCAGTACCGATCTTTAAGAAACAGGGCCCCTATGAAGATGAACTGGAATGAAATAACACTTTCATCAGTTTCAGCAGCTTTAAATAGATATCTTTCCTTTAAGTGTTAATGCAATATACCTTTTGGCTCCTGTTTGAATTGTTGGCGGAGAAGGTGGTGTCATGTTTTTCCTCCCTACATGTCAGTCTGGTCCTAGCTAAAAAGAACAGAAGGGCCTTTTGGAAAGAATTCTTAAATAAGCATATTGAAACATACACGTTTGCCAAGAATTAGAAGTGGTTAAAGGGAATAAATGGGACAAAGGAAGAACTCACAAACTGATTTATAATAGTTGCACTTTACACTTTTGTGCTGATTACATAGCAAATGGAACATATTTAGAGACAAGTATGAATGTGTGGTTGTGTTTGAGATGAAGAAAGTTGTGGGGGCTCTACTCTACTTATAAATGACAACAGAAACGAGCAGATCAGAGAAGGTCAGCCACTCACATTTCTAAAGGATTCTTCATACTTTCTGTGGCACACTTTGACCATGGTAAAAAAAGGATAATTTTTTTTCTTGCATTAAAATACATTTCTTTTTTTTTTTTTTTTTTTTTTTTTTTTGAAGGGGAGAAGGCAGTGCACAGTGAGTTGGCACTGTTAGGATGTAAACCCTTTCTCTGTCAAATTTGTTTCATTAATTTGAGGGATGCATTTAGTTCAGGTAGCTTGATGTGCAAATGCAGTGCGAGTTGTACGTTGAGCTCTGCATGGTGGGAGCTCAAGACAAGAGTATGTGAACTTGTTCCGATCTTTGCAAAACAAAGAGCATGGGACCTGCGGCACTGGCCAGGTGACTGAACACTCCAGGATCCTCAGGATCTGAGGACTTAGCTAGAAGATGCCAGACTATTGCACTCTTACACAGTGAGGGTATAAAAGTCCAGGATGTCCTTTGTTGAGGGACACTCTTTGGAAACATGCAGACTGAGCTGTTATTCTATTGTTGCACCATGATTAAATTACTTTAAAGATCCAGATATTTGACACTCTGCTGTGAGAAACCTAGGGTCAAGCTGATAAAGAAACCTTGTTTGACTGTGTGAGTGGTCTGTGTAAGGTGTCAAGTGGAGCACCTATTGACTCATTAGAGCTGCCTGCTGCAAAAGGGCTTTGGTGCCAACTCAGGTGGTGTGAGTGTGACTGTCAGAGTGGCTCTTGGATGACCAGACAGGAAAGTTTCTTAACAAATGCATTGTAGAATCCTAACTATAGTCAGAAAAACTTGATAAATGGTTACGATGGACTTTTCTGTGCACCTGAGAGTTGGCTCTTTTCATGTAATTTTTCTTTATTTTCCCAACAGTAATGGGTGAGGTCAGGGCAAACACCTGACAAATGTATCTCTTCCTAGTTGAGCTCAGTGACATATTTCTCCCAGGCAAGAATTCATTCTTCAATTTATCATCTTTGGAGCTGTCCCTAATGTTATTAACATTTTGTACTTGCAGTAGATGGGGGAGTTCAAAGAAGTTCAGAATATGAAGATAAGATGTACAGGCAGGTTGAATTAGTTGCTGTTTGTTGTGTTGCTGGTTCATATTTTTTTTTGTGAAAGTGAAAAAGTGAAAGTGGCTCTTTAGAGATCAGAAATTTTATCATTTACCTTGTTGCCTACACACAAAATGCAATAGAATAGGAAAAAGCAGATAAACAATAAATGAGTGGGAAGAAGAGGAAAAAAACATGTAATGGGGAGTGGGGAAAAGAAATCAGAAAGAAAATTATGTCTGGTGGGCTATTTTCACAGCTAAAATAGCCTTTTAGATGAAGTGAAATGATATATTTAAAGTAATGAGAAATGTGGAACAAATTATGAAAGAATGAGCTGAAAGTTCACAGAATCATAGGATATTCTGAGCTGGAAGGGACCCAGAAGGATCATCAAAGTCCAACTCCTGGTCCTGCACAGAACAATTACAAGAACCACACCATATGCCTGAAAGTACTGTCCAAATGTTTCTTGAACTCTGGGAGAAGTAACTACTTCCCTGAGGAGCATGTTCCAATGCCTAACCACCTCTCTGAGTGAAGGACCTTTCTCTAATATCTAACTTAAACCTCCCTAGACACACCTTCAGGGTCCAGTTACTGGTCACCACAGAGAAGAGATCAGTGCTTGCCTCTCCACTACTCCTCATGAGGAAGCTGTAGACAGCTGTAAGGTCTCCCCTCAGTCTCCTCTTCTCAAGGCTGAACAGACCAAGTGCCCTCAGCTGCTTCTCATATGCTCTCTTCACTAGGCCCTTCACCATCTTCATTGCCCTCCTTTGAACACTCTCTAATAGCTTAATATCCTTCTTATATTGTGATGCCCAAAACTGCACACAGCACTCATGGTGAGGCCTCACCAGTGCAGAGCAGAGTGGGACAATCCCCTCCCTCGACCAGCTGGCGATGCTTTGCCTGATGCCCCCCAGGACACAGTTGGCCCTCCTGGCTGCCAGGGCACTGCTGACTCATATTAAATTTGTCATTGACCAGGACACTCAGGTCCTTTTCTGTGGTGCTGTTCTCCTGTCTCTCATTCTCTAGCCTACATACATCCAGGGTTGTCCTTGTTAAATTTCATACAACTGGTGATTGCCCAGCCCTCTAATTAGTCAGATCTTTCTGTGGGGAGTCTCTGCCTTTGAGGGAATTGACAGCTCCTCCCAAGTTAGTATCATTGGCAAACTTACTTAGCATACCTTCCAGTCCTGTGTCCAGGTCATTTATGAAGATGTTGAAGAGCATGGGGCTTAAGTTGGAGCCTTGTGGATCCCCACTAGTGACAGGTCACCAGTCTGATATTACCCGATTCAATATTATCCTCTGTGCTTGACATGTGAGCCAATTGCTCACCCACAGTGACGTGTTTATCCAGCTGTGTGCTGAAAATTTTGTCCAGAAGGATGTTCTGAGAGACAGTATCAAAAGCTTTACAGAAATGCAAAGAGATTATATCAACTAGATGAGCTTGTTATAAAAAGAAGCTAGGTTTGACAAGCAAAACTTTCCCTTTATGAAGGCATGCTGGCTATGACCTATGACAACTTGGTCTTTCAGGTGTTTTTCAAGATCTCCCAAAATAATTTTCTCCATATTTTTACCAGGCACTGAAGTGAGACTGATAAGCCTGTAGTTTCTGGGGTCCTCCTTCTTGCCCTTCTTGAAAAATGAGACAATGTTCGCCAGCTTCCAGTCAGCTGGGACCTCTCCAGATTCCCAAGGCTGCTCAAAATCGTTAAGAGAGGCCTCAGGATGACATCATCCAGTTCTTTGAGTATTCTCAGATGAATTCCATCAGGTCCCATAGATTTACGTGGATTCAGCTGGAGCAGAAGATCTCTCACAGCTTCAGGGTCAACTGGAAGTTTAGCATTCTTACAGCTATGGTCCTTCAGCTCAGGGTGCTTGGACCCTCTCAGCTCATTATCGATGTGGAAGACAAAGGCAAAGAAAGTGTTAAACACCTCTGTCTTGTCTATGGTCCCTCTTTATGAGGTGACCATACTCATCCTATGATGAGCCAATGTTATTTCTGCCTTTTGCTATTAAATTATTTTAATAAATTCTTTTTATTGTCCTCCACATTTCTGGCCATCTTCAACTCCAATTAAGCTTTGAATTTTCTCCCTACAGTGGCAAGAAACATCTCTGTAGTCCTCCCATGTCCCCTAACCTTGCTTCCACTGGGCATAGACCTTCCTTTTTTTGCCATACCTCCAAAAGATCCCTGCTAAGCCAAGCTTCTACCTCATCTACTTGACTTCTAGCATTCTGGACCTGCTTAATCCTGTGCCTTCGGAGGTGATGCTTAAAATAAGACCAGCACTGGCAGACTCCAGCACCTTCAAAAGCATTTTCGCAAGGGATCTTGCTCACTAGCTCCCTCAGCAGCTTGAAGGCTCTTCTCCTCATTTCCAGGGTTGAAGTTTTGCTGTCACTTTTTCTTCTGTCAATGGAGATTTTAAACTTCACTGCTTTGTGGTCACTGTGACCAAGACTGCCATCAGTTCATCCATGAGACCCTCCCTGTTAACATGCAACAGATCAAGGAGGCCGTATTTCCTAGTCAGTTCCTTTAGTACCTCTACCATGAAATTATCATCCAGATGTTTTAGGAAACTTCTGAACCTGTTTGCTCCAGCTGTGTGGTGTTCCCAGTTAACATTCAAGTTGAAGTCCCCCATAAGAACAAGGGCAGTTGATTGGAAGGTGTCCGTTAGTTCTTCGAAGAATAATTCATCAGTGTCTTTGTCCTGGCTGGGAGGTCTATAGTATAGACTTGTGCATAGAAACATTTCAGGTGTGGTTGATTGTTGCTGATACCTCATGGAGCAGATTGAGGGATCCCACTAGTGTTCAGTTCCTCAGATTTTGGTATCCCATAACATTACTTACTACTGGCAAGCTTGGTTTTGTCTCTTTCACCCTTCCGAGTTCTGTATATGTGTTAGCTTAATCAGGGATGCTGAGGTAAAAGGAAGTGAGAAAGGCAGGAAGTATGACCTTGTATATCAAAGAGTAGCTGTGCATCCTGAAAGACAGTCCACTGCAAAAAGAAGCCAATTAATTTGTTATCTCCCTTGCTGACATACTCTAGTGTTGATTTTTCTTTCAGTGTAAATGTTTCGCTGAGACCTGCAACTGTACTTCCATGCATGCACAAAATTCAGGGGTGGCCTAGGCATTGCATTGCTTCTGGTTAAGCTATTCTGGTGCTCAGAAAAATGCAGAACAGTATGTTTCTCCTAAAGGACACACTTCACAGATACAATCTGAGTATTCTGAGCAGATGGTACTGAAGATGTGCTTTCAGAAAATGCATGCTTAGGAGTAGAGGTCTGTGATACAGTACTGAACGTCAGCTAGAAGCTGGAGTACATTTGGTAAGCTTCAAGAACCTATATTTAGTTTCATCTGATAGGAATGAACTTTTACCTAAATGAAATTCAGTTTCTGCTCTCTTGAGATTGTTCAACAATGTAAACCAAAGTATGGTAAGTAAATAAGCCTAGATTTTTTGTCAAAAACACAAGAATCTAAGTGAAATTTTGATGTAAATGCAATTTTACTCTCCAGACACTTCTATCCATCTCTTATTGCCTCTTTGCTTAGGACAGCAGTTGAAGTATGCAGTGACTCTGATATGTAGTAATCATTTCTAATGATCCATCTTTCATTCTTAGCACAAATTCTGGAATTTAGATCCCAAATGCACCTGAAGTCCTGCGCTAAGAACCTACATTCCAGTGAAGGATCAGAGGGAGATTGGAATTTAAAGATATGCTTAGTATTTTGTGAGTGAGCTATGAAAAACTTCCCATTCAGTCCACCAAATTCTTTAACTGTTTTTTATAGTACCTTACCTTCCATAACAAATGTTTTAAAGGAACCTAGAAAACCAACACTGTATTTTTATTTCTTTTTGAGGTACACTACAGAAAAAAATTACATCCAACTTGTGGACCTTTAAACCCTTTTCCTGGATGCTAAAAGAAGTCATGCATCTCATACTTACTGGCAAAATTATGAAAAATAAGACATCTCCCTCAGTTCTGACATTAAGTGCTTTTAGTACACAACTACATAACTTCCAGATATGCCTTCAGTATTCTGTTGTATAGAACAGCGCAATCATTCAATTGAGCATGGTCACGTACATTGAAATAAACAGAAAAGCTCTCACCCATTTCAGTGGGCTTCCATTCAGAACTGATGTTACCGAATGTTATTATTTTTATATTGGGAAAAAAAAAATGCCTCAAGATTAAAACTTTGTTCTGGTAATGGCTTTGTACCTAAGTCTACAGCCTAAATAGGTAAGACAAAAAGAATAGAAAGTACAGAGAGTTAAGAAAGCTTTATAAAATAATGTAGCAAGTTAATGGCAAAGGAAGAAATGGAAAACATAGATTCCGAGTCTCAAAGCTTTTATCCTATTCAGTAGAGAAATGACATCAGTGAATAGCTTGTTGCACGGATGGAGGAGTGTGAACAAAGCAGTGTAGATTAAGAGATGACTTCCTATAGCTGAAGGATGTTCTCTTGAATAGGCCAATTTAATGAAGCAGCACTAGTACCAATGAATTTATGAAATCTGTGACAAGATTATGATGCTCTGGATTAAGACCATAAACTATGCAGAATTCAGTGATAATCTAAATGCCATGACAATTCTAGCACTCATACTGCAATATGTCAACAATATTATTTAGAAAGAAGATAAAGGAGGAAAAAAATGGTGTTTTAAGGAAAAGAGAGAATCTCATACAAATTATGATCTTAAAGACTTACACACCCATGTCCCCTCCCAACAATAAAACTACAGAAAATTAAGACTTTTTACTGAATCTCTGTATTTGAAAATCTGGGCTTTGTTGCAGACAGTTTTTATAGACCATTCTCTGACTTTCAAAGTGATGTGGCTGCCAATCTGAAAAATAACTCTGACCCCAAACATTCAGACACTCCTATGCAAAAATTCCTAACCCTGGAGACATGCAATAAAAATGCAATGTCTTCTTTAATTGCAACAGAAAGGTCAAATTCGCATCTGTTTACTTTCACACTCTGCCAGACACGATAAGCAGAATTAGATCTAGCCATTTCTCTATTGAAGTGTTTTTCTTGACAATCCTGGCAGTTGAAGACACTGCCTTTGTGTGGCTCTAACTATATTTAGCCAGCATTATTTTTCTTTATGAATTTATCTCCTTGTTTTCTTAGCACTGGACTTAAACTTCTCATTCTGTATCTCTTTGCTCAGCTCTTGCAAACATGTAAGATTTTGACTCAGTAGATAGCATGGTTAGCCAGGGCAGTTGCAACATAGTTTTGTGAGATATGAGAACATAATTGTCAGAAAAGAATAATAGGATCTAATAGCAAGACAAGGGATTCATGTCACAACTAGAATTCTCTGATTGTCATGGATATTTTTAATTTGAACATGATCTAAGAAGTCAGGACAGACAGATAGATGGATAGGAAATGGTGTTTTGCTCTGAGAAAAAAACCAATTCTTCACCACCCTTCAGATCATATCTTATTTTGCTCACAAAATCTGAACACTTTGCTATGTAAAATTTTATAAAAGTTTGGGACAACAGCTTTCAATGATTTAGTTTCCTTCTAAGATGAGAATGATATACAGTTTGAAGAGATTCTGAATATGGTTTATATTATCTATGTTTTTCCTGAAGTATTCGTAAGGACCACTAGAGTGATCCCTTCTTTCAGGAATTCTAATGAAATTGTTGGTATACCAAGAATATCTGACGAGAAAATTGAGGCACCTGCAGATTTGCATCAATTTGCCTGCAGATTTGATAGAGGGACAATACTACAAAAAACAAAACAAAACAAAACAAAACAACAAAAAAATTGAAAAAGGACAAAATTGTTCAAAAGGACGATTTCTTATTTTCATGAAAAACATAATGTATTTTTATAGTAAAGTCTAGAAATTACAGTTTATGTTAGCATGCTAATTAAATGCCTCTGCCAAGCAATTAAGATATTACTTGGCCTGGACTTGCACCTTTATGGAAAACTCTTTAGTTCCATCACAGGATACTATCTGCCTTGGTAATGCCTCATTTTGTGGTGATGACATAGGAAAATACAGTAGAAATATGAAATCCCCTCTGGCAGCTATAAAAAAATTGCTTTCTCAAGGAAAATAATCTCTTTGCATAGAACCGAGAGCTAAATGTTAGTGTTGCTGCTGACAGAATAACAAGCCCATACATTTTAAAATATTCATGGACCAATATTATTTGATTTATGAATTATTTTACTTGGTTTCTAGAGGTGTGTTAACCAGAAAAAGAAAGTCAAAGTAGGTGTGCTAGTCCTCCTGAAGGACAAGTTGACATTCTGGAGGGACTTGGACAAGCCTGTGAAGTGGGCCTATGAAAATTTCATGAGGTTTAACAAGACCAAGTGCAAGGTGCTGCACTTGGGTAAAGGTAAAGCATCAATACAAGCTGGGGGATGAACAGATTGAGAGCAGTCCTGCAGAGAAGGACTTGAGGGTGTTGGTGGAGGAGAGGCTGGACAAGACTCAGTAATGTGCACCTGCAACCTGAAAAGCCAGCTGTGCTCTGGCCTGCATCAAAAGCAAGATGAGCAAGGTGATTCTGCCCCTCTACTCCGCTTTGGTGAGACCCCACCTGGAGTTCTGCATCCAAGTCCGGGGTCCTCAGCACAGGAAAGACATGGACCCGTCGGAACAGGTCCAGAGGAGTGTAATGAAAATGATTGGAGGGATTGAGTATCTCTCCTATGAGAAAAGGCTAAAAGAATTGGGATTGCTCAGCCTGGGAAAGACAAGGCTTAGGCACAGCCTAGTTGTGTTCTTTTTGTACCTAAAGGGAATCCACAAGAAAGATGGACAGGAACTTCTTACAAGGCATGTAGTGACAGGACATGGGGGAATGGCTTTAAACTGAGAGTAAGTTTAGATTAGACATTAAGAAAAAAATTGTTACAGGGAGAGTGGTGAGGCACTGGAAGAGGTTGCCCAGAGAGATTGTGGACTCCACTTTCCTGGAAGTTTTCAAAACCAGGTTGAATAGGTGTTGGACCAACATGGTCTAGTGAAAGGTGTCCCTGCCCGTGGCAGAGGATTTGGTACTAGATAATCTATAAGGTCTGAAGCCATTCTATGAATCTATTACAAAATGTATATTAACTTCACAGATTATCTTGACATTAAAAATTCCAATATGATTTAATACCATTAACACATTCCAGATTCATAGAAATTTAACTATTTTAATTCTGCTTGCATATTAGACTTTATCCATGCAGTATTTCAAAACCATTTCCTATGACTTTTTTTGTGATAATGATCACTTTCTACAAACCTGAAAAAATTCTCTCCAATTTTCATGAAATAATTTGGTATGACCTCTACAAGATAGATCCTACCAGCTGCTTCATGCCTTGTTATGATTTTAACTTTAAAGATTTTTAGAAAACTATGCTTAATGTAGGTGCACCATCCTTCTAATCATCTTGATGGCTCTCCTCTGGACTTGCTCCAATAGGCCCATGTCTTTCTTGGGCTGAGGACCCCAGAGCTGGATGCAGCACTCCAGGTGGGGGTCTCATGAGAGCATAATAGAGGGGCAGAACCACCTCCCTTGACCTGCTGGTCACACTGCTTTTGATGCAGCCCAGGATACAGCTGGCCTTCTGGGATGTGAACACACATTGCTGGCTCACGTCCATCATGAACTTCATGATAGCAGAGGGAGACACTGCTAAGAAAGTAACACTTATGGACCCTTGGAACTCCACATGCAACCAAGAACAAAGTCTCTACAATAGCACAATTAATCTCCACAGGAGCAACAGCAGCAAAATAATTATGTTCTATCAGATTGTATACTCCAGGAGAATTCTAGGCATCTTTAAGTGGTCTGAACAGCAGAATAAATAAGGATGATAAGGTCTGGAAGCAAACATCTTCTTTACAAGCAGACAGTCTGTTTCCCTGACATGTATACTAACAAGCTAAATTTTTGTTCAGTCTCCTAAAATGGTTTATCAGAGGATCTGCTAGAGTATGCCAGGTTTTTTGAATGACAATTTTTTCTATGATCCCCACATTTCATTAAGTTTTGAGGATGTACTATAACTGCATGATTTATAGGTATCTGTTGTAACTCACAGTTAAGATTGAAAGTTCAGAGTTACACAGCTGAATTTCAGCAGCAAAGAATGTAGAAATTGTGCTAAAATTAGAACTTCACACGTAATTGACAAATTTCTCACATTTCAGATTTGAAGGCAGATGAAAAAGCGATAAATATTGAACAAATTTGGTTAATCTATTTCCAATGCATTTAAATAGATAAAAACAGTCATTAACAGAAAAAAATTCAGTGCAAGCTTGTTCTCTATTGTGAACTCTGTTTGCTACAATAGAAAAAGCTAGAACATCATTCATACACAGAGTAGCTTCTTTCAATGTGAGCATTAAAACCAACCTCTTTGGGTAATATCTTGCCCTTCCTTACTGCAACACTGCTTTCTTCTCTCCTTTTGCCTTATCCAGTATATGAACACTGTGGAGCAGGGCTTATGTGCACTTTTCATTTTGTGGCTGTTTTGTGCCTTTTTGTTTTCCTAAAAATTGTTATGTTTATTAAATAATATGAAATGAAATGAAAAGAGAAGGACTGTACAACAGGATGAATGCAAGGAAGGATCAGACCACTTACAAATTTTCCTAGGATTTCGTATGTGCACTTCTACTAATATTTTAAACAGGTTAAGACTTGAGCTATGTCATATGTTAATCCATAACATTTGACTGTCAGCATACTCTCAGGCTTGTTTTGGTCTCTACCTACTAATACTCTCTCCTTAAAAATACTCAAGTAAAGTTCAGGGGATGGAACAGGGCAGACTTGATCCCCAGAGGGTAAAGCAAATGTGGTCTGTGTGTCCTTTTTGTTTGTTTAGCTGGATTTGAAGGGGACAGTGAATTTAGCCCTGGACTTCTATCGTAGAACTTGCTTTCAGAGACTGAAATAAAAAAAGTCCTGGTCTGTACCATTTACCAAAGCATAAAACAGGGGATGGTGTCTTGCATATGCACTTCCTAGTATATCAGTTCTGGTGGTTAGTAGTAGGAAAAAGTGAAGCAATAAATTTTCTTGGCCCTATTCAAAATTATTCTCTCTATAGACAATACAAGTTTAGATGAAGGCAGGAAACAATAGAGACATTGGTCATTAATGAGCCACAACAAATTGATGGTGGTTTGCATCAGGTTGTGTACAGCACCTGGCATGGAGAAGTCAAGCTGCACCATTCCTGATGGTAAGGGCACCAGACTGAAAATGTTTTGTAACTTATGTGAACTAAGGAAAACCAGCTCTTGTTCAGAGCCAAGAGTTTACTGAAAACAGTGGCGGGGGTACAAGGCAGGTGGGGGTGAGGAGGTGAAGGGGGCTATTGGGGAGAGGGTGGGGGTGAAAATGGGGTGCTGGTCCTGGGCAGCTGTATCAGGATAGGTCCACACTGATAAGATCTAAAATCTAATCAGAAAATGCATAGTATGAAAACTATTCTGCAGCTGTCATGCAAGTTCAACTGCTGGTGCCAGGATGCTTTCTTGGTGTTAAATTATGCGAAAACCATCCTAGTTCACACCCTGCTTTTGAAACAGGATTTGACACATATGCTGGTTCGCTGACCTATAGACCTATGACTAGCAGCCAATCACTCTATACTATAAAAGTCCAGTGCCCTTCCATACAGTCAGGTTCTTCTTGGATGTATGTGCAGAGATTCCTTCCTTGGCTGGGGAAGCCCTCCAAGCTGTTGAGGCTGAGAGAAAGAGATCTCCCAACAAGTGTTGGTATGGGTGAGTTACATCAAATCTCCACTTAATAATTATTTCCTTTTTGCTAGCTTTAATATACTTCTTTAATGCTTGCTTCAATATAGTACACTATCCTATCTTATACTATACTACTTTATGCTATATAGTATTGTACTAGTAGATTTTTCAGCTTTTTTATATTATGTAGTAAATAATCCTGATTAAGATCTTTTGTCCGATCATTTGTAATAATAAATGATTCATTTTATACAAGTATTCTCATTTTACCAATCATTAACCTGCAAAAGCGATTCAATCACATCTCTGTAATTCCTTAAATTCAAACCATTGACATAATCCAAGGCTAAGATTGGATTCAGGTGCACCTAGACTCCTCTCTGAGGAGGAGTTTAGAAAGGAAAGGAATCCTTTCTGCACCTTGTGACTCAATGGCAGGGTTTCTTTAATAAATTTTGCCTAAGCCTTCCACACATGGCAACAGAGTAGGGGGGAGTCCTGCGTAGGGGCACTCAGGGCTGGCAGAGTCCTCAGGACTGCAGCATTTCTTCAGGGAAAAGGGTCCAGGAGGATTGACAGGAAGCTGAACATGAGCCAGCAGTGTGCTCAGGTGGCCAAGAAGCCCAATGGCATCCTGGCCTGTATCAGCAATAGTGTGACCAGCAGGAGCAGGGAAGTGATTCTTCCTCTGTACTCGGCACTGGTGAGTCCGCACCTCAAGTACTGTGTCCAGTTACGAGCTCCTCAGTTTTGGAGGGATATTGAGGTACTGGAGTGTATCCAAAGAAGAGCAATGAGCCTGTTGAAGGGACTGAAACACAGTGAGGAGTGGCTGAGGGAGCTCAGGTTGTTTAGCCTGGAGAGGAGGAAGCTCGGGGGAGACCTTATCACTCTCTACAACTCCCTGACAGGAGGTTGTGGCCAGGTGGGGGTTGGTCTCTTCTCCCAGGTAACAAGCAGTAGAACAAGAGGAGACAGTCTTAAGCTGCACCAGGGAAGGTTTAGGCCAGACATTAGAAAGAAATTATAGAATTACAGAAAGAGTAATAGGCCATTGGAATGGGCTACTCAGGGAGGTGGTGGGTTCACCGTCTCTGGTGGTGTATAAGAAGAGACTGGATGTGGCACTTAGTGCTGTGGTCTAGTAGGCAGAGTGGTGTTAGGCCAAAGGTTGGGCTTGATGATTTCAGATGTCTTTTCCAACTTGGTTGATTCTGTGATTATATGTTTCTATGATTCTACAGCAACAAATGATCATCATTCCTGATTCCAGATCTTCAGCAGGATGAAGATGTTGTTGGAGGGATTTAGATTTAAGTCTGCCAGGTCTACCTTTGTACATCTTATAATACTATCAGCTTCCTTGATCTTTATTCATTAAATAACAATATAGTGATCAAATATGTTATATCCAACTTTTACTGTGTATGTTAAATTTTACCCACATTGAATTGGTTCTTTTTTCTCTTTGTTAACCCTGTGATCAGCTTCAGTTCCCTACCAGTTTTAGGCATCCTTTTAATGACTAGCTGCTGATTACTGACAAGTATTATTTTTAGCCCTGGTGCCTCCCTTATATTTCTGCACCTCCACTTTAAAACCCTCTGATGCCATTTTATGCTTTTACTTGTTGACATTTGTTGACTTGCTAGTGATTCTCTATTTTTCTCCAACAGCCTTTGAAATGTGGTTTTCTTTGAAAGGTAACTAATTTTTTACAAGCACAATGTAGTGACATGCAAATTCTTTTCTTAGGGTCATTGGCTTGTTCACTTTACAGAATAATAACGCATTAGAAGATATGTATAGATTTAATGCCTTGATAGCTACTTGTTATTAACATCTATTATGAACATCAGTAACACTAGTGTGTTATTCGGTGTTTTACAATAGCAGAATAATGATGACACCCTTTTTTAAAAAAATCTAAATTAAACTTTCATTTCTGAATGGGGAAAAAAGAACTAAGTTCACTATAAATACAACAATAAGTTTGACTAGATCTCTGGATGATTTTACACAGTGCAAGCAATATTCTATAGAACACTTCAGAGATCATCTGCTGTAGAAGAAGAAGTGGTTTCAGTTCGTTATATCCCTCCTTGCCATGATTTCTCCTGTGTAGGCCCATAATACTTCCCAGACAGATAGGTATCTTTGTAAAAATTATAGTCATATTCAGCAAGGACATGCTGCAATATCCTCTGATGTCACTAGAAAGACTGTCTCTGGTTATTGGATCAGTCACAGACCTCATTGTGTATATGCTGTAAAGGCTGAAAGAAAAAAAATAAACTAGAATGAACAGATAAGAAAAATGCCAAGAATAAGTGTAGGTGGTATGTAGAAAACTAGTGTTCAAGCTTACTCTGTTTGGCTCAGTAAACATTTAATTCAGATTGAAATAACTCCAGTAGAATAGAGTTAGCCAGAAGAAAAATTACCCTAGAGCACATAAGCAACTGGAAGATGTGAAAATTTGTCAGCCTGAATATATTTCCTTGCAGCAAGATGATGAAAACTTCCTTTGTAGTTGCAGAATGAATAGGATCTTACAGCATGTAAGGAAGAATATTATGTGAAGTAACATTATTTTTTAAAAAGTCTCTCTGCTAAAATTATGGACAAAAATGAATGCTAAATTGTGCTGGAATCCCCATGCAATTCCATGCATATCACATAAAAATCATATAGTTCATCATGAATAATGCTAGTACTGAACAAGGAGCAACAAAATAATTTTAAATAATGATTAGCCTGATGTTGTAGCAAGCTCCTCTAGTGTTTTGTTAAATTGAGTAGTAAGTTTATACTCCATTTGGCAAATGCACATTACTAACTAAGAATATTACTGTTCCAGAATCCGGATATTAATGTAGCCTGGCGTGTCCTGCACACAGCACAGCACATACAATACTAGACTATGCCTCTACTCTTAGTATCTGTTTTTGGGGAGAGTTTTTTGCTACTTTCCTATAAAGGGAAAGTTTACTTTGTCTACTGCCATCAGCTGTGCACGTAATGAGGAAATGTTACATTAAATAATATAATATAGTCTGAACATTGTAAGTGGACATTTCAATGACAGCAGGGCACCTAACTTCAAACTCTCAGTTTGAATCAGTTCTTTCTTTCAGTGACATATAGACTAATCCAATGAGCCTGCTTGCACTGTGTAAAACCTATTTTGTTGTAGAAGGCACACACTTTCTGCTGAGCCCAGCAAAGTAGGCAAAAATGTCCTTTAAATTAGACTGTTCTTTTTTCTTTCACTTGTACCCCTGGAAATCCTTTGCTTTTTTTTCTTGTGTTACCGTTCCTGTTTCTAAGCATTTATTTTTACAATACAGAGCTACTGTAACTGGATAGCCTTTTAGTCTTTATAAAATGTCTTTTTTGGGGGCATCACATAGCTAAGGGACAGCATGGTTGTTGTAAAATTTAGACATAATAACTTTGAGGTTTGGAGGCAGTAAGACAGCTAGGGAGCTTCAGGTCAGAGCTCAGAGTAAATTCATTAATTCCTTTTTTAACTGAAAGCACATAAAAAATTAATGAATTTGGCTTCTGACAAACTGAGCTTAGTTTGTCATATATTGCAGTAAACTTTTTTTTTTTTTTTTTTTTTTTTTGGTCAAGGATTACGAGCAGATTTACATATTTAGTCTGCAGACAAAGATGCGGAAAGAAGAATAACATTAAGGGTATAACTTAACTTATCTCACATATATTGTGGTATTTGTCACAGTTGCTGCTGCCCTAGAAAGAGGACACTGCAGTCAGTACAAATGTATATAATAACAGATATACTCACAGATACACATATTGCTAAGGGGATGTGCTGAAGTCTGCAGAACTGTAAGGTTTTGACATAATTTAATGCTGGAATAAAGCTACACAGAAAAAATCTCACATTGGCATTTTGGGGGTAGGTTGGTACAAGGTATTCAGTTAATTACCCATCCTTTCATCTCCTCCAAGGCAATCACATATACATATATTAATACCAGCTGCTGTGACAACCAGAGCAGTGTCTTATGAGGAGGTTAGCCAATACACCTGTATTGGATCTACTGCTGTTTTCATAATACAGTGCAAAAATACACAAATTATTTAACAAGCAATATAGCCAGGTCTGCAAGGTGCTGCAGTCAAACCTTGTTAACTTCAGGGTGACATTTTACTGTGTTGATTAACTGGCTTGAGTTAGTGACAATCTAGTGACTTTTATCCCTGGTCCACTGAAGAATGTAGACATAACCCAGGGAAGGATGAAAAAAATATGATAAAAATTGTACTGAACACCAAATTATTATCTAACCAATTAATTGGAGCTTCTCAAATGCTAAGTTAGTACATTTCAGGCCTGCAGTTCTAGAGAGAATATAACCAGCACAGTGTTATGTGTTTAGTGGTACAATGCAGTGGAAAATTTACTAAAATTAAAAGTTGACTTCAGGCCATTTGACTTACAATGATTGGAAAAACCTTATCAGTTTATCTTCTCAAATTTCAAAAGAATGTATTATTTGTGCTTTCTAACAGTCGTACCCTACTAGTCTCTAGTATTTTAAATCATCAAGTCTCTAGTCCTTTAGTGGCAATAGTTATAATGTTCCATTATAAGGATGACTACAGATAGCACAAAGTCCACCTTAAAAGACATATTTACATATTTACTGATTTTGTACAAAAAACCCTAGGGCCACTCCTGCTATTTCTGAAGAAGAAGTGTGAGCCCAAGCTTGTAGTTCCTCCAAACCCATCTAATAGCCATATCTGGGGACAAAAAAAAAAAAAGTCAGATTAGACTCCAGAGTAGGCCAAGAGAGCTACAACAAAATCTGAATCTGTTTTTTCTTAATAATAAATATTACATATTAAACACAATCAAGAAATAAACACTATGGACAGCTGTCAAATGTAAGGCCACTCATTTATAGCAATAATAAGGATAAATTTTCTTCTGTCAATGTCTAAAACTGGAAAATGAAGAAGAGGCAAAAAATTATTTCTGAAAGAAGTATATGCATGAAAGGGAAGAAATACGAGGATTTAATCCCTGCAAAGGTTAACAAATTAGATTTATGCACAGTACTTCATTTGTTTAGGATTATAGGGTTTTGCTATTTGTTCTCCATTTGAAGAATCTATGTCTGAGACAAATTTAGTGCCAGGTATAGAATCTTTCAACTTTTAAATAGCATCTTAATGTGTAGTGGCTTTTGTCTGACATAGAGTTAAAATTCTTCATAATAGTTAATATGGGACTGTGTTTTGGATTTGTGGTGAAAACAGTATTGATAACACAAGGATGTTTTTGCTATTGTGGAGCAATGCTGAAACAAAGTCAAGAGCTTTTCTGCCTCTTACACTGCCCCATCAACGAGAAGGCTGAGGTGCACAAGATGTTAGGGGGCTGTACCACTGGGACAGCTGACCCCAAATGATTAAAGGGATATTCCATACCATATGGTATCATGCTCAGCATATTCAGTATTCATTGCACCTCAAATCCTATGTTGCATCTGGTCTACTGTGTCCAGTTCTGGGCCCTTCACAACACCAAAGGCATTGAGGTGCTGGAATGAATCCAAAGAAGGGCAACAAAACAGAGGAAGCATCTGGAACATAAGTCTTATGAGGAGTGACTGAGGGAACTGGGGGTGTTTAGTGTGGAGAAAAGAAGCCTGAAGGGAGTCATTATTGATCCCTACAACTACCTGAAAGGAGGTTGTAATGAGGTTGATATCCGTCTCTTTTCCCAGGTAACAAGTGACAGGACTAGAGGAAATGACCTCAAGTTGCACCAGGGGAGGTTTAGATTGGATATTTGGAAAAGTTTCTTCACTGAAAGAGTTGTCAAGAATTGAAACAAACTGTTCAGGGAAGTGGTGGAGTCACCATCCCTGGAAGTGTTCAAAAAACATGTGGATATGGCAGTTGAGGACACAGATGAGTGGTGAACACTGTGGTAGTGCTAGATTGATGATTGGACTTGGTGATCTTAGAGGTCTTTTCCAACTTTAACAATTCCATGATTCTGTATAAAGCTGGAGAATGAAGGAAGGGAGGGACATTCAGAGGGATAGCGTTTGACTTCCCAAATAACCATTATGTGTAATGGAACACTGCTTTCCTGGGAATGGCTGGACCACCTGACTGTTGATCGGAAGTGGCTAATGAATTCACTGTTTCACTATTCCTGTGCACATGCCTTTTGCTTAAACTGTCTTTATCTCCAGCGATGAGTTTTCTGCCTTTTACTCTTCTGCTTCCTTTCCCCATCCAACCCGAGTGTGAGCAGGTGAGCAGGCAGCTGTGTGGGCCTTAGTTACCATCTGGGGTTAAACTACTACATAACGTTTGGTTCTCTGGCCACTGCAGTCCCCTCTGAGGCCTGGGGACCTGGAGTCTGTTCAGGCTGATACATGGCTGCTGCTTTCCTGATTGCAGGTTCAACCAGTAGCAAAGATGCACATGTGTTCCAGAGGCCCACATGCACGGACACACACACATTTAGGATGCTGACACGGCTGGTCACACAGACTGCCACAGACAAGATGTTGCCTTCAACAGCACCTACCTACCGAGCTCATAAAACACAAGCCCAGAGCTACTGTGTGGTCTCAGGTCCTTCTGAATATCAGCTTGGACCCTTTCCCTGCCTGATACTCCAGTCCAAACCCATGGTCTCATACTTGCTGTCTGGTCCTGCTTGAGATTTGCTAGCAAATGCACATGAACAACCTGTGCATACGTAATTTGGAAGAGATAAAGACCACGAATGGTCTCCCTTCAACAATCAGTGCTGAGTTCCCTACTCACCTCATTCACACTGCTTCCTGCAACCGCCTGGTTTTTCAGGACACACCATTCCTGTAGCTGGCAGCCATAGGCTCCAATAGCTAGAACTGGGACCACCACTCACTCTAGCATCCCTGGTGTGACTCCAGCTGCTGGCCTCAAACCCACTCAAGCCAGTCACCCCAGTAGCTGACACCTAGTCCTTGGGGCACAGAGACACACAGAGTACAGAGGGTGAAATAACACAGAGAAACCGTTTTAAAAAATATTTAATAAGAAGATAGGACAGACTTGCATGACAGGTTCAGTCATGCAAGTGTGCTGCCTGTGTCCATTTTACACCTGACTGACCCCTTTTATACCTCTTTGTCTTTGTTCTGTCTTTGTTCTGCTCTTATCATTACCCTAACAGTTTGCACTGACCCCCTGCAAAATCCTGGGCTCTCCTCTTGGCATTCTTAATCATTAACAAAGTTCTGCTTTGTGTGTGTTTTTCTGATGGCCCATTAATTATTGTGACTGACAAGGTTTGTTTCTTGCCTTTGTCTCCCTTCCATTTTCCTATCACATTTGTGTCTCTGTGTATATTGTTTCTGGTTTTCCCCTTTTCTTTAGTAAACAGTTTAGGAGAGTCCACAATCAGATAAGCTTAAAGAAATAAACATTACCACTTTGTGCATACACTTGCCAATTAATATGATGGACCATTATTCGTTCTCCTTAGTGCCTCCTTTCTAATTTGTTGGTCAGGTTTGTGTCTCTGTATATGCTTAGTCATGGCTTCCTCCTTTTCTCATTACTCTCTTTTGCATTTCAAAAATCATTTTCCAGATACCCTGAAGAAGCAGACACTATCTCCTTACACATATCCTTACATCTATAATTTAGAAATAAGGAAGAAGTCTGGTTTGGGAGTTGGGTCAATAATGGTGTGCTTACAATACAATATTCCTTAGGAAAAGATAATTAAAATAGGAAGTTATAGGAAAAAGGATGTACTGGACTGGTTTTAATTATAGGTGGTGTAAAGAACTGTAAAAAACTGAGGTGATTGTAGGGCTGTTGATTTCTTCCACTTCTTTCGTTTGAGAGCTTTCAGACCCTCTTTTGTGGCTGCATTAAAAAAGGGATCTTACCAAAATTTGGGGGGTTTATTCCTGAGTAAAAGTACAGAAACATAAAGAATCCCACATACAGAGTGAAGTCGGAGTCGGAGGAGAAAACTATTGTGGTTATACTAGAAATATGTGGGTTTCAGTTGTGATTTAATTCCAGTAGGCACCTCAGCACCACACAGCCACTTGCTCACACCCCCACAGCAAGATGGAGAAGAAAATCAGAAGGGTAAAAGTCAGAAAATTTGTGGGTTGAGATAAAGAAAGCTCAAAAAGTAAGGCAAAAGTTGCATACACAGGCAAAACAAAATACAGAATTCAATCACCAGCCATTGGCAGGTAGGTGTTCAGCAATCTCCATGAAAGCTTGGTTTGGGAAGTGACTTGGGAAGACTAGTACCGTTACTTTGAACATTCTCCTCTTCATTCGTCTTTCATTTTTATTGCTGAGCATGATGCCATTCGATATGGAGTACTCCTTGGCTCAGTTGGGGTCAGCTGTCCTGGCTGTGTTCCCTCACAACTTCTTGTGCACCCCCAGCCTCCTCAGTGGTGGTATGGGGGAAGAATTAGAAAAGGCCTTGGATCTGTGTCAGTACTGCTCAGCAATAATAAAAACATCCCTGTGTTATCAACCCCAATCCAAAACATAGCCCCATACCAGCTACTATGAAGAAATTTATCCCATCCAAAACCACTACAAGATTTAAATAATAAGGTTCAGGGCCTGTTCTGTGGAGACACGGATGGAGGAGGAAGATGGAATTACAAGTCATAAGCAGTTTGCCTGAAAGGTCACTAAAGACCAGCACATGGTAGGATCTGGAAAAGCATTTTGATTTCTATATTTCTGTATTGCTAAATTTTAACCACCAGACTTAATGGATTCAAAGAATTTCCCATTTGCAGAGGGAATAATTTAGATTTCTGGTACACAGAAATTTCTGTCTTCGATAAGTGCCAATGGTGTGTCATATAACTGGTATATAGTATTGTACTGTCACATTATTTTTAAAATTCATTTAATGGTTATTATTTTGAATTTTAATTCTAGTGACAAGTAGACTCCCACTCACAGTTGATAATTAATGATGACAGAAACTGTCTAAATACAAATCAATAGTCTGAACCTTAAGCAGTTAGTCTCCTTATCAGGTAAGTCAGGAGAAAAATAGTAATGACTTATAAAACCTTGATAATTTTCAACTTCCTTCTTTGTCAGTTTGCTTTAAAATGTAGTTTCATTTGTTCTTACTTTGCAGTTGGATTTTGTCATAATGAAAGAAGTTTTTCTTGAGCTTAGCAAATGAAGCATAAAAAAAAAAAGATCAGTGCCTTGCCATTTCCATTATTGTTAAGATAGACTCTTGAAAATGTCATGCTTATTTCAAAATCCAGCCATTCTATTCCTGATTGTTCTTGGTTCTCACTGTAACTAGCTAATGACTTTCCCCTATTTCTACTGCCAGAAAAACAAAGCTCACTGACTTCAAACCAAGCAAAATCAGGCCCAATATCCAACAAATGGTACAGTGGATAGTAGAAAAAATCTTTTCAATTCATCTTACTTGTTTTTCTGAATGTGAAGCGTAGTAAATTATTCTTCTGTGGATTTTCTTTACTTTTTTTGTTTGTTTGTTGTTTTTGTCACCTTGACAGTCAAAATGAAAACAGAAATTTTTGACCAAAAGAAAAAAAAAAAGGGTCATTCCAGACCTACAGAATGGAATTTTCAAAAGGTTTCTGTAGTGTTAGCTTTGGTCTTACCGAAATCCAAGGAACTTCAATATTGATTTTAGTAGGAAAATACTACAGATTTTACAACCTCTTATAGTGCAATATGCAATGATAATGTGGACACAATAGTACCACATAGAAAATGTCATTCGTTCAGCTTATCTTAAACCTCTAATCTGTTATTAAGTAAAAGTGTACTGAGGTTTTCCGAACAGAATTATTTTATTTTTCTCTACATGGTAATTCTTCATTAGTTGTTGTTTGCTATGGAAAAAATCAATGCAATCTTGTAATAGTTAGAAATCACATCCTGTCAGATTTTGCATAATTTGAGCATCTAAAAATAGCTATGACAACTGAGATTTTTAAGTGTCTTGCAAAACTGAGCCCCAAGACTTAAGTCAATCTCATGATGAAAAAATTTCTGACACAAATTAAGAGGATCCAAAAGACCCTGAACAAATTAAGAATTTCTCTCTAGCCATGTTGCCATGAATCATTTTGTATGCATACATCTAACTAACTTAATTTTCAGTACATAGAACAACAACCATTCTGTAATGGTTTATACAGCCTTTAAATATTCTTATTATAGATTAAGCAACATTGTGAATAATTTTTGTGGTTTTATTTGCTTAACCTACCTAATCATCATTTAATACTCAAATACATATAGCTGCAACAGCTTTGGATAGAAATTCAATTCATCTGGAAGCCACTACATCATTAAAAGCTCCTGAAAAGCCGAAGTTTGCCAGTTATTCTTGAAGCTGTCATGGAGGTGGCTGTTAATGGCAGACCTCTAGTAATAAGGAAGAAATAGTTTTTAGTTTAATGGCATTCTCATTACAAGTGTGGTTTTTTTTGTTTTTTAAATAGCTAATAAAGACAGATTTTAGAGATGGAAAATATCCAGTCCAAAATTGCTCATAATAACTATCTTTTAGTCCTAAATATTTCTCTGACTCTAGCTGCTTCATCAATGCCTTCTGGTAATTTTTTTTTTAATTTTTTTTTTTTTTTTTTTTTTTAAGTTCTGTGTTTTGAAAATAGTTCATTGAATGAATATATGCTATTGTCACTATTTTATCACAGTAAAGGTTGTATGTTCCATCAGAGACCAAGGCCCTGTTGTACTACAGAGCCTACTGTGCAAATAACTAAAAGATCTGCTTCACAGCTTGTATAATGTAAACTGAGGACAAAGGAAAAATAGAAGCTGATTCCTCTCTATTGTAAATTAAGAAGAAAAATCAATGACTTGCTAAAAGTCATATATGAGAGGTTTTTATGGAAATTCGAGTAGATTATAATCTTCTGAGGAGAGCTGATCAAAATACAAGGGTTACAAATTTCATCCGTGAAGCACACGTATATGTAAACTAGATATGTACTGAGATTTCATTATCTGTCATTACTTCTATACATACACTTTTCTTCAGTTGTCGTATATTTAAAATAAAAGATTATATATATAAAAATATTTTCTGTTGGAGCTGTCTACCCATCACAAAACTCACTGAAATATCAATTTCACTGAACATCAATTCAGGTTCTGTAGTTACAAAATCTTTTCAGAGTCATTAATCTTTAAAGCTATCTCAAGACTGCCAATTTTTGTCAGTGTACAACTTCACAACAGGAAGAAGACATGTGCCTGACACCCAGCCAGCTCTGGTTGGCTGGGAATGCTGAATTTTGGTTCCTAAAGATTGCTAAGATTACTTAGTTTTCTCCAAGAAAATCTGGCTGTCCCAGAATTATAGATCCTGGAGTTCCGTTAATTCCCAAGGGACATAAAAGTGAGAGAACTCAAATGTTGTAGGTTTTGTGTTTGGGGTTTTTTTTTTTGTTTGTTTGTTTGTTTTTTTCCTTTAACTGCAAGAAAACATTTTAATTTTTTATATAGTCTCACTTGCTCCATTTGACAATATGACATTATTTGGGAAGGAAAATAAAATACTATGACATTTCTTAACCTTCCACTAGAATACATTATTAGCATACAATGAGGATTAGCATACATTTATATCTGATGTTAAATTTCTAAAAAAGTTATAGTTCTTTCTTGTTCAAATTATTATTCAGCTTGACAAGAGTGGAATATATCAATGCAAGTAAAGCTAGTAAAATAAATTATGTGCTTTAAATTTCCTCTCTTACCATGCCTCTACAGAGAGATGGGATCCTTTGAACATTCCAGGTTGGCTGGATCCACACTAGTTGAAGCATGAAAAAATATATATTTGGGTTAGTGGATGCTGTGAACAGTTTATCTACATTTAGAAGCAGGACATGAGCAATTAATTCACTATTAAGAGAAATGGCATACTGGCTTGACCATAGAGCAGTTACATAGCTTCCTACCAAAAATTTGCCTGTATCTAGCAGACTTAGAATACAGGGAGAAAAGTATGAATATGCTTAAACCTTAACCTGTAATTATGCATTTTTATGTTCTGTTGTCTTGCAGGATGCTTTATACTTCACAATTAATATGTATTTTCTTCTTCTTTAAAACTAGTTTGTTCCCTTACATTTATTAAAAATTTGTCCAGTTTCAAGATGGACAGCAGAAAGCAGTCTTTCTACTTGTCTTTCCTGAATAGCCCTGAATAGTTAAGGGGAGGGAAGGATTTAGTTATCCTATTCTTCATGTTCAGGACAATAAAGCTGCAGAAATTATCTAGGAAGAACAATGGACAGATAATAAATGAAGTCAAATGGAATTTTGGAATCAGGATGTCAATTCAAAACATAGATCTTTAAAACTACTCTCTCCAGGGGACACCAGGGTATTCTGGATGTCTTTATATGTTGTTAGGTGAAATTTCTGTATCAAGTTTTCATAGTACCTTAAGCTCCTGTTTTGAATTTGCCTACAAGTGCTACAATCCCGCCATAGGCTATTCTGCTTGGAGTGTAGCAACTGCCCAAACCTGATCAGGTTGCACAATTTTCCCAGTGGCATTTGGATTGGGGAAGAAGGTGTGAGGCTGCTTAACCCTCTAGCTATGGCTGTTCCATTTGATGTGAGAGCATAGACTGTAGGAGTCATTGCAAGTGCAATAATCTTCCTCTTTCAGTATTACTTTTCAGATAGAACTTCTCATAAATAAATCTGTAATGCCATGGGGTTTCTTTAAAAAAAAAAAAAAAAAAAAAAAAAGACTGAGGTAAAACTCTTGTTGCCTCCTATTTCCTCCCTACTCAAAGGTCTGTTTGTTCTTTTATTTATGTGAAATGACCCAGGTGAAATTGTTGCCACAATAAGTAGAGAACTTTAATTTCAGAGAGAATGGGATTACAGTGGGTGTCTGTCTCAGTAAATTGAGAATTTAACCCCTGCTCATCATCACTGCTTGTGTTTGGGGGGGGGGGTGGGGCGCGGTGTTTGTTTAGTACATTTAAAAAAAAATAAAATAGTAAAAGGTATGAAATGAAGATAAAAAAATATTTTGTCCTCATGAGAAATCATTTATCTTAATGATAAAAAGATGATTAGATAATGCTGCAACGAGTTCATAAAACATTTCAGAAAATCCTATATGGAAATATAAGGAAGTTTTGAACTCAATAATATGATGCATATATGAGTGTCTATGCTTATACTTGTTTTAAGCCCCTGAGGATATCAAATACAAACTTGAGGTTTCTTAGGATAGTGTAAAAGAAAATGAGATTAAGCAGTGTTTAGGCAGTGCACAGAAGTACTGACCCTTCTTTCTTGGCTCCTGAGTGCTCTCTAAATGCTATGGCTGAAGATGTACATTCTTGCTTAATATACATGTCATTTAGATTTTAATTACATATTGTATTTTATGCTGCTCATAATGAAAATTTCAGAAGCAGTTTTCTGCCATTAAGCAACTTCTGTCCCTTCACTGGAGTTTAGCTAATGGCAGGTATCTGTATCTATACGGGAAAGTAGATGTCAAATTTAACAAGTTGAATAGGACACGCTCAGTAAAAAATAAAATGGTTCCTTCTTTTCACTTTTATAGCTCCTCCCCTACTGTTAGCAGAGGCCTCTGAAATAATACCACTAAAGGATAATGGGAGCTACTATAAAAAACATAAAGCTATTAAAAAAGAAGCAATCCTAAAATAAAGTTATTCCTGAGTGCACAAAAGCAGCTGCAGTATTGATGCTTGCAATCAATTACTATACTAGAAGGCATTCTCTCCTCTTGAAGAACCTATTATTTTGAAATATAATGCAAAGTCACAGCAGGTGTCATAGTACTGGGCCATGCATACTGCATCTCAACCAGATACAAAGAGCCTTAAACAGACTGGAGTCTGAGAGCATTCTGTATTAAAAACAAACAAACAAACAAACAAAACAAAACAAACAAACAAAAAAAAACAACAACAACAAAAAAAAAACAAACCAAACCAACAAACAAAAAACCAAAACCCCCAAAAAACAACAAAAACAAACAAAACCCAAAACAGAGAACAACAACAAAAACCCCACACCAAAACAACAACAAAAAAAACCCCCACCAATGTTGTATCACTATTCTAGACTGTTTTACCACATTTGGTGTGGGGATCATGACATTCATTGTTAAAACTAAATCCTTCATTATACCATTTGTTGAAGTGTTGAAAACAATGCATAAACAGAAAAAGTGGAAAAAATTTTCAATAGCCAGCCTTTGAGGTTCAAGAAATTGATATATTTACATGCTTAAATGCATGTACCATGCATGACTAATCAGAACTTTGCAAATCTATATTGTTTTTGACACACAATGCAAAAGGTAGGTATCCCAATTTCACAAAGATTTATTATCAGATATTAATAAAGGGACTGATTTTAATTATATTTTTCATTTAAAAATAATATGCAAAATAATTTGTTCATATATTAGCTATTTTGTTGTGAAATAATAGCTTAAGTGAATAATATTAAACTGTCTGGCAAAAAAAGAGTGTAGCTAATTTTTGCAAAATTTAAATTATACTATATACATATTTATATCATTACTAAATAAGATTGGATAAGAATATTAAATATTTGAATAGGTTTCAATATTTGAAATTTTAATAATTTCTGTTACGTCTCATAGTTCCAATTATTTATTTACGTGCATGTGTGTCTATAGCCCACATATATATATATATATCTCCAGAAATATTATTACACATTTATTAAAAGACATCATAGTCATCTAACTGCACCAGTATGGCAAAGGGCATTTAATGATCCCTTTTTAGGGTTGATATCAATGCAAGAAATAAGTTCCATTTTTTCCTGAGGTATGAAGAACAGCTGTTGGAACCTTTGAAGGTTCCTGGCTGTTGGTCCTATAACTACACCAATATTAGGAACAGAAATGTTACTATACATGGTTGTAAAGATTCCAAAACCCAAGAGTATGGGTTTAATTGTATCTTTTTGCTACTTGCCTTTCCTCCAGAAAAAAAAACCCAAAAAATACCAACCAATGAACCAAAAAAGCCAAAAAAACTCCAGGAAGAAACACACACTTCAAAAAAAAAAAAAAAAAAAGAACAAACAAAAAAACACTCACCCAAATGAAAACTGATAAAGGGTTTGAATAAATGAACAAGTTATTATTACTGCTCTACTATAGCTCCCTTATCAATCTTGATCCCAGGCAGCCTGTGAGAGGTGAGCTTTATCCATGCATAGAAGGCCTATCGTAAGAAGTACATATTGGAGTCAGAAGCACATTTGCCCTTTACTACAAGTATGCTAAACATGACAACACAGGCACATATCTTTTTGCGTCTTTTAAGTATCTATAAGGGCTGCTCTCTCAATATTCCTCCTTGATTCTTGTCATTACTTTTATATCTAAGTATAATATGACAGTATTAAAAAAGGGTAAAACTGGCAGTACAAGGAAGTAGGTAGAAATTGCTACTAAAGCATGACTGCTAGGACTATTTCTGTATTATGCTGAAGTTAAGTAATTTGGAGAACAACAAAGGAATTGGGACTTGTCCAAAAAAGAGGAAGAGATGATGTCTGAAGAAGAAAATTCCAACAAATTAAAAAAGAAGATAATTAAATGAAAATCAGGAGGCAGTTTGGAATAAGTTATCTAATTTTTGTAATTGTTATCTGATATATCAAGTAGATGTTTTTACTGTAAGTGGTGTCTAAAGTAGGAAATTTGCTTGTTTTAAATATTAACATGAAAGACTCAGTTTATATGAATGCAATAGATAGTATAAAGATACTTCAAATTAACATCTGTAAACACAATATCCTTTAAAATGTAAACCATGAGGTATCTTTAATAGCTACTCACTCTGTTTCTCTTAGCATCTAACCTTCTGGCATGTCTGCAAAAACCCCTCTCTCTCTCTTGTGCCCAGACACATCACCTCTCCTTAAACAAATTAACTGTAAGCATAAGAAATTATTTTATCACAGTTTAAAGACAAATATTAAATTAGTAGCCTTGGCTGCAGCAATCACAATATTGTGTAGTTTGGGATCCAGCTGAGCAAGCTGGTAGTTCATACTAAGACAAAGGTTTCAGATTTGAGAAGAGTAAACTTCAACTCATTCAGAGCCCATATGGGATGAATAAAGCTTCTCCAAGATGTAATTGCATTCAATTTGACACCTTTCTGATGTCAGTGTTTCAGTTTCAGTCAGAATATGCTCTGGAAAGCGATGTATTACTTATTTATTTCAGTGATTAAGATATTTTTTCTCAATAAAAAGTTAAGGCAGAGTTTCAGTGAACCTAGTTAATTTGTTTTTCAGAAATGTATAACTATGATATATAATTTCCCATCTTTTTTAGTCTTAATATCTCATAGATTGGAATCGTGTCTGTGAGTAATAGTAATATGAAAGACAGTGTGACTAAGCCCTACAAAACTCTGTTTTTGCCTTCACAGGAAACTATTCAGCATAAAGTCCAGTCTCCTCTCATTGCTAGTCTCAGCCATCTCTGCAAAGAAATAAGGATTTGAGGTTTCTGATTTTTTATCACTGAATTTCCACATTGTTGCTGCAATACCAACTCGTAATTATTATTTTTCTTTCTAGTTTTGCAGATTTTATTTAAAAAAAGAATATTCACACACTCATGTTAGACTTCACAGTAAAAAATTGTTTATACCGTTGCAAGAAATAATACAGGTGTACAGGTGAGCCTCATGCATGCCTACTCTAGGAATGTCTGTATTGGTTTTATTGATGTCACACTTGTAACTGCACTCTGTGTAAGATTATAGGGTAAATAATGTTTTCTTTCGTGCACTATTCCTCCCAGAAATAGGTATATACTACATTTTAAGTAACTTAAGATATTAAACCATTGTAGTGGAAGCGGGAGCTTGTGATGCCTCTACATTAAAGTGCATTAGCTACTAAATAATTAATCTTATCTTTCCTTAAACTCAGATATAAGCATACTGAAATAATGTAACCAATGAGGATATGTAAGCATTTTGTAATACTGCAATTGTAAGCCAGACAAAATGCATAAGCTTTTTCTGTAAGTATGTAATCATTGTGCCCAACAAGAGAGAAATAAGTTTTGTGTAGCACGTAGGATACATGCAAACATTAAAAAAATGTTCCTAGGCAAGGATGAGATAAATACAAGGAACTGCAAAAAAGGCTGGACATCCTCAAAATATACTAGGAGGATGAACGACATAAAAAAGATAAACTGTACTGGCAGCAAATGAGCTGCAAAAGGATGTGAAGAGAGCAAATAACATAAAAATGTCGAGCAGGAACAGACAAGATGGGGTAAGAAGACGAGCTTGTTTCTGGTCTAGCTTCTCACAGGGAGGTTTCAAACATTGCCGCTTCAACCCATGTGAGTAAGGCCATAAGGAACCATAGTTGTCTTCAATAACTGTGCAGTATAACATCATTATAGATATACTCACAGCTGTCTCAGCGTATAAGTAGTAACAGCTTTCTGTATTATTATTGTGTAAGAACTAACTTTTAACATGAAATATACCATTTAGGAGTGAACTTAGGGTTTTCTTCTGTGTTTTTGTTTGTTGGGGGGTTTTGTTTGTTTGTTTGTTTCTTTTTTAAATTTAAAAATACTTTTATAACTACCTCAGTTTGTCTTCTAAGTGTTCCCGTCAAAACAATTTCTGAATCCCTGATATCTGAACGTATATATTGTTGCATCATTATACTCTAAAGTTCTGTGAAACTGGAGTGTGATTCCATTAGATACAAAATGTTTGAAAGGTTAAGCAAAACATTTGGAATTACTATTTTGCCTACATCAATACACTTTTGGATTTTTTTATTTCCTTATTCACACCAAATCATGGTTTTTTTTAATAAAAAATTATGTACTATTAAATTCCACAGATTGACAAAATATGGCCATGTGATGACACATATAATGTAGTATAATATGGTGTCTATAATTAATAGAATATAATTACTGTATTATCACTTAATATAATGAAGCTTCCTAATGAAGTGAATTGTGGATTTTAAAAATAGGGATACAGTGATTAACTGCTTCACTATAAGGAGTGTAAACCACTGTAAAACATAGATATTCTTTGCTGTTTTAAAGATCGGGCCAGGTGCTAACTGTGGGAGCTCCAGGCTATTTCAATTAAACAAGTGTCTTGGTTTTGGTGGGGGCAAATAACAGATATTTAGGAAATGAATGACTATATATAGACACATATGATTACACAGAGAAAATATGTGACAGTGGTGCCCCTGACTTTCAGGGTTTTGAGGGCATCACCAGTCCTGACTGTCCATGTTTAGCCTCTCGATCCTGCCTGTGAGCCCAGAACCCAGTATGGTTGATCCCATTGACACCACAGGAGACCCTGTGTTCTGTCCTGCCCCTAATCCTTCTCCCTGGATGGACCTCATATTTCCATAGCAGCCTTATTACTAGTCCTACCTCCTGCTGCTCCTGAGTGTCCAAGTCCCCTGGATGGATGCCAGGCCTGGATTCTCACTTTGCCCTTCCTGGGTCGGTTGAGGAACCCTGTTACTGGCTCTGTCCACCCTGGTCAGACCCTGTGGGGCTGTTCCTCATCTGTAAGGGCACAGCCTGGCTGGGGTCACCCTTGCTTCCAGCTAACCTTCCTGTAGGAACCAAACTTGCCTCTGTTGTTCCCTGTATGACTGTCTGAAGACATACTATCAGGGTGCTTTTGCAGTATCAACTCTGTAAAGAAAATTAGAGATACAAATAATTGTTTGGTAAATAAAATGAAGAGTAAAAGGTTGAAAAGGAGGTCAAGAGACCTGCTAATTAATCTTTCCACTGAGTCATGGTCATGATATTTCAGAGTCATATTATTGAAAACTTCTAATCAAAAGTTTGGTAACTTGGAGAGAAACTGTTTCAGCATCCCACTATTGTCACAGTTAATGGCTTCCTATTATCCCCTCCCAATTTTGTTTCTTTCATTTTGCATGGTGAAATCAAATATCTTAAACTTTTATTAAGATTATTGTAAGAATGAAAGACATAATGCAGAAAATAGAGCAAATCTAGGTTTGCTATGTCAAAACAGTTGAATTTAAATATTGTCTTTGTCATTTTTACACAGAAAATCAACACATGTATGCTGCAACAGCCAAAATCTTCATCTTGGCTAGAAACTATTCCCACTATCTTGGCATTCAGTGATTCTCTGCAGAAAATTGGTCTAGATTGTTAAAAAAAAAAATAAAAATAACTGGGGTAATGAATTCTCTTGTAAGAGAGTTTGTTGGCATTATCAGATGTTAACATTCTTTGTTAGGACATATTCTGAGGTATTAATTAAACGGCCCCAAATAATTTATCTAATCATTAATGGAGTGATTCTTCACTCTGCTGTGTATAGGTACTCTGCTGTTGTTTTTAATCATGAATCTATTAAAAAGTAGGAAGAAAACAATGACCAGAAATAATCACTAGCTGTCAGAGAAAAAAAAAAAAAAAAAATCAGATCAGGGATCTGAGTGTTGGTAGCTGAGGGTATAGTACTAGTTAGGTCAAAAAGTCACTTCCAAAATCTGCTACTGCTGTACTCTTTCTTTTTCTTGATTTTTGACAACTACAGAGCTAACTTAGTTATGCCTTTTAGACTCTGTGATTGTGAACAAAGGTGAGTGTTTTCATGTGTGTGCAAGAGAGAGACAAGTATGAGAAATGATTCAATTGAAAATAATCCTCAGAATTTCTAAAAGTAGTTTTTAGTTTTGTTAGTGTTTTTTAGACATTAGGTTCATGTATGCAAGTATTTTCTTTCATAAAGTATTCAAGACAAAACATAGTCTTGCATAAATAAAATCTGATAAAAAAGATGCTATCAGAACTTGCTCTTTTCCACTTGAACCTAAACATAAGGACAGTATGAGTGGTTGTCTGTTGTATACATAAGTTGATTTCATTTAGAAAAATAAACTTTTTTAAAATGAGTGGGCTTTGTATTCTGCCTGATCTGATTTCATGTATATGTATTTTAACATTTGAGAGAGAGAATTTTTATTTCTTATTCGTTTAGGAAAAAAATCCATTTTTCAGAGGAAATAGTGAAACTGATGTCTTTCTTCTAACAAGCTCATCAAGAATTGGGAGTAAAGTGTGAAATAGAATTACAACCTGAACTGCTTATGTATGTTTGGACATATTCAACTGTGTACTGAGTTTGTGTAATACTGAACTGATGTTAAAAGTTGATTACTCATCACTTTTTTCAGCTGAAATAATTCAATAAACTACAACTTCTTGCATAACTCGAAATGGCAATAGATTTAGAAGCTTATTAACTTGTTCATGATGTCTGCAGACCATATATAGGAAAAAATAGACAAAGGATGTATTTACTACTATTTAAATAGTAACAAAAAGGCGACAAATCTGTTAAAATCAAGAACATGGCTAAGGCCACTGATTTTGGTGGTGTTCAGCTTTCACTCATTATTGCAGGGTGCTGTTTCTTCTGAGGTTAGAATCAAAAGGATTTGGATAGTATGTCCTAATAAAATCTTCTCTTTGCAATTGACTTATTAGCTTTTTGATGGTGTGGGAAAAAAAAGCAACAAACAAACATGCTTTATAACACTAATTCTTGATTTTCCCCAAGTCAGTTATAAAATATATCCATTCAGTTTTGGAATCAGCACCTCTTACCTCTGAGACCTTGATGATTTAAAGCAAAAAAAATTATTTTTATTTATTAATTTTATTTATATGTTTTTAATTGATACCTGTTCTGAAAACCTGTGCCATCTCTGTCCTTGCTGTTAGGAAAAACAAAATATGAATTTATTCCCTGAAGACATTGAATATTATGCATTAAATCTGCCTAGGTAAGAAATTTAAAAGAAATAAAGATGTGTTATTTTGCTATGCTGAATGGAATCTATTGAACTTTACTCTTGATACAAGTAAAAAATCCCATTAAAATACAGTAGACATGCTGAGGAAAAAGTCTCACAGAACTCCTCTAATGTCAAATTTTTGACTGAAAGATCTATCTGACCCCATAAAACTGGGAATATATTTTTTTTCCTATTTCAAAATAACACACATAATATCATGAAAACGTATCATCTAGAAAAAAAAGCCCATCATGAAATGATATTATTTTTACTAACAAAGAAACAGCTATGCCTTTTGTGAATTTCTTTTAATGCAACACAAAAGACAAACAATTTGGAACATAAAAAAACAAAAAGTAGGTTATAACAGTCTGAAAGTAATTGTGTTGTTCTTAACCCTGTAGACCTATGATGCACTTAATTCAGTCATGGTGCACTACTGCACTTGTTGAGGAAGACATTCAGTGCCAATAGCTCGATGAGCAGCTGCAGTCTGAGCTGCAGGTTGAGCTCCTCGTTGTGGGACCTAAAGACAAGAGGCTGTGACCTGCTGAGCCTTTGCATAACAAGGGCCATGGGGACCTGTGGCCCAGCCAGATGAATAGACACTTAGAGATCACCAAGAGTGAAGGACTCCAGACTATTACATGAGAGTATAAAAGTCCAGGGATTCCTTTTTTCAGAGTCCCTTCTTGAAGGCATCCAACTCAAGCTGTTATTTTGTTATTGCACAGGGATTAAATTATTTTAAGGGTCAGGGGATATCTGAGACTCTGCTATGACAAACATGGGGTCAAGCCAGTAAGGAAATCTGGTCTGACTGTGTGAGTCTGGGATGTGTAGCTCTCAAGGGGGCTTGGTCCCAGTGAAGATGATATGAGTGTGGCTGCCTGGATGGTCAGACAGTGAATTTTCCTTAACACATAGTCTACACATGGCAGACTTCAAGGGAGTACCTAGTTGAATAATGTCTAGAGATCTCACAAATTGTATTTGCTGTTACTGGATAGTTGCATGGATAGATTGCACAGATATATTAAGCCAACAACTTAATATTTGCATTCATGCACATTAGTTTCTGATATGTGATTCTATACAAAACATTTCAAGCAACAAAAATGCTGATTATATAATATTGACAGAGTGTTCTCTAATCGAGGACTGTCTCACTTTGTGAAGTAATTAGAATGTTGCCTAGAACTACATATCATAAAATCATGATTTTGGTTGGATGGGACCTTACAGATCATCCAGTTCCAACCCCACTGCCATGGGCAGGGAGACCTTTCACTAGACCAGCTGCTCAAAACTCCATCCAGCCTAGCCTTGAGCACTTCTAGGTATGGGGCATCCACAACTTCTCTGGGCATGCTGTTCCAGTGTCTCACCAACCACACAGGAAAGAATATTCTCCTAATATCTACTCTAAATCTACATCTTTCTGTATGAACCCATTCCCCCTTGTCCTTTCATTACATGCCCTTTTAAAAAAGTCCCTCTCCAGCTTTTTTTCTAGGCCTCTGCTCTAGGTACTGGTAGACTGCTGCAGCATTTCCCCAGAACCTTCTCTTCTCTGGGATGAACAAATCCAACTTTCTCAGTCTGTCTTAATAGGAGAGGTGCTCCAAACCTCAGATATCTGAAGTTGTACTAAATGGATACAGCCAATATGAGCATAACTTAAGCATTAAAGTATTTCAATTTAATGTGAGTGAAAGTATTACTTACTTTCCTAATTTCATGTGTGACAACAGGATAGACAATACAGAAAAGGATTTTGCCTTTTACTAAGTTGCAAATTTCCACTAACTTGGCACATGTTGACAATACTCAGTTATTAAATATAAAAAATATTCTCTATGTAATGGAAGTTTTTTCTTCCATGAAAGCTATGTTTTTCCTCTAATAATTGCTAGTTAAGGAACAAATATATAGGGCATCACTTAAAGCAAATTGACTAATGCTGAACCAAGTTGACAGGGAAATAAAGTAAATGAAACCATCAAAAACACATGAGGTATATATTACAAAGAGTCAAAATGCTAATTTCATGGCATGTTTAAAATGTTTTCAATTTTTAAATATTGTAAAATGGAACTAAATATTTTTTATGAAATCATTTAAAAAGTTGCTTTCCCAACAAATATAATCTACTTCATAAGGATGAGATAAGCAGAGATAAATTGTCCTTTTTTACTGATTTTTTGCAGCTAAAGCTGCAAGACAAAGATTGAAAACTTGTAAAAAACAAGAACTCTATAGAAACTGATATAATGATACAAAAATTAATCTATATAAACCCTCCTGAAACAAATCCTGTAGCGTATTTTTGTTACAAAAAAGAACTCATTGCCTGTTTCAAATCCAGGATATATTTTGGGGTTTATTTTCTGATGCTGAGGAGGATTTCTGATTTCCGTCTTATTCTCATTTCCAAGAGTACTTTTTTCCCAGTTGACATCTAAGGATTTTTCTTACTTTTTTCTTTTTTGTGGCTTCCAGATGTAGTGAGAAAGAATGAAGAAAAAACTACAAATACCAGCCCTTCTTCCTGTTCCCACCTGTTATCTATCACCCACATAAAGTATGGAAAGAAAGTGTATATCAGTGGTTCAGAAAAGTCCTCAGAAAGATAATTTTATCAGTTCTACTTCTGATAAACACTTCCAAATTATTTTTATTTGAGTAAAATTTTGTAGGAATACAAAACTGAAAAATACCAGAATGCAGGAAGCTTCCCAAAGAGGATAGAGCTAATCCAATCTGCAGGCACTGCCTCATATGTGAACACTCCTAAAGACCCTATTTGCATTTGACAAGACTTGCAGTTTCTGTGTATTCTCTGCTCTGCACTGAAACCTGTTTCAACACATCTATTGTTCCCCCTTCCCTTATGTTCATGAATAATGGATTAACCCTAGATACCTGCTTCCCCCCTACTTAGCATAATGTATTTCCCTTAATCACCATGTTCTACACCCCCTGTTTAGCATAACCCAGCCTCCTAATATAACCCTAATTGTTGTAATAACCCTATATACTTTGAAATATGCTTATAATAAACCAATTTGGGTTTACCCCAGAAACAGAGTCGATGGTAACTGACCATTACAAAATTTTTAATTTCCAACAATGAAAATCAATTATATGCCCATAATCTAGGTACTGCAACCCCTCACAGGCTACTGAGAGCTACTGAGAGCTTTCAAACTGTATTTAGTGTGAATTAAACAAACCAAGATTTTGCTTTCTCATGCTGAAAAATGGGTTTCAGTAAGATGAGACATTGGTAAGAGCATTAGTACTTCATTACTGCCTGAATCCTAAAGAGACTACAAGTAATTTTGTGTTCTTTAGAATGTGACTTTCCTAACACTTGTCTTCCTGCAGTACCATCATTCATCCATTTAAATCATTGTGTTATTATTGTGATTAAAACTTCCTGAAAAAGATTTTCATCTTCTTGGAAAAAAAGTCAAGTTAAGAAAAGAAAAACAGAATGCATGTATCTTGAGATTTCGTAAGAATAAGGTGAAACCCCACACAGATTTATATGCAGTCTGAATTATTTTTATATTTTTCTTTTCAAAGTAAGCCTTTTTGACTGTAAGAGGACAACACTATGAAATATTTCAACCTTAAATTGTATTTACTGAGTTACATATTTTCAATGTGAAACTTTGAAAACTTTAGAGCTTATTTTTTGATCATTTTCAAAGAAGAAATAGAAAACAAACACTTCTTGGATACTATTTTGCTTTTATTGAACTAATATTTTCTTATAGGAAAATGTTACATCAAAAAATTCCTAACTCAGTATGACTCTGAACTCTCTTTAATTATACCTTAATTAGGCTTATAATTTTGCAAAAAGTAACTTATTCCCTCTGATAAGAATTAAGAACCCAACCTGTGGTGTGGGGCTCTACTGGATGAACACGTGCTACAAAAAGAAAGTTCCTGATGTGCATTTCTGCTGTGTGAACTTCATTCTCACAGGTTTTTGCCATCTCATAAGCTAGTTAAATTATTCCTGTCCATTTCCTAATTAATCTAAAGATACAATAGACAGCACATTTCTAGATGATTGTAGAATGCCTCAGGTGAGTTTTTCTATGGCAGAAGACTGAAGAAAAAGTGACTGGAACAAAAACTTGATTAATGACATTGAAAAGTGCTGCCTGGAAAGCCTTATTAAAATCATTATAAAAAGAATGAAAAGAGGTTTTCACATTTACTTAGGATTATCGGTTTTGCTGTGATGTGAGTGACAATCAATTAAGAAGTTTTCATTGTGTCCCCTTTGAAAGTTCTGAACAATTTTATATTTAGTTACATTTTTACTTGTTTATGCTTTGATGCAGGTGTGACAAGCTGCTTGCCTGAAGCAGTCTCTATTATTAGGTACATTCTCCACTTCTTCCTAATAAATTCACATGTGGTTAACAATTGATGTCCTTGCTTGTATTTTATTACCCAAAACAAAAAAAAAAAAAAAAAAAAAAAAAAAAAAAAATTGCTTTGGAAAGCTTCATATCGAGTAGTGTTTGAAATTAATGGATTTCCAGTTTGTGCACTTTTTGCTGGTCTACACCTTTGGGGTACAATTCTTGAGGAAGACTTTTCCAGATGTCTGTCTGAGAGGAAGGAAATAAATATTTACTAAAACAGTCCCCTTCTTTGACACAGATCTACTTGTCTCTTCATGATTCATTATTAACCAAAAAGTACACTTACAAAAAGGCATGCATCTCTTCTTCCATTTAGAAGAGATTGAAAAAAGTTCTATGAAAATAACATTCAAAATAATGATAGCAGCAGATATTCACGGAGCTACTCACATATACGGCTGCTCAAGCACTGTAACACTCCAGACCCAGAATTGCAGACACACAGATGCTGCTAAGAGTTTTACTTTAATATTTATATCCTAAGAAAAAGTCAAGAAAAAGCTATGGACTTGTTCACCAGGAGTTTCTTTATTAATTTAGAGGAGAAAATAAGGGAAATTGGCAAAGGTTCAAAAAGGGCACTACACAAGCTAGACAGAATGTTACTGCACAATACCAACTCAGCACATATTAATGCACAACAACCAAGTCAATATTCAATCAATTCACCACACTTAAGTCAAATCCAATCCCTCCAGTTCCAAAATATCCAAAGTGTCAAGAAAGGAGTAAAGAAAAAGAAACAGAAGGAGCAAGAAGGGAAAGAAGGAGAAAGAGGGACAGATAACTACCACTGACACTTTGTTGAAGACCAGCTCTCAGTCCTCCAGGTGGCAGAGCCACGACACATGGCACCCCTGTGCCTCTGGTTTTATCTGCTCTGGTCTCTACAGCCAAACTCCCCAGACAGGACATCTGACCCTTTCGCCACTCTGGGGTCCCAGGCCAAGGTGAGAGGCTATGTTCTCACTGTCCCTGCCAATCCAAGCTGGGTCAGGGGCTCCAGGAGCTGGCGGGTGTTATAGTTTTCCCCCTCTGTTTGTGACTGACAGCCACTCCAGGACTTCCCCATGTGGGGTCCACAGCCTGTCATGAGGGACACAATGCCACCCCACCTCCACGAGGTTCGACCCATCCCTTCACCCTATACACCCACACACACACCCCACAAAGTGGTCCAGATCCTGTAGTAACCGATCTGGTGTCTAACAAGCACTGTCAAAAGAATACCTAGTAATGTGAGTTAAAGCTAGCATAAGTTAACGTTTTTAAAGTTTCTTTCCTAAGGCAACAATGAATAGTTGATTAGCCTGCCTGCTTCCCTCCTTACCTCTGATAATTTTGAGGCCTTCAGACTAAATTCAAGAGAATGAAACAATGAGGAAGATATCACTAACATACTAAACTCTTATACTGTTTTTAAAAAAATGTAGCTGCATGACTAAGAGCAATGTTGCTATGCTCCATGAGGGAAAGAATATTTCATAAAATTAAAATTTGAAAAGGTCCCAAGCATTGGAAGTTCTATACTCAAAGCACGAGAAAGGGTTCTCATATGTATATATATGAGTTCATATATTTTCAGTTAGTTGAAGTCCCTTAAACTTTAACTAAATCTAACTGCTAGTTCTGTCTCATGATTTTGGCTGCTGCTTATCAATATTACTTCAGACATCCTTAGCATCACAAGAAAACAAGAGCTTAAGCAGATGAACTCCACAGAAATATAGAATTCTTGCCACAGGCTATCTGCTTGCATACTTGGAGTATCTGGGAATGGAATGAATGACCAAAAACTTTTAGATATGGCAATCTTATTCTTTTGCTATTAACACTCACCCTTTTTGTCAAGTTGTTCAGGAGATACATGTATTTTCCTCTTCTCCTTAGCATACATGAAATCTTGATATACTTCATTAACAAAATTGTCCTCATGAAGATTCAGGTCCTAGCCATTTATTGTCTTAAGGGTTCAGGAAAGTTTTCAAAGACTTCTGTCTTCTTCCCTCTCTCTTTATAAGTGAATAGCAATGGCCATAACAATGCTGTACAAGCAGATGGATAATTTTCTATACTTCCATCTGCTTTCTATTCTGTAATCAATGCAATCAGTTCTCCTATATTACACAGAGTACCTATAGAATTTCCAAGATAATACCCTCTCACATTATCATCTAGATTATTATTCACTATAATTTCCCTCAGAACTTTACAGATATAATATTCCTTCTCAATTCTCATATGCTTTTAATTTTTTTATTTTTTTATTTTTTATTCAATCCATTTAGCCAAGATATTAAGATTACGGTAGCAGTATCATGCCCTCTTATTTCCTTGATTTTCTCTCAGTCTCTCTCATCAGCAACTTATATTATCAAATATATTTAGATTTTCAACCTAGATCATTGATAAAAGAGCATTAATGTCATGTCTAATATCAGTTCCTGGACTACCCCATTAGATTATGCTATGCACATTGATATCTCATCATTAGGAATGACAATCTGAAATGCCATATATGTGATACCAGACAAAAAATCAGAATTCTACTCAGTGGGAGATAAAGCAGCTGTAAAATATATATTTTTTTTTAGAGGAGATGCTACTAATAGAGGCTAGTAATAGCTCTGTCTAATAGATTAGACAGAGCTATAGTAGGTTGCTCTCTATTAATAACTTGTACATGGGCATAGATAAAAGACAAGTTACTTGACTGCTGATTTATATTCATACATTTTATTTACCACTGTGTCTGAAACCAAAATAACCCACTTCTATCTCCAGATTAGAAACTATGAAACTGTACTGTACTCTGACTTATGAACAGGTGGTTATAAAATCTGAATCTCCAAACAAAAGAGAATTATGTCATCTTAAAATACACAGAAACAGAACATGCACAACTAAATAAAGTCCGGCCCTTGATGAGAAGCTGAGTCAGAAAATTAAGATAAATGCCTGTCTGTCTTGGAAAAATTCAGAAGGGAAGAAGAAGAAAGACAGCTGCAGCTAATGTATCTGGAGTTTCCTCTCCAGTTCTTTTATTACTTTAATTTAAAATGAGTTTAGTGCTAATAAAGTTTCTAAGCAAAACAAAGTTTCAGATTACAGGCAAGAGTTTGATTGTCTAGGGAAAAAGGCTGATGACTGCATAGGATCCAGCCCTCTGTTCAAACACAGAATTAGATTAGTTATAGAACGTTAGCTTTTTCTGCTGCAGAGTTTAGTAAACAAACATCTTTCCTGGCTTCACCTACTCACCTTTGCTAGATGCACAGGGAGCTTAGTAATTATATCTGCTGGGTGAGGGAAAAAGCGACATCTTCCATTCTGTGGCTTTATGCTTTCAATATATGGCTCGCTAGGAAATAAAAAAGTATGCTCAATGGAATTGACAGAAAAGCCTGATGTTGATATTAGTGTGTTCAAAAGATTGCAATTTTGACCGAATTTAAATGGGTCGTTGTGTTAACTTGTAAAAAAGACAAAAAGATTCTCAAACGATCTTTTCTAATCAAACTATTATTGTTAATAATTGTAATAATTCTGTCTCGGTCCTAATATGTTTTTTGCATAAGGCCATCCCATTTGACCTTTTGCAAATGTCAGTAATAATATTTAATATGAATATGCTTCACAGACACTTTAAACACTCATATAATGTTTAATATTAAAAGATAATAATCTTGGTATTTGTACTCAAAATGTCACTGAATATTGCATGAAGAGTGATCATACCAGCTTAATAGCAAAGTGTGTACCCAAACTGATATTATCAGCTAGCTTAGGAAATTATTATGGAAGACAATTGTTGTTTTGATGCTCTTTTGTTTTTTAATTACTGAGTCTTTAGGAACACTCTTTCTTTGTAAAGAATTTGGTCATAGGGATCAGTGTTGAATGACTATCTGGAAATATGTAAAAAAGAAAACAAAATATTAGTTCATTCTATTAATGAAGATATATCTTAATGCTCTTAGACTAAAAAAATGTTAGGAATGAGTACATTGGAGGCAATACCCTGAGAAAAACCTAGTCTAAGGAACCTAGTTCCCAAATGAATTATGCATTAAGGCATTCCAAATAAGTAGAAACCTAAGATGGGTAATTTGGTAAAAACAAAACAAAACAAAACAAAACACCAACCAAACAACAGCAACAACAACAACAACAAAACCCACAAAAAACCCACCCTCCCCCCAAAAACAACAAAAAACCAACCAAAACAAAACAAAACAAACCAAAAAAACAAAACAAACAAAAAAACACCCAACTTTAAGCAACAAGACACTCACAGCGAACCTGTAGGAAATATAACTTCCATGTTGCGTGCTCGGAAAAAAAAAAAAAAAAAGCTTGTCCACACACATTGACCTAAATCCTAAAATCTTCTTTCAGGTGATGGTACCTATAATCACTCTGTTCACGATAATTCAGGGAGACCCATTGAGTTTGTCTAAAATTTGAATTCTGAATTAAAAGCCTTCTCTTTAAATTTTAAGAGCTGTTACCAGGATAGGGGAGATATATTTTTTAAGTTTTCCTTATTTGTAACACATTTAAGACCACATATCCAGATCAATTCTGATATGAAAGCTGCCTTAAGGGGAAAGAAAAGTCAAAAAAAATCACTCAACTATGAGGAAAAAGCACAGGAAGAGTTTTGATTCTAGCAGTAGCTCACCTTCTAAAGAAGTTGAATGTAAAACCTGAATTTGCAAGGCTTTGTACTTCAATATTGAGATTATAGAAGGAAAAATAACATGTATATTAAACAAAATAATGAAGAACAATTGAAAAATACTGCCTATAACAGCAATGAGGATTCAGATCTCTCTTCATGAGTGCTCTTATTGCTACGTAATAGAGTTATTACTCTTGTCTGTGTTGAATTCCACTATTTTGCAAAGAATAACTAAATTCTTGTGGAACAGAGCAATGGCCTGATACATGTTGGAAGTGTCTTTGTATTACGCCTGTGCCATGGAGTGTCCTGGGAAGGTACAACAAGTTTGAAGAATTATGTGTATGGTAGATCTTCTGGCAAAACCTATGCAGAAAATTTTAATTATGCATATGCAAGCACAGGATTTGGAATCCCTGAATGAATATCCATTGACCGAATACCCAAGTAAGGAGTTAAATAAAAGTTATAGTAATATTGTCATACCAAAGTTGATACAAAGTTACTTGAAGATAATAAAGAGAACCATTTTGTTAGGTGTTAAGCCTGGTGGTATATAGCATCTAGTCCATTCTGGAATTCAAGAAGGCTGATGGATATAGGTCCCATGTCTTTTTCAACTCTATTTCCACAGCTTTCTGAATATGTCTGGAAGTTTTCTGAGATTTTCCTCTGCTGCCTTAGAGATTTCTTAAATAAAGGCTACAACCTACTTATTTGCTATCAAGAAAATAATTCTTTACCAGAAAACAAAGCACATACATCACTATCATTTAATTAGCACATTACATATTAAAATAAACAAACAAACAAACAAACAGAAAAAAAGTCTCTTGCCACAGGCAATAATTACACCACCTGTCAAGCAGGAGCAAATCACCCCTTAGAGCTGCTTCACATCATCATGTTTTTCAGCATTATTTATTCTATTCTAAATTAATAGAGACTGGATTATAGTGTGACTGGGTAGATATTTAAAAAAAAGTAAAATAGAAGTGATTTGTGATATGCTATGGCCTCTATATAAAATAGATGTACTTTAAAATCATAATACTTATGTTTGTATATGGCCAAAGGAGATAAAACTGAATATTTGTTGCAATGACCTTCTTAGGAACTGGTTTGTTTTTTTTTCTCTTTGTAGCTAGAATAAACAGCATGGATAACAAAAAACATCAATAAACAAAACAGATGTTCTTATGCTAACGTTGCCAGTCAGTTCCTAACACTTTCTTCAGCTGCTTCCTTGACAACTTCTGCTGTTAAAATAGTTTTATTTGCAAGAGGTGCACTTTTTTCCATCTTTTTTTTTTTTTTTTGTTCTTTTTTCTGATGGACTTGAATTTTTCTCAAGATCTCTTCACAAACATCAAATGGGAGATGCTTCTTATTTCTCCTTCTGACTGTGTATTTGCTGTTTAGAAAGGTTAGCAGACCATGGTTTATGCTCACACAAAGCTCAGTGCCACTTTTTCTAGTGATTCACTAGAGCCACAAAGTCAACAAAAATGTTGGAGAGTTAGACACACAAAAAAACCAAAAACATCTGGAACAGTTTTGGGAATGAACAATCACATAAGGAAAGGGAGGGAAGAGTAAAAAAGAAGAAATGCTGGTTTATATGAGAACCTTCTTTGTTTATATTAAAAAAATATCCTTTGTTTAGACTTGTCAAGATGCAGAAGAAAAAAACATCTCTTCATAGGTTTTCTTTGAATCATAGATAGAGAATACAAATGATATAGATATTTATATAGAGAGTGTGTATGTGTCCATGTATGGATGGGTGAGTGTTGATGAGCACATACATGTGCCATTCAGACTCCTGTCACAGGACTGTCATTTGGAGCATTTTGTAGTGAAATCACTTTTTTTTTTTTTTTTTTAATTCCTTGTACAAACCATCTAATTCTCATATTAGAAATTTAAATCTAAGAAAGAGATGGATTGGGTCAGTTATTTATAGTATTATATAAAGATCTAGTTCAGTAAGTGTAAGACAGGTAATTATCAAAGAAACAGGGAAGGCTTGGTATTCAGCTGCCTTCGCAGAATTATTTTTTTTAATTTAGAAGCAGGAAGGTTAGAAAAATCTTACAAATAATGTTAGAACTAAGTTAAAATGCATGAAAAGAGAAAGAAAACACATCAGAATATATTCTGACAAACACTCTCACTTAATTAAAGTGTTTTTAAAATACAGTAAACTTAAAACAAATAAAGAAATCTGATATATTGCATGTACAAATAAAGACAATAACATTCAAAAAAACTCCAAAAAAACCCAAACTCTTACAAAAGATTGTCTTAAATGAAAAATCTTACCAAAGTGTCTGCAAAATAGTTAGTCTTGAAATTTGCCTTTACTAATAGAGAAATCAAACTCACAGGAGGTGTATTATAATACATTAAGAAAAGGACAATAAAAAGTTGAATTTACGAAGTACAAGAAGCTCTAAACATTGTTCAGGACTCCAGAAACAGTCACCTCTCAAGAGCTGAATCTGAGAATTGGAACAGAAATCAGAAAAGCCAATAGAATACCCTCATTTAATAAAAAGCCTTGGGACACAGCAGGAAATTAAAGACCAAATAGTTTAACTTCAATTTGCAGGAAAGTGTTAGGAACTACTTGAAACCACCAGATCGGAAAATGCTTAGAAAAGCACAACTTGATTAAATGAAGGTTGCAATAGGAAGGCTATACCTTACTAATTTGTTAGTTCTGTGAGACTATCATTGCCAAAGTAGAGAAAGGAATTGCGGTGTAGACATCATTTAATGGCTTCTTGGGGAGCTTTTTAATATCAGAGGTTGTATAAGGTGCAGAATCATTGAACAGAAGAGAATCTGGCATATTAACTTAAACAAAAATGAATAAAGGACTAAAGGACAGAGGGCAAGCCACTCTAAACCTGGAACAATATGGTTTGGAATAAAAAAAAAAAAAGAAAAGAAAAAGAGGAAAAAAGAAGGTGATCCTATAAAAATAACTTCTGTACCAGTATCCAGAAATGTATTATGCTGAGTTCAAGACAAGATAATACAAAGGCTTTGCACTAAGCATAAAAATCTATAAATAAAAGGTCAAAGTTTAATAAAAAATTAATAAATTGCCTCAAAATATTTAAATATTTTATAAGACATACTTCAGTTTTTTATTGGGGTTTTTTTTGTTTGTTTTTTGTATGACAGGTTTTTCCCTACAACTTCTAACAGTAAAACAAAACAAGTACAGTCCATCTTACTTTGTGATACTGTTAAAAAACCTTATCTGTACTATGATAGAGAAGGGCCACAAATCTTTTAGGTTTTAGTAAGGGTTATAAATGTCAGTGTAGATCAGGAAAAAATAAAATTCAGTGTTCAGAAAGCAAGTATTCTTTTGTCTGATTCTATCCAGAATGTATTTAAGACTTTGAAGTGGGGAAAAAAAGTCTTATCTTAGAAGAAAAGTAAAACCAAACTAAAACAAGGGAAAAAAAGTTACCCACAAACCACTCACGGTAAATGGAAGTGAAAAGACCTCTTTCATCTTGCTCTTCATATATTTGGAAGACTGATGTGGTTTTTACTTGTCAGAAATTTCTAGTGAAGATGACAATAATATCTCATATAGCCTGAAAATTGCTAAGGTCCCTTTTTTATCTTTTTCACTTTGTCTTTAGCTTGAGGACAGTTACTTACCATTACAAAAGAGAAATTGAAAGAAAAAATCCTTCTGAGTTTGTGGCCACTGGAATATCATAAACTTTGGGATACTGACTTAGATCATGGCAATTTTAGTCTTGGAACAATATTTTCAATAAAAAAAAAAATCTAAGGAAAATTCCTAAATAGTTTACATATTGAAATTTGCTTCTTTTAATACAGATATAATATATTAACGCAGGGAAATTAAGATTATTGTACCAGAATGAATTATGCTTTTAAAATAAATAAACCAGACTCTTGCCTGTCTTTAATAAATACTGCATAACATCTTACAGATAACATAATTATCTTTCAGAAAATATACTTTTAGAATATCTTATAAATAACATAAAAATACAGAAATCTAGAATGCAAAAGGTGGGGGCTTCTTTCCTTTCTTTTTTTCCTCTTTTTTTTTCTTTTTTTTTTTTTTCTCTTCAATGTTGGCTTGCTGAATTATGATTCATATTTGTGGAGGTTTGGCATTGGTCAGCTGCTGGATACTCTCACTTCCTTCCCCTCAACAGGACAGGAGGAGAAAATCAGATGAAAAAGCTTATAGGTTAAGACAAAGACAGGGAGATCACTCACCAATTACTGTCACGGGCAAAACAAAATCAACAAAGACCAAAACTAAGCACCTTCCCCTCAGTCCACAAGGCTTCCCAAGTCTAGCTTCACTCCTGACTTCCTTCTCCTAACAATAGCTCATGGAAGATGGGGAATGGGGCTAGCAGTCAGTCCATCTCTTCCACTCCTTCATCTTTATACTTCCCCTTGTTCCATTGTGGCTTCTTCTCATGGGTTGCAGTCCTTAATGATAAACTTGTTTCAGTGTTGGTCCTCCATGGCCCACAGTCTCATCTAGAAAACCTTCTCCATGCGCTAAAGCTTTTTTTCAGGGCACACCATTGCTCTAGGTTCTTTCTCCATGTGCTACAGTGTGGATATTTCGACTTGGTGTTGTCCATGGTGGGGAGAAGTCTACTTCTGTAGTCTTTAAACAGAATTCTCATTGCCCAGTGTATTTTTTCCACTGCTAGTAAAAACCCATTGATTTTATATTTAGTTGGCAGTGTAGGGATCTCAGGAATAGTCTGGGATTGCATTGTACTAAGATTTCTTTCACTTGTTTTCAGCTGCAGTTAAAATTGTCTAGTGGCTAAATAACTAGTGTCTTGTGTTAATTAAGCTGTTGTTTCTAAGACTCACATAATAGTAGAATCAGACTGAATTGTCTGTAGCTCTAGAATAAAAAGTGACATGAAAGAGTGCAGCATGATACAGGAAAGGCAGCCTTGTGAATGAGGTGAAACTGGCCCAGAGATAACAAAGAAAAGCAGAAAATTGAATGCCTGTGAACTGATGAAAAGAAAGAGCACATAAGCAGCTTGTGTAAATAAATTGCATAAAGATAACCCTGTGTGGACTCCAGGAGTGAAGTGGAAGACATTCTTACTGCTAATATCTAGGAAGGTTATTGTGATAACTCAGTTTCAAGGCATTGTTTCTCTTAATTTGGGACTTGTTTTCTCCTTGAAACACTTTGGGATTTGATTTCTCTCTTGGCTAGGCTGGAAATTATGCTGTGTAGATTCCTCTTCTATAATGGAGAAGTGTATTAAGAGGCAGCTTCTTCAGCCAATTTTCCAGACCCTCCAAGTTTTTTATTCTTCCACTATTTCCGCTCCCTCTACCACAGCTGCATGTCATCCCTCTCATGTCTTTGTATCAAGAATTTTTGATGATTGAGAGTTTATGATAAACTCAGAAAGCTTCTATGTGAAGGTCTTTACCTAGAATAGTGTGAAGGTTTCATTGACTTAAGCTGTGATGTTCAGGAAAAGATGAACAATCTTGAGACTCACCTAGACACTTGTAAGCTCAAAACTCTGGTGAATCTTTTTCTACTGTTTTTCACCCATTTGGGTCAGGACACCACTACTGGAACAAAGCATAGTTAACATTTAATTATTCAGTGTTCCTGGGATAAGATGAAAACTTTTTTTTTTTTTTTTTCAAGGGAAAGATAATTTTCTTGGAGATTTTTGCAAGATCAAAACATCAAGGGTTTTCTGAAATAAAGCCTTACAATTACCAATACTGGAACTTAAGTTTCAATATAATTCTAAAATATATTCAAAAGATATACCTCAGTTGCCCAGTAAAATTACTTTTAAACTAACATTCTTTTGTAAGGAGGACAAACATGTTAAAAGAAATTGAAGTTATCTTCTCGACAGTCACTAAAAGCAGAGGCTTTTGACACCTGGAAACCCTAAATGTCCTAATCAGGACATCATTAATATTATCTTACATTTATCCTGAATTCAAATGTACTGAAATAATGTGGTTAACAACATTTAAATGCTTTGTAACACTGATTATATAAGCAGACATAGTTTTGCTGTGTGAATAGTGAACAACGTGACCACCAAGATGTCAACAAGGTGTAATTTTATACAAGAAGCTCTAAAGTAAACAGAAGTCGCCAGACAAAGAACAAGATAAGCACGAGGAACTGCAAATAGGCGGGGACATCCTTATTAATATGCAAGAAGAATGACTATCAAGAGACAAGAAACAAGGTAAGCAGTATTGGGAGCAGATGAGACACCACATCTCACTCACCCTCTGGGAATCATGGGCAATAGCATGCAAGCATTCTATATAAACAATGGGAATTGGAGAAGAAGGAAGACAAACCCACTTTGGTTTTGATGTGTCTCATCCAACAGCTTTTAAATCAGATCATTGAGCCCTTAATGACTTAAAAATCACTAAGGACTGCAGTCATCAGTGTCAACTATACAGTATCAACTCTGGGGTATTGCAAACTAATAAGTAAGATAGAAAAGTATTCCTTAAAATCTAAAACCTATAAGCCTTCACAGTGTCACACAGGAAAAATGGTAGAGTCAGATCTTTGGTCTCTTTCTGTCCTGTAGCAAACAGGATTTTGAATCTACCCCCTTGTATTAAAGGTATAGAAATTTGGCAGAGGACAAACCCTCTTTCATTTCCCCTGGTCCTTAGAGATCAGAGAGGCTAAGTGTGGTTGAACTTAATTTCAGATTATAACCAATTCAGCACTGTCAATCTGGTTGAGTTCAATAAGAACTTTCACAAGCACAGGTTCACAAATAACTTGATCTACCGATTTGGTTGTATAGGTCTGGTTGTGTTCAATATGAACTTGCATGATCCAGATTCACAAATAGTACAGTTTATTGAAGAAATAGGAAAACAGGTTCAGGATTGATGGTGATAAATGGGCTAACAGAGTACTATGTATTTTAATATGTGTTGTAACAGAAAGTATAGTAACAGAGATCTACTAGTGAGAGAGAGAGAGATGGATAAAAATATTCCTGTGTCAAATGTAGTTCGATGCACAAAGCTGACCATCTGAAGGCAGGGTTTTTTGGACTATCTCTACAGGGCAATTTCACACCCTCTTCTTTCATTTCATTTCATTTCCATCTACCCACATGTACCTGATGAATCATTCCCTAGATTATCATTGATCGCATGCATGATGATAATACACAAAGCACAATAATTAATGGCACCCCTCTCCCAGCAGCCAAGACAGTGATTAGAAAAAGCAAGGAGAAAGGTAGGGGAGGGCTTCTTATTAAATAGAGGTAAAAACATTTAGGGAGGAAAGAAGGCATTTTCTAACAGTATGTCCCCTACAGTCTCACACCCTCTTTGTGAAATTTTGCTTATATGATCTCTTCTCCCTATTCTCTCACTATAATTCTGGTGTCATCATTTTCAAGATACTAAAATGGTAAGTCTGCTGTCCAGTGATCAAGTATATTGTCCCAGGAGCAGCAGAAGCACGGTGAAGTACTATTCCTCTGTCCTGGTTATAGTGGCCAGGACCAGTTTATCACTGTGTGGGGGTGGCCAGGCCTTTGCGTGTCATTTTGTATGTCACTGTATGTCACTCTCTATGTGATTTTTCATGGACTGCTAACAATGGATCATTTGCAGCAGCTGCCCAGGGCACATCTGGCCCCTCAGGCTACAAGCTGGGTGTTTAGGAACTCTGTGAGATAAGGAAGGTTTCCTGTCTTCACACCAATAACTCAGGTGTGATAACTCCCCTCCGGGGAATCATCATAGCACTTTTACACCCAGCCTGAGGGGTCATGTCTGCCAATGGGCCATCAAGGAGTATCCCATGACTCATAGTGTAGTAAATCACCCATTGTGGAACTCCTCGCCCTGGGGGAGGTACTGGGCACTCCCATCTGAGCCCAAGCATATATACCCTTGGGTGTTTGGGACTTCTGGTACCACTTGTGGGGTCCAGAGGAGGACCAGGACCTCAACACGACTGTGACTGCCACTCTTGACCAGACTGCAGACATTATCCTCATCAAAAGGTGTTTTGTTTTTTTTTTTCTTTTTACTTTGTCCTCGGGGGGACCACGTGGTGCTCAGCACAGCGGCTGGTGAGCTCCATTCTGTTCGTGCCCCAGGGTGCTGGGTTGCACATCTGTTTTTTGTGAGCCAAACAGATTTTTCCTCTGCATCATTGTACTTGTGATCTTTTTATTAAATTGTAATTCTGACTTGAAATCTCTTTTTGAGTTGAGTTCATTTCTTCTGCTGGTTTACCCTTAAACCAGTACATCCTCAACAAAGGACTGAAAGGGGTTTCGTGCTGAACTGGAGTACTACGATATTGAAACTCAAATTGGGCTGTATTCTAAGAGTAGTTCACTAAATTGCTCATATAGGAGACATGCAAAAGGATCTATCCCAGGGTATATGTCATAACTTGGTGCATATATAAATTTATATTAGATACATATATGACTTCCATAAAATGGAGACACTCATATAAGTCAAAATAAGCAAAAAGCATTTCCTGTAAATGTAATGTATGCTTCATTAAGAGGGGAAGGATATATTTTCAGCAGTTTTAAAATATGTTCCATGTCTTACCTTATTTCAACCCTTAATCTTGTAATGTGTTAGTTACTGAATCGAATCAAATCAATAAGCACTTATCTTACATTTAAGCCTTCAACAGTATTACAATTGATAGAGCACAGTAAAAAAGTTACATATCTAAGTAATCATCAAGATAGAAAGATTTTTTTTTTCCCAATCACACTTGCAGAAAAGTTGTCTTCTACAAAAATTAATGAAAATTAAAAAGCAAAAATAAATATATTAATAAAGAAAGATTTGAGGAAATGACAGGCTGGGAAATAGAAGGCAATAGGGACCTAATCAACAAAATAATAATAATAAGTAACCTAAGAAAAAGAAGGTCTAAAGTATCAGGAGACAACATAGTTGTAGTTGATCTTCAGTCTGTTTCCTCATTTTTTCCCAATAATTATGTATTTACTCATTCTAAAAATATTAAAATTTTTGAAAAATAATGAAAGGTATAAGGAAAGAAACATAGGTTAGGTTGAGGACAGAACACCAAAATCATTATCTATATACTGTGTCATTATTTGTTATTCACCTCCACTAAAGCTGGGAGAAAAGCCAGTAATGCTAAAGCCTAGTTTAGTCTTCATAAATTGTGATATGCCAGCATATTTATCACTAATATTCAGAGATGGCGTGAGACAGTATCTTGCTCAAAGATTTAGTGACTCAAGAAAATATCAACATGATTTCAAAGTACAGAGATATATCTCCTGTTAATTCTGATGTATTATATGACATGAATTCATTAAAGAAGTAAGTCAGATTGACTAATTAAAACTTTATTCTATGTAAAACTTGAAAAATGAAATTGCTACTTAGCCTTTTATGCTATTTTCTGACAGTCGGCAGACAACTACAGGCACTAGCTTGAACTGTCAAAATAATTTATATATATTAAATGTCAATGCAACTCAGGAAGAAGATAAAATTTGCTTTCAGTATGACATTTATATGCCAGCGCTTGATTTAGATATGCAGAGGTAGCAAGACATGTTAGCTAAAAGTAGTTATGCAGCATATTTCTAAACATGATGTCCCATTTGTGTTCAAAATGATGTGGACTGAATCAATTAGGAGAAACAAGTGAGTTCCAAGAAGTACTTTTAAAAAGCTGTGGAGTTGCTTAGTAACCTGATGTTACACTTCATTTCCCAACAGAGCTATAAAACTGTCAGACTAGTAATGGGGAGCATCCCAAGATGAATGGTGCCTCTTATATTTTGCCAAAAACATGATTCTATTAAATATGTTACACCTAACTGTCAGGAGTCATGCATGTACATATCATAACACATGCAACAGGACAGTTATCAAAGAAATGAGTTTTAGTTGCACTTTGTCATAAAAATCCAATACTTTCCCTCCTTAAATGCATTATCTTGTCAAACAGAAGGCACTGGATCCAGAATGCCTTGGGGGAAAATTTTAATCTGTCTCTTTCTTAGTGCTATATTTACCTGACATCAGCTTTTTCTTCACTGACAGTAATCTAGCATAATCTACTGCATGCATCCTAGACATGGAAATTTAGCTTTTTCTGCCTGAAACTTCTTTGAGAATCCTGAAAAAGTCACCAAGTAGTTTTCACAGGAGTTTGCTTTCACAGTATAGCAAAATAGATGTGCCTTAAATTTCAGTGAAAATTCAGACTATTTCAAGCCCATTTAGTTAAAAATATAAAAATTCTGAAGGGAAGGATATCAATCTTGCTTTCTCAATAGCTGAAATGTCAGTTCCTAGGACTACCTTCTGCTTAGGAATGGAATCAGTTTCTAAACCTGAATTACTTAAATCTGACAATTAAAGAAAAATTTAACCTAAAAATCAGCTACATAAGATCTGGCAGAGTCTGAGGTGAATGTCATTTAGTTATTCTAAAACACTTTGTAAACAGAGAAAAGCAAAAAATATCTAATATAATAAGGTCAGATCATCAGTTGAGGTGAAATGGACTGATGAACTCAGTCTAGCTCTGTTGATTTTATTTATGCCAGAGTTCAGGCCAAAGTTATAATAATGACACATTTATAAAGAAAAATTACTAAATGGAACAAAAGGTTCTTGTCCTCTAAAAAAAGTATTTCTTGAATTCAATCCAAGTAACTTTCACACTGTTTCCTGTTCTTCAGCAACTTAAATGCTCCTGAAAATCTTCTTTAAGGCCACAGTTTGTTGTTCACTTCCCTAAATGGCAGAACTAGGACAAGATAGTTCACAGTGCTGAAAATGAAAACAGCCCTAAAATATATAGTGAAAGACTCAACAAAATTGTTCAACAAAAAAGTGTTCATAGGTAGAAGTGTCAGATAAAATGTTTGCAGCCAGATAAAGGTGTGAGGAATTTGTGGGTTGTTTAAAATTGCATTTGAATTACAATTATGATTAAACAAATGTGAGATAGTAGAGCACCAGAATTTCACATGGTCTGCAGCAAAAAAATGGCCATTTCAGATCTTATTATCTCTTTACTCATGTCATCTAGAATTTTTAGTGTAACTTTTAAACCAATAATCTTTATGTTGTTTAACTTTTAACCAGAAGAAATCAAAGAATAATTATTTCCCTACTTCCATTTAACATGACATTCATTAAAATATTTTCTTATTTTCTAATGCTAGGAAATGGACAGTTGGAAGTGCATGATTTCTCAGCATAATATTGTGATAATTCATAGATGCATCAGGAAATTATTCTTTAGCTTTGCCTGTCCTTGCCCTACTGTTCCTCAGTTAACTATTAGATTCTTTATTTTCAGTAAAGATTCCAGAAATTCTTAAAGGACTGAAAATATTGAGATTGTTTACTTTTTTCCCCCTGAACTAATTCCTTAATTTTGTCTGCACCCTTGGCTCAATGGATTAAAACCTTATAAAAATGTACAGAGTACTTGAATAGGTAACGTCGCAAAATATTTTTCTTACCAGTTTACTCACAGCTTGGTATACAAGCAGTAAATCATAAATTTCAAAATATATTGCATGGGCTTCTAGTGAGTTGAGTACTTGATGGCTGCATTTTAGCAATAAAGTTTTAAATCAATTGGCAAATTCCTTTTCATAGTGTAACAAATTTTCCTCATTTCTTTTTAAAATACTTTGACAAGTAGTTCCATGTCTTGTTTTGATGTTTTCTGACATAAAATATTTATGCATTATTCATCAGGTATAGTAGTTTTCAACAAACCAAACAGCATTTTAAAAAGATTTGTGTAGATGACATATTACAATATGGTTCTAATTGATAACAAATTAATTCTTTAATATATATTTTAAGAAAAACATGATGGAAATTCCAGAATTTACAATTAAAATGTCTAATAACTACTTATAAAACTGACTTTAACTTGTTACACCTTTTTTCATATATGGACACACAGATTCAGACATAAACAACTAAATGAACAAATTAAGTTTCATTCTATAAAGAGGGCTATATATCTGCCTACAAAGTATTTTTAAAGCAGTTTAGAAAATATGAAATGAAGAAAAGAGCTGTAAAGACTGCTTTATGATCTTTATTCCAAGTTCTTATGAACTGCACGTTCTTAAGAATTTGGCCTACTCGAAAGGAAGTTCAGATCACAGAATCACAGAATATGCTGGGTTGAAAGGGACCAACAAGGATCATCACGTCCAACTCCTGGTCCTGCACAGGACCATCTCTAAGGGTATCATGTGCCCAAGAATATCATCCGAACAGTTCTTGAACTCTGTCAGGCTTGGTGCTGTGACCACTTCCTTGGGGAGCCTGTTCCAGTACCCAACCACCCTCTGAGTGAAGAACCTTTTTCTAATATCCAACCTAAACTTCCCCTGACACAACTTCAGGCTGTTCACTCAGGTTCAGTCACTGGTCATCACAGAGAAGAGTCTAGTGTCTGCCCCTTCTCTTCCTCTCACAAGGAAGTTGTTGTAAGACCCCATGATTCAAGCTTGAAAAGAATGTTAAACAGAATTTCAAGAATATGGCACAAAACATTAGAAAGGGTTCTAGCAACTGTCGGCTGCTACCTTAAGTGTAAGAAACTATACAGCTATTTTAAAATCTACAAATATATACAAATCTTAAGGCATCATTCCATTCTTTAGAGATGTGACAAAATTCCATCATGTCTAGTCTCTATCACCTATACGTAATATTAAGCCATAAAGGTAAGAAACTATTACAACATTGAATCATACAACAAGCCATTACGGAAACATTAATGATAAATATAACTAATATGAACAGCTGTTTTAGCCAGGTCCAGTTTGGTAACCATGAAGTAAGTTTATAGAAGATATCTCCAAAACGAAGGAGAAATCTTCAGACTTACCTGATATAGAATTTGTGTTTATTTCTACCTCCAGAAGAAGCACCTCTGGGGGGAGATTGGAGCTCCCCCCATCTAACCAATGAGGTGCTGCTCTGCCCTCCTGCAGTCTCTCCTCTGATTTGGCCATAGTAGAAACTGTTTCTCCACTCTGAGCTGTTGAGGAAGTAGAAGTCTTCTCCTTTGCCCCAGATGTAGCAGTAATTGGCAAATTGACGGCATCTCCCTCTTTGGTGCTATTAACATTTGTGTGTCATCTTTCAAATCCTTAATGGCAAATTTGACCAACACAAAAAATTTTACAAGCTCACTGCCCATTCACTGTGGCAAAGCATTGACTTAGCACAGTCATGACCTGTCCAAGTTCACTGATTTTGCAAATACAACGTTTTCAGCAGGGCTCCCACAAAGACTGCCAGGCTCAAAGTGGTGTGATCAGCAGTGCAAATTCCAACTGACAGAAGGTTACTGTAAACATCACTTGTGGAACGGTAGAGGGACAAATACTGCTCAATATCTTTATTAATGTCCTGAGCAGTGGGGTGGAGTCTTCTCTCAGCATGTTCATGTATAATACCAAATCACAGGCAGTAATCAAAGGTTTGAAGTTTAGAACACAGAACATCTGAGAAGCTGAAAGAGCTGGATTTTTTTTTGGCCTTAAGATAAGAAGGCTAAGCAGAGATTCTTCTGAGTCTGCAGCTGCTTAATTGGAGGCTATTCAGACTCTTATTGGAAGTACAAATTCATAGAATAGGAGTCAATAAGAAAAAAAAAAATGGGAATTTTTATTAGCAAAAAGGAAAATCTATTTTCTTGTGAGTGTTGTGTCAAACATGGGATTGTTACTCACTGCACAGCACCAATTCACACACTGAGGTAAGGCGATTGTCTATTTTGTTCTAGTTTGTGGAAAGGAAGCTGTGTGGTAACCCACAAAAGGCTGGTTCACTGATCATTGAAACTTTATACTATTTATACATTTTAACAAACAAAGGCATTAGCATTCATTGGGTACAGATTACATAACTTTTACTTTAATTAATACTCAAATCCCTGTTATATCTCTCATTTCTCATGTTAATTAGTCCTCCGGCACAGTCCTTCCCTCCATTTGAGTCTGTGGTTCATTTTGAGTACGTGGTCAATTAGTCAGTGGTTGGGATTACTTGCTGCCAGAACTACCTTTCCCCCAGTTACTGCTCAGTTCTTCTGACTTTGCTCCTGGTGGCTCTTGCCCAGACAGCCCATTCATCTTGGGATTGTCTTTCCTTTTCCTTAAAACAAAAGATTAGCTAAATATACAGCATTCATAATTCAATTGCTTAATCATAACTGTCCAGCTACAGCTACTGATTAACAGCTCAAAAAAAAATAAAAAAAAAATTGCAAAGTTTGATTCAGATCTTGAGGGGCTCAATATCAAGAGTGGTCAAAAAAAGAAAGAAAGTTTCAGAAAGATATGAAAGGTATGAAAGTATGAAAGTCTCCACCCTTGGAGACATTCAGACTTTGACTGCGGAAGACATTGACTTCCCCCATTTAATTCTTCCTGAGCAGGGGTTTGGACTAAATGACCTTCAGAAGTCCTTTACAACTAAAATTGTTCTGTAATTCTGTCTTCAGGTATCACTGCTGAGTTTTTAGCTGAATCCCATTAAAAACCTTAAGCACAAGAATTATTCTTAAAATATTTAGCCTAATTTTCAGAGACTATCATGTATTTTTAATTAACTACTATGCCTTCTGTAAACACAAAGATTTAGGTTTTGATAGGACAAAGCATAATGTTCTTACTTATGCATATTTTTCAATGGGATCCAAGCTAAACTGCACAATTGCAAATTCTTTGCACAGCTAACTCAATGTAAGAAGTCATTTTGTCTTCTAAAGCTGGTGGCAGATTTATATTTGTGAAATATTTGAATTAAGTGAAGGAAATGGTGCTTAAAGTGTGGCAAGTGTTTAATCAGTGAGTAATTTACTCTTAATGTGTGAAGTATTTTTTATGGGCTCATTTATGATAACAGACATTCATGGCTCAATCAATGTAAGCAACAGATTTATGGTATATTTAGTCACAACATAATCCAGTGTAAGTACTCTTATTTATTACTATTCACAGTTTAATTTTCCTTTTTTTTTTCTCTCCATACCACTTACAGCATGCAACTAAATTAATATAAAATACTTATCAAAATTTTTCTCACAGCAATTATTCACATCTGTCATAGTATATTTTTGCATTCAGATATTGGACTTCAAAATACAATACTATTATCTAATTTGCATAATTGCATGAATAAAAGGGTGCTTTTTTCCCATTTCAAATAAAAAATAAGAGAAATCATTAATGTGGCAATCGATCTATTTCTCTGAAACTTCCTTTTTATCAAAATATTGGAGTCTAGTTTTTTAGTGTATATATATCTAGTTTTCCCTCATAAGCTGTTAATTCCCCTTCTGTTTCTTCAAGTACTATGCCAAAGAATTAACACTGGAAATTATGATCCTCCAACTACTAACAGAGTCAAATGAACTGTAAATGCTTGGATATATTATAAATAATATTCCAATTTTATATACTCCAAAAGTCCTTCACAATTATGATGTGATGCCCGCAAGGGTTTTGTAGATTCAGAAGATAAGCTAGCAGAGAGAAGCAATTGTCACCTAAAGGGATATATATCCTACAACTAATTGTCCTTAATTGTTATTATGCTACTTTTAACTGGGATTCTTCCCAGTTTGGTGAAAAGTCAATGTTATTTTCATACATTGTTCAATTTAATTTTCTGAATTGGCAAGGAAAAGATTGCTACAAGAAGTTCAGTTCTTTGTACAAGACACTTTATATGATGTCCAAGAGATTTGTATCATAATGTATAGAGGCTAAAGACTTCTGCTTCTCTAGCAGTGAATGAACAGTTAACCAAATATTGCCTGGATATAAAAGTATTGCTTGTGATTCTAGACTGCCAAGTTACTCACAGTATCTGAAGGATCTTCAAAAGGATGGACATTCTGACATTCCTCTCAAGCTCTGAAGAGTTCAGGTGACATGCAGGGCACATAATGACTACACTACAAATATTAAGAAAATATCTGTGGTAGCAGATCAGATGTAATGTGGCTATATGCATGTGCAGAATTAAAAAGCTTAACATTATGATGAAATTCTGCATTTAGGTAATTAATAAAAAATTAATTGCACAAACCTTCCTAAACCCTTTGAACTGAAAGGTGGGGAAAAGGTACAGAATCTCCTTTGTGACGTTTTCTGCATTGTACTTAATTCCCTAGTATCTACTCGGGAACTGTGAGGTGTTTTTCTATTTGAGACTAGAATTGCAACAACATTTCTTCATCCTTTCTAAACACTTTAGCTTCTGCCTGTAGGTCTCTGTTATACAGAATTTCTTTCAGCTTTCTTAAGTTAAAAAGCTTTATGTTTATCATCCTCAAAACCTGTAATTTTGGATGGCATTAGATTAAGCATAACTTGGGCTGTACCCAACTTCTAAACCATGTGGCAATCAATCATGTCAGTTTAGTTGTAAATGTGCCAGTTTGTTCATATTTTAAACTACACAAATAAGATTAGTTTGCTACTGACTGTTCCATAATAAACTGTGAACGTACCACCCTGACTATGTAACTAAATTTAAGTTCTTGAAGGTCAGTATGATCAGAACTTTCCTTTTGATTTAAAATACTTTCTTTCTTTCTTTAACTCTTTACTCAAATCTGCTGTTATTAAAACACATATGGGTTTCATTGGAATTGAGTAAAAATGAGAGACTTCTAGGTTTCATTCATTTTTATTCTGGCAATGCCTTGAAAAGAATTATGAAACCATGAATATGATCCTGAATAGGAGCATTAGTTTTGTGTGCCGTAACAGTTGAGAGGTTAGTTGCTGCCAGCCAGAAAGATAGATGTGAGTGCCTGTCTAAAACTGAAATATTTTATTTTACAGATTAGCAGTAAAAATTTCCAGAATGAAAGAAAATTAAATTAATTTTCATTTTTGAATATTGAAAAAATATCATGTGACACTGTATCCTTCTAGGTCAGCACCGGCAGATATTGTCTAACCAGTACTTCCTGCTTCCTCTGGAGTTCTCCTTAATACCTTGATATACAGATTTAAACTGTTTTTTTAGGATTCAAACTGTTTTCTGGCCATGGGGAGGATATCTAAGTGAGTTAACTGGGGATTCTAATGAGATACCATAATATTTCAGAACACAGGAATTCAACTACTGTTAGCCTGTATATTAGATGTCATAATGAATAAAGTACGGATTTTATCAGTATCGCCTAAATATTCTTTACATCCCAACAATCATTTCTATTCATGAATAGATTGAGAAAATCTGAGGAAAAGAAAAAAAAAAAAGAAATTAATGATCATAACAACTTTATAGTTGGGTTTCTCGGTAAAGTACTTAGAAGTACTTCTTTATTGCCTACACCAATGATGAATTACAATGTCATGTGAGCTGCTTTTAAAGCAATTTAAATAAAACCTGTTTGAAAATGTCTATACTGCTTACAGGTCATCCAAGATTCTGGTTGCAAACAAACTTCATTTAGGTAGCAAATGTATCCAACCTAACAACAGTAAACACTGTGGATTTAAAAAAAAAAAAAAAAAAAATAGGGACTACCAGAAAAGGAAAAAAAAGCCTTTTGTATACTGATAAGTGAGATACAATTTTTAGTCCCTTTTGAAGGCAAGAATTCCTTTTCTCCATGTTTTAATATGCTTAAGTACATTGTTTTCCCCACTTCCAGTTGTTAATATTTTACGCCAGATTACTTAGAATATATTCAAAATACTGGGTTTAGTTTACAATGGTATTTTATTTGACAAAAATAAATGTTACAAAAATGTTGCAGCATTAATTTAGGCTTTGAGAGATAATAAAGCTGGAGAAAAAAAATGAAGTCTGAAATGTATTTCAGATTTTCTTGCTGAGTATTTCTCTTGACAAGTGAGCTGCATTATACTTTGTTACAAATAGAAGTATAGAAGTGATAGCAAGTAAATTGGCTGTTGTTTTCCAAAAAATGGTGAGAAAGAAGAATAAAATTAACCAAACCAATTAATCCATTTTGTTTTTTGTTTTTTGTTTTTTTTTTTTTTTACCCAGAAGTCTAGCAAAACTATATGATCCTTGTCAGCCTAATCTCCACATTCTGTTTATCTTTGTTTTCTGGAAATATTGCATCCAGGTAAATAAAATGGGTGAAAATGAACAAACAAATAAATAAGGTGAAAGTCTTTCCATGGATTTCAACTGATTTAGTCAGACATGCAGGTCTCCAGTGAGGAGAGATCAAAAGTGTGGGTCATACAATTCACTTGGTTGTACAGTTAAAATGAAACTCTTATTTGCAAATCGTATTAGAATCACCCAAGTAAGGTAAACTGTTTATTCTTCAGTTATCACATAATGAGAGAATATTCTTGAAAATTAATAATGAGATATGATTTGGATCGAGAAACTTAAATTCTGGAAATCCAGTCCAAAATTTACCCTATAAGTTAATAAAATTCTTAGTAAAATGTTAGAATTTCTAGATAAGATCAGGAAGGAAAAATGGTTTACGTATTTTTGAGACTAACAGTTAACAAAACCAGGATTTTTTATGAAAAAATTAAAATATCTGGTATTGCGTCCCTCACAACAACAATAATAATAAAAGAAATCTATTTTTAAGAGAATTACGAATTTCATTGCAGTTCTTGATTAATGAAAGCAGTTAACTTCTATTTTGAAAGAGATTAAAACACTTAGAAATATTACATTTGCCATAATCTTTGATCTTGTTTGTCAATCTATTCTTATTTTGCAACTAAAACATCCTATTTAAATCTGAAGGAAAGATCATTTACTGCAAAATGTGTAGAGTAAATTCTGCTGAGCTTTAGGTACTATAATATTATGTCCATTATTATCTAAAGTTAATTTTATTTCTGAATTTTGTTAAGAATTAACTTTAAAAAGTGATAAATTCTTATGTGAAAAATGGCTGTATATACCTTCATAATGTTATCTTCCAGATACTTCATATTAAGTCAAATACAGATCCTGAGAATAAAATTTAATGTAATTATGATTTTTGTTGATAACAGAGTAACCACTTTAAAATACCATTAAGATCACATTCAGAAATCAGGTATTTTAGTATTTTAGCTTTCAGAATGAGTATTAGCTAACTCCTGTAAAAACTGCTATTTTGTTTAATTTAATTGCATAGTAATATGCCACAATGTCAAACAAATAATACATAAATATTTGGCTGACACCATGATTGCATGGAATAATATGATATATTCAATGTATGTTATAAAAAATATAGAGAACAGTGACTTTCTAAGTGATTCTTACCCATATTTTTTTCTTGGTATATATTTTTTTCCCTAAATTCTAGCAAAAAATGTAATATAATGATACTAAGGTAAAAATATGCCTCTCTATACAAACTTGTGATGGGAAATATTAGAGTGAAAAAGGCACAACAGGAAGAAAGATGAAAAGGCTACATTTGGCTGAGATACTAAGATAAATTTTTGACAGTGGGATTAGTCAAAAACTCAATTACCTAAAAGGTTTGGCAAAGAGCTGTACTGATTCATGACAAAGCTTTTCTGGCTCATAATATTAAATAAGTAGATGGTACTGCATAGTGACTTAGATTAGAAAATCTATGAGACTTCTTTCATAAAACTTTCTTTTCTCAATTCTGGGTATTTGGGGGGGATTTAAAAGGAACTTCTTGAATCTGAATTTTCTGCCTAGCAAGTAGCCTAGAAAATACAGGTCTAGTGCCTTTTAGAAGCTCTAGATTATAAATGTAAAGGATGCTACTGTGACATCTTATGAGAATTTAACATAAAGAATAAATCTAAAATTGGTGTATACTAGATTTAGTTTCAGAATAGTTGTTAGTTGGTCCAGGGTTTTCTCCCTTTTCTTCTTGTCTTAATATCTGTTCCAACTGCTTTTCCCTTTCCCTTCTGCTCCTTACTTGTGGATTACATTGATTGATTGTCTTTTTAAAATAAAACAACTATTTCATTGTTTAATATTAATGGATATTTAAATGTTATTTTTGTGACTATTACTGTCATGTTGCATAGGAAAAAAATAATAAAATTATTTTCAATAGCAAGGTTTTCAATAAAATAGTTGTGGAATCAATCTCCATTCATGAAAAAAAGAAATATTATTGCCTTTCATTTTAAAATATTGAAACAAAATAAAAAATATATAGATGTACATACTTATATGTATGTATATATGTTTCTGCATGTGCGACTAGATGTGCATGTTGATGTTATTAAAGGTGCAACCAACAATTTAAAAATCAAAATCACCGAGACTAGATTCACCTTTTACTGCTGATGGTGCTTTCCTACAATATTTGTTACTTTTATGCAAATTGTAGTTAGTTTTCTGTACTATATTATCACATAATGGAGCAAAGAATAACAATTTCCTAAAAGGAATTTTTTACAGAAATTTTTAATAGCAAATAAAAAGTTCAAGTATAATAACAGGAAGTTATTGGAATTTGAAACTATTGATTCACTGATTATATTGAATACAGAAATGTTTCTGATTTTTCTATGTTTAATCTGTGCTTCTTGTCTAGACAAAAAATGGTGATTACTGTGTTGGGTGACAATCATAATGGTGTAATCCTCATTATGAAGTTAGAGGTTTAAAACAACTACCTCCTGTCAGTACCCAGAATCTCTGCCAATGAAAACAACATCTGTGACAGAAATTCAAGTATCTATGAGTTAAGAAGTCATTTGGAAGACATTTCACACTATTGTTCTTTTGTTAATATTTGACATTAACGAACTATTTATTATCTTTACTATAAATTTTGCTGTAGAAGTACAATAAATAAAGGGTAAAGGTGAGTTCATTCAATAATGCAATTTCATTTTTTTTAAATATGAAGTATTGCTAAACATGTTTAAAAATCCTACACAGGAATATATGAAATAAGATTATTTTTTTTTTTCTCTTTTGACATCAAGAAACCCCACCTGTGAATTTTTTTCTGGTTCTGGCCATAACAGGGTTAATTTTTACAGTAGCCAAGACTGAGCATGGTTAGGACCTAGGGGTTGTTCTGTAGCACCTCACATCATTGCTGGAGGCAGGGAGAAGGGAGTCTCTTCTGGAGGGAAAGGGTCCCTTCCAGGTCATCACAGAATGGCTGAGGGAGCAAGAAGGTATTGTTGTTTCTGTGTGAATCTTTCATCTCTTACTTGTATCTGTAGTTAGTATTGTTGCTGTCACTGTTTGTTTTCTTATCTCATTGCAGTTTCCAGTAAATTGTTCTTATCTCAACCAGTGATCTTTACCTTTTATGCCTCCAATTCTCCTCTCCAGCCCACTGCAGGGGGAGGCAGGGAGTGAGTAAGCAGCACTTGTTTCAGTGGGAACTCTCCATTGGAGAGTATCACGTTAAACTACAACACAGAGACAAATTCAGGTTGGTTTTCTTCAACTGGAGGGGTAAACTTAGATTACTGAGAGGAGGTTTTTTCATTTACTTTCTAAAAAAACAACGAAACAAAAAAGCAGTAGACGATTTTTTTTTTTTCCACCTCATGACAACCCATGGAGAACCAAATAGACAGGAATTATAAAAGTCAGGATTCTTCATTGCTTTTGTTTGCTGGCACTGTGGAGTTTTTTGAGAAGAGACATGGAAAAAAAAAAAACAAAAAACAAAAACAAACAAACAAAAAAAAAAAACCAAAAAAAAAAAACCAAAAAGAATTTACTTAGGGCTGCAGCTGAAGTAGAATTAACAGAGTGGAACTTTTTGAAGTTTACATATTGGGACTTTATCTTTAACTTGTATTGAAACTCTGATGTATATTTTTTTATTTTTTTTTTTTTAAATCTGTAGCATGTTGACCAGAGTGGGTAGCTGGCACTCTAAAAATATTAAATAATTAAATCCAGAAGTGATTACTGCCAATTATAGGGATATTATTTAGGAGAAAAATTAAAACAGAAAAGATGAATTGTCTATGCTTTTAGGGAGTTGTGTTAACTGGGTCATATAGAGGGAAATATAATGAGTATTCACTGTCAACATCGTAAGTTATGGAAATTATTATAAATGAAGATATTTATTCAGCCTATTCTAGGCCGAGGGAAGAGATTTCCAGAAGGTAGGCCAGATGGTTAAGTGTGTTTCATTGCAGATCTATGCTGACCCATCCCCAGTGCTCCAAAAGTTGCCATCGTGTCTGTGAGACACGTAAATCAATAGTAATGTCAGCTGAAATTTGGTGTGCTGAAGGATTGTCAGAGAGAACACAAATCTTTTGCACCTAATTCTCAGGGTTCTTTACACACTCTGGGGAATTTTCTTAGTTCTTTGCAGAATTTAGTGAACTGAGGGCAATTACAGACTGACCATTTCATAAAGGTTTTGGTTGTTTTGTTGTTGTTTTTTTTTTTTTTTTTTTTTTAAGTAGTGTACTTCTGATCTTTGTAAATCACTCTATGTTTAGCAGATTTTCTGAACACCCAGTGTCATTTGTTTTGATTCTCTTTTTTGAAGGGGCAACTTTTATTTTGATACACTTCAGCTGTATTGTTAGCTGAACAGCTTGTCTTTTTAAAAACATTTGAAAGTTTTCAAGACTAATTTAAAAGTAATAAGTTAAAAGTAATAAATACCAGATTTCCCAGACAATAAGCAATACTGTAACATGCCAGTACTGTAGAACTGTAATGGCAGGCTAAACTGATATCCACCATAATCTCTGTTTCTTTCTTGGAAACTTCTCTTTATGAGAGTTATTTTCCCCACTATAGAACTGTTCTCTTATAAGAAAGTTATTGCAGGAATGTCTTTCTGACACTTGCCTTAAATATTGTTTTGAAGAGTAAAATACATGGAATCCCACTCAGAACACTTTGTAAGGGAGCTTTTTTTTTTTTTTTGGCATCTCTTTCATTGATGTTATTTTATAATAATCCTCTTTACTTTTTTTTTTTTAAAATTTATTTTGTTTACTAGACATTGACCTTTATTGTCAAAGGTATTAAGGAGAAAAAGACAGACAACAGGAAAGTGAACTAGTCACTTTACTTATGCAGCCAGTTCCCAATAGTAAGGTTTATTTAGAAGCAGACTGACTAGGATTACTCAATTTCCTGCTTCAGTGAGGATCATACAATCTTAGTCAGTTCCCTTGGCTATGTGTATAAGAAGCTTAATGAAGAGGGAAATTAATTCTCAGGGGCAACTACCTGTAGCTACTAACTTATTCACTCATGCTGTCAGTCCTCCCTGGCCCCATCTGACAGTGGGAACATTTGTCACTCATCTAAATACCATTTTCGAAGCACCCTATGATGTTTCTTGGCTTTCTATTATATGAATAGTGTCCAGTATAAAGAGGCTACAAATGTTTATGTAACCTTTTGCATCAGAATTAGATTATATTTATTTCATTGCACTTCTGCTGGTCAACAAGTCCGGGCACTTTTCTCCTTCTTCTCTTTCAGATGTGACTACTGGACTCCCAGCTTCTGCTGGTACCTGGTGGCTATCAGAACTTCAATGACTAAATACAATACTGCAGTCCAAGGAGAGGTTCTCAATTAGGAGATGTTTAAACTTAAGAAGAATATGATTGCCTGATTTTAGAACTGTGTGGTTGTGTTCCATACTGTCCTGGGGGTGATCCAGTTTGTCATTTTTCTCAGTCCTAGGCTGACCCTGACTAGACGCTGGAGCAGGTTTACTGGGAGTATTTGTAACCCTACAGGGGACCCATGCTGGAGCAGCCTGTTTCTGAAGGACTGCACCCAATGGAAGGAATACCATGCTGGAGCAGGGGAGGAGATCAAGGAGGAAAGAGTGGCAGAGACAACATGCAATGAACTGACCACAACTTCATCTTCCTGTGCCTTTATAGGGGATGAGGTAGAGAAATTGGGAGTGAAGTTGAGCCTAAGAAGAAGGGAGGGGTAGTGGAGAAGGTGGGTTTAAGATTTGTTTTTTATTTATCATTATCCTACTCCAATTTCATCCTTAATAAATTGAACTAATTTCTCCAAATTGAGTTTATTTTGCCTATGATGGCAATCAGTGAGCAATCTCTCCCTGTTCTTACCTCAACCTACAAGCCTTTCATTATATTTTCTGTCCCCTCTTCAGCTGAGGAAGGAAGTGATTGAGCAGCTTTGGTGGGCAACTGGAGTCTAGTCAGAGTCAGCCCTCCACACAGTCACCCTCCCCCTCACCGAAGGCTAGACATTAAACACTATCTGTAACCAGAGAATTAAGTCTCTGGGCACTTTGAAACAGAACCCAAAACGTACATATGGCTGGATAATATGGCAGCTGAGAACATGTTGTGTGAAATAAGAATTTGCACCTCTTTCTCAGAATAACAGAATCATTAGTATATAGTCTGAAGACAGATGTCTGCAATCATTGCTGGCTATCATATCTCTCAATTATACACAATTTAGGTTCCTTTTCATGACATTAAGAGATGAAAAATCACTTCCTTTTTTTTGCCCTAGGAAATTCATCTTATTCCATACATAAGTTTTCAGACTATGGGATATGTCTTTTGGATGAAAGCCTTTCTCACTTCCATGCTCAAAATGCTGCCTGCATTATTATTATAATTTATAACCAATGTTGATAACAATGACTAATCTTGGGACTTTTCTCCCTTAAGAAGCACTTTAACCCGTGGATTTATACATTCCTCCCTTGGTATAACTAGTCAAATAGATCATTAATTTGTGGTAAGTAGTCTGTAGGGTAGGTAACTAGATAGTTACACCATTGTTTTGGGAGGAAAATTATGAATTGGGTATTTTCAGACACAAAGAAAATAAATCTGCATCTCCTGGCTTTGTGCTAATTAATGAAGACTGAGATAAAAAGAAGTAACATTCTTTTTTTTTTTTTTTTTTTTTTCTTAATGGGAAAGGGCTTCCATGCTGACTGAAGAGTGGTTTCTTGGCTGTGGAATTTGGAATGAATTATGGCATTTATTGATATTACCTTACAAAGCAAACATAAAGAAAAGTTGAACAAAACACAGTCTTTATATTTTCCTAAATGAGAACACAAAAAAACCCTTGCTTGAAAAAACAGATTATTTCAGCTGAACTATAGATACGTTACTGTATCTATCTGTTTACTGGAGCAAAGTCTGAGAGTTGTTTAAGATTGTCTACCTCAGAGTATCAGGGAAAAAGATTTAGCATTCATTGCTAAATCCACTGAATTAATCTTCAGATGTTCCTTTAGAGACAGAAAGAGAACAAGAAAACAAATACTTCTATTCTATGGTTGAAACATTCACCTGGGTTAAAATTTGCTGCTCTGAGGATTTGATTTATGAGGAAGTGAGCTGATTAGCACAAAACCTCTCATTTTACAGGAAAATTCTAATCACGTCAAAGAACATCTATACTTCTTGTGGAAGAGGTGCTCACTGAAGCATCTGTAGTCTGCCTCTGAAAGACAAAACTGTTAGATAATGTCTTATGCCAAAACACCTTCTAAGAATACTGAAACCATAACTTTTGTAAAGGTACACAAACATAAAGATATGCTTCTATGCATAATTTAACCTTTCAAGGTCAATTCAAGTCTTGCTTACTGTTTGGAAGTATTTTGAATATATTCCATTATCTAAGACTTACGTTGTAAGCTTTTAAAGAAAGTTGTGAAGAACAATATCTTATGGATGCCAACTTGCATAGGGAATGTTAAAAATCTCAAAATCTTACACTACCACTGTGTTATGTTTTGGGTTAGTTTATTCCAAAGCTTACAAACAAGCACTGTGATAATGTAGTTCTTCCTACTTGTTACGACAAAGTTAAAAGAAACAGGGATCCATCTTACTATTTCCAGAAAATATCAAGACAAGTATTTTATATAACCAATTAAAATAAAATAGAACAAAGACTGAACACTTCTACCATCAGTATAAATGTCACTACACATTTCAGAATCAACACCTACCTGATTATATATAGCATTAAATAAGAACAGACATGATATACTTATACTTTCGCATAAAGAAAACCAGAAAAAAGCCCAGAAATACATACAGAAACTACCACAGCTTGGAAGATAGTAAAACAGGTTTTAATTTTTCTTTAGTATTTTCTTTTTCTTTTACTTATTCTTTTAAAAAGCTTGCAGAATATTTTTGGGCACAATACTCTTAAAACAATTCTGTCGTCCATTTCCCTGCTAGCTTTTGGAACTTTATAAATACCTGTAAATAGGTGATCAGAATAAACAGAATAGGAGAAAATTCATATGTAGTAGAGTAAACAGTGTTGTCAATGAGATTGTTCCAGTTGCAGTTATGATATATAAATAGTTTGCATAAGCAATCATTAATTTTTTTTACTAAACCTAATCTGCTGTTTTAAACTGCAAATTCCAAGCATGAAGGAACGTGAATGGACAGGTTTTCATTTTCTGTCTGCTTTTGAGGTGCTGTAATTAACTTTTTAACAGGAACATTTTTTTTGCACACAGTTTTTAACAGCGAATGGATGGTGCCAAAGAAAGTTCTGTGGAGCAAAATAGAGAATGTGAAGCGATTGAGAAAAACAGATTGTAAAGTATATTCTTCCACACTGTGAAATCCTAATGATGACAGATTGCTGTCATCATTAGAGACTGAGCTCTGTTATTTGCCAAAATGATTACACAGTTCTGACAAATAATCTGGAAATATTTCATCACACAGTATTTGAGGCAGTGATATACTTCACAACAAAAATATTTCTGTGTATATTAGAATATGTAAATCATCCCAGTCTGCATATCTCCACATAAATTTTCATCTGCGCCAATCTGCCAATTTTCTTTAGCTCCATGTGAAACTATTAAAACCTCCCTCCAGCAAACTTCACTCTTTCCCACTGATAGTCCTTTTACCAAGAATCTTGTATTCTGATCTTGCTCAGCATCAGCTCTTCTTTTTCTATTTTCTCACCACCTACTTCCCTTCTTACTTTCAGACAACGCTCTGCTAACTTTCCTGCTGTAGGTGTATGGCTGAATCGTCTGGAGAAGTGAGTTATTTTTAACCCGTTGTCTACACATTTGTGCCCTCCTTCCTTGTGAATTTGTGACAATTAAAAATGGAAGTCACATTTATAAAATTAAAAAAAAAAAAAAAAAAAAAAAAAAAAGAACACCAGGACCACTCTATGTGTTTCTTATGTTTTTTCAACCTTACTGATCTTTTTTCCTTTTGATTTTCTCCTCCCTTTGTACCATCTGTTTCAAATTTTAAAGTTTTTTTTTTTTCTTTTCACATTTTTAATTAGTTAGGATTTTATTTCCTTTATTCAAATGTTTCTGCCAAGCATTGCTCCTACTACCTCAGTAATACTGGTTTTGATGACAGAAATATTTTTTCTTACTTTTCATTCTAAAGAACTAGTGACTACTTCACTCCAGTGACTGTTTCCTATCCTCAGTTTCCTATATAATATTTCCCACAATTTACAACATATCATGGAAAATATTTTATTGTTCACAAAATCTTCCAAATTTCCTGTGTTAGTAACAATTTTATTTGATGTCTTGAATTGCGTTATTACTCATCTATCCTTTGTTTTCTCAGCAGCAAACCCAGACATTTAGTTTTTTATTTTTGTTGGCACTGTTATAATAAAAAAGGAACTTTTCATAAAATAGTGCAAACTTAATAGGATTTTTAAAAGTTTTTTAAATATTTTCCAACTCAAAACACCTGAATGCAGGAAAAAAAAAAAAAATCAGAAATAATGTTATCAAATATCAAACCAAAACTGAAGTACAGATGATTGTGGCCACAACAGTGAACTCCATTTGAAATCTATAGATAGAAATTCACTGGATCATTTATGAAATCTGAAGCATGATATATAATAAAAATACTAATATTGATGAAATAGATTGTTTTAAATGGAAAAAAGGGACACTCATACAAGAAAACAATATTAAGCTAATCAGTGAGAATGAATTTTACATTATTTATAAAATGGTGAAAACTATCTCACTGTGAGAGACATCTATATTGAATAATATTTTATTTGATGTTGCAGTTAAAAAAACTATTTTTCAAACTGATTAGTTCCTTGAACTTCTTGATATGTCAATCAAACTCCTCCAATCAGCCCTGGCCATACCACAAATCAGAAAAAAAATAAAAAAAATCTGGCATTAACCAGAGCAAATTTATGTTGTGTTTAGTATTTGTTAGCTTTTATAGTAGAAATAATTTAGATATCACATCTAGAGTGATGCAATCAGTCACTGAGACACCATATTCGCCACCATTTATCTATTCCCATTCCTTTGCTGAAACAGTACCAGTGACCTGTGTTGTAGTCAAACACTGAATACAGTGTTAGAAGCACACTCCAAAAAAGGTCAGGTAAATGAAGGTGGCTCCTGCTATGCACCAGTCACAGGGAGACATATGAACCAAGTATGGTTTATTATTTAAAAAGAAAAAAAAAAATAAATGCATACTTTCCTACTAACCCTACAAGAGATATGGAGGGATCATGTTGTCATTCAAATAGTCATGTATTTTGCCCAAGACAGTTTACAACTTAAAAAAAAAAAAAAAAAAAAAAAAAAAAAAGCTTGTTGCTGAAACTGAAAATGAATCCTTCATATATATTTTTGGAAATGGTTGCTTATTCATTCTCAGTATAATTAGTACTGTTGCTTTAGAGACATGATTTACTAAACTGATTATTTTATCTTAAATGATCAATTGTCACTGTCATATTTGTATCCTCTAAGCAGGTTAACAGTTAGTTTATAATCAATTTACATAATTAATTTTACATTTTATTCCTCTACTCAAGCCCAAACACAACATCATCTATTAATCCATGATCTTTAACTCTTCCTTCAAAAGGCAAAGTCTTCAATTTATCAGTCTGAAGGGTTGTGGCTTATAGTTCTAGTTCTAGTCATTGAAGTTTATACCTATCTATGTCTTGATTTAGTTTTCACATTGGTTTTTGCATCATCTGTGATTGTTATAATTTGTTAGAGCTTATCTTTACCTTCAGTCCTTTCTAGTACCCATTACAATAAGAACTGTGCTTGCCTGTATTAATACTGAAAGAAAATACAGAAATGGATCCCTCTGGGTCCTTGACTCCCTTCCCATGCTATAATAGCTACCAAATCCTACTATGTAGTACAAAATAATGCAGTACCATGGAGATAGAAAGATTAGAAAGATTTTTTTAGCAAAAAAAATTTAGGTTTAAAAATTATTGTAAAACAACATAGAAGTATAGATTAATTGCAAGGTTCAACTTTAAGAATGTTTTAAAATCAGATATTAAAGGAACATTTGGTATATGTGTAGAAAGAAAATTAAACAATTATTTATGATGAAATTTCAGATGAAAATAATTTGGTGAACTTTCTTCACTAAAAATGTTGGATCAGAATATTTCACATTTACTATGGCAGTGAATACTCAGAAGTCAAAGAGGATATAAAAATTGTTCAGAATATTATAATTAGGACTTTCTACATTACAATTTAGGTAGCTGTAAATATTAATGTCAAAGGAAATATTTGGCTGCAAACATGCAATGATCATTGACAAAATGGTCATCTGGAATTTGACTTTTGCAAGTTCCATATTGTTTATATATTGCATTTTCAGGAAAATGGAGAAAACTTACCTGTTATTTATTTTGAGGACAGGAAAGACGCAGAACTGAAAGAAAACCAGACTTCTATCACACTTTGACAAGCATTGTACTTGAAGAGGTGGCTCTGAGCATTTGAAATTCTGTCCCTCGGGTAAATAAGAACTATGACAGCTATTCTCATATATGAGGAAAAGAGACATGTTATAAACTCACTGTACAATCATGATCATGGTAGGTGAGCTGCAGGCAATCCAGGAGACTTCTTGATCCAAGTAACAGACAGCCCAACCAGAGTGGATGTGACTCTGGGTCTGTTGCCACCAACACAAGAGAGCTAACTGGGGGCATCAAGATTGGAGACAGCCTTGTTGCAGTGATCATGCACTGGTGGAGTTTGTAGTCCTGAGAAATATGTGTCAGGTAAGGAACAAAGTTAGGCCCTTGAAATTTAGATAAACAGATTTTCAGCTCTTCAGGGACATAGTCAGTGGGATACCTTGGAAGCCTGCCCTCAGGGACAAAGGAGTGGAACAGAATTGGCAGACCTTTAAGGAAGCATGAGAATTAGCCCAGGAGCAAGAAATTGGACAACGAAGACAAGAGACCAGCATGGCTGAGTAGAGACTTGCTAGTCAAACTAAAGGGAAAGAAGGAAATGCACACACAGTTGATGCTAGGACAGGTGACCTGGGAAGAATGTAGAGAAATATAGTTGTGTAGGGATGGAGTGAGGAAGGCAAAGGTGAAGCTGGATCTGAACCTGGCAAGAGACAGAAAGAAAAACAGGAATGGGTTCTACAGGTATGTTAATCAGAAAAGGAAGGTTGAAAACAGTATACAACCCCCTTTCCCCAGGGAGCAAGGATGGAAAATTGATGACAAGGAGAAAGCTGAGGTAGTTAACAACTTTTTTGCCTCAGTCTTCGTTGGCAGCCTCTCTTTCCATACCTCTCAAGTAGATGGAGCAGCATGGTGATTAGAGAAGTAAGGTCATTCCCACTATAAGTAAAGACCAGGTTCATGACCACCTGAGGAACCTGAATATACCTAAGCCTATGGGACCCAATGAGATACATCCCAGAGCCCTGAGAGAATTGGCTGATGTAGTTGACAAACCACTCTCCATGATATTTGAAAAGTCATGGCAGTCAGGTGAAGTCCCAGGTGACTAGAAAAGGGAAAACATCGTACCCTTTTAAAAAGGGTAGAAAGGAGAACCCTGGTGTTGCAATCTGCTTGGATGCAGAAGGCAACATCGTTCTTTAAATGGAAGCGAGATTAAGGCACACGATGCCAAAGGTTGGGGCCCAAACAGAAAACTCAATTTATTCTAATAACAAATGCAAGCAAAGGGGAAAAGTGGGGAAAGAGAGAGAGTAGGAAAAGGCAAAAGGCTATGTAAGCATAGGAAAGATGTCACCACCAGGGAGAAGCGACATGCAGGCTGCAGGCTGGCCGACAGGGTGTCTCCTCAGCAGTGGCAGTCGGGGGGATTGCAGGAGAAAGAAAACAGGTGTCAACAGCTAAAGAAGCAGGAACAGAAGAAGCCAGACTGGGGCAGGCATCAGCAGTGGGAACCAAAGAAGCAGAGGCCAGACCAGAGCAGACAGGAGCAGGACTAGTAGCCAGGACAGGGCAGGAGGAGCCGGACCAATAGCCAAGACCAGACCCTGAGAAACCCTGGGCATTGTCTTAAATACCCTAGTGCTGCGTGCCCACTGGCCAGTTCCTCAGCATCTGGGCAAAGTTTTTCGTGGCACTGATTGGTGAGTCTTCAGGTATCCATGTAGGGTTTGCTCTGTATTCCATATATGGTGGGCTAAGTTTCCCACCAAATCTAAGATTGTAACAAGTCTGGCATGTTTGCCTGCCTTCGGTGGTGTTCAGGAGGTCCCCTGGGACTCCTCCAGGCATCAGGGCTGGATTTCTTGCAAGGAGCTCAGCTTGCTCTCTGCAGACAGCTCAACTTGTGCAAAATAGCAAACTTTGCAGATAGTTCAGCAAACTTTCACCTGAGGCAATGGGGAAGCAAAACTATTATCAGTTAAATCAGTCTGTAACGCCTGGGAACTACTGACCTGTCAGCCCTACTTTTGTACCTGGGAATATCATGGAACAGAACCTTCTAGGAGATATGCTAAGGCACACAGAGAACAGGGAGGTGACTCAAGAAAGCCAGCATGGATTCATCCGGGGCAAGTCCGGCTCGACCAACCTAGTGGCATTCTACTGGAGTGACTGCAGCAGTGGACAAGGGAAGGGCTGCTGGTGTCATTTATCTGGACTTCTGTAAAGCCTTTGACATGGTGCCCCACAACATCCTTCTCTGTAAATGGGAGAGAAATTAATTTGATGAGTGGACTGTTAGGTGGATAAGGAATTGGTTGGATTATTGCATCCAGAAGGTAATGCTCAATGCCTCAGAGACCCAATGGCCATTGGGACCAGTGTTATTTAATATCTTCAGTAATGACATAGATGAAGGGATTGAGTGCACTCTCAGCAAATTTGCAGGTGACACTAAACTGAGTGGTGCAGTTAAGACAGCTGAAGGACGTGATGCCATCCAGAGGGTCCTTGAGAAGCTCTAGAAGTGGGCCCATGGGAATCTCATGAGGTTTAACAAGACCAGGTGCAAGGTGCTGTACGTGGGTTCCAGCAACCCTCAGTGTCAATACAGCCTGGATGATCAAAAGCAGCTGGTGATGGATGGGAGACTGGAAATGACCCGGCAATGTGAGGTTGCAGTCCAGAAAGCCAAATTTGTCTCGGGCTGCATCAAAAGAAGGGCAGCCAGCACCTCCACAAGAAGGTGATTCTGCCTCTCTACTCTGCTCTTGTGAGACCCCACCTGAAATGCTGCATCCACCTCTGTGGTCCCTGCCACAGGAAGGACATCAGCTTGTTGGAGCAAGTCTAGAGGAGGGCAACCAAGATTATCAGAGGGATGGAGCACCTCTCCTATGAGGAAAGGGTGAGAGAATTGGGATTGTTCAGCCTGGAAAAGAGAAGGCCTAGAGGTGATCTAGTTGCACATGTTTTTTTTTTGGTTTTTATTTTTGGCTGAGAACCACTTAGTTTAATTTGCAAGAAGAAGTGATGTCAAAAAAGAATTTTAACAAATGAAATGTGAATGCTATTAATCAGTGAACAAATCTGTTATGTTATATAGAATGGAATAACTATGTTAGCTGTGTGGTCATTGTCATCACATAAGCAACAACCAGCCGGAAGCAATATGGACTGAGGTGTGCTCCCTTAGCAGTGACTCTTTTATTGTATGTTTTGTTATAAACTGCTTAAAAAGATCTTGAAAAATTCAAGCAGGAGGAAGTTCCACACTGGATAAGAAAAGTGAAAAATAAGTAACAACTATATTAACTATTGGTTAAACATTGATTATTCATGGAATTATTTTCTCTTTCATGAACAAGATGTTTTATAGATGCAGTACTTTTTACTTTGATTCCATTTAAGACCCCTCCAAGAAATTATCTATTTCTTAATTCTAGTTAGTTGAGTAATTGCTTATCTTTAATGATTCATTGTGAGATGAATGATGATACAATGTTTTCCAACGTTTTACACTTTTAAATATTTTCCAAACTTTATTAGGTTTCAGACATATATAAGATTTAAAAACAAGCAAGAAAACAAATATTTAAATAAGATTCCTGGAAAAAGAATTAAATCTGAGTGAAAATCTGCACCTTATTTTTTATTATTTATTTTTTCTTTTATTTAGAGATTAATGAGGTTATACTTCCAGACAGGGGATGTTATAACAAGAAAAATATAAGAAGTCAATACATCTTAACAAAAGAATTTGATCATTTTAAATGAAAAAAAAAAGGGGGGGGTGGGGGCAGAGAAGGCAAGACAAAAGTAGCATGCCATTGTTTTTGTCATTTGAACAACCAAATTTTGATGCAGAAACAAAGGTTAGAAAGGGTACAGAGTGAGCAGGACTAACAGGAATTTCCACTCATGATGTCTTTATCAGAAGAATACAGCGAGCATTGCACTTTAACGGTAATTAAACATTACTTCACTCAATGATAAACACAACTATTCTGATAGCCTTGTTTACAAGGCCCAGTGACTGACCTCTGAAGTTAATGCAACACTACTCCACATAAGTAATTCATCCAGAATATGGTAGATGAATAGCAGGAATGATTTCTCTGTAAATATAAGGGTTTTGGCAAAAAACCTGCAAACCTTCACTGATGGAATTTTAAGGACCAGGAGTGTATAGATAACAGAGAAAGTTACTAGACTGTTTATTTCTATTGTTTTACACTACACTTTGGTCACACTATTTGCAATATTCTGATCTTTCACATCCCATGTATTTATGCAAAATATATAGCAATTAATTATTAATAAAGACAAAAATGTGATCGTGTAATCATTAACAAATTGAAACAGTAATTTATTTTTTTGTCTGAGAAAATTAAGACGGATATGAGCAACTAGTCTAAATACACTAAATACAAATACTGATATTTCTATTGTTAATGTTAGGGCAGCATATAAGATATAATTTGATTGCTAAATCACAGTTTAGGTTTCTTTGTGTAGGTTAAAATGGTATCTTAGAAAGTGTAGTAAAAAGTTTGTGACAAATTTAAAATTACTGGCTTTACTCTCTCTTCTTTTTTTTTTTTTTTTTTTTTTTTTTTTTTTTTTTTTTTTTTTTTCTGCTTTGGGTGACTATATTCCATCTGGGAATAAAAACAAAAAGACACAGGGAAGCTGGTTCTTGGAGTCAAATAAAAAAAGCAGTCAAATGGCTGTGATTGTTATGGTATTATTCAAAACATTCCAACTCAGGAGTCTGAGGCTATCAGTCATTGCAGAGTTTAAAACAATTCACTTTAGGTCTTACATTTACTGTTTGCTCCTAAAATGGTTGTGCTTTTAGTTAGGCTTTCTTTGGAATTAAGATATTTAGACACTCAACAGCACAATCACCAACTACAAAAGCAGAAGCTCCTGAGAAAATAGGACAAGAAAATATGGGATATAATAGAGGCATTGAGCGCTCTCAGTGTTGGCTGCTCTGTATCAGATTTTAGAATGGCCAAAGGCTGATGCACCAGTAACTACAGTTCTCAGCTGTGCTCTGCAGAGACTTGGCAAGTTGCCTCATGCTGGCTTCTGCTTCTTTTTCTCCCCAAAAAAGAGAAAACTCCACAAATAACTGAAGAATAAGAGATCCCAAACATCCTACATCTCTGAATTAGGGAAATTTAAGACTTCAGGAGTGCAGTTTGCATCTTTGAGCCAAATGGTGTTAGATTTTATATTTATCATCTCAATAAGTTTCTATAATATAATGACTCCCACCAGTTTCTGGCATTGTAATTAATTATATAGAGCAGAAAAGACAGTTTAATTTATCTGTCATTCAAATACTAATGAAAATGTTTCTATGTCATGCATAGTTGTACGTAATGTAATCTAATTAAAATTCCCAGTTATACCAGTGGCTTGAGCACATTCCTAACCTGCAAAAAAAATGCCACTTGGTCTTCTGCCAAAATAAATCATTCACAGAGGATATCACAAATGGCAAGGCAATGATAAAACACAACCTCTGAGGAGCAATCAGGTTTATTTAGAAGACAAAAGACTGGGAGGAACACAATGATAGCTTTGCGATATATTCAATGCCTTCATAAAACCAACAGTGACAACTAGTTCTTCCTGTCTGCTGCATTTGCTTCATTGAAGTAGTTTCAACTGAGAGACATAATTTCTCTGTTTTCAGGAGTCTGAATCTAGTGAATTCTGCAGTATTGCTGGGAAACCAAAACTGATTGTCAGGTGTGAGCCTAACATGATTTTAATGCTTTCAGTATGCCTATGTCTGTTACTTGTCTAAACCGATCATGAGACAAAATAACACCAGTAAAAGGTTAGTGAACATGACTGACATCTAAAACCAAAAATGCACCCCACTCTGACTTAATCCTCCTCAGAGTAACTAGGATGATCATCAAACATAAGAATTGGAAACAATCTGGAAATAATTAAATAGGTCGGTCGAGTTCCTCTGAGACAGAAACAGCAGAAAATTACTATGTTTGAAGAATGGACAATATATTTCTCAGTCTATGCATAAATCTGTACTTGCAGCAGATATATAGAAATATATATATACATGATTTATACATACCAAGATAATATTAACAGAATCAGTAATTTTGTATTTGTGATGGCATAGTAAAAAGAAAAAAAAAATGTTGAAGAGAACTCATGTTCAGTTCAGGGTTTCCATCACTTTTCTTTTAAATGTTTGTCTCTCAGCTTAGGTTAGATAAGTGTTATTTTATTCCTGACAGACTTAGCAATATACCTTGAGGCAAAATATTAATTTAAATTTAATATTAGCATTTTTTTCTTATTTTGATTCTCTGGTTCCTTCCTATTTTGTTGGGTGATTACAATTTTATGTAATATCTTTATATCTTAAATTCATAACTGAAATTGCGGTTTCCCTGGATTCTGTTGTTTCCCACCTGAGATCTGGGGAAGCAGGCCGAGATGCTCATATAACAAAAAGTTTGATCACTGTTCTATTTTCCCATTACCATTGCTGTTGGCAATTCTAAGTAAAAATAAATTTGATGGTAACTGTGCAATTACATCAAAGTCCAGTTCTGCCTGATCCGCAAGACTTCATTCCTAGGCCTCAGGTATTATTCTGCGTCTATATCCTTCTAAAACAATTTTCTTTTGAGAACCTTTAACAGTTCAGTGTACACATTTTTCTTGTCATTACTATAAACAAAAGTTTAAATAAAACAATTTTAGGCAATAGTTACTTGTCTGCCAGACAAATACTATCACAGCTATCTAAGATCAGACTAATAAAATGTCAATGGTTTTTTGCTAGTATTGTCAGAAATCATATTTCCTATGCTGCATGCAGCCAGAAAAGGAAATCAAATTCAACAAAGTTTTCATGCTTCATTCCTTGTTCTCCAGAGTTTTTTCAGAGTTATTCAAATATACTTATTATCTGCATAAATTTGGTGAATAAAGAGAAACATATTTGAAAAAAATTTGGATTAGAGAGACAAGGAGATTAAAAAATGAAAACACATGATCGGGAAAGGATCTATTTTTTAATGACAAACACTAGACTAAAATAGTTTAATCAAATTAGAAATGAATGATTAAGCTTCTGCAACAAATTGATGCTGTATTCTTTCTAGGAAGCAGGAATGACTATATCTTAAATTCTTTAAAATCACCATGTTTGCCCTTCGATGTCATATATGACTTCCAAAAGCCTGAACATCTGTCTTCTTTTTTATTTTCTATTATATTTTCTATTATTATTAATGAAAACCAAAGCCTCACAAAATAAACTTTTTTTGTTTGCAAAATGTATATTTAATTTTTCTTTATCTCAGCACTTCAGGTATACCTGTAAAGAATGTGTGTAAGCAGAACCCTGAAAACATAATATGAAAGTATCTCTTCACTATGGTAGTTATTTTTTAAGCAAATGAACAATTTGTGCATTGTGCTGAGGAGGAAATGTAATTTGCATGCATTTTGGCAATCAATTTTCCATCTGAAACTCAGTCAATAGCTACTTTAAGTTACTGATTTTTTATGATGTTATATAAAAAAATTAGTATGGTACTTCTCCTTTCACATCAATTGCTTTGGAAATTCACACATGATTTAGCTGAAGTTTCATTAGTTATCATTAAACAATTAAAATTACAGAATTTAGCATATGAGGGAATGGGACATTAACACTTTTTTGGGCTGTGGTGGCTTCAAGAACATAAACAAAGGATCAACATTAATTTTTCTTCCTTACCCTAAGACAAAGTAAGCATAATTCGGTTTATTGGTTGCATGCTCAGTGTCTGAGGTAGCTATGATATTAAGGAAAAGAGAAATGGCATGGAAGAATTATTAACTTTAAAAACCACTTCATCAAATGCAGAACCAATGACTTTCCCAGTGACACAATATCACAGAAACAAAACTGGGAAAACAATTAAAATAAATAAGAAAAAAAAGCTGCCTTTTTTTTTTTTTTATCTGAAAAGTATATTGTATATACAAATGTTCTCCAACACTTCCTACCCCGGTACCTGAACACCGGAGTGCCTTTCTCCTATGCCCTTTCATTCACAGATTCCCTTTCCATGCCTTAATTTCTTCCTGGCAAGGGTGCTCTGTATGTCCCTTCCAATTTCCCTTTTTTTTTCGTCCTGTAGAATCAATGTGTTAGACAGAAAGGGATAGAAGAGAATCATAATCACAAAGTAAAAATCAAATCATACTATTATGTCACAATAGAACCTCATAACACCATAATAATGTTATTGTTCTGCAAGTAATACTATAATGTCTGGGCTATGTTAAGATATTCAGCCCAAAGAATAACTAATAAACCAAGTTCTGAACCTACTTATTGAAGTAAGTGTATACCCTAGTCCATGAAATTAACATCAGATACTTTTGTTCCTAATTTGAATATATGCATAAGATGAAAAGCTATTCTGATCCTTACTCAATTTTCACTGAATAGGAGACTTTTTGACCTTATTCTAGTGAGGTTAGATAAGATTCAGTCCATGACAGAATGGGAAAAAAAGATCCTCTAATACTATTTAAAATTATTATTTAATTAAACTGAAAAGGTTTAGTTGTACTGACTTTTTTTCTAGTTTAGTAGGGAGAAATTTTTCTTAAACCTTTAGAACATTTCAGAAAACAATGAGACTTATTTATTTTAATAATGTTATATGTCTCTTTTTATGTGTTACAGAGTGGATAGTACAGACACAACTATGACACACGTACATTTTACTACATTTTATCCTCCTTAAATGTGTAGCTACATCACAAGCTGTTGTATAGCATCACAATGTTAAAATCACAATAATTTACTTGGAACAAGTTGTTGAAGAGGATTGTTTTGCTGAAGTTTATAAAGAAAGGGGTAAACTAGCAACACAATGGTACATGTTTGTGGACTATTTAATTTCTACACTTAGGCTTAACACCTGAATTTTATACATAGAATGGAATCAATGCTTACTAAAACTATCAGACTAATGGCACTAGAAGCATGTATTATGTGGCAAGCGTCAAATCTTTGACTCTTATGTTCTAAGGAACCTCACCTCTATTAGAGATTACTCAATGAAGAGAGATCATTTTATGTTCATTACCATTCCTATTTAGAGTCTTTTTATACTATTTTTATTTTATTTTTTTTTTTCCAGCCTGCTGAATATTGTTCTAAATCATATCTCTTGTAAATTAGTCATACTAGACTTTAGGAGGATCAAAACTGCCAGTTGAGGACATGTGATCCTCCCATAAAATGATTAAAAAACACCATAACTGTTATGTTAGAACTGTACATGAACTAATGGTATGAATAATAAAAAAATCATAGCAAACATTCTTGTCCAAACTGTTTAATATGCTGCTTGTTGAAATACACATCACAGAATTACACTAAGAAGGTAATAATAAATATTGGTGCCAAATTTAGAATTGTAGAATTAGATTAGCAGACAAAATATAGAACTTAGAAATAATAAAATTCGTATTTTTCTGAAGTGTTTCTGGTTTCTTATGCAGAAGTAGGCAGACATAAACAGAATTTCAGTGAGTGATTTAGAGAGTGGTACGAGGAAAAGATTTTAAAATTTACGGTGTTTTGAAGATTTATGTTTTTGCTTTAGCCAACAGCTATATTGTTGGTATCTCAAACCAAAATTGTACAAGTGTAGTGGCAACAGAAATGAATAATGTTTGAGGAGATTTTTTTTTTAGATAAACTGTTGAATGAAGCACTGGAAAGCATCTGTATTGGTATATACAAGACAATGAAAAACTATGCCAGAAATCAAAACATATCAGAAATAGATAGAATAAAAAGGGAGCTGAAGTAGATGGAATTGATGAGGTCATAGAAACAGTCAGAGGAAAGAAATCTAAATGAAGAAGTCAAATACACCATTAAATCAATGTACACCTGGGCAAATGCAAAACTCTCTCTCTCATACAGACACATAACCTGTAAATATCCATAATTTAAGGTGAAAAAAAAATATAAAAAATATAGGTCATTGTTGACCACCACTTAATTCATGTGAGATTAACAAAGCCCCAATAGATTAGTCCTGAATTAAGATTTAAAGAATAACTAAAGAGCATAGTAAATTGTAAAGGTGATGGAGTAGAATTGCACATAAAGGTACAGAATTTGAAAAATTTCTGTGTAAAGAACACTATGCACTTTAATCCACTGTATTTCAAAAATAATTACCAATATTGCAGGTTGGTTGGTTAGGGAGAGAATATAGAGGCAAAGTTTGCCATGGACATGGAGAGCAGAAGAAATTCAATTTAATAATGTGATAATGACTAATAACTAAAAAGCTTAGACATATAGGGATACAACCTTTTGATGCTTGATGTGTGAAAAATCTATCATGGATATAAAGGGTTATGCTTCAGTGCATGCACCAGTCATTGAACACTTGAAGGAAGACACTTCTTCTATGAACAGATTGTTTTACAATTATGTTTTTTAAAGGATCTGTAATAATGGCAGATATCAGAAATAAAAAGAAAGATTAGACAAAACTGATTGACATATTATGGTACTTTGTTTTATCCATTGATAGAGGATATTGATAAATTGAATGCACTTTTTGAAAAATTAATTGTAAAAATTTTAGTCTTTAAAAAAAAAAAATTATATTTTTGTTCTTCTAGTTCACTCTAGAGTGATGCTTTATGACAGTAGTAGCAACTTTGCTAAATACATTTATTTAGTGATAAAAAAAAGGACTGTTCAAGGGTAATTGTTTTCTAGAATGTCTCTGATATGGTTCAACTAAAGATATAGAAAATTCCACTCAACTCACTTTTTTTCCAAGTCACTGATGTTACAAATGAATAGAAGAAATCCACAGAATCGACACACATCTAAGCCATGGGTTTATTCTCCTCAGGAAACACTGAAATCTACAACACTGAAAAAGCAGCTACTAAGCAGAAAGGCATAGTTGTATAAGGGGGAACATGTCTTTGAAAGTTTCTTCACCGGGTTCACTTCCCACTCTCATTTGGTAGTAAAATATCCAGGACCTTAGAATAGTTCAGTCCAGGAGACTTGGACTCCCCACTGGTATTAAAAACTTCTGATATTTATAGTCAATATACAGGGAGTTTTATTTAACCCACATAATCTTTAGCAAAACAAACAAACAAACAATAATTACAAGCCTCAACCAGATATTTCGATCAAACAATATATGTCCGGCATGCATCACAGGTTTGTTAAAATGTCAGACCAATGTTCAACTATAAAAAAATAAATAAAATCATAGATACATAATATGATGGAAGTTTTCTACTATTACTAAATATTCGTTTCTGAATTTCTGTTTGAGTTTCTGTTGACACAGCTATAGCTTTTTTTCCCCTATCAAGCAATTTCCAAAGCATAAGTTTTACTTAAATGAAAACTATAGCAAACTTTCTTGGTTAATGAGATTCCATGTTAATCCCCCATGCTGCGAATCAATTATTTAAAGCCTTTCACAGCTAATGAATCATATAGTACTTTCTGACTAATGCCAACAAGCTAGTTGTAATGCCGTGAAGCAATCAAGTCCTAACCACTCGGTTTTAAGAATACTTCTCTGTGGCTAAAGAAGAAATGACACAAAATATTTTAAAATAAATTATTATTACATGAGAAATGCACAGAATGCAAACTGCAGCAGAGAATATACAGTCATGCTCACTAGTAACAGACAAAGAAACACTATATATTGTTTGCAAATTCTGATCTCCTATTCAGTACTCAAATACAAGTGTTCAGCATTTTTCAGGAAAGCCTGGTGAGTGAACGAGCGGCAGCTTGGGGCTTGGTTGCTGGCTGGGGTTAAACCACGACAAAAGCAAAAGCTGTGTATGCAAGCAAAGAATACTGAGGAATTCAATCTCTGCTTCTCATGGGCCAGCAGGTGTTCAGCCATTCCCAGAAAAGCAGGGCTGCATCACACATAACAGGTACTTGGGAAGACAAATGCCATGACTCCAAACGTCCTCCCCTTGCTCCTTCTTCCCCCTGTTTTATATACTGAGCATGATGTCATGTGGTCTGCAATATCCCTTTGGTCAGTTTGGGCCATCTGTCCTGGCTGTGGCTCCTTCCAATCTCCCATGCACCTCCACCTTCGTCACCAGCATGGCAGTATGAAAAGCAGAAAAGGCCTTGGCTCCGTGTAAGCCCTGCTCAGCACTAACAAAAACATCTCTATGTTATCAACTCTGTGTTCAGCACAAAACCAAAATACAGCCCCACATCAGCTACTGTGAAGAAAATAAACTCTACTCCAGCCAAAACCAGAACATGGGGCAACAAAAATCTATTTGATAAAAGGGAAAGTATAATTTATATTTTTCCAAAAGCTGGTTTTGACATAAAACAATTTAAAGTCAAAGGATTTGGACTTCAGGAGATCTAACTTTGGCCTCTTCAGGGACCTTCTTAGAAGAATTCCATAGAAATGTGCCCTAAAGGGAAGAGGGGTCCAAGACAGCTGTTCAATGTTTAAGGATCACTTCCTCCAGTCTCTAAAATGGTGACCCTCTTGAAAAACTGATGTGCTTGAGCAGAGAGAGGTTGGACTAGGTGACCTCCAGTGGTCCCCTCAAATCTTACCCATTCTGTGATTCCGTGACCTGTACAGGAGATCTGTTTTTATAAACAAAATGGCAAGATGGGAATCTTCACATTGGAATAGGTGTGATCAATAAAATAACAGCTATGTCTCCACCAACTATCAAAAAGGAAACACAATCTTTACCATGAACTGGACAGTTATAGGGGTATGTTTATAAAAGTTCACAAAATCTACAGGAAAAACCAAGAATTTTTAAGCTCTTTTCTTGATTTCAATTTGTAGTATTGACTGATTTCTTTTTCAGGGAATGAGTGCTGTTAACAAAGAAACAATAAATTAAAGAAATTATATTTAACAATAAATTAAATCAGTTCTTGAAAGTCACATGGAAAAGAATCTTCATGTACCCCTTCAAGTCACTGAAACGTGATATTGTACATATTCTAAGAAAATACTTAGTCATTGGAAAAAAAAATTAGAAAACACAAACCAAACCATGAAAACACAGAACAATAGGGACAAAGACTACAAAGAAAGACTAGAGCTTTATGTAACATTGGACATACATAGATCACAGTATTGTCATCATAAAAAGAGGGTGTTTGTGATGAACACTGAAATGAGTGTTTGAATATGAAGAATATGAAATTGTGAACATGAAGTATTTATTATAGGACATATTTATTTTCATTAAAAAATATTTTTCTATTTTAACACACTGCAGGGCATTTTTATTTTTTAATATTAAATACTTCTGCATTTTAAAGAGATACACATGTACAAAAATAGAATATATTTTAGTGATAAATATGATTAAAGAGTCTTGTACTTAATTTAAAAGTATTTAAGAGATTTTGGTTGAACTTTATCTTCATTCAGAGAAGGACTCAGAAAGGACGTATAATAAATGACAACACTGCTTAAAATATGTCTTAGGCAGATAGCTAAAAATAGTTGATGAATTTCCTTAGCAAGGCTCTACTCCCAGATGCTTGAGCTAAGTTCTAGATGTGCACTAATTCTTTATTTACTGGGACTGCTCAGGAGCAAGGCAAGTAACACCTTTATGCTTCTGTGTATAATGCACAATTTACAATCATGCTATGCATGTGTATGCAAGTTACTAATAGGTATTTGAACCTTCTTGCTTTTTTTTTCCTCAGTAAAGGAGGCCAAATAAAACCAGTAGTGATTCCATCAGCTTTTGCAGAATGGCAAAGAAGATCTGAGTAGACTTTATCACCACAGCACAAAGGGTTTAATGTCCCATGCCACTTTTGAAGATAATGTGCATAGAACATTCAGGCTGTATGGACATACAGTCAGCAACCGTATATTTGTGGGATGAGAAAAATGGTAAGCAAGGTGGAGAAGCATCATTCTGGTGTCTAGTACTACTCACATATGGCAGTGAACAACTTGGCTGTGATATCTGTACCAAAGGATTATTTTTGTCTTTCAAAAAATTTTTCTTGCAGTTAAAAAAGAGAAACAGTAGGAAAGGTAGTCTATAAGAGGTCTGCACACTAGCTGTGTCACTTATGTTTGAGAAAAAAAATCAGTCCAGCAGCTTCTAGATAGCCCAAGTCAGAAAATAAATGAATATTAACAACATTAAGCATTTTAATTAAAAATATTGAAATGTTAAAAGCAGTTTTTTCAGTGTTGTTTTTTCCCACTTTATTTTACTAGTAGTTCACAGTTTTCTATCTAAATTATAAAAACTTTTTAAAAATAGCTGTATCTGATTACTTATTTTGTAAAATATATCTTGCATTCATGGAAAAATATTATCAATCAATTATCTATTATTAAAATAATAATAACAACTTTTTTATGTTACTCACAAAGGGCCTTAAAATATACTGAGATATTAAATATGCTAAAATTTATGTTAATGTAAACATAATTCTTTCCATCTCTTTTAAAATTGTTTATTGTACATTTAACCTTATGAACAAATCTACTGTTATAGAACCATCATTAAAGCGTGAGGATGATGGTTAGTAGAGCAGTTAGGGTAGCTCAGCAAGGCAACAAATAATTAAAACTTCGGTACCATGGAAAATGCAATGAGCTTGATTGATTCTGTGACCATACAGGAAACAAGGTGTTTTCTGTTCTGCAGTGAATGTGTGATATGTAAAATAGTACCACAGATGCAACTTTTTAGAGGAGTCTGACTTTTTTTTTTTGCCTTTACAAATCTTTTTTTATAGCTTCAAAGATCCTACCATTTTTCAGTACATGTCATTACTATGAAAAGGAATATTTTAAATTAGATCTAGATGGTGATGGTGTGGGTGGCTTGACATTTTGAAGTTTCTACTGACCAGCCAGTAATTTTCAAATAACTTGCTAAAAGAACTTAAACCACTAGACTGAAAGACTAATAAGGAATCTACTAAAGAAGTTACTGAAATAGGAGTTCAAATGGGGTAAACATAGGGACAGAAACTCTTTAAGAGCTGCTTTCCCCTAGGATTTAATATTGATTTGCCATATGGTACAAAAAAATGTGATAGGTCTGCACTTAGAAGGAACAACTCTTACAAGGTTACTTCACTGGAACTGTCAAGATCTGTGATGAATATAAAAGGGACAACCCATAAACAACACGTAAAACTATGCTATAATTCATGAATGGTTGCTTTACTTACTGCATTTATTTTATTTAATTTTCCTGACTGGCTGCAGATTGTAAAACAAGTCAACAAATTATAAAAAAGCCGTATTTTGACTACTTTGTGTGAATGATAAATGATTTCTATGCAGTTCAAATGTTTTTGCTGCTATTTTTCTTCAACACTTATTATGAGACTTTAGATGGAGTAAAATAAGCCGAAACTGTTTCCCTTATTTATATGGAATCATGTATGTGAGAGCCTTGAGGAAGTGGAGGGCTTAAACAGGATAATTGTTTGTGCACTGTTGTGATGCTTTTTAGCAATTAAGTACTGCACACATAATTACAGATACACTTACAAAAATTCTCATTACCTCTATAAGGTATTGTTATCCTCTTTTTTATAAGTATGGAAGTGAAGATAATTAGCCTATTTTTGCTCTAAATAGACTTGAAATGTCAAGTGGTGTTTATTTAGGATTGCCCTGAAATATAAATATTGCCTAGCAGCTTTTAAGAAAATTAGGATTTGGTGAAAGTTGCCCAATGATCAGTTATCACAAATTTAACTTTGCTACTGAGGTCTGAGTTCTGACTTTCATTCTTCCTAATGGCAGAGTAGATATTTGCAAGAGAAGTCCAGTATTGCTTAATCACATATATGGTATGATTTAGGAAACCTCTGCTAACTTGAGAATTGATCAAATTCTGAAGAACTGGTGAATCCATTTTGATTTTTTTCTATAAAAAGTAGAGTTTACTCAAGTTCAAATTAAAAGAGGCATTTGCAATGTGATAAAACTTACCATGTCATACATCTAGAAGCAAAGTCAGGCAGCACCACTTCACAAAGGTAAAATACATTACAGCATATGCACAGGTGACTTTGGAGCAAGACAGATCTGTTAGTTTGCTGACATAAAATGAGGCCATAAATAAAATGTCAGAAGAAATATTTGCCATTAATAAAAGCTAATGTCAATAACACAGAGTTAGCAGTTAGGGGATGTGTGTTAATGTCACTAGTTCTACCCCTGTGTCATTTACCCTGAAACCAGGGGAGCTCTTGAACTATAAAATGTATAGATTGAGATTTCTTTTAAGGACAGCAACTATTGTTACTGTGAATCTACATGCACCTTATGGAAAAAAAAAAAAAAAACAAACAACAAACAAGCAAACAAACAAAAAAATATATTACATGTATATTTGTCGTTTGTATAGAATCGTGCTAGCTTTGATGATTGAAATTGTCTTATAAGATTCACTTCTTCCAAAGAATGTTAGGGAAAGTTGAGAATTATTTTACTATCCCTGAACAATTTTTCTTTTGTGAATGAATCTGAAAAATGTTCATTGAACTCTGCATATTGTATTAAGGTAGGCAGATCCTGACATCCTGTATCCTTGCATAGAAGTGACAAAACTCATTTTACCAGTCGTCCTAAGATTAGATTATACAATTAAAGGTGCCTACTGTCTACATCTACAAGAGAGCTTAGAGGAAACCAGGAAGGAAGACGGGCTTTGCTTTTATAACCAGTGCAGAAATCCAGATCTACTGCATCACATTTAGTGGAATTACATGTTCTTATTTCAATATGTAGTTTTGTTTCTTAAAATTAATTGGATTCAACTATTCAAGTCAGAGTATATCTGAGCATGGGTAAGTTAAGAATAGAAACTAAAATTCAGTATGTCAGTGTATCAATGGCACGTTCACCCTGCTCAGTGCTGTTCCATGCTATATATGCTGATTGTAAGTAACAGTATTTCCATATTTTTATAATATTCTGTTTGTCTAGCACACTGCTTTAACACCTGTGTGCTCACTTGCTTATCCTGAGATAGGCAGGATATCTTTCTGCAGCTTTGCTTTCCATTATGAAGACTTAACCTAAAAAAAATTTACCTTTTAATATGCTAGCAGTGTTGATCGCATGATAGTTTTTTGTGTTTTTTTTTGGTAAAGGATTTTCATTTTCCTCTGTAAAGCAGACTCTGTTTTGTAAATCAAGATTTCCAAATATGGATCACCAGATATACACCAGAGAGACCCCTTCTCACTGACAGCTTGAGTAATTTCAGTTGAGCTACTCTCAGAGATTAATTTGACTCAAAAAATCAAAACTTGGTTCTCATTAAAATTAGTTGCAGCCCTCCTGATGTTCTAAGAAACCTTGAATATCTAAACTATTAGTAGATCAGATAAATTAATTAATAGGCTTGAAAACATGTCAGGTAAAACCTGAACATTTTATATTTTTCCCCCCAGCTGGCTGCTTGCAACAGGTCTAGCTGAGCATGATATCTCTTATCACAGAAGCAAAAGTTAAATGGAATGATGAAATGATAGAATTATAGAATCATGTAGGTTGGAAAAGTCCTTTAAGAACATCGAGTCCCATGGTAGTTTTAAGGACAATGAGAATATCATGAATATTAAGGACTCTGTGAGAAGAAGGAAGCGGCAATAAAATACTTTTCCTCAGTAGTTTTCAGGATGGCACAAGCTTAACCTTGCATTGTTTCTTGATTCAAAAATTGTTTTCCTTTAGATCGTAATAGAGGAGAAAAGCATCCTTAGCAAAAAGAGAAAAGGACCTTAGCAAAGACTTGAATGTTAACTGAAGCACAAATCAAAGATGCCTTAAGCACTGAGATTACTTGTTCTTGTTATTAATATTATTTCATTATCTCTTTATTAAAGTACTCTAGAGAGCTGTAGAAGAGTTGGAAATTATATCCATGAGACCAATTAAACAAATATGTGGAGTAATTTATGTTGATAATCTGAATGAGGAACTGAGTGGAGAACATTGATGTAGAGTTCACATGTGCTCCAAATTTGTGCAGTCAGCTGTTGCACGATCTTCAAAGTCAACTTGAAGCATTTTTCCTGAGTGTCATAAGTACCACTTATATATATGTTTATTAGCATATAAATTGCAGATGTCTTCATTATGAACAGGGCTTTTAAAGAAAACTAGTATCATTTATTGGCTAAAAGTGTTTAAACTTTTCGGATCACAACCTCTTTGCCCAACTATTGATTGCAACAAGATTTGGCTAGGAGTTATTTGGTTGATTTGAACCTGAAATCTCAAGCAGGCTGAGGAATTTTTCATTAAAACCCATCTATGAAAAGAAAATGTCCCCGTTCACATTAAACTGAATTTTTAATCCTTTATCTACTGAGAAGTTTTATTACTTGTTGCAAGTTGTAGTGAGTGAATGTTAGGGAGCATGATGGATATTTATTTGACAGTCCTATTTTATTCATGACACATAACAGAAAGTAAGTGTCTAATGACTAGGAAATAATCACTCTTTTGCTGAATGCATGCATTTTGGTGGTTTAGGAAGCTGTTTGAAATCAAGAAATTCCAGAAAGAAAAATGCTAGTTAGCTTTCTGCTGGTGATATTTATTACTTAGTTCTAGAGGGTCATTCAAGCTTTTCTGTCCATTACTAGCTATGAGACTAAAGACTTGGTAAGAAATTATAATCTGATAGTCTGCTTCTCTGAGTTCCCTGGGGGAAAAGAAGAAAAAAAAAAAGTTTTCTGGTTTGTTTAAAAAAATAAAATTCATGTGCTTTCAGAAAAGTTCATTCTGTACACACAAATCATAAATTGAGGTGGATTTTAACATATATATTTACAGGATATAGGGAAAAGCTTTGAGACCAAATGCTTAACAATGGATCAAATTGTGTGTGAAATTATTGAAACTGTTTAATAAATTATATATTCTTTAAGAAACTGGCAGTTTTGTACAGGAAAAGATGTATTTATATACAACCAGTATATAAATATAATCCAATGTGATATTCTGAATATATCTATATATGGATTTCACAAAGATTTTGCAATATTCTACTTTTTTCCCCTATAAATATTTCAATGCAATAGTAAAATATAATTTCTTAATTTTTTGTCTTCACTGTGCCTTTTGTCTTTGAAAAAATTTGAGTCTCAAGACTCTTGTGCATGTTTTAGTTAGACTTGCAGTGTAACTAACCTCTGCCAAATTTGACTCAACAAGAGGGTTCTATGGAAGTCTATACTATACACGGGCATTGAATTTTAAATCTCCCAGTGAATCTTTATAATTGGTATTGCAGTTAAGATAGGAGTGTTAGATAATTTACTTTTTGTGGTGAGAAGTGTAATTGAGTTAGAGAAAATCATCAACAGCAAAAATCTTTGAGCTTTATAGCAAAAGTGATATTTCATGAAACACACGTCCTAAACATTTTCTAGTCATCTCATTAATATTACTAATATTCCATGCTAATACTGCAATTAGACTATTTTAGTGATTTTATTATGTTGATTTAAAATTTCATTAATTTTGAAGTAGTCATTGCCTTTATTGCAATTTTTTATTTAAAAAGGTAAACTGAAATACTGGTTTTGTGTTTTAGCTACTTGTATTTTCATAATCGCATTCTACAAATGAAGGACCCTCTGAAAATTAGATATGACATCAAGCACTCTATTTAAAATAATCATTACATTGTGATTAATCTTTAGCTCTCTAAAATGAAATTGTTTTAACATTTTGAAAAAATACAAATACTTTAAATCATTGATACATGTACAGAAGCACACACATAAACAAACACATGCTTAAGGATTACAAAGTGTACTTTTCAGTAATCACACACTTGGAGCTATTCAGTCCTCTCTTCTTAAGCATTGGATAATTGGTTTTGAGGAGGGTTAAGACAGAGGTTCTGGTAGCAGCTAGATAAAGAAAAGTCATATTGGAATGCAAAACTTCCTTAAAAAGCTTATTAGAGGTTGCCAATGACGTTGCTGCAATAGAAACGTCAGGAAAGCATATGCAGCCTGTCTTTGAAGATATAACTTAGAGAGAAAAGCAAAGAAAGGAATACATCTCTCTACTTGAAAAAAGTAAGAAAAGAAAAAGAATTCTGATGTGAAAAATTGCACTCAAATGGATTACTGGAACTAAGAAAGTCAAGACTGGGAGAATACAGGTCTGTGTTACATGAGCAATTGTTAAATGTAAGTAACCTTACAATCTAAAAAGATATTTATTTACAATCAAATGAATGACTACTGTGTATATCTGTGATCTTCAGTTAAGACCATGCAATTTTGGGTCATGCATATTTTATGATCTTAGCTGCTTGATTGTCAGACATCTTTCAAAGTGATATATTTAAAACTTTTATATAAATATCTGAAACACTATTACAACTGGAAGCTGTGGGCTGAATTTACTGCTTCTCAGTGTTATTTTTCTCAGAAAACTAAGGTTTGCTTTTTTTTTCCCCCCTCATGTTTAAATAGGAATTTCTAAGATCTATCGAATAATTACATTTCATGTGTTTTGTGTCTAAAATTGATCCAGACAGATAGGGTTATGTTAACAGTTATAAGGAGGTGAAGGAGAATAAAGGAGAGGAAAATATAAAAAATTGCAAGCTGTTCCAAGGGATATTTTTTAGCTAGTTTTCTTGGGTTTCTGTTTCAGTATGAAAATAATTTTCAAATAAAAGTTAATCCTTACTTTTTTTTTTACCTATTAAAACTGTAATTTTTCAGATAAAATATTTGAATCAAAAATTTTCCAGAAACTTTTACTGAAGATGTGCAGGACCTTTGAACATCATGGTTAAAGTCTGAAACTCGTCACTTCACAGATAAGACAGCAACAAAAGCCCTTTTCAAAAATATGACAAAAGGCACAAAATGGTGTCTGGAGTTCTCTAAGTCTTGAACTGGTTCAAAGTTACCTAGAATTTAGATTACATTACTTTCTTGGGTTTCTTTTTTATAGAGTGGAAATTTCTGATGCGCTGAAAAAAGAAATTTAAAAAAAAACAGTTAAGTAGAAAAATTAATTTTTCAATATATTTTTCTAATTTTTCTAAGAATTTATTTAAAAAAAGAGAAAACAGAGATGAATTTTTAGAAGTAATTTTTCCTTTCAAAAATACGTTTTGAAGGGAACATTCCGACACAGAGTTCTCAGAATGATGTTGGAAAGAGGTTGGTGCTATTGCTATGTATTGTACTTTGTTTCTTTCAAGCCTAACATTACAGAGACCAATAAATTTATTGTATTTCTTTGATTTTAAACGTTTCCTTATTGTTTAGTTTTATAGTTTCTTTTCAATGTGGTTTGTTTTTTGGTTGGTTGGTTGGTTGGTTTTTGTTTTTGTTTTCTGTATGCCATGGCCCTATTGGTCCTTTCCTTCCAAAAAAAAAAAAAAGAAAAAAAAAAAAGGAAAACGCAATTGGACTTTGTTTCTCCATTCACTGAGAGTGAGCAGCTTTTGTAGGATTATATGGTGCCTTATGATATCTTTTCATCCTTTTCCAAGATCTTACTTGCTGGCCTCATCAATAAGAAATAATACCTCAATTAAAGAGGAATAAAGTGGGGAGGGGGGAAGGCTGTATATCTTTAAGCAGCTTTAAACAAGGGTTTGCATGAATGAGATAAAAAGAGAGAAAGAATTCAACCTAATATTCCAGGAGATTCCAGTTATATGTTCCTATATTCTTGCATCTAAAAAAGGAATAGGATTTACAAAACCTATTTATTAAAAAGGCCAATATGTAAAGCCTCCGAAGTTAGAAGTTTGAGTGCAGTTTAAAAACATTTATATATGACTGGAATCCAAATTTCTCAAAATACTTCTTTTATTTTTCTTTTGTGTTTTTGAGGTTTCTCATGACCAGGTTTATCAGGTAGGATGAAAAGACAAGGATTGTTTTTATGAGTAGTATGAACACTACTGACCATTCTGTCTCTGAGGATGTCTTGGAAGTCTAGTTGGCAAATATTCAAAACCTTGCAAGATATGACAATCTCAGGCAACAGAAACAGGAACTTTCATTTATATTTCATATTCTATAGTTGGTATGATTTTATAAGGACGGTCAGTTGACTCTATTTGCAAACAGGTATTTGCTATGGCTTACATTTCAGACAGTTATTAATAAGAAGATTAAATTATTTAAGTGGTTAATAGTTCATGTTTTAATTTGCTTAATTATGTTATTCTTTAGAAAAACATGTTTTCATATAAATTAACTTCAATACTCTGTGCTTTTTCACTGTGTTACTGAAATGTAACTTATTACAGAACCAGTCTAAACCAGATGATGTAGAATCTTTATCATGTAATTAGGGATGAATGAAGCTCAGAAAGCTTTGAGATTTGGATAATCTTCCGAAAGTTAAGATGCTTAGCATGTGTTTTCATGAAGCTATCTGACTGAGGTGATGTTTTCGCAAGGAACACTTAGCTATCAGTATTCAGACATTTCATATACCTTGAGTAGTTACTCCTTAATAAGTATAGCACTCTAAAGTAAAAAATTATAAACAAGTATATGAGATAATATGTAAAGTTCCAAAATTGTTCTGAGAGGAATTCAGCAAGTTAATATTTGCCATTGTAGGTGCTCCTACTGTTTTCCTGCTTAACACTTGATCTTCTCTTTTCTCTGTCTTAGGATTGAAACAGAAAGGCATTTGCACAGCCCTTTTGTACTAGCTGAACTTTGTTATTTGCACTGAGATGACAAGCCTCTTTTTCTCTTTCCTTCTTCTTCCAGAAGTTGCAAAGATATGACCATAAGTGGATGTGTATGTTTTGTGGCAGATAGAGGCTTGAACCATCACCTAAGTTATCCCACCATTTTAATCCTTGTAGATCAGTCATGTTACTGTGCATATGACATTGAAGCTGTAGCTATTAGCTTCAGATGTAATAAGACAGGACTCAGCATTTACAATTTCATCTCATCTAGAACTACTTCTGACAGGAGGTGCTTAACAGTCCTTTTACTCTACCTACAATTTGTGCTATCTTAAAACAGACCTCTGACTTAATCTCTTGATGTTTTTTTCTTGCTTGCCTTTTTTTTTTTTTTAAAGTCTATTTCAGCTTCTACTAAATTTGCATACATTATAAATTTAATAAAGAATAGTGTCTCCTTGTCCATAGTGTCAAAATATCTAGTTGTAATGAAGCTCAATCACTTTGAATATATCTGATTTATAGACAAGCACTATAGTGTGAGAGCTGCATTTATTAAGTACATTTAGGCATCATGGGTATTTCTTTTCTAATAATAGTTCCTCAGCTTGTACTGTAGCATGCTGGCATATGAAAACCTTTCCTCAGTCTTAGGAGGAGATTCAGTGCTTTATATTTTCATTTGCCACACAGTTACAGGCTAACAGTCTGAACATATATTTTCCCCTATTTTTGTTTCTAGCAGAAATAGTTCTCTCAGGACTGTTCATTCATGGTTAAAGAAAAACTGAGTGCAGTTTCACAAATCTGAATGAGTGTGATTGTAAAAGTGTGTGGTTGTTGGTTTTTGGTTTTGTTTTGTTTTGCTTTTAAGAAAGCATGTGGGGTTTTTTTGTTTTGTTTTGGGTTTTTTTGTTTGTTTGGTTTTTTGTTTTTTTTTTGTTTTTTTTTTTTTAATTCTCCTAAAAAATTCTAAGTCGTTTCCTTTATGACCATGATTTTAAAGGGAAAAAAAAAAAGAGTGAAAAACTCTAAAAGTCAAGCATTATAGGCATCATTTCTGTGTGCCTGTGTCTCTGTGTTTCTGTGTGTGTGACTGTGTATTCCGGATTTCTTTTAATATACTTGGTAGAAGAAAATGTATACATAAGAAACTGACATATAATCTGTAACTACACCTTATTGAGCTTGTGTCTGATAGCATCCTGTACATAACATCTGGAAAAACTTCTTCACTTCCATATTGTCTTGCAAGCTAACAAGTTCTGGGAGGAAAAAGAACATTTCCTCCCATGCAATTTATTTATTATTCCAAATACCATTCTCCAGCAAAGATACAATATTTTGTCTACCATGTATATACAATTTTTTTTTTTTTTTTTTTTTTACCTGTCATGTTGTAAAGAAACTGGATGCTTTTAACTTGTTGTCTTAATAGTTTATATGGTAAAATTGTCCACTGCTGCTGCAGAATATTTAACATTGTACTTAATTTTATATGTCTTTAAATAATCTATTTCTTCTAAGGTGCAATAGTTTTCTCTATTCCTATATGTTTTGCAAGAATGCAGTAAGTATCAGATCTCTTTCCAATTCTTGTTTGTCTTTTTCTTTTTTTCCCCCCTTCTTTCTAAAAGCTTGCATTTGTAAATGTTGATCCAAGGAAATGTCTAGTGATTTCAGTGTAACTGTGTATCTTTAAAGTTTTCATTGGTGTTCTCAAAGAAAATGTTACAGCAATGTAAGGTGTGATTGCAGTTTTAGGGAGATGAATTGTGTATTTTAGGCATAGCAGGCAAGGCAGGCCATGTCCTAGAAATCTTTCTTCCGCCTGTGCCCACTGTCACTAAAATATATGCTCAGGACAATAAAGGAAACAACCACCCCAAGGGATTTTTCTTTCCTCCTTTTTCCCCTCAATATATATTCTCAACAGAATGCTTTACTGACTTTTTATTTGTTTATGAATACAAATTTATGGAACTCCCTTCTGATCCTAAAGCTACTGGTTGCAACTCTTTATTGGGCAGGATTTTGCTTTTATTTCTCTGGAGGTCTCTCATTATGGAGTGGATTGACTTAAGCAAGGAAGCAGTGGATCTTCATTTAAATGATACATTTTAATGTTTTGCCTTGCAATTTATCTATTTCCCCAAGAAATGTTGTTTCTCACTAGCTGATGCAAGTTGGTAATGACTTTATATTTGGTTTTTTAAACAATTGTTTAACTTAATATGTAGTTATGCAGATACTTTTGAACTTCTATTATGTTTGCAAGAAAGGAAGGAAGATCTCCATTATACCTAAGTGATGTCTCATTTTCACTTATTATTTTTGACACTTTCATTAAAAAGGAAATTGGAATTTAACTATAAATAGGCAATACAGCAGTTTGATAAATAAAATACATCTCAAACACATTAGGAAAAGAAAAGGTATATCTCAATATGTTTTTTCAGTGAAAACTACTTGACCTATAATAAAGGAGACATGTAGGTTAACAAATTTATTAAAATATGTATAATTTTTCTGACATTTTGGATCTGTTCTTATGTCTCCTTTTTATTCATATGGTGGAAAAATTTTCCTCTTTCAAATGGTCCTTTGTGACTACTGCATGCTATTAACTAATTGAAATGAAAGAAATGCTTTCCCTTTAAAGGGAAAAAAACAACTATTAAAATAAACAGGTCTTTTAGTGTATTTTATGATAACCTTGAATGAGTTCCTCTGAAGTGACACGTCTCTAAAATAAACCAAAACCAAAACCAAATTAACAGATACATGGAGTGATAAAATGAAAGCAGGAAATCGTTTAATATCTCAGAGGTAGAACATACATTAACAGAGTCACATGCATTTTCAAACCACCAACATACCTAGCAGCCAACCTAAAGATACCTTATAACTTGAAAGAAAACATAAAGTTTTTTATAGTAGCAGGGCAGAGAAAGGTATTTTATTTTCCTTACTGAAATTAAAATGGTACAAGAGAAAGAATGGAGATAAAAATATTTGTGACCATGCTCATATGCAATTAGAAAGATAAACAACCAGGAGAGACACAAAAATGAATACCAAATGCAGCAGACATACTCATTGTAAATAATAATCATAATAACGACCATAGTAATAAAAAAAAAAAAAATAAATAAATTATAAATAAATCAAAGGAAAAAAAGAAAACACCAACAGGATTAACATGATTAGATAGTCACCCGGTTTTATTCAAAATTTCTTTTCTTTGTTTTTTTCCCCCACAGTATTTGTGATGATTTGTTCTTTCCCATGGAATCTCTCATATTTTCACCTGAGAAAAACAAAATTATGAATTAAAATACACCACAAAATTAAATCCTATGAAGCAGATGTAATAAAAATTTACACAGTGAAAACCTGAAATTTATAGAAACTTAATGTGAAAAGGTCTTGTGTAGATCCTCAAAAAATTATTAAAAGTTGGAAGAATTACTCTGAAGATTTTTGCCTTTGAAGAAAAACATATATCTCATGTAAGTTTATAATTTCCCTCCGCATGCTCATGGTATGTTGTAGTATGTTTGTTTATTACATGTTTTGTCTTTCCATTCATATTCTTTTAATTTAGTGAAAGTCAGTAAGTGGAGCTGCAGAAGTGAGCTGAAAGATCAAGAGAATAGGGCCATGGTTGACAACAAGGCTCTCAGATTCTAATTGTGTAATAGTTAAACTATGTCTATACGACAGTTAAAAGATTGCAGTATTTTTTACTTAGTTTTCCTATTTATTTTCACACTCATTATTTTTTTTAATATTTTATCCGGCCTTGTCTGTACCAAAAATGATTTCAACCTGCAAATTACAGCTTTCTCTTAAAATATTACATGCTCCACTTCCTTTCAGATTAAAGGCACAGCCAGCCAGAGGTGAACACCATTCCGTTTGAGAGGTGAGTGGGAGAAGGCCATAGGTGTATGCATTATAAACTACTCGTATGATGCAGGATTTAGCATCTGAACAGTACAGATCTAAATGGACTGCCTAAGAACACCCAGTGCGCTTTATACTTTTTAATATGGAGAAATAATTATGTATTATTTTTAGATTCATATTCCTTAGAGAAACCTTACCTATAGAAACTTTAATGAGCTGCTTTCCAAAGATTTACTTTTACATCTAAAGATTTCCTCTACATATTTAAAATAATAGACATTTGAAAAACCATCATTTAATAATACATTACTCATTAACAAAAAAGTGTATCTGCCTCATCCATATCTTCTTCTAAAGAATAACACCTGTTTTTATACACATTTTTATATTTTTATACACAAGCATATTTTTGTTTGTCTATCAATATGATAGATTCATTGTACAAGGAAAACTCCCCAGTCAGACACTGTCTGGAATTTGAGTAATACCAGGAAATCCTTAAAAGCTGTACCTAATCTTTCATACATATTTAAATACTGGAATATTATGTTATGTCTGGGGCTTTCCCTTGCATTCACTTCAGTAGATTACATAGTGTCTGGCTATATAAAACCCTGAAATCTGTTTTAATGTAAAATAATTTTTATTTCAATTAGAAACTGTAATTCAATTAATTAGTATTAGCAAATTAGGTGAAATTATTCTAATTTGGGCACAGATACATGTAAGTATAAAATATAATTATCTTACTAATTTCTTACCATAAATTTATTTTCTTTTCCTTTTTCCTCAGCAGACCAATTTTTTCTTCAACAATTTTTATAGAAACCCCCGTGAGAGACATTAGATGTTTAAATAGGGTATTAGCTGACAACCAATCTGAAAAGTAGAAGACATGATTACCAATCAGCAGAAAGCCCAATGATTTATTGCTTCTGATTAGTTTGAGATTCTCATTTGTCTTCAAGGACCTGGAAAGCCAGTCAATGGCTTCTGGGAAGTGATAGTTTTTTAAAAACCTCAATAGCTGCTAATCAAGAGCTTACCAATTGATCACTGAACTACAAATTCATGAGATCATGTGAGATATTTTAAATGCTGTACAAATTAAATACTTAGAACTACTGAAATAAAATTATGTTTCAAAAAATCTTAAGGAATATAAAGGATGGAGCACCCTTCTATGAGGAAATGGTGAGAGAACTGGAATTGTTCAGCCTGGAAAAGAGAAGGCTTAAGGGTGATCTAATTGCACCCTTCCAGCACCTGAAGGGAGCCCACAGGAAAGATGGAGAGTGACTTTTTATAAGAGCACATAGGGATGGGACAAGGGGGACTAGACTCAAGCTGAAAGAGAGGAGGTTTAATTTAGATATTAGGAAAAAAACTCTTTACTGTGAGGGTAGTGAAGCAGTGGAACATGTTGCCCAGAGAAGAGAATGCACTGTCCATGGAAGAGTTCAAGGCCATTTTGGATGAAGTTCTGAGCAACTTAGTCTAGTAGAAGATGTTCCTGTCTGTTGGAGGGACAACAGAGCGGTTGGAACTAGATGATCTGTAAGGTCCCTTCCAACTCAAACCATTCTATGTTTCTATGATTCTATATACTATGAAAGTACAGTGTCAAAGTACAAAATGTTACCCCTTCATGAAACACCCAGAAGACAGTGGGACAGTGACAAGTAGTAAATTCTGTGATAGCAAATGTTTACCTCTCCCAAAGCAAAGAATTTGACTGGAAGATTTTGTTCGTTGGTTGTTTTTTTTCACCCCTGAAGTAAGGGAAAAAAGTCAATCTAATTGTTTCAGGTATGCAAGTCAACAGACACTGAGGAAAAAGATGGTCTTATGGCTGGGTCATAGGAAGACCTCAATATGTTTCTCAATCTGCATTTTTAGTTGCTTTTGGTCTGCCTTTCTAGCAAACCAGAAAACAGATTTTTAACTTTGGTGTTTTCATTGTAAACCATACATGATTATTTATCTAAACATAAACTGAAATACATCAGTATAATCTTACTTTTCATCAAAAATATAACAATTAGAAGATTAGTTCAATTAATCTAAACTACCTGCATTAATTAATGGCTTTACAAATTATACTTTCTTTCCACCCATTCATGATTTTCCATATATCTTCTTTCAGCCAACTCTTCCTGATGTATGGAATATATTTAGTCTCTCCTCACGTAGAAAGTTCCATGAAACTGATAACTCTGATCACCTAGAATTAACAGAAAAAAAACCCAATCCAACTAAGCAATCAAAAAAACCCATAACCAACCCCATCAAAATACAAAAATAACAAAAACAAAACAAAACAAAACCACCCAAAAACTAACAAACAGAACAGAAAAAGAAAATAGTAGCTACAAGGAGAGGATTTTGTCATTCTTCATTATAAAATAACCTAGCAACCTAGTATGGGACCATATTTTTCAGCCTGGACCTGTGTTATACTTACTTAGGAATATTTATAAATTTTATCTTATGATTCCTAATGAAAATGCCTTTATAGTCAGAGACATTAAGTTGGCTGTGAAATGTAGTCTAATCTACAATAAGGAGACACCCCAAATACCAAAAATATTTGGATCATTTTCAAAGAGTACCTTTAGTGCCATAGCCCAAACAACTATGGCAAGTGGACAATACAACATCCAGACATCAGTTCAGTGGCATATGCAAATAAATGTTTTCTCTTTCAGTAGTGACAGTATTTCACATCAATTTTGGATACCAGGTTGTGTAGAGGGTTAAGAGTTTTTTTAAAGTTGAGCTGTAAATGAAAATTCACTAAATGTGAATGTAATCAGAAATTTTTTCTTTATTAAACAAGACATAGTGAGTTATAAATTACTTTTGAGCTTTCAGATTGAGGTTGAAGTGACAAGGACTGTTGAGTCGGTCTCCTGTCAAAGAAGAGATCTTGATCCCTATTGCTATCCTACCTTCTACTTCTCCTCTTTCCTTTCTCTTTTCCTAGCTCTGTCAGTACATATTCTTTCTCTTCATATAATTACTAGGTAACTCATTGACTTAGAAGAATAGTGTTCATTTTGAAGGTAGAGGGAGGAGAGAGGTATTAGTTTGAACTACTTTATGGAAGAGATCTGCAGTGCTGCAGTTCTAGTATAACATAAATGACTGTTACAAGGATACAGGAAGGCATGCCATGGAGGAAAAGGCTGATTTGTTCCGTGACATTTGAACAGCATAGCCTACCATGTAACTGGTTTTTCAGATTATACATGAGTGAAAGCTAAAGTTTAGAGAACATTTAGTTCTAAATACCTACCCATTTACTTCTAAATATGTATATTTCCAAAGAAGGGCAATGAAGCTCGTAAAGGGTCTGAAGCACAAGGCTTATGAAGAATGGTTGAGTGAACAGGGATTGTTTAGCCTGGAGAAAAGGAGGCTGAGGGAGGACCTTATCAGTCTCTACAACTAGCTGAAAGGGCGTAGAAGCAAGTTGGATGTCAGTCTCTTCTTCCAAATAACAATTGATAGGGCAAGAGAAAATTCCCTGAAGTTGTGCCAAGCATGGTTTAGATTGGATATTAGGAAAAAAATCTTCACTGAAAGGGCCAACAATCATTGGAATGGCTTGTCCAGGGAAGTGATGGAGTCACCCCTGAAGGGGTTAAAAAGGCATGTAGATGTGGCACTTAAGGACATGTTGTAGTGTTGGACTTGGCAGTGCTGAGTTAATGGTTGGACTTGATGATCTTAAAGGTCTTTTCCAACCTAAATGATTCTATTCTAATCCAACCAATGATTATCACATGGTATATTTACACAATATTGAATGCAGCATATTATGGAAGAGCGAGATAAACCTTTAGCCAGTGCAAAAATGGAATAACTACATTGAATTAAATCTGTGCTGACATAGTTATGATGGAATGTAATACAATTAATCAATTTGTTAAATATCTTTTGTCCTAATGGACAAAGGACAAAATGTTTCAAGAATATTTGATTATCATAGGTTTATTTTAAATGCCACATTAGAGGAGAAAAATACTGCTATGTTTATATTGCAGAATAACTGAGAAAAAGGGGAAGATACTTGATTTCAGGATCCCTCCACAGGGGAAAGTTCTGAATGGACTTACCATCTAGTATATTTTAAAGCACCTGACTAAGAAGTCAGTTCTGAGGTATGAGTCTTCATGAAGACAGGTTATATTACTGCAGTTTCTCACTAAACTACTACAAGAATTATTTTAACAGTATAATTTAATATGTTGTTTCATGTCTTGAGTTTCTCTACAAAGTTTATCTGTTGGATGTAATGACAATGAGGGAACAGCATCAAGAATGAGTAAAATCTTAAATAGTTTCAAACAGAAAATGTGATATGCTTTTTATTTTTGAGGTTGTATGTGGACTTTATTCAGCCTTAAGTGTTAACCAGTAATACCAGTAATCTGTGACAGTAGATGCAGAAAATGAATGGAAATTAGTAAACCACAGCTAAAAGAAATGCATTCTTTCCCTTCATGGAAAAAGAACATATTTTGTACCAAACTATTCAGGTTGCTATTATATGGTCTCCTACAGATGTCAAATCTCCACAAGTGAGACAGGATTCTAAGAAACCATACAGTTTGTCACCAGATGAATAAGTAGGGCATATAAACTGAGGCTTTGGAGAAATATACTACTGGAGACTAGATGCAAGTAAAAATACATAAACACTGTAAACACAAAAGCTGTCTCCTTCTTCCTGTGGTGATACACTTTACAAAGTGCTTTCATTATTGTACTGCATTTCTGTGTGACATTTGCTTCTGGAATGCTTTTTACTGTTCTGCTGATGCTTTTCTCTCACAGTTTCTTCCCCCCCTGTAAATGGCAAGATTTAGAATACTGACATAATTCTGAGAAGAATGAATTATGTTTTTCTTTCAAATTATGGTCAAAGCTAGTATTGGGAGTAAAGGTCTCCTTTGATAATATGCAACCTTTTCCTGGACAGATTTTTACTAAATGTCCATTGTTTGAATGCACTGCACTGTGATGCAACTAAACAGCTTCTTCCATACGAAATAGGATATTCATAAGAGGTTCAGTGATTTAAGACTGTGGTTAGAACACACAATATAACCCTGTATGTAAACAGATCCTGTGAATAATATAATTTCATGTAATATTGCAGGCATCAAATAAGTATTAAAGCACAGCTAGTTGGCGTATTTCCTGCTCATCTTTTATGTAAATCATAACATACACCCATGCACTAAGATATTAAGTAGGTTATATTGTTCAGCTTATTCCAGAACAGACTTGAAATTTGAGTTAATACACTTGCAATACTTAAGGTCCATGATTTCAAACAGGACTGTACCAATTCAACAGCAAGTTTGCACTTCCAATGGATCAGGCCCTTGAACAGACTAATCTCATTACTATTTAAACACTCATGTAGTTTGTGCAAGACTTAGATCTCTAGTTGCTCCATCAGTGAAATTCTAGGCATGAGCACTACACATAATTTCAAGTGCTCAGGGAATTTCCTGGCCAAACCAAGCTGGGTGGGATGACTGCAGAACAGACACTTTGAATGTGTATTTAAGTATCCAATGGTCTTCTGATTCTAACATGTGTTTAAAAAGGAATTTGCACTGTGCTTCCTAAGTATCTGTCACAGACATTGCAAGTGGTAAATGGATGGCATTTGGAAGGTATAAATATGTGTAGCTATAGCAGAGGCCACTTGCATCTGTAAAACTATAATTACTTTAAGTAGCTTTTAACACTAGTTTATTTTGAATGTGAACATTAAATATGCCAATATATTATCATCGTCTAAGCATTTTGTTTGTTTGTTGGTTTGATTTTTTTTTTTTTTTCTACCCCATGGCCCTGTAAAAATGGAATTTCCATTCTTTGCTGCACAACAGAGGGCTCATGCTAACTGTACCTTTTGTGTAAGGCCCTAGTTGTGACCTGTTAGTCTTGCTATCAACTGCTTCTGAGAGCTCACAGCATGAACCAGAGTTTGGTATCTGCTAACTCTTGATGATGTACAGTGTTATCATGGGATAACAACAAAGGTCTTGAAAATATGAGCATGGGTTGAAAGCAGAGGCCCCAGAATGATAAAAATTCACTGATGGTCAATTACTGATCACTGAGAAAACACAGCCTTTGAGAGCTGAGGTTTTGCTTTTAGAAAAGAAGCAGCAGCTGAGCAAAGTTAAAAAGGAGCAGGGCAGCAGAAGACACATGCCGTGGCCTGGGAAAAGAATCCTGCCCCAGTGTTGCAGAGTGCAAAGTCTAGAGGGAAGGGAGGCCATGGGTTAGCAATTCTCTAGGAACTTCACTGTCTTACCAAAGGAATAGATACCAAATTTGAAGAGCTGGGGAAGAGAAAAAGACCCCAACAACTCACTGCATTTCTGCCTTTTCTTATCAACAAGCTCTGAAGGCTGACTAGCCTGATAGCTAAGATTTTGTAAAGGACTGTAGCCTCTGGTTCTACATGTTGTTGCATATTCATAGCTAATATAGAATCTGGTTATTATGAACTGACTCTTAGGAATAATTATTAATAATGATCAATAATGCGTAAGAGCTATAAGCATGTAGTGCATCATTAATGAATGCAAGTTTAATTAAATTTTATTTTAAAAATGGAAGCCGATTTATCAGTCTCCTAAACACTCTTGTCCCAGCAATCTCTAATTTCCTGAGTGAAACATACAATCAGTAGCCACACTCATAGCATGAGGTTCATGTGTCAGGAAGGCACATCAAAGGCAACAGAATCTTCATATAAGTAAAAAAAACCCACATTTTATAGCTCTTGCTTGAATGTCCTAGAGAATAATGACTGCAATGTCTGTTGGAGAAGTTATTAACTCTTTGTTCTCACATTTTGGCTGTCTCTGGACTAGCCCTTAGCCACATCATTAATGACCTCTGCTTTAGCTTCACAGGATTTCTTGTTTTGTTGCTTCATACCCCTTCCTGAAGTACTTTTCTCAAAAAATGCTACCGATTCTAATCAATCAGACACTACATTTTGTGGACATTATTTATAAATATTACTTGCTTAATATCTTAATGTTTGGGTGTGATATCATGTATTAACTTTGACTACCCTTCACTAAATTTGTATTCCTAAACACAATGAACCTCATAACACCTATCTTTATATGTGTCACTATAGCAGGGAACTGTTTTCTTCTATCAGTGATTAATGAAAACAATGTCAAAACTATTAACTGTTATCTGTTTCCAAGCCCTGTACCTATTACTGTCTCTATTATCTGTACAATCTGCACATTTTTTTTTTTTTTTTTTTTACTTTAGCAGTCATTCTATTCTGTGGTAAACTATTTTTATTGACATTTCTTTCGTTTCTTTTCATAACACATCACATAGTAGACCTCAGCTGAATCTATCATGCAGAATGAAATCTGAAGCAAATAACACATTCACAGACATTTCTTTATATAGTACTATCTAGGATGAGGTCATAAGAAAAAGTTTTACTGCATGAATTTGCCGCCAATTCATTATGAAAAATATGCTATCTTGCCAACTTCTATTACCATTCATAATGCACTGAAGGAAACTTTGGTCCAGTTAAATAAGCATACACTAAAAGGAATAAGTCTATTATAAAGGAAACCTTCTCTGCACAAAATGTAAGATGCAATAACGACTTCTTTTATAGTACTTTTTTATTAAAAAAGATACATTAACCATTTGACAAAGCGGAACATATTTACACAATTCCTGAGTATTTTAAAATAAATGCCTTTTTAAAGAATTGAATGGGCAAAAAAAACCCCAAAAACATAAACAAATAAATGAAACACCAGAAAAGAGGACATTTCAAGCTTGTACTGAAAAACTGTATTAGTACTATATATTAATGAAGATGGCCTTTTAAGAATCTGACAAATAACCATAAATTCTTTCCTTTCCTCTACCTCAGAAATACTCATATGTCATATTCAGACACCTTTTATCTTGATTTCTGTATTTCTTATTTTTTAAAACTGGCTGCCATTATTGGTAGGAACTTAATTTTGCTTCATTATGTAAAATTTAAGCACTTAAATTATGTTTCTTTTCAATGAAAGAATCACCTTAAAGTTCTCCAAGTTATTCTGGAGGTATGTTCTACAGTAACCTCAAAGTTAGTAATATAAATGTATTATTATATAACACACTGTATAATATACCTTTCACCACCCAGGTCAGATATGAGTCAGATTACATGCCTTATATTAGCCCCCTAGTGAACATACTGAGTATAGGCAGGTTCCCACCTCGAGTGCTGGACATATGGAAGAAACAGATACATCATGGTATAGTATGGTATATTTTGGGGAAAAAAAAAAGCCAGTTCTAATACAATTCTGGAATAAGAATGAAGGCTAGACTGGTGAAGACTGGTGAAGGATAGACTTGTGAATAGGTCCTGGTGAATTTCTACTGTTGAACAGAATCAAAGAAAAAGCTTCTTTGAGCCTATATATAAATTAAACTCTGAGTAGACTCTTTTCCAAGTTGCATACAATATAGACTGAGCTTATGCAGATGGAAGGCATATAATTTGGTCTGTTTATTTCAGTCTTAGTAATCTTATGTTGCTATCTTTATGTGCTACATTAGTATTGTCAACACAAAGAGATTTCTCTGGGTGATAGAAACCAAGCATTTTGAAGTCACTGAGACAAAATCAATAGAATTGACATGTCCTTGGGATGTCTGACTTGTCTTTTTCAGTGAATGATGTCATTAGAATAAGCAGTCAGCAAGGACAGCCTTTATTATTATTTATTGTAACTCATTGTGATAATTCACATAAATTAAGGTTTGGAAGTCTTTTGGTAATTTAGAACATGATCTTCCCACAAAATTTTTTTCTGAGATCAGAAACATGATCACATGATTCTACAGACATATATTAAGGCACATTAGGGACAAAAAAGCTGAGATTGAAGGGAAATGGAAGACCTAATAATAAGTGGAGGTGATTCAGGATGCTGTGATTCCCTAATTGGTGCTGTGTAGAGTGTCATATGTTCCACAGCATTTCAGAGGGGAGAAGCTGTACTATGTCATATCACACATCTCCTGCCTTCAATATGGCTAGACTCAGTCCTGAGGGATTGGAAAATTATAGTCCTGAGAGACAAAAATATCTTAAATAACTAGAGGAAATAAAGAAAAAATGAATAAATGGGATATGGTTGTCTAATAGGGTACCTAAATTACTCAGTTTTGTAACAGCTCTCCTTCCAAAGCAGCAGAATAGAAGAGATGAAGAAGGCAGACAGCTGCTTGCAGAAGATTTGACAGACTAGAGAGCAGTAAGTGAAAGGATTTTTTTTTAAAAAATATTGTTCTAAAATTTTATCTGTGTCCTTCTCAAGTGAAAATGCAAGCAAATTACTCCGTTACTTTTATTGGTAATCTTACCATTGTCTTGGTTGTGTTCACTATCACTGTACTAAGTCATAGTAGCCAGCATGGTAAGAGTTGTACTGAGCAAAGTACTTAAAGAGTAATCTGTAATCAATTACTTCCAAGTAATCAACATGCTGCACCTGTAATATCACTTTCCAGATCCAGCAACAAGAATCTGGGAACAGATTGGTTTCTGAGGGGAACTTTGACAACACTGTACACCAGCTTTCCAGTCTCTAATAAGCCAGTATGAATTTCTTTCTATAATATTTACTGCATTGTACAATTCATAAAACCAACACATATAAGAACCAGATCTATTTTTTTGTGTATGCTGAATTATACTGCTGCTGTTAATGAAATTTCAAACTTATAACACTGGGATATTTCAATATTTAATGATGATTGTAAAATACTTTGAAAACTACTAGGAACAAAATGTCATAACCATTGGATACAAATATTCTTGATGAACTATTTTTTTTTCTCCCAGAAATTCAGCTTAATCTCAATCATAATAGTTAGTGAGAATTATATCTACTAGAAGAAAATGTAAAAACTAATGTAAAGTTTAGTAAAAAAAACAGAATGCATCAAAAACATAGCAGAGCATCTTATTTCAATTCATTTATTTTGTTCACTTTGACACAATTTAACCATACCATTTTACCTATAGGCTTGTTTAGCCATGTGTATTTTCTTTCATTGAGTGAGTTTGATCATAAGGCTAATTTGTCTATTATGATTGTGAGGTCATTGAGAGAAGTGAGTGATATAAATTTGTATGACTTCTCTGAGTCAGAAGGGTTGAAACTAGGGCTGTGATTGCACAGCTGCGAACTAGCACTATTAACAAAATATAACCAAAAACAATGAAGAAAATGAAGTCACTCTATCTTCTCCTAGCTCTTCTTAATCTTCTCTTTAAACTATATAAAATCTGAAGCTGAACACATTAATATAGATCTCAGTAGCTATCTATAATTACTTTTGTAGTATTCACATAAAAGCAGTGTTGCATCACTGCTCTCACTGCTTCCCCACTGAAAATAAACTAGCTTCCCCAGTCTCCCCACTATCATATAGAAGCAGACAGAGTCCAGCTGTGCATAAGTTCCCTGGAATCATTTGCCCATGATTCTGTAAGACAAGAGCAGCAACATCCACATCTCTATAAGGCAACTATAGCAGATTGACTATAAAAGATGAATATATCCTAAATGTACTAATGCATTAAAGCAGATTACGTACTTATAGTTTCAAACTTTTGGGTGAATTTTTCACACCAACGCATAGCCAGGCATGGGAGAAGACAAGCCTCTGCTAGGGACAGTAAAGTAAACATCAAGAATTATTGTTTCTAACTCGGACCTTAATGGCTTTTCTATTGAAAAGATACTAGCTTCTCTGAAAAGGTGGGATTTTCCATTGTTTCATTTGCCTGTGTCTTGAAGTGGTGAGGAAAGCCAAGTTCTTACCCTGGGTGGCTTTGGTTGAGACACCAGCAAAAGGGGGGAGGGAAAAGGAAAAGAAAAAAGCGGACTGGCTAGTTCTATTTCTATTTTATTTTTTTTTTTTTTGTTTCTGGACTGGGACAGCCAGTGTGGGCACACCTGGTTTTGATGGAGCTGTGCCATCTCACTTTGGATTGCCCAGCTCAGCGCAGCAGTAGAGTGTCATATGGACAGCCCCTGTCATGCTCACTTCTGACAGGAGAGTCCCAGCTCTTGGTCGTGCTCACTCAGAGCTTGGTGGCTGTCCATGCCAAAGCCAGCCGCCAGCAGCGTGAGTTCGCGGGCACCTCCGAGGAGAGGACCATCCCCTTCCACCTTCTTGCTTTTTTCCTGTACGGCACCAGAGATGCTCCGAGCCCGCATCAGACCCGTGCCCCGCTGGGGCCTAACAGCGCCCCCTGCGGCCATCGCTGTGTCACTGCAGCCCCAACAGCGCCCCCTGCGGCCATCGCTGTGTCACTGCAGCCCCAACAGTGCCCCCTGCCGGCCATTGCTGTGTCACTGCAGCCCCAACAGCGCCCCCTGCCGGCCATTGCTGTGTCACTGCAGCCCCAACAGCGCCCCTTGGCGGCCATCGCTGTGTCACTGCAGCCCCAACAGCGCCCCCTGCCGGCCATCGCTGTGTCACTGCAGCCCCAACAGCGCCCCCTGTCGGCCATCGGTGTGTCACTGCAGCCCCACCGCTCGGGGCCGAACAGTGCCCCTGCTGTCTGTGACTGTAACTGCACGGAAAGGCAGC
>JAWWTY010000123.1:54321368-54385075 GCA_035222235.1 Margarornis squamiger
TCGCTGTGTCACTGCAGCCCCAACAGTGCCCCCTGCCGGCCATTGCTGTGTCACTGCAGCCCCAACAGCGCCCCCTGGCGGCCATCGCTGTGTCACTGCAGCCCCAACAGCGCCCCCTGTCGGCCATCGCTGTGTCACTGCAGCCCCACCGCTCGGGGCCGAACAGTGCCCCTGCTGTCTGTGACTGTAACTGCACGGAAAGGCAGCGTGGGACTTCAGTATTTGAAAGTTTCAGTTATGATGCTGTTGCTTGTTCTGTTTCTTTTTGTTCTATATATATGTAGTAAAGAGCTGTTGTCCTTTTTTCTACATTTCTTGCCTAAAGCCTCTTAATTTCCAAGGTTGTGGTGGCTCGAGGAGAGCCACTCTCTTTCTAGTCCAGGAAGATTCCTCACTTTCCTTGACAGACATCTTGGTTTGTTTGGGTTTTGGTTTTGTTGTTGTTGTTGTTTTTGTTTGTTTGTTGTTTTTTTGGGGGGTTTTGTGGTTTTTTGTAAAGTGAGATAATTTAATAGTGTAAATAAAGGGGAAAGGGTCTAGTGGGTCCTCAGTGGCTTTTTCCTCTCCTACTTTCTTCTTCTCCCATAGTTAAAAATAGGAGGTGACACAGGGTTACATACTATGATTAAGTTCTTCCATACCCTTTTAAAACTGGGTTGTACCCACATTGTTCTGTATTGTTCTGTATACAATTCCAGCCCCATTATAAAGTTACAAAGGTAGTGAACTGTTGGGATGATGGGGAAAAGCTCTGTTAGACATGAGAGGTTTGGATCATAAAACAGCTAATATTATAGTAGCACTGTTTTTTATGCTTTGAGATGGTGCAGCACCATTCATGCATCAACAGTGCTACATGTTGATTGAAGCCACAAAACCAAAACATCTGTACGACAACCTCTCTCCTTAGTGCATGTGATAACCTATTTTGAAGTCATGTAGTTAAGTGTGGCTTCCTTCATAAATACTGGAGTATTTCTTCCACTCCCTGCATTGCCTCATTGCCTATATATCTATATCTATATCTAATCTATCTATATCTATATCTATATCTATATCTATATCTATATCTATCTATATCTATATCTATATCTAATCTATATCTATTTGTTTTTTGCTCCTTCCACTCTTCTCTCATTCACTTACAAAATTCAGGTTTATTAACTGACAGGTTTTCTTGTGAATTCTTTACCCTTTTCCATCTTTAGTAGTTATGTGATCCTAAAAACTTTATTTGTATATCAATGGCTAAAATAAAAATTGCTTTTAATAATTTCAAAATCTTTTTACTTTTGGGGATTATTCTGATTATTTTCTAAATCATAATACTGATTGGAACAAAAATGAGTAGTGAAATTTTACTTTCCAGTGCAGAAGAAATTTTTGTTTTCCAAACAATTCACGTTTCAACATAATCTTACCATCTTTCTTGTTCTCATTACATGCTGAACAACTATTTGGAAGCATAGGAAACATTCTTGACAGCAGGTTGATTTTTCTATGCACCTTATTGTAGGGTAGACCTTGCCATAAATCCAGTTTTTAGTGCAACATGGAATTTACAGATTTTGTATTTATTATTTACAGAATAATATGAACTCTATAGTCATTTAATGTCCATATATATATATACATATATATAGTTCTTATTGTTTCCATTTTCAATCTTGTTTATATCCAAATAATAATGCTCTACTTTCCCACTTCAATTTTTTTTTTTTTTTGAAGTGCAGGCAATTTTTTTCTTTTTTTTTTAAAAAAGTGCTATAAGTTAATTTATATTTTCAAATTAGCCAGCATAATGTGTGTCTTAGATAAATTGTTTGCAAGGAATGGCATGTTAGTATTGCCTTTTCGTTTAAAGACCATATACCAGTGATTTTAACAACGGAAGAGTTGAAAAACAAGCACAAAACTGACACCCTAAATTATCTTTGCAATATCAGTTTCATTATCTCTAAGACTGTGGTTGGTCTGCTAGCTTCTCACAGATACTATAAACAGTACAGGTCCTGCCAATACCTTCAGTTACAGACTTTCAATGGTTTGTGCCTTTGGCTGAGAAAGCCTGAGAGTTTAGAAAACCCAATTAGTAATCTAGTCTGTAATGAGATAACCGGTCCAGTAAGAGCAGTAACTACAGGCACTAGCAGTATTGCTCATGTAGAATCTCATCTTTTCCCTGACATTGCTGCTGCTATGTTAAAGGAAATTCACATGTTCAAACCTATAAATAAGAGAATTTTCCTGAAAAAAAAGTGATTCAAACATTAAAATAATTATAGTCAAACAAGTGTCTAATCATCAAACGAACTGGTATTTTTGATTCACATATTGTAAAAGCTATAGAACATTTAAAATGTAACATTTTAATATAGTTTTTTATACCCTTAGAGAAAGCAATATTGGAAACTGCACAGACAGAAGGATGAGTCTTTATTTAGAACTACAGTACAAACTTATTTAACAAGCACAATTTCTGATGAATATGTAAAAAAAGTTGCAATTAATTAGATTCTCTCCCAAACTAATACCAAAATCCCCAAATACACAGAAAGGGATGACTAATGATCTTTGTATAGCCACTCTGCATTTCTGGTAGCAGTCTCTCAGAAACACTATTATCAGTATTATAAAGCTGCAGTGTATATAATTAGAATCTCTATCAGTCCTTAGTGATACAATATGCAGTGTCCACCATTCCTAGGTCAGTGTTCATAGGGCAGAAAGAAATATCTCTGTAACTACTATATGCTCTGATGGAGGTCATAATTGGTTTGGAATCCTTGTCCCACTTCATTTCACTAACAATCTTTCACTAGATTTCATTTAATCCTAAGGATGCTGGAAGCATCCTGAATATACAACTTCTCTGACATAAAAAATAACCATTTGTCAGTCTAATATTCTGAAATCAATTATGATTCATTAAATGTAAATGAGAAAGCTAATTTTTATATTTAAATTCTGCTTCTATTATGAATTCTGCAATATGCAGGATTGTAAAGAAGATTCAGAGCTAAATAAATATCAGCTGGTTGCATGTTCTGCGTGCCCACTATGAAGTCAGTGGTAAAGGTACACTCTGATTAACACTGGTCTACTGTAGGGCTTCCAACTGTCAAATAAATAAAATGACACAATAAGAAGAAACAGGTGGCCCAATATTCCTTTAAAACCTTGTAGTGCTTCGTCCTCTGAAGTCACTGAGAAATCCTGAGTGCTTTCCAGCCTGCACATGCTGTAACTCTTGCTACACAAAATTTGTCCAACTCAGCTGAATGTGCTCTCCTTAGAGGGTAAGGAGCATCTGCAGAACAGCATTGTACAGATTTGAATACTAGATGCACAACCTGCCTTGAAGGTCCACGTGCTTTCCCAGAGCATCTGTAATGCAGAATGTGATTAGGCCCTAATTTACATTATTTCCTTCATTTGATGTATTGTATTTCAGTAACTCATTATTCTTTATCCTCTTCCCTGAATGCATTCCATTTAATTTTCTGGTGAGACATCTGTGCTTAATTAATTACTGCAGACCTAATAAAAACAACCTGTAGACAATTTTATATTTTTGTGTTCAGTAGATCCAATGTATGCTAAGAGAATTTGCTTTGGACAAAACAAGTCTTTCATTGTTTAGGCTCTAAATATATATATCAGAATTTTATATTCTGCTGCATGCTGTGAATATACATTGATGTGTGAAGGACTCCAAATAAGCAGTATTTAGTAGTGACAACTAATGAAAATAGGGTTTCAGGGTTTTTTTGTTTGGTTTTTCCTCTCTCTGTCATTAACAAATACAGTAGTCTTTTTGGTTAATTTGCAATTTTAGTAATCTTAGTTGCAAAAATCAGGTTTTATGAAATGGTGTTTCATAAACACTGTTGGACTTTTCAGAGAGACTCCCAAGCAAATATAAACAATCTTACTGTTAAGTATTTGTAACACTTTCCATAGGAGCAATGGTTGCTTCCCTTTATATTAGCCAAATGTGAAATAGCAACAAATAACAGCTTTGTGTACAACTTTTTTTTTTTTCTTTTTTTTTCCTTAATGACACTTCTGACTTCTCAAAATCAGTTTTGTAGTCTTTAAAAAAGACTTTTCTGGCACTCATGTGGCCAACAGCAGAAGAAAAAATGAGAACAGGTCTGTTCCCAGTTCTAGAAGAAAAACAATTTTCCGCCTAAATTATGAGAGATCTAATAAAATCACATTTATCTAGCATGTTGGTTTTTGACACGATCTATTGTTCTGTGCAAAAACAAAACAATTACCATGGTTTAAAACAGAGGAGAAGATTTCATATTTGGAATGCAAGAAAAGTTTAAATCCATTTGTTTGCATTCAACTCTGTTTGCAGAAATATTTATATACTCTCCTGATTATCAGGAATTAAAGCACAGGACTCTGTCTTACAGTTTAAGTATATTTTTTATGAGCTAGCTGTTCTTTCTCTCACAAACCTATATAAAAATGCACACAGAGAGACTCCTTTCTCTGAGAGCCACCTTACATGTAATCTGTTCTTATATATTGGTAACAGATTCTGTGGCTGGGTGTCAAAATCAAAGACTGTTCCTTTCCAGTTTTTGAGTGAAATGAACCAGTTACTTGTCTTCAAGGCAAGATTCTCTGGTGCAAATCCTAAGCAGAATGAGGAAGTTTCTTTAAGGCCTAACCAAAATACTTCACCAAAGATCCAAGGCACAGACCACCTTATTTCCACATTTCTGCCTATAAAACCTAGAACAAAAAGGCTTTTTGAAATTCACCTTTGTTTGTCTTGCTTATTTACTTTTTAAGCTCTTTGAATGCAGTCTCCTACTTGCTGTTTTTTGAGAACATACGACATGGGCTTACTTTGGACTGCTATACACCTCTCCAATATAAATGCAAATAATAATATTAGAACTAAGAATCCCAAGGAGGTGTTATGTAATTCAATTCTTTAAAGTCAAGTAGTGCTTCTTAAAGTCTTTCCTGAACAGAATGCTATTCCATTTTAATTGTGTAACTTGCCTTTATCTAATTCTGAGTTTCATACAAGAATTCTTTGTAGAAAATAAGAAACCTTAGAGTGTACAAGGCAAGAATTAAAAGCTTCCCAAAGGAACAAACAAACAACTCCACATAGAAACAAACAGACAAGTGTGTAACCATTTTAAAAGATATATTACTCTTTGTATAGGCAAGTATTGGAGTTAGTTCAATAAATAAATTCTATCAATAAAGCAATTGAACCAAAGAAGCACCTGGCTATTTAGGTAACCAATCCTATAGGAAGAGTACAGTCCATAGGAAGACAAGAGAACTACTCTTTTAATACATGCAAGAAAAATACAAATTGGCCAGTATGAAATGATGAGGCAACATTTTTCAGCACTGCCAAACATTAGTCATCTCCTATTACCTCAGATGTCTCTTTCTTAAGAAGTTTCAGAGGCCTGGAATCTCATACCTTATCACTTCAAGAGCTTCACTTCTTAATCTGAGAAACTCAACTCACCTCATCTCATCAGAGGATCCAAAGAAATAAAGGAAGAAAATGAGAATTGTATCTAGTGATGGACTAGACTTCTGAGTATTATATGCATTAGAATTGGACAGCTATGAAGATTCTAAAATGAAGGCACTGAAAGAAGCTAGACAATGGGCACAAAATAAAAATATTCTATTCCAAGACACTGTCCACACTGCACTCCCCCAGAAACGCTAGCATTAATGATGTTGGGCTTAAGACACAGTTTATTTTTACTTGTGATAGTTTTAATATTTGAAATTACTTACACTAAAGGTACAGCAAAATTATGGCAAATGATATAATACAAACACTATCTCATAAAAGGATCTTTTCACAGTTAATCTGATCACAGAATCATAGAATTCTGATGTTGTATCTCCCATTTGCATTAATAACAAACTCAAGCTAATAATATTTCTAAATAATTTGGAGGTTTAAAGGAAGTTCAAAAGGTGGACATTCCTTTAGGCCATGATTAATAAAACAGATGAATTATTAAAAAAAAAAATAAATTATATTTACAATCAACATTGCAGTAGTTAGCTAAAGTTAGGCTTAAATTTTTTTTCATTAGAAATACTGTCCTATATTGCTGAATACTTGAAGAGTTCTGCTTTAAATGCTAGGACATTGTGACATCACAAAACCTGCAATAATTTGCTATTTTAAATAGTCTTCAAGACATGAATGAAATAGCCTTCAGTGTTCCTCTGAGATACAGGAGATAAAGATACATTTTTATGTGAATTTAAGCAAAGTACTTACTTCAGGGCCTCTAAAAAGATGAATAGAAACATTAAGAATGAAAATCAGATGTTCCTTGTACAGTTCATCTACACAAAACTTTTCCTTTTTTTAGATTTTATAGGGCAATCTCAAATAACATGGAGACATCACAGTGTCTATAGAGCCCTCAGAAGTAATACTTGCCAAAAATGATGAAAGCAATAATATGCACAATGTTGAAATTTGACAATTCAGTAAGGAAAGCACACTAATAATAAAAATTCTTATTTTTACAATTTGTAACAATAAAATGGCATAAACATAAAGATAGAGCTGATCTCACCAACCTTACCAACAATAATATAGCACAATATTAATATTAGTTATACTATACAGAATGAATTAAGGTAGTGCTTAAGTTGCTTATCTGAACAGGTATGTAGAGCAACAACCTACAGATCATAACACTAGCTGCATATAATCACAGTGCCTTAGAGTCCTATAATTTTTTCTAGTTGGTCATTTAACCTTCTTTCATGTGAGTTTAGTCCTTTAGTATGCTCAGAAAAGGTTCTTTACAAGGAAACAGTGATTACTAAGCATATTTGCAAGATCTTGTCCTCCAGCCATAGGTTTCTATATCCTCATGAAAGGTGTAGTCATGGAAATAAAGGGTCAGTTTTGGCACACAACTTAGGCTCCTTGGAAGGTCCATGAAGTTCCTGTTTCCTGGTTGTAGATTAAATTTAGGACTTCTGTCTCTACTTGCACTGTCTGCTCCTTTACACATGTTCAGAAGGTTTCTATACTGTCTGCTGGACATAACAGCTGTTGGGTTTGCAGCCCCTCTGAGATGGAACAGACTGACAGGAGAATGAATAAACAGAGCCATGGATTTGAGTCAGGAATCTCTTAAAATATTAATCAAATGTAATCTATTTTTTAATGTAAAATTATGTACTTTAGTACCATTTTTTCCTCTTTATCTCTTCAAAATTATTGTGTTATTCTTCCATTTCCATATGTAACTGAGTTAATAAATAAGATAGAAAGTTTTTAACACCATTTCTGATAAGTAACTTAAGTGTTCCTTAACTAAATAGCATGGGTTTACCCATCAAAAGTCTGTTCAAATGTGATTCGGAATGAATCTGTGCAGGAAAAAATTGTCTTTAACTAGAAAAAAAAAAAAGTAAAAGGGACAACTGTGATAAATCTTTAATTTTTTCTGTCGAGTCTTTCTTTATGAAATATATTTTTTAAAAAAAATCAGCCTTTGGTTTAGGGAAACCAATGAATTTTGTTTCCCTAAAACATCCTGTTGTATATTCTTATGACTAAGAATTTTCACGTGCTGTTTCCAAGAATATTTTTCAAATTATGTTACTATATTCTAACCAGTAGAGATTGCGAATGAACTGGAAATGTCAAACATAGTTTTAAGCCTGGAATGAGTGAGTATCAGTTTTTAAGCTGATCGAAAGTCAGGAGCAGTAGAACTCAGTTTTGCCTCTCTTTCTTAGTTCTCCCCTTACCAGAGAGGTTAGGCTAAACTATAGAACAGTGCAATTTAAAATCTTGCTGTCTTGTATGTGAAACCACCAGAAATAAACTGAATCAATGGTCAGACACAATAACTATTAGATTCAATTTTTAAAGCACAGGAGGAGGCATGATATTTAAGGCCAAACAAGAACATCAGAAAACAAACCAGACTGGGAATAACGTTCAGAAACAGACATGCAACATTGTTCTGCTAAACAGATTTGCAGCCATAGGATGAACTAAGAATGTGCACAAAGGCAGTTATCGCTTCTAAGCTGACATGCAGCATCTTGATGTCTGAATGCTGTGAGACAGTAAATATTTTATAATTTTAAAATAAAAAGCCTAATGCCAAAAAGTATTTTCAGTGAAGAGAGTGGCTAACAAACAGGTTGAAGTTTTAAAACCATTCATGTTCTGAATTTGCAGTTATTTCTTGATCACCGTGTTGTGATTTAATGAAAAGCTGTGCTTCACACTCCATGTAATTAGATTCCAAACCATCAATTTTCTGTTTTCAATGGTTTACTGAAATCAGGACTTTTTCTTAGGAAAAGGGAGGGGGGGGGAGTGGGGCGTGTTGTCTAATGTTTCTGAAAGAAATAGATAAATAAATAACATTCTTAAAAAATAATAAAAAAAAAAAGAAAAAAAGAAAAACCTGAAGATAATTTATTCAAAAACTTATCTTAAAACAATTTATCTTCAAGGAGAAATCAAGTAAAGAGTATGTCAGCCACAGAGATGAATAAGATTGTTATGGGTAAGTAAATGACTAGTTATGAGAAAGTAAAAAAAGGCTAGAAGTACTTTTCAGGATTAAGTATATGTCTCTAAACAGTTGCAAGAACATTAACGATATGTAAAAAGTTTTAATTTCCTTAGTTTAAAGGAAGGGGTGTTTTTCCCCCTAAGGATTATAAATTTGTAAGTTAAATTATATAATAAAGTTTATAGTTCTATAATTCTGGACAAGCATAGCGAATTTGTTATTGCATTCCTCAATCAAAATATTTTATTATTGATGCCAAAAAAGGCAAGTCTAATAATGAAATAGGGTTGATGTAAAATGAACATTGTAATTTTGATTTGCTTCGTTAATGTGGGAGGTTTTCAAATAGTAGGATGGAGAGATCTGCATAACTATCTTGGCATATCAAAATACATTGAAGAACCAGGACCTGTTGAAGAACCAGGACCATGCTACAGATTTCAAGAGGAAAAAAACAAAGCTTTTCCAGATCATTTTTATTTTTTTAAAAGAACTGTTATAGCAGATTCTGTACATTTATTGAATTAAGACATTTAGTGTAAATGAGTTAGAATTTTAGGTACTCATGAAAGAAAGAATCTGCACAACAAATTCAATAAAGATATTAATAACATTGTTCCTTCCATTGGTAACATTTTTTGTTAATTTAGAAGATCTAATGTTTACAAATGTATATCAGTATATCTCAGGTGCAAACCACACTAATGTTTTACCTCAGTAGGAGGTATGCCACCAATTTATGACAACCCCTGACACAAATGGGGAGTCAATACAGAGGCAACAAAAAATGTCCGGAATATCACAACATATCCCACCACACACCACACAACACCAAAACTTTCTTCTTAATCAGTTACAAACTTACTGGCATTTTTAAAAAGTTTATTTGGTTAGGCCTAATTATCTTAGGGCTTGACTTTCTTATCTTTCAACAGTGTAACATCTATAAATATCAGCACAAAGCCTGTTATGTTGTCTGTTTCTGAATAGGATTCTTTCCTTTAAAATAAACAAAAATTAATGTCAAGATACGCCACCCTGAAAATTTTAAGTAATAGTGGCCTCATTCTAATCCTCCAAGACTAATGATCAAATTTGGCAAATAATTCCAGGAGAAGAAAAGGAGTTTACATCTGTTCTTTAGGACATAAATATTGCCTGTAAATGATCCACATAAGCTGTGCCATGACTGGATGGTTCAGCCTGCAACAATCTTAATGCATCATTCAGATGAAGATTTTAAATGTTTTAGTGATACATATCTCCTTTAGCATGTTACACTGCCAACATTACAGTCAGCTTCAGCAAGAAGCATTACTTACCTCAGTAGCTCTTTAGTAACTTGGGTAATCAAAATTTCTTATCACAGTTGACTCTAGGTACTACACACCTCAATCATACCTTGCAATGAAATATCCAAATTTCATCTTGACACCACAAGAGGTCATTTCTTTTCTGATTTCACTTGTAATATGTTCAGCTTGCTCTTACCTTGGAGGATTTTAATTAGAAAAGGAGTGGCATCAATTTAAATAAACCCCACAGATACTACAAAATATTTCTTTCAGTTTTTGTTAGTTATGTGGTTTAACAGCATGTGTAAGGAGTGCCTAAACAAATCTGAACTGAAAGAAAGTTTGACAAATTGTGCAGAGTTTGTATATTTATTTCCATGGGAAAAATTACACTGTCCTTAAGCAGCCACTGATAATTTCAGTCTGCTTCATTAGCAGTCTTGAACATGTATTTCTGGTATGCCTTGTACGAAATGAATGAAAAAAGATCTTGAAGTAGTACTGAATTCACTAAATTGCAGTGATATTTACTAACGCACACTAAGATCAAAACTGCATTGTTAGGTCCTGTACAAATGCACTTTTCAAAGAATAAGCTAGTGTTGAAGGACAAGAGGGATGAAAAATGTGGAAAAGTTCAATGATTTGTCCAAAAGCACACACATGAAGCTTAAGATAGGTATATAGGGCTAATACTGTACCACAATCTAAACTTCCTAAACTGTTGACTGCCTAGGCAAGATACAAAAGGCATATTCTATGCTTGTCCTCTTTTCTACCCTTTTTGCAAGCACTTAATACACTCACTGTTAACAACAGAGTATTTAGCTAACTGGACTTTTGTTCTGGCTCATTATGGCCATTGATGATTATTGATCCATACTTACTTTTCCTCAAACTGCAGGCTATGAAACTGAGCAAGTTTCTGCAGTTTACTACAAAATCTGTTTATTCTACATATTTTCTACATATTTCTATATTAGACTTCTTCTGGTGTGTGTAAGGAATCCCTTTTCCTATGGACTGCTAATCTCTCCATAGATATAAATACTGATTGCTTTAATTTAAAGTGTAATACATATTTACCTAACAGTAACATCAACAACTATACATGTAAATATTGCTGTTCTCACAGTTGCAACTGTAAAGTAGCATGAAAAAAAAAGTATAATAAATATATACCATATGCTTTTTCACACACAGAAACCTAGCCAGCAACAAATAATGCCATAAAGTTTTTCTAGCAATCCTCTATACCAGCTAATACAATTTGAGAGGCATTTGCCTAAATGTCTGTTTGCTCACAGTGTATTTTATCTGATCTGCAACCTATGCTGCACACAGCTTCAGTTTCTAACCTGGACTACAGTACTCCCTAGACATTCATAACCAATCAGCTTAAATATCCAACATGGATGGCTGAAAGATTCTTAGGAATGTCAGATGACTTTTCTCCTTACCACTTCAGAGAGGAATTGACAAGTAGCCGTATCTACAAAATAAATCCAGTATATAGCTAGTATTTTATTCTTCTTGGTGTCTGAAACCTCATAAGCTTGACTCTGAGACAGTAGTTACAGATTCAGTAAAATCAAACTTTGGTTAATTATGTAATGGTTTTCCTGCTCCCCATCTCATAGAGAATTATGTTGCCTAATACAGAAAAGAAACAATTTTCATTTTATCTTACACACTTTAACTTAACACCTCTCTGGTATAGAGATCTGAATCTGTATCTCCTCTTATTTAAAGCTATGAGCAAACTGCACCATCTGTCCTGAAGGAAGAAATACAGCAATCAGTCTCTCTTTAAATGCTAGTATAGAAAACAAACAAACAAGAAAGCCCCAACAAAAAACAACAACAAAAACCAACCAAACAAAAAAGTTTTGCTGTATTAATGATATTTTCTACAGTGAGAACAGGAGTGTTTTGGTAAGGTTAAGAAGGTCAGCATTCCTGTGATTTGTGTTAACTACTTCTTTAACACCTCAAGGCCAATAAACCTGAGCTTTTTAAATACATGTACAGTTCAGTAGATGCTGAACTTCTAAACAGTGGGAACATCAAACATCAACAATCAAAATAATCACATATTACATCATTTGATGACAGTCCAACAATAGGGCCTCTTCTGTTGCCTGCAGCATGCCCCCACAAAGTGTTTGTCGGACACAATGAGAACTTTTGAACTATGGAACTATGGAAACACCACATTTTAGCAAAATACTGAGCTCAGTTATCCAAAGAACTCTTTTGAGCTTTTTTGTTTTTTCTCCTGGAAAGTTTTGGCTCAATGTGTGCAAAATCCATGAGACCACTGAGGAAAAATCTTGCTTTCTTTGGGCTCAGACCTTTATCTAAACACCTGGAACAACTCTGAAAGGTTTCATTAAAATATCTCACGAGTGAATCAATTACCATTCAGTTTAAACAGATAATGTGGCAAGTTCATTTACTCCATTGCAACAAAAAACAGTATATGAATTCTAGCAGATTGCCCAGGGGTAGTTTACCTGTCTTTCTGAATGGTAATACTCATTGCCTGTTTTTTGGTTTTTTTTTTTTTTTTTTTTTTTTTTTTTTTTTTATTATCACATATACATTTTACAAGTCATCTCTGCTGAAATCCAAACTGTTATGAGTTGCTGGTGTTTTTGACAACAGCTTTCATTCTTTCACTCAATCAACTCACACACTTACTCTTACTAATTTCTCTTCCATTAGTTTGGTATATTGTCATTATCAAAAGTTTTATCTACCAAGAAAAACTTAGGAGTGTGTCAGGTCTCTTTAGTAGTGTCCCATTGTTATTTGTATTGACTTGAAAATGTAATTTAAACCATCAGAAAAGACAACATTTAAAAAGAGTTTCACTGTGGGTAGGTATGACTCCTCAACAAACTCGCCTTCATCTGATAAACTCCTTTAAGATGAAGTGTAATTTCACAATTAATTTTAGATCCATCCATTTAAAGAGATGGACCAGCTTTTCACATATCTTCTTCTGTGTATAAAGGAATAATTATTGAGTCATATGGCAAACATGGAGTTTGATGATTCTGCTAAAAATTAATTGGAGCAAAAAAATAAGTGAGATTATTAGACTGAACTCATCCCCTGCACATCCTCATGATCATTAATGCTAACTTAGAGGGGACATAATTAATTTCTTGGGTGAGCAGGGAATAAAAGGTCAGTAGCACCCTTTTTGATATCCAGGAATCATATTCTGACAGTTTCCTTGTAGTCACTACCATATTTGTTGCAGATCCCTGCAGCATTTCTGCTTTTCCATTCTGTGATTCATTCTGTTTAATAGTTGACAGTCCTGGATTTAAAAAGCAAGCAAATAAGCAACCTTCCTACCTCAATTGATCTTTTGACCTTTTAGCTACAACATGAACTGAGGGTGTCTAAGTGCAAATTTTGAAGCAATAGTCCCTGGTGTTCAAGAAAATTCAGATAACTTTACTAGCATGAAGTAACTTTTAATAAACTACTTGTGCCTGCAGAATTTCACTAGTGTGAAAAGAGCTTTCTTAAAGGGCTTTATAACAGCACCTATGTTATCATCCTTTGGTTGTTATTATAGAATAACTGCTGGAGAAAATAATGTTGAGCTGGGTGCATAATGGACTTCATTAACACAGTATTGATTTTTGCTGGAAGGTTAATGCTACTGTCTGCATCACAAATATTTTAAAAATTAGTTTGTATTTTTAAGAAGCTAGAGACAATATTAGAGACTAAAAAATGTATTACCATATCTTGGTGTTTCTATTTGTAGTACCTTGCAAAGGAACAGAACATAGTATGACTTTTTTAGATTATTCTTCTCATTTATATATCAGTCATATTGGTTTGTATTACAGCTGTAAAAGCTCAATTTTGCTCTTCAATTTTATCATTAAATGAGAAAATCCCATTAAAAAAAACATTTACAATATCCCTCTCATACAGCTGCTGCTCCAATGCAGTACTGCTGCTGTAACTACTTCTATGAAAATTTGTACTGCACTATTTGCACTGTGAGCAGGATTTTGTTGGCATCTGAATTTTCATTGAAGTAAATATGTATCTGTGCAACCATAGCAAAATCCTTATTCCAAATATTCCCTCTAAACAATAGCAGTTATTTGATTTTTCTACATTTAAGACTAGTGCAGTATTCTCTTTTTGACAAGGTCATTTATTTTGTACTTTTCTATGATCCTGAGATTAACTTACTTAGTTGGGGCCTAGTGTTGATAACATCAAGGTTGCAGGTTCAATTTCTATATGGGCCATTTACTTAAAACTTGGACTCAGTGCTACTTGTGAATCCCTTCCAAGTCAGACTGGGCAAGCCTGTGACTGTGACTATATGAGAAAATGACTTGCATTAATAAAAATATCAACTATTGTACCTAACTGTATGCATTATATATGTGTGCAAGTACCTTTATATGAAAGTGCATTATGGACTTTCCTGAAGTTCATCCAAATAATATATAAAATATGCTCCCATTTTAATGAACATGACTTTGTTTCAATAATTTAACTTTTTTAAATTCACAGGTTCAGAGAAAAAAGAGAAATTATATGAGGCAAAAAGATGAAACATATCCAAATATGTCTAAAAGGAGTTCAAAACTCCTTTTTCTTCTTTAGATTAAAACATATGGCTTGTTAAATTTTCATGTGAGTGCCTTGCTTACTCTTTTAGAAAATATGAACTGTTCCATGCAACTGCTTCTCTTTTCAGAATTTTATAATAAACTAGAATATCTTGCATGATGATGACTTTGCGGAAAATCAATCTTTTTAATAAAGAAATATTTCTTTTCACACTAATCTGATAATCAGCGAAGCAGAGTACATAACTACTGAAATAAAGGAAGTAAAATAAAAATCTAATATAATTTGATGTTCCCTTTTACAGTAAGATCAGAGTTAATTCTGTTTCATTTTAGCAAATATTTTGTCTAGATACCATACATCAGATCTTATTATGAATCTCATTATCCTACTTAAGTGTACACAAAAATTCAGCAATTAAAAGGATAGCCTTTATCTGGGCCAGAATAATTCTCTTTTTGTAAGAACTGCATTTTGACACACTTGAGTTAATATGACCAATCTTTCTTTAGCAGTAGTCCTTACCTTTTGGTAACTAGGCTGGCAAACATTTAAACTGCAAACTCTTAGCTCTGAGATATGGAACAAATTACTGAGCTGTTGGGCAGGAGTTCTTCATGGAGGTGAGGGTCAGATTGTTCTTTCTGGTAATCTTTGTTTCATTTAATTGCATAAGGAAAGTTTCTGTTATTGTCATCAGGAAATGGAAAGAGAGTAATGCAAAAATGCACACCTTCTTTCTGAACAATAGTAAAAAAATACATAAGTAAGTACAAAAGATGGACCTGATTTGAGTCCTTGAAATCAAACAGATATTTTGTTCTTATTCTTAGTGTTTTGAGTGGGGTAATATGTACAGGAATAAAAATTCACATTAAATAATAATAAAACAATGAAATAGATATAGCTGTTGAATAATAAAGAATGCAAATGTGAGCAAGCTTATCTTTGAATAAACAATTCAACTGACGAAAGAATCAGTGAAGTGCATAAGAAACTCTACACAGCTATCCTATTATGCTTGTTTTTTAACATTCATTCCAATGAATGCTTGTTTTCACTGTAAAAAATTTATTTCTTATGTTGAGTTGAAATCTCTCGTCGTGCAACTTGCACCCATTTTCCCCTTGTACTCTCCATGTGGGTCCTTGTGAAGAGAGACCCTCTGTCCTCTTTGTAACCACCTTTTAAGTACTGGAATACTCTCTTCAGGGAGAAGAGAATGCCCTTCTATCATTTCCCTATCCCTCCTCCAGAATATCTCCAGTCCGTCTATGTCTTTCTTGAACTGGGTGCTTTTGAGGGAAGAGTGACAAAGAGGAGCAAGAGCAAAGATTTCCCTGCAGCCCTTGGAAGCAGCCATGGTTGAGTAGGTATTTTACTGCACCCTGTGGGGACATCCATCCTGGAGCAGAAGCATATTGACTGAAGAAACTATGACACACGGAGAGTCCATACTGGTCCCGAGGGACTGTTGCCATGGAAAGGACCCACAGGAGGAAGGCATGAGAATGAAGGAGTACCAAAGAGAAACTGTTACTAATTGCAATCTCACATCCTCCATGTCTTCCGTCCCCTACCCCCCCCACCCTCCCCGCACAATTTAGGAGGAAAAGGGAGAGGTGTTGGGAATGAAAGAGTGAAGTTGGACTTCAGCATAAAGGAGGGGTGTGGAGGAAAGGCATTGTTTAAATGTTTTTATCTCACTATCCAAATTTATTTTTATTGTAATAGGTTAAATTACTTTTCCCTAAGTTAGGTTTCTTTGGTCTATGTCATGATCTGATTATTGAGAGATGTCTCTACCTGAATTAAGGTGCAAATAAGACCATATTCAAAAGTCAAAAGTACAGACTTTATTTAAAAGTAAAATGGAAGGTAGAGCAATAGAAGGAAATAGAAAAGAAGAGACTGAGAGGCAAACACATTAAGCAGACGGTATTCACCCCCTGTGGATCCAGCAGCATCCCATTGGTTCTCTTCATCCTGGCCTTCTAGGTGGTGGGAGTTCAGAGATGGTTCAAATCTTTTTACTATTTATACATTTTAGCACAGGAATTAATTCTCCTTGGGTACACAGGCCTCTTATTCTCTTGGCTAAATGATTCCCTCACTTCCAATGCTAATCAACCCCGTGTCAGAATCACCTTCCACCCAGTCAGAGCTGATTTTCAGCACAGTTTCTGAGTTTCCTTTCCGTGTTGATTATAAGTGATGCATTCTTCTCCCCCGGCTTTGTTTACCTCCTCCTAGGCCTGAGATAACATTTAGACAATAGCACCACTGTTATCCTACCTCAAGTTCCCCTTAGGTTGCTTAACTTACAGGTAAAGTTCCAGGAATCCATGGAGGCATATTTGGAAGGGAAGGAAGAGTTTCTGTGATCAGAGATGAGCAGTTGCTTCTTTATGCAGTTTATCACAGTAGGCAGTGTCTTTTGGTGCTAACAGGGTTTGAGACAGGCAATTTTAATTTTTAAGTCCTCACAGTCCGTGATGGTAATTGGTAAGTGATTCTCCTGTCTTTCTTAAGCCCATAAGTTTTTTATCCTAATTTCTTCCTCAGCCTGCTATGGAAGGCAACTGATGACCCAGAGCAGCTGAGTTGGTGTCTAGAAGCTGGGTGAGGTTATCCCATCATTATTAATACAAGACTACTGAATAGAATCTTTTATATATTTTAAATACTGTGGGCCCATTGTTGGTGTGGGGTTTTTTTGGTTGTTTTTTTGGTTGTTTTGTTTTGTGGGTTTTTTCTGCATCTATTGTCACCATTTTACAATCCAGAATTTGGATACTAGAGAGACTGGTTTTTTTAGAAAGCTGAAGGGTTATGATAACAGTTGAGTAACAGAGAGAAAAATGCAGAAACACCTTTAACTACTCAAAAATGACAATTCTGTGAAATCAAGGAGCCCCTTAGGACAATTCATTCATGCTGATCCAAAATACAGTAGTCTTCAGCCTGACACTAAGGACTCTAGGGAATTTCAGGCCTGGGATTACAGGACTCCTTGGTTTGGTTTAGGAGTTTAGCAAAGTGATTTTCTGAATCAGGCTTGAGTTAGAGTATAAATGAATCTACAGGCATTTCTAGACTCAACCTTACAACATAATAAAGAAAGGTAAACTGGCTCAGAAGGCAAATAGTTTGCACACATTCTTACACTTACTATCTCCAAGTAGATAAATTTTCATTTCTTTGCTATTAGTTCCACAATCAGATAGCTGACCTGCATATTTTTATGTACACACAACTTTATTTTCTGCTGTCCTTTTTTCTTGAACTAGGTTAGCTTGCTTAGTAAGAAAATTAAAAGTAGGATTTGCAATGCCGAGAAATACAATGATATTTAAGCCAGCACAGACTGTGCTAACTCTAACACCAGGTGCAGCATGGTTCATCAGACTTGGCATGGCATTGCATTACTTGTATTGCTTTTGGGAACAAGCATATGAAAAATGCTATATTCCAGCATATAACCATGCTAGCTCCATTTTACTGTATCTTAGAGAAATTAATTTTCGCTAACGTACTGAAGCACACATCTTTTAGATCTCTTTGTAGCTTTGGCTAGTTTATTCATAAAGCAAATAATCAGGGATTGTTGCTTTCTCTGCTCCATCCTGTTTTCCAGTGTATTTTTTAGAATTATTTAATTTCTAGTGACTGTATGTTGCACTCAGCACAATAACAAAAGATTTTAATGTTCCTTTTAATTTTTCCCTCTTTTAGTTTTTTTCAATAAATTCAATTGGGTGTTCAGGAAATCATTTCCTTTAAGAAAGAGGGAGAGAAAGATTTATTTAATAACTGCAGAAGTATCAAAACTTCGCATTCTTCAGTGTTCTAAATGCTTCAAATTTTTTATTCAGAATCACAAAATATTTTATCATTTATCATTTTAAGGCATACAACTTTTGTTTAATTTCTTTTTGTTTGTTTTGTTTATTTTTTAGTGTGAAGTCTGACCAGATTCTCTAAAAGTCAAAAAATACGAAAACTTTAAAAAAGAAATACACAAAATAAGAAAAGCATAGCAATGACATAAACAATCTTCTGCCAATGGTGCTATTTCTTGCTTATACCTTTGCTTCTGGAAACACAAGCAATAAGCATTGTCTTAGCAGCCACCACAGCATGCATGTAGTAGTGTCAGGCTGTTGAATACTTCTCCCCTGTGCACTTCCAGATAATCATAACAGTGTGTGCAGTGGATTGTGACCTTGACAGTCTACCAGTGACCCACCCAGTAGTGTCTCCTTCTCCTCGATAAGAGAGGGGAAAAAGGATAGAAAAGACTGTGGGTCAAGCTAAAGGCTAAACTATGTGATGAATAATTTAATTTATTGCCAATTAAAAAACAGACTAGGTTAATGAGACAAAAAGACAAAAACTAAAACATATGTCATCCTTCCCTCAGGCTGAACTTCACTATTGAATCTCCTACCCCCTTCCTGACAAAAAAAGTGCAGAAGCATGGAGAATTTGGTTTGCAGCCAGTTTACAAAAATTCATCTTTGACGCTCCTCCTTCTCACACTCTTTGCCTGCTGCAGTGTGGGGTTCCTCCCACAGGATACAGGCCTTCATGGACTGCTCCAACATGTATCCTTCCCACTGGCTGCAGTTGTCCAAGAGCTTCTTCAGCATGGTTCTTTCCATAGTTCATCAGAAACAGATTACTTGGACTGCAATGGCAAAAAATTCCTCTGCCATGGTCTTCTTCATGGACTTTTGTGAGAATACCTGCTTGGACATCTGAACCACCTCCTCCTCTCCTCCTTCTCTGACTGTGGTGTTCCCTCTGTTGCATTCCATTTTTCCTGATCCACCTGTCTCTGGCCTTTCTTTAGCCTTTCTTAAACACACTTTCACAGAGGTGCCACCATCTCAGCTGAGGGGCTCAGCTTCACCCAGTGGTGAGTTTGCTGGACCCGTCTGAAACCAGCTGTGTCCAGCACAGGGCAGTCCCTTACCTCTTCTCACAGAGGCTGCCCTGCAGTACATACCACACTGACCCCTCACTCTCTCCCCACCAGTTAAACTCCATACAGAAATAGTAAACTTAGTAAAAAGGGCTCTTTGATAACTAAGCCAACTCTTTTAAAATAAACACAATGTAGAGAGAGACAGAAAAGTAGCAAAAGGAAAAATATTGTGGAAAAGAATGGGAAGCACTAGTGTGGCTTTTCAGCTCCCTCCGGAAACTGCAAAAAACTGATAAAGGTATCAGTTAGAAATGAAATTAAAGATTTAATTGAAATATAACAGCATGTTGTGTTGGGATATAATGCAGAAGAAAAGGTGAAAGGAGGCTTTTTGCTACCCTAAGTCTGAGACTACTGTACATGCAGGGCCCTCTCACTGTAGCCGTGTTAATGCTGCTTGCAAGAGCTGGGACAAAAGGCTGCAGCAAGCAGAATCACAGACAGGACACAGTAAATGTGAAAAATGTCAGATCTCAGGGAGTCATTTAGCAAAATGACAATTGTCACAGTTTAGTTTAGCTCTTTAGCATTTTAGCATTAGACTATATGGAAGTCTGGAGGCAGAGATGGGAAAGGCAGCTATGATAACAGAGCTGCTGCTTTGTGTACTTTTTCTGTTCCTCTAAAGGGTGAAAAAGACATATTTTGTTGATTAATTATGCTTGCTTTCAAAATTATTCTTTTTCAGTTCCTTATTCCTGATTAGCACAAGCTATTTTAGATACAAAACAGCGCATAACAACAGGGGAAGTTTCTTCCTTTCCCACAAGTGACACAAGTGTGGGATGGAGAGAACAGATATGACTACACTTTCACATTGTTTCATCAACATCTACTACTGAATACTTTAGAAGAATTTTTACATCCCAAGTTAAATGAAATGAGAAAAAAAGAATAAGAGAAGCTAAGAAGTTTGGGACATGCTAAAGGTGGAAGGCAGCTTTCCATTCCCCATCTTCAGTCTCAGTATGGACTGGTGACAGGATTGCTGCAGTATAGCATAAATGCAAGTTATTTGTGAACTTAGTTTTCCTCAGGGAATATTTGTTAGACAAGTTTGGCTCTCACTGGGTGAATTATACTTGGACACATATAATTATAAAAACTTACTGAAGTTGTAGTCTAATTAAACTACATTAAGATATACTCATCCTTCTTTCTGCAGTGCTCAAGTCAACAGGTTTTCGATTAGAAAAATCTTCAGTTTTTACACTGGCATCCTCAAGTTCTGTTTTCAGTTAAGGTATTGTATGTCTTGAGTTACTTAAGAGTCTCAAAATAGATCTCAGAATTTGGCTCCAAGTTATTTCTCAGTACTTTATTGCTGAGAACCCTAAGAATATCTAAGGTGGAAGTGGAGTAACAATGGTTTCAATGTCCTTTTTTAGTACTTATCTGTGTTTAGCTACAACTTTGACAATAAGATCTTGGGGGTTTGGCTGTTAGGTTGTCTGTTGTGTTGTGTTTTGTTTGTTTGTGTGTTTTTAATATCGCCTGTATTATTAGAAAATGTCATTGACTGTAATAAGTCACTGGCATCACAAGCAAGAGGAGATGTTTCACTGGACTGCAGTAGGCTTAAGGTTAACAAACGTGACAAAAATCCTAAGCAGTATATAACTCTAATTAGATCATCGATGTGGTACAAACTTAATATAAGCCAGACAATTCAGCCTGGAAAAAATTCAGAGAAATAAAATCTCTTTTTAAAAAATATATTAATTTTTCAATCCAGACATCTAACTAAAATATGAATTAAATTTTGTAGAAAGGAAAAGGAAGGGGAATTGTCACCCAAGTTTAGTATTTAACATATTTGTTCCCTTTCTCTGGTACCTAAGATTTTCTTTTCAAAACAAAATCAAACAAGAACATTTATTTAAATATGATTTGTAATTTTCATCTTTAATAAATAAAACATCAGAGAATACTAAGATGCTGGTTCATATTCCTCTTGTAGTTTTAAAGAGGAATAATAAAGTCAGACCAGATATTTTATTTAAGAAAAAGTAATGAGCTACCTTTTACCTAAGATATAAGAAGGGAACAGAGAGTCTCAGGATCCTTACTATTGACAGAGGCATATGTATGATGTGATAGTTGGTCTTTTTTTAGTACAACCCTTCACACTACAATGGCAGATAATACCATGTTTAGCAGCTTTGCCTCTGGTTTGTTTTTGGAATAATGCTTGACAATTCCATTGGAGACAATAAAATAGTTGTTGGCACATTTTAATTACTATATAAGGGCACACTCATTTCATGGCACTTCAGGGGGTAAAGAAGCCATCAATTACTCTGCTCAGCTTGAGTTTATTTAAACAAATGATTTTCTATTTCTGGATGTATAAACTATACACTTTTAGTCCTTTGTGCTATTTACTTCCAGGAGCTTTTCATTTGGGTTATAAAATATCCTGGCCTAGCCATATATATTAAAAATCAATGTTACAAAGGACAAGGTGATTATAGGCACCCTACAAGTGCTTTGGAAACAAACTCGTATTTGTAGAAATCTCTGTGCCACTATTCATTGAACAGAGCAATATGTTTAACACTGAAGCCCAAAGGCATTTTAAACCTTTAGTGGCAGAACACAAAACCAATTTTGGCTCATGGGTCTTAAAGCTCCCCCTACTGATTCAGCTCAGTTTCAATACAGTATAGCAATAAATAAATATATAAGCTACTTATAGAAAGAGTACAAATAGAAGTTGAAAACACCAGGAAATAAATATGATATAGCTTTCTTCAAACTGACTGTTTGCCACACTTTTTATTTTTTCCAAATTCAGGATACTCAGAGATTATGCATAATTTAGCCACAAATGTTGTAGATATATATATATATATATATACATATATCTTACTTATATTAGAAATACAATTTATCAGTTATGGCAGAACAAGTGGGAAGTAGTTACTTGGTAGTAAACAGTTCAGTGGTTGATATTTTTTCAGCTACTTTAGGATCTCACTCTCTATTTTAGATTAATATTAATGTATTAAAATGAAAAAGGGCTGTACTATGAATAAGTATATATGTAATTATTTATAATCAATGCTTGTGAAGGATAAATTATTTCATATTTTGGGGTCAAAAATGCTTGTGGCTATTGTAATACTTGCATTACATTGATGAATATGTGTTTCATTGAAAGAAAGATCTTCATCATGTGTTTTACAAAATGCTGTCTTGATCTTAAGAGAGGTAATATTCTACACTTGACAACTACCCTACTTGCGAATATAAAACTTATAGGCCCCAGAAAATTCAAGGTTTATGGAGAAATTATTTTTAATTACCCTGGATAGGTACACCATTCCACCTCCCCCCACCATCCTCTCAATAAAAAACCAAACAAACAAACAAACAAACAAACAAAAACCCCACCATAATCTAAATATAAAATACATATTAAAATTCTGTGCTAATAACTGACTCATGTAAAGTCTTGACATGAATTGAGGGGCTAAGACTTATACCAAAATAAAGGTGAGTAATGATCTCTAGTAGTAAGCTTACACACCATGAAACACTCAACATAACAACAGTGCATTACTGAGTTGTATCTCTATCTTTCCACTCAGTTCCCAGTCCACCTGCTAAACAGACATCATATTTTACTGTAGTACAGACATATTAGATGATTCCTTGTAGCAGGTTCAATTTTCTGTTGAGTCAGGAGGTTTGAACTATAGCTTTTTCTTTGGCTGTTCAGATATCAGAATGATGGACAGAGATATATTATTGTCAGAATATACTGGATTCCTGTCTAGGATCAGGCAGATTACAACATGGGACTATGTTTGCTCTGTACACACAAACTCCCTTCATTGTGAGTGTTTCATCTCTGCTTGTACTCGTTAGTACACATCACTTCTTCTTCACTTATTTTAATTACCCAGTCCATGCAGACTTTTTCCTGGGTAATCCTTGCTTCTTTTTCTGTCATGACTCCTATGTCTGTTTATACCATTTTCCTTTTATTCAGTCATTCACTTTCCTTTGTCTTTTACATGTTTTTCTCATGCACGACTAATTGCTGCAATCATACACTGATACTGTTCAACAGTAAGTGATTGCCACACCTCTCAGGCACTGTTGACACTAGGGTGCCATTCTGGAAAAACAATACAAAACTAAACCCATCAAAAACCTGTTGAATTTAATAGGCATAAAGGAAATAAAATCTTATTTAAAATATTTCAGAGGGTTATAGCAAAGAATCAGTCACAGTCTGCAGATTGGAACTGGCTATCTTCTTTGTAATAAGTAGAATTTTAGAACTTGTTTTGAACTATTTTTTGCCAAAAGAAAGCAGTCAGAGATCATGTGTGGGAAAGACAGTTATGACATACTGGCTAAATAACTGTGCAAATTTGCTATTTGATAAACTCCTGAAATATTTCAGATGCTTTTGCTGGTATTTCTGAATTCAATTACAGTTTCTTAAATACTTCTTATTATGCTTCCTACATTATCCTATGCTTGTGCTTCCTACATTATCCTATGATACTACTGCTGCTATGTAAAAGTGCACGATTTACAGAATATGAGCTGAGGGCTGCAGATGATGGGTTTGTTCAGAATCCCAAAAGAAACTGGCAGCAATACAGGAACTTACATATTGTATATGCATATTTTATGTTTTATTTCAGTCTTAAACATGGAAGACTTAAAGACTTAAATATGGAAGACTTAAACATGTTAAAAAAATGGCTGGTGAGAGAGAAATGTGTCCAGACTTTGTAAGAAAACTCTGAATTCTCTCAGGGGTCCCTGAAATCTGTTGCCTTTCTATTCAGTTAATTCACTGGCCTCTCTTTCTCATGTTAGTCCTACTGTATTTGCTGTATTTTTCAGTCTCTTTATGATCCTGCCCTCTTTTTATGTATTCTTTCTTTACCAATCAACCCCCTCCATATTTGATTTCATTTAAATTATTTATTTTCTCTCCTTCTTCATAAATAGAATTTGAAACAATTTGGGAATACATCTTTTTCATCCTGACAAAATTCTGAAGAGACAATCAATCATTTCCAATCATGCAGACATTTAAACTGCTCCTGTACAATTTAAAATACTTAGGTTCTTCAGGTCTTTTTTATTCCTCAAATTACCTCAAAAATTATTGCATCTGTTGAGACAAGTTTTAGCTATATGTTAAAATAAGCATGATAAAAGCCTAACAAAAAAATCCCAACACCCCTAACAGTTCAGATGTGACCCTCCTGGGAGATGAACCTGTCTTGTCAGAATGATCTGGACAAGAAGACTCATGACTAAATTTCTAACTCTAGTCACTAAATCTAGTCACAACTGGAAGAGGATCAAGCTGTCAGTAAATGGTATGTTGGGTCCTTGGATGGACGTCCTAGATTGTATTTTTTTTCTATTCATTCTGCATGAAGGAAAGATTGCAACCAAATTAATAAAATTTCTGGAAGGCAAGTGCTTTGCTTTCATTTCTTCCTACAAATGAACTGCTTTGTCCAGTGTTAAAAGAAAGGTAGCAAATGATCAGTCACATTGTCAGCATTAAGTCGTGTAAGTTTCAATCAAATAAGACTTATTAGTGATTGAAATTTATTGTACTCAGCTTTTTAATAACATTTATCAAACATACAAGCTAATACAGATAGCTTTATTCATTGAAGGGGGTTCTTCAAACTGATAGATACATGGTGAGGATGTGCTTTCACATCTTCAGCCAAACTTAATCAGAGTTCCCTTAGTCCTGCTTCAACACTCATATTTGTTCCATTTGTTCCATTTACAGCGAATATATCTGTCCCTCCCACTTCTGTACACATGTAGCAGGTTAGTTCAGAGATAGCTGAGTTGCCTGAAGGCAGTCCTATAAAGGAAAGTGGTTAGTTTTCAGCCAGAACAGCTAAACAAAATAATACACCAAATGTTAATGTGAGTGTCACAGCTAGCAGTAATAAATGAGCTACACAGCTAAGGGCTGCAAGGTTAGAATTGCGAGACTGTGTAATTGTGTCTGAGCCAGTAAAGACTTTGCTTTTTTTCCCTGTCTGGAGTTAAACAGTCATAAATTGGCCAGTCAAGTTCAAGAATTGATATCCAGCAATAAAAAAAAAAAAAAAAATAAAAAAAAAAAAAAAAAGAGAGAGAGAAATTTCCATCTTCAAATATACATGCATGGTTGGAATGTTCTCAGGCACATGGTGTGACTCTTGGGGATGGTTCTGTGCAAGGCTAAGAGCTGGACTTGATGTTCCTTGTGGATCCCTTACAACTCAGCATATTCTGTGATCCTGTGATTCTGTGATATTTCAGTGAAAAATAGTGGCCATTTTATATCTTCTATATTAAAAAAAGTGTCAAGTTCTGTAGTACTTAAACTGTCTAAGCCCTCTGAAGTACTTCAAAAGAAACATATATAAAACCTAAATGCTACAATGCAAGACTTCTCACTTAAGACGCAACCTCAAAAACAAGGAATGCAGAAAGACAGAAACCCTGTCATGATAGTGTCAAATATACAAAAGTTGTCTGACAGGCAAAGGAATTGAAGGACTTCTGACAATTCTGTCTTACTTTTATTTCTTCAACTGTATCTTTTATTAAAACAAGGAAGCAGCATAGTTATTTGTACTGAATGCTGGGAATAGGCACTTTTATTTTTTACTAGGTTGCAAGCTGTCTTGAGCTCAGGACTTTGTAAATGCCAATGAGATTTTCCTAACTGAAGACTCTAAAAAATGCACAAAGTCAGAGACTGTGAGCTGTCAGAAGAGGATATGAAGTGTTTCCCAGACAGAAACTGTCTGGACCAGATGGAGAGCTAAGTCAGAGAAGTCAGAAAATTAAAAGCTCCATTACAGTAATGAGAAGTGACCAGGGTGAATTTCTTCACATAACAAGAGAAACAGAAATGTACTTAAATCAGAGGGTGCTTTGAGATTCTTGCAACACTTAGCTAATTTGTTGCATAACTTTTCTTTAAGTGTCAGTCACTATATCAGTGGCTGTTTTGCATACTATCCACAAAATAATTCTAGAATGTGTGGATTTACTTTATGTAGTATAATCTGGATTTTGATGGATTATGCAATATATATATCAGCTTATGGTTTTGGGTGATGTACTACCTTGCATTTTTTACAGAATTTTTTTGAATATTAATGAAATAAATCTGAATTTTCAGCCTTTTGGAACTGCATAGTGGCCATTTTAAAAAATAATGTATCTTCTTTTTATGTAGTATACAATTTATTAGTAACTACCTCTTTACAAAATTATTAATGGAATAACTACAGTCAGTCATGAATTTCCTTGTGTTTCTGTACTGAAAATAGTGTGCCATAGCTGCAAGTAATTTACTCATTTTAGCCCAACAACTGTAAAAATTATTTGATTAAAAGCATTAAGTTTATGAGAAAAAAACGTCATTAATTTAAACGAGATATTATTTATGAGACTTATATACCTTGATCTAACTTAAAAAATCTAAAAGAAGCTCAAGGTTAGTAATACAAAACTGTAAGCTTAAATTCCTAAATCTTCCTTCTGGGCAATAATTTTTTTTCTCTCTTCATTCTGTTTATTCTGAGAAGAAAAACAAACCAACCCATAGTATGCATTAACTACAGAATTATTTGGGGAAATGAATTTATTTTCGTACACATTTCAATTTTTTTTTTTTTTTTTCCATTTTCTTCAGCTGAACATATTCTAGGAATAGACATAAATAAAGGGATCATGCTGTCTACTGCCATTTTCATACAGTTAAATCTGGGGTGTATTAAGTCAGTTTCATGGTCCATAGTAACCCTAACTATTCCTAAGGAGATCTGAAATGTGAGCAGGATACACCAGAGGAAGGGAAAATATCTACCTCCACAAGGAACTAATAAGGAACATACAGTAATTCATTCAATGGTGTCTTCTTAGCAATCCAAGTCAGAATAAGTAAAAGCAAGGAATCACTAACAGCTAATAGTGAAGTTTAAAGATGTCCTTTTTGACATGGAAGCAAAAAGTCAGCTAAGCTTTACAGGTGTCCTCTATTAAGTATGGTGAGCTTAATCAGTTCATTTTCATAGTATTGAAATCACCATCCTGTTTCCTTGAGACTAGCCCTGCAGAAGTCCCATTTTATCAATACCCTTTAGAAGCAATGATTAGCTATTTTGGGGAAAAAGAAAAAAAAAATTAAAACCACAAAACAAACAAAGAAAAAAACCTATAGAAAATTCAAAGCAAACCAAATACCACTTTCCCTCTCCCAAAAAAGCAAACAAAAACCTCTCAAACAAACCACCACCAAAAAAGTGAAATGCAGTCATTTAGCCTGCAAAGAGGTAAACTAATATTCACATGCAATCCCATTGACTGTAAAAACATTAAAAATATTGAGCTGGAATTTTTGTGTTACTGTCAGTGGTATTAAGGAGTAGAGAAATAGCTGAGAGTCTTTTCAAGGAGCAGAATCACGTCTTGTTTGTGACAAAACTGTCTTTTCTTTGAAGAGTTGCAAAAGAAATTCACTGTGGAAGGCAACTTGTAACTGAAGGGGAGAAATATGAGGAAAGGTTGGAGGTAAGGGGAACAGGTATGAAAAAGATATAGCGCTTACAGAAGGGGGTCAGAATTCTCTGCACATCTGAGTATCACATATCCAGGTGAGATGTCAGTACTTGTCACACATCTCCTCTGTATTATTCCAAGGGTAAACTCAGAGTGGTCCCCATAAACAATGGCTAGTATACACCTCCATCACCACACATTACGAAGGGGGCCGGCTGTACTCACAGGCGATTTTAGCCATCATGTTTTGAATTCAAGGAGAATACTGCCAGCTTTTCAAAGTGCAAAATTTTGCTCTTGCACATTTTAAACACCTTTTAAAATAAGCTAAGTTGGAGTGAGGAGATAGTAATAACCGAGGTAATCTATGCATTTATAGTCTTGTTCTGTGTTTCAGAGGTAATTGTAATGAACTGATTTAAGCAAGCAATACAAGTTGTTTTTCTGCTGAGAGAAGTCAAATGAAATGACCTTCTTTTCATCTGCTATTCTTTTTAGCTTTTGAAGTTGCTTCTTTTTGAAGAGATGATCCACTTATCAGTCATATCTGCATGAAAGTCATAAATTTGTCTAATAAAAATTTCAGTAATTTGCTTTAAGGTGGACTTTGCAGACTGCAGTCACATTTTTTGTTGTTAAATAAATTACTGAAAGCTTCTAAAAGCGAAATGCTTAGAAAAGTTGACATAAGAACTAGTGGATTCCTAAAAACAGCCATTAGAGGAGAATATATTTTAAACTGTGTATTTTTTACCCAGCTTTGGTGGTTGTTCTTTGTTAGATTGACTGCAATTTATGTCAAATATTTATGGTGACAAAAGCTAGTAATAAAACATCTAAATTGAATTGATAGACTGGTGAAATCCAGAGCTATAAGACAGAAAAGTGGACAGGAGTTGCTGGAGCAAGATTATTACCTATAGGTTTCTCCAGCAATAGGAGCCATATTTACATGTGAACACATGTGAGTAAATCAATACTGGAGCTGATAAAAGCTATCTATTTTTAAATATATACATAATCAAAATTAATGCAATCCACTAGTATGAATTATATGCTCCTTCAGAAGAACTGTTGCTTAATATCTAATTCAACATTAATAATGCAGCAGAGATGGATTCATTATCTCTTGTGTCAAAATCCTTCTTAATAAGTAAGATAAGGAGAGAGAAAAAGCATGAATAAAAAAGAAGAGTTTCAGTGACCAAATTACTCCTGTCCTCATCAATCCCAGAGAATAAAATTTTTATCCACTCCAGTAACTGGTTGGCAAGGTAGCAAATGGGGAATGTATGGAAAAGTACTTAAATCTGCACCATCATTATATTCTTAAAGTAGATGAAGAGTGAAAGAAGAAATAATGTCTAAGATTAAATAAACTCCAGTATACTTTTTTTTCTCATTGACATTGGAAACCTGGTAGAAAATTTTATTCTTCATTTACTCATATTATTATAGAATCAGAATAATTTGGGTTGAAAGAGACACGTGCACATTGCCACATGTCAAGCTTCTTGTCAATAAATCCCTCAAGTCCTTTTCCTCTGGCTGCTCTTAATTCATTCCCTTCTCAGCCTGTGGGGGTTTCTCTGAGCCAGGCACAGGACCTTGCCCTTGCCCGTTTTGAACTTCATAAGATTTGCACAGAACCACCTCTCATGCCTGTCCAGGTTCCTCTGGATGGTATCCCTTTCTTCCAGCATGTCAACCACATTACACAGTTTGGTGTTGCCACCAAACTTCCTAAGTGTGCACTCAATCCCACTGTCCATGTTGCTGGCAAAGATGTTAAGTAGCTCTGGTCCCAAGAGGAGCACCATTCATCACTTGTCTCCAAGCCATTGACCACAATGGTGACTCTATGAGTGCAACTGTGCAGCCAATTCCTTACCTACCAAATCATCCATTCATCAGATCCATGACTCTCCAGTTTAGAGACAAGATGTCATGCAGAATTGTGTCAAATGCTTTGCACAAGTCCAGGTAGATAACATCGGTTGTTCTTCCCTTATCAATGAACAGTGTAACCCCATCATAGAAGGCCACCACAAGTGGGGCACAACTTACTCTTACTGAAGATGTTTTGACAGTCACCAATCACCTCCTTATTTTCCATATGCCTTAGCATAGTTTCCAGGGAGATCTGCTTCATGATCTTGCCAGACACTGAGGGAAGACTGACTGCTCTGTAGTTCCCCAACTCTTTCTTTTTCTGCTTTTAAATATTAAATTGGCTGTTACTATTCAGTATCCAACAGCTTTGATTAAAAAAATAAAAATAAAAATTTGAAAGCAAAACAAAGTTTACTTTGCAACTACTATAACAAAGATTGAAGTCAGAATGAAGTCAATCTAAAGAAAAATTATTATTCTCTGTAGGTAGGCGACATGTCACTATTTGACTTTGAAATTATTTTTGAATAGACATGAATATTATCAGCAAATATGAGAAGATTTTGCATTTACAATGATCATCAAATTTGGAAATGTGTTAAAGACAAGGAAGAATTGCTCTGTTTCTGTGCATAAAAGTAATTAATTTTTAGTATTGTTGTTATTATTATTATATTTCATTTGTACTACTGTAACATTTGGAGATTTCATGCAATTATTTTGGTAGAATGTAGCACTAAACCTCCATGAGATCAATTTTCATGTTTGACAAATACATGTAAACAAAAATTAAAAAAAGGCTTACTCCCATCTATGTCAAGCCAAGATATTTCAGAGATACTTAAAGTATTTGTAATGGAGACAGAGACACAACTATGGTCAAACACTAGAGAGCTCACTCAAGATGTCATAATCCAGTTTTGATTTCATGTTCCATCTTATTTAGTTCACTGTTATGATTTCAATGTTCTGTGTCCTTCACACATATCTTAGCCACAGGTCTAGAAGCTCCTGTGTTATGACCCTCCATGATCTTTAACAAAAATGGTGTCCCCCATGGAACCAATGCCCTTTTTCTTCAGAACTGGCAAGGCTTTTTAGTTTTAGACTTCGACATTGTAATAACATAAAGATCATGGAAATCAGCAGTGCTATCAGGCACAGAAACCATGTATGTTGACCCAATAACCTACTTCTATCTGCCTTTTGCCTCTTGGATAGCTGAGCTTGATGCATCTTCCTTTGTTTTGCTGTTTAATGGTTAGCTGTTTGCAGTTTTTGGCTAATGGTTCATTAATGTGTAAGAATTCAGGTGTACTTTAGGCACATAAACACCACAGCAAAGCATGAAATATATGTTGAGGTAGTTGAATATTGTTTATATGTATTTCTTATGTCTCAAAGTGTTTGAGAGGTCAGGTGCATCTAAAAAAAAAATAAAATGGCTCAAAGTGACAGTAAATCTTCAATGGAGAGCTGAGGCCTGGCATAACAGGTGTAAGTGTAAATAATAGTAAGTAATTATGTGACAAACTGCAGGAAGGATGCCTAAGAAAATAGTTTTCTAAATATAAGAAACTGAAGCAGTTTGCTGCCTTTGAACTGTAAACACTAAAAAGAAAAGAGAAAAAAAACACAACATGAAAATCTGAGAAAGATGGAAATAGCTTATTCCTTTTGTCTTACTGTTTTGATGCTGATAGACACTGACTAAAGAATTTTTATTTTTTTTTCCTCTGCGATGAACTGGTTGTTGCAATTGAGGTCACAGGACACCTTTATTTGCTCTATCATTTCTTTTATGGAAGTAACTACTCCCCTCACTTGCAATCTTGACAGTGCTATCACGGATTTGCAGACTTCACTGACATCCATGACCAGATCCAGATCACCCCTTCTCATCAGAGACACAGCTGACTGGATGGATTTGCAGTTTGTAAGACTTATCAGTCCTGCATGTGTTGAAGTTTTTCAAGGAGGCAGATAAAATAAAACCAAGGAGACGTGAACTATAGCACAAAGGACAAATAACTATTTTGATTATTTTTAAGTTTTACAGTATTTTTTAATATCACCACAAAATAATACTAAACCCTATAAAATAACCATAAAAAGCACTCTGATCATACAATAAGTTTCTAGACAATGTGCTTGAGGGTACTCAAGACCTAGCTATAACTCTATGAGACATAAAAATGTGAAGAAAATATAATTTTGTATCATGTTTACTCAGACACTCACATATGTACATGCACCGAGAAAAGTTATTATTCCTCCTAGTTGCTTTTACTGTGTTATTGGCTGACACAACATCTCTCTCAAAACTCATGCTGTAAAAGTTGCACAACTTTGAAAAAATTCTGTTGTAGGTGCAGGTAATAAAAATCTGCCCAGAAGTTAATTCTACCTATTTGTTTTACCATCTTTTCAAGACCTTTCCTCTCATTTTGTTTTCCCCACTGTCCAAAAGTACTATAAGAAAATGTTATCATTTAAATAGAACTCTTAAAATAAACTTTCATTTCACACTTGCTAAAATATTAGAAAACTGATCATTACAAAATATCTTTGCCTATACCTTTAAGGTATGTGATTACTGTTTACCTTATTGCATATCACTTGTTAAAAAGTCTGTGTAGTTTGAACACATAAATTGTTTATTTTACAGTATTTGAACATTTGAGCGTCTAATGTAGATTGGCACAAGTATACAGAATATTTGAAGTAGAAGTATGTAAAATAATATCACAACACAGTTTTTCTGCAGTCCCTAGCTGAAGATCTGTGTGCTTTACAAGGAAACAATGTTTTATCCAAAGGACTTTGGCATATGTAAATGAACCATTGAAATGCATAACTTCTAGGTACCTCACCTCTAGAGTAGAATGCAGTATGACTTGTGAGATACAAAAAATGCTGATATTAGCATAGTCAGGTTGATTGATACAGCATGTTGAGGCAAAACCCTCATGTTGAGTTTTAAATGCATTTTGCCACTTAGAAACTCCACACAGTAAACTGTCAAACAAAGTAATTTTGTATCATGATGAATTAAAGAATCACAGAATATTCTGATTTGGAAGGGAGCCCTAAGGATCATCGAGTCCAACACTGAAGTGAATGGCCCACACAGGTGATTGAACCCATGACCTCATCGTACCCATAGTCTGAAGTACCGTACTCTCTATTATCACACAGACTGTTGCTGTGACACCTATATCAGACACTACTTTGTTACCAGTAGGTTTATATAAAAATATCTGGCTTCTCCAGACTCTGGTGTTCAAGACAGAGAACCTTCATAAAAACAACTTTTAGGGTCAGGATCTGAATTAGAGTTTCATATGCAGAATCTGATTTAAAATTATTAGAGTTGTGGGTTCAGCTTGGATTTGTAACTAAAAATAAATATTAAAGAAAGAAAATTAAGTAAAATTTATATTTCAAATAATTAAATTCTAGAATGGAGCAGCATCCTTTCCATCTCCATCCCACCACCCACTCCTGCTTTGGTTACATAATCAAGTTCAATGGATAATTCTTCTGTGAACAATTCTTAGGTTTCAGACTCCTCTGACTAAGAAAATTCTTTCCCTGGATTGCTTCATAGAGAAGACACATAATATTTCTATAACTGGCTAGCGTCTTAAAAACAGAACAAACAACATTTTGCTGAACAAAAAGGACCAACAGATGGAACACTATATTTAGAAATTATTTGTTAGCCTTAAAAACGTTTATACAAGGCCCTTGAAATTAAGATATTGTGATTGTGAGAGTTAAAATCTCTTATTACAAGATATTTTTTTAAAGACAATTGATATGGCATGACAGTCTTCTACATGTTATATTACTTGTAAGAGGTCTGTGACTGCTGTGTAATGCATAGCAGGTTAATACAAAATTGACAATATCTCACTGAAATCTTGATTTTGATGTTGTATAAGAAATTAGCAAGAACGTAAAAAGATGATGGTGATTACCTCTGACACCAGAAAATTTCATATGTTTACTTCGCAGATACCACAGAATATTCTGAGTTGGAAGGGGTCCACAAGGATCATCAAGTCCAACTCTTAAATGAATGGCCTATACAAGGACTGAGCCCATGATCTTGGTGTTACTAGCACAATGCTCTAACAAATTGAGCTAATTGATAAAATATTTCTTTACACTGTAGAATGAAAATGACTAATGTTTAATTTACTAGTATTTTAGGGCCCTAATGATGAGTGGCTGAAGTAGCTTTCCAACACTTGTATTGCAGTGTTTCTAATGTCACAAATGCTCAGTCTCCATTCCTTCCCCTATTTGTACGATGTGTTTCTCCTAAGTCCATGCAGCTGAAGCCATTCTACCCTTATAACAAGTAAAGGTAAAGGTGTTGAATTTTGATTTTCAATGGTGAAATGATAAATAACCTGAAAGATATCTCTTTTGCTATCTTCCTTGTTTTTGCCAGATTTTTTTTAACATCCCCAAAATGTACAAATATTTAGCATATTTATACATATATATCCATTTTTTTTTTGTCTGTAAACATATTTTTCCCAAAGGATTAATCCAGTGAAAAGCTTCATAAAGATAGCACACAATTAGAGACAGAAGAGGTGTGCAATTTTGACAGAAGATACCTTTATCCAGTTATGCCACTCAACCAGAAGTGGCTGCTGTTCCTTATATAGTGGAAGCTCATTTGCCAGCATTTTTACTGACAACACAAAAACAGAAATCCAAATTAAAGCATGAATTCTGGGAGAAAATAAAGAGATAAAAAGTTAACAGATTGATGAGACAAAACAGAAAGGAACCTGTGAGGTTTCTTTAGAGAAAGACTCACTAGTCTTTTCATTCAAAACATCGAGTGTTGGGACACAGGTATTACAGATGATATATCAGAGAAAATGTAGTAAATTTTAATATGCCACAGTGCTTTGTTTTGTTGTTGTTGTTGTTGGTTTGGTTTGGTTTGGTTTTTTGTTTTTTTTTTTTTGTTTTGTTTTTTGCACCTACAGTTTTGGATGGCAAATTCTTTTTAGGTTTTGGGAAATCTTTACTGTTTAAACCTTTCTATTTTAGCTTTATAATATGTTTTGCCTTGGTCACATGGTAGATAGAATTCATACTGTTTTCATCACTGTCCTCCATCCCTTTTAAGCAATCCTAACTTCACACTTCTATCTAGAGAGGCAGAGCTGGATGCACACAAAAGTGCTATTCTTCATTTTCATTTTCTTTTTCCACGTTTTTCAGTACTCTTAAAAGAGGATTAGTAAATCCCTGGCTACTTAGAATTTCTCAGATGTCACTATGCCTTATAACATTTCTCTTCAGTACAGCCATTTGACAAAGTGAAAAGAGCACAAAATTTTCTGAAAAAATAATTGAGCTTTTTTGGTCATGCCTAAGATGAGTGATATTTCCATATTGTATTTTTAAAATCAGATCTTGAGTTAAATGAATTGGAGTAAGATGATTTATATGAATTTAAGAGATGACTCATAAAGTTACTTTTTCACATGTTCTGTGAATCTATCTTTAAATCTAATACTTTCAAAAACCTGCTAAGTGAAGTTGGTAGTTTTTCATTGAAACCCTCACTCTGACAAAAAAAACCAAAATGCACCACAATCTGACCCAAAATGCTTAGAATAACAAATCTTCATAAGATAATCAATGATTAAATCTAATATATATCACATTCACTTTTGTTTACCTATAATTCATGGATAGAATATTCTTATTTGAATTATTTTTTTTTTTTTTTTTTTTTTTTTGCAGATATTCTTTTATGTGAGTCACAGTTTCCTGAAAATAAGGCACGTAGTCAATGTAATAGCTGTTCAGTGAAGCCCCTAAAATGAGAAACATCACATTAGTCTTTTTGATTTTAAAAACATGGGATGCAAATCATTTCACATAACTCTGTATATCCATAATTTAGATGTCTATATTTAATTTAGTCAATATAGCTCCCTTTTAAGGCAAGAGAGCTATGCTGATTTGCAAGTGACAAGTATATTATCAAATTATAGTTGATCAATTTTGGTATTCAAGGTAATTACACAATTTGCATATGAATTTCTACATGAAGTAGCATGGGCTATAACTTGTGTAAACACCAAACACTGAACAGTTCTGAGTTTTAGTCTAAGTCCCTCTGCCTAGAGAAGAGCAAAGAACATTAAACATCTGTGCCTCCAGTGAGAAGTTCATTTGGTGAGTCTAATAGTATGCAACTAAGATGAGATATGTTGTCCTCAGGAAGTGTCTATTTCTTTCTGTAAAAGGGCAGGTAATTGGGTTGTGTTTTGATTACTTGACTTTAAAACTATTTTAAATTGATATCATCTACTGATTCTAGTTACTTGTGTGAGAAAGCAGTGGTGCAAAGACAGTAATGTCTTGCAGGTCTTTCTAAATGTAGCATTGTCAACAATACATGCGATACCCAGATACGTATTTATTTAGGAAAGCAAGCAGATGGCTTGAAATATGTAATTAAGTAAAAAACTCTCGTCTGATCGCATCTAAACTAAACTATGCAGAAAATCAACAATAGCATTTGCTGCTGGGAACATGCAAACTAAGCATTGTGGCCTATATTTTTTTTTCCTGTTTTTCCTTCTGCACTTTGTTTGATGAGTCTAACAGACATTGTTGTATTTCCCATTCTCTGAATAAATGTTTTACCTCACTTTCTACTAAATGCCTGTTGCCAACCAATCTCGCCAGTACTCTTCCATATTATTTCCCTCTTATGTGATGTCAAGATGCTCCCACTGAGTTATTCAACATGAACATTTGTACTGGGTCCAGCTGTGAGACAGTAAATTGTCTTCATAAGCAGTCCATATGGTTCTGTGGTTTAGATTTGTAACTAAATCAGTGTTGATAACAGACCAGCATTTCAATTATTGCTAAACACTGCACAACATCAAGGACTTCTCTGTTTTTCACTCTACCAACCAGCAAGGAGGGTTGGACAAGTTGCTGGGAGGGGACACGGCGAGAACAGCTGACCACAAGTGACTAAGTGTATAGCATCAGGCTCAGCAATAAAAGCTTGAAGAGGGTGGGCAGGAGCCTTTGCCCAGTTAGGCTTTACTCAGAGACTGAACTTGCATTGGTCTGCTCATGGGAGGTGGTGACTGACTGTTTTTGTATTCCCTGTTTTGTTTGTTTGTTTGTTTTACTTTTACCTTCCTTCACTTATTAAACTGAATTCATCTTGACCTACAATATTTTTTGTACTTTTATTCTTCTCATTCTCTCCAGCATCCTCCTGAGGGAGACAAGACTAGGTGAGCAGCTGGTGGGCACTTAACTGCTGGCTAGGGTTAACTCGCCACAGCATTTCTAGATAATCAAAGCAAAACATCAAGAAGCATAAATATCAACTGAAAGAAATTTCTATCTCTCCCCCTCTCCCTCTCTCTTTCCTCATAATGTTTTCCACTATTAGTAATTGTACTGAAGAAAATTATTCAAAAGTTTATCAACTTTTATCAGCAGCAAATAGCAAATTACCAAATCTTCACATAAAGTTTATTGATAGGAACAGCTGCCTTGTTAATTTTAGTGTCCTAGCTTCAACTCTGCATAAAAGTCTGCTTCAAAACATTCAATTTCAGAGCTTGTATCTTTCCCTCTATTCTGTAGCAATTTAACCAATTTAGAGATAATAGCAATAAGAAAATAATATTCTGCCTTTTTACTCGTTGCTATCAAGTACACAAAAGTTATACTAGAAAAAAGTTTAACTAGCTCCTCAAAGTGAATCTGGTTGCTTCACTGTTTTAAGGCAGTATCTTCTCTTAATAAATATGATATACAAGAAGCTGTGCTACTTATTTTCTAACTAAAATATGGCTAATAAAAATGATATATATTGTGCACTTTTTTCTTTATGCATTTGTATAAAAGTATGCCAGAATCATATCTAATATATGCATACAATTTTGACAGGAATCTAAGTCTGTCTCTGGTTTGAGGTGAATCTGCCTCTAATGAACAACACCACAGATTCTGAAAGGCTTTAAACTCAGTATGTTATGGAAAGGTTGAATAAAACCTACAAAGTGTTTTTCTCTTTAGAAAGAGAAAACTGAAGATGATAGGGAAGCATAAAATAGAAATAATAATAATAACAACAATTATAACAAATAATAGCAATAGTAATAAAAACATCATCATCTAGAGAAATTTAATTGCTAAAAATTTTAACTTAGAGCTGTGAATTTAATACTATAATTACAACTGAGCAATTTAACTTTTTTAATGCAATTAAACAGAAAAATAAATTGTGTGATTTAATTTTTGCTTCTGACAGGTCATATTTCAACCTATCATTACAGCTTTAAGGGTGAGGGGAGGTGGGGTTGTTAATTTTTTTATTAGAGTGATATTTTTACTGTATCCAAGCATGCTGTAACTGAAAAGTCTCAAGTATCTCTTGTTTTCATCTCTTGGATGAGCTGAGTTTTATTGAAGGTGAGCATGCTGGCCTGGCTTCAATAATTTTCCTTTCCCTTTTCAAAAACACCACTATTTCAGTGAAGTCAGATTCTCTGTGCTACTCTTATGCTTGTTATCATTCTTATCTCTTATCGGAAATCTCTGCCATGAGGGTCTCAGCAAATATCTAAGATCTGATTTATCCAGTTGCTAAAGCCTCTTTTAGCTCATTCTATGCATTAACCCAGACCAATTTAGAACTATGTAAATCCATATACTCTTGGGTAAAGCTTTTAGAGATGGCAACTATACATACTCTTTTATCAGCTGCTGTTACATTCTAAATCTGAGGTAAAAAGTGGACTTTCACTGAAGGTTGAAATATTGTGTAATTTCAGAAGAGATGACATAAGTTCATTTATGTTTTGCTTCTCTTCAGAACAGACACAACACTTCACAAAAATAAAGAGGAAAATGCTCAAAAAATTATGCTTTTAGACTGAGAGGTAATCAGTGCCTAAATATCTACCTATAAAGCAGGCTAAAACAAGACTAGTTCAACAATTAAGATTGAAAATTCAACAGAGATTATCTAATTATAAACTGAAATTATCTTCCCACTAAATAGACAGAAAGCCCTGAGAATACTCAGTATTTGTGCTGCTAGTAAAACTCTAATGTCTTCAATTTTAGCAAAGGCAACTCTAAACTCAGATAATGAGCTAAATAAATCCCAAATTTTTAACAACTGGAGCAGAGAAATAATAGGATTAGCATTAAAGTCTTTATAGCCAACATACTGAGCAATTTTATACTTCATTTCACTTATTACTGTACCTCCTACTATTTTCTTTACTCTTTTTTCCTAAAAATCGCCGTAGCTGAAGCACAGAATAGACCAGGTATTTATACCAGAAAATGTCACTTTCTCTCTCTCTCTCACAGAGTACTCCCATATTCCCTACTGTCACCAGTTCACTGAGATTTGAGAGGCAAATGACCTTGTGTTGGTTGTGCGTGTGTTTGGTTGCATGTGTATTTGTTTCCTGCAGTATGAATAAAACCCACTGACTGCATTTGAGAATGAAGTCATCAGATCTTTGAAAACCCTTGCAATGCACTTCTCAGCAGTGGAGGGTCTTACAAATACATCAAATACAATGCTCTGTGTTCAATTAACAGATCAAACGCTACCTGAAATAGCAACCTAAGTCTCTCAAGAGACAATCAGTGCAGCTAGCATTGCTCCTTGAGCCAACAGAACTTTTATCCAGAAGGGTAATCCTCCTCTGTGCAGATGACAATGATAAGAGCCTGTGTAGGGAATGAAAAAACTTCCAGAAACCTCAGCAAATATGAAGAACACTATTTTGGCATCCTTTCATAAAGATAATCCTTTTACACAGATAGAAAACTTTATATTAACAAAATTAATCTGCAGACCTGTACAGGTCTTTTTACACAGATAAAAAGAACTGTGTCTTATATTTTATTATGCATCCTACTTGATGCACAACTTGGAAAATATTCAAATAACGCAATGATGATACACATAGCGTAATATAGGCAATCACCTCTTCAATGGTGGGAACCCTGAGACGTGCATCTCCATTGAACATCTCCAATCCACAGGCAGCATACCATGAAGACCCCAGTTGTGGGAAGTTACCTCATTTTGGTTCTTTGGGCTATTACAGGATTTTCCTCCAAGAAAACAACTCTATTTATCATTTAACTATCAAACAGAAAGGATGTTCAGATGAGAACTTCTTGCTACTCTTCTAGGTAAAGGCAAGGCCACACAAGTGACAAAATTGTCAGTACCAAGTGGGAGCTGCCTGCAGCTCCTCTGTTACAATTAGCTGGCCAATTTTATTCTACAGACAATAGATTTGCTAAGCACAGAAAAATCTTGAAGGCCAGGCTGTACATCAAGCACAGCACAACAAAGGATGGCACAGGCCTGGGTCAGCTAGTTGTTACCTGAGTCATGAACTCTTACATGTAAATGGTCTTCCAGTGAGGACCACTGCAATACCTCCCTTGCACACAAGCATTGCCTTCATCTAACGGAAGAATTTCAGCATGATTTTTGTTTTACTTTGCTTTGGAGAAAATGACATTTTTGAGAAGGATATTTTTCTATTCAGCTTACAAAGTGTCCAAATCTCATTATTTGATAGTATGTGTTAAAGTAAAAGGTACAGCATGTATCCTATCTAGTTCTGTTAATAAAAAAGTTAAAAGCTCTAAACTTGCCTTCCCTCTGTGGACAGTAAAAAGGAATAGCCACCCACACAGTATCCTCAAATTAGCTCATATACAGTAATATTCTCAATTCTTGCTAGTTTATAAGGAACATTAAAATAATTTAGATATTCATTGAACTTTCAGTTGCAGTTAGGTGAGATGAATGCCAACTCAATTCTGTATGCTATTACATAAAGATTTTTGTGTTTCATTTATTAAAAAAAAAAAAAAAAGTAGATTGTTTTTCTATCCTGACTGTATGAAGACTTAAAGAAATGAAAGATCTTGAGATTGTAATAGTTGAATACTGTGGCTGATAAGGATTTCTCATATGCCATCACCTTTGCATAATTTTGAGTGTTAAACTTAGCCGGGAAAAGGAGTTATTTATATTGAGTATTTATTGTCATTTGAATGAAAAAAATCTACTTTTTTCAGGAGGATACTGTTAATCCACAATGTTAAATCCACAGACCAGCAGGCAGGGAAATAGGAGCAGAATTACTATAGCACTAATAGCAGCATTACTATGTGTATCCAGTAAGTATATGCACTTTTATGGCAAACAAACTGGTACCTTACTTGACAGTATAAGCAAGTTACTATTACTATTAAAACCACAAAATCAAAATTACTGAGACTATGGAAATCAATATATTCTTATTTAAACATTATGACATTATAACTAAAATGAACACACTTTAAAGCCTTTATTTGAAAAATACTAAATAAATGAAATCCTTACTTAAAATTTTGTTTTGGCTTACACGATTATAGAAAAGAGTGATTAACAACTGTTTGATGAATGGGACTGTCTGTTTAACTTATGCTTAGACCAAATAATTCTGTAGACACAACTTGGAAAAGTTTCTGTTATTTTACAGATATTTAGCTTTACAAAATTATTTGAGGTATAGATTAGAGACTGGTGGTATAGCTCGTTGACTCTGTAACTACCTCAATTTACAGCCATTAAGAATTTGATCAAGTAGAAATCTCACTCTGTGACATTAACATTAAGGTTTGTTTATTTTTTTATCAGTCAGTAGAGAAGGACATGTTAACCTCTTCTCTTCCATACAGAAAGAGCCACTACTGGACTGTAATCATACCAGATAAAAAGCAAGATATGCTTTACTAAACCAATTTTACAGTGATTTGTATCTTAGTTATCACTAGAGTGCTTTTCCCAAACAAAAAACAAAGCTGCTTTACTCTTATTCATTCAACTTAAAGTCTTTAATTAGATTTTCATTTGAGTTCCATTTCCTTTGTAAATGGACCTTTTTTTTAATAAATTAAAGCTGCCTTCTGCACAAACTGGTAATAATTTCCTTATGTGTACTTGGTTATTCCTCAGTATAGGGTTTTTAAGTGCAGAAGTTACCTAACAAATTATGTCAACAAAATTAAGATGACCAAACTTCAGCAGTATACAACAATTGGTATCTGAGAGCTGTAAAAATCACAGCACAGTCCTAGGAAGGGGACTGCTGAAAGATTTTAATTGGATAGAAATGAGAAATACACATGAAAATCTTCTTCAGGCCAAAGGGCATACATGCTATATATGGGGTTAAGAATTTCTGTCTAATTAATGTTTCAGAAATCTAAAAAAAAATTAAAAAAAATGCAAGCAATAGTTACAATTCCAATTCCAATTACAGTAAAGTTCGCTCGGTAAAAGCTGAAATTAAGAGAGCACTGAATCAATAAAAACAGTTAACAAATATTAGCTTCCTAATATGTATCCCTTTCTTCTGATCTTATGCTACTCCTCCACTGTCCCACTGAGTACTAAGGTCAAGAGCATCAGTCTTCTTAGTAAGAAGTGGAGGGTTACAACAACCCATCAGTGTCCTGAGGTTTTTGCCAGAAGAAATATATTGTTAATGATGGGGAGTTCTTCTGCCTTCAATTTTTCTGTCTTCTGATTTTAATTTTGAAGGAAGTTTTAGCTGACTCACATGGGTACACTCCTGCATTGTTTGTGAATTGTTTTCACAAACTGGAACCTCTGGTGTCACCCTGTATCTACACTTTTCCACACCACATTTAAAGCTGATGTTGCCAGCAATTCCCCTCACACTGAATGGCTATCTGTTGCTACTATATAATTTGAAACAGATTTAGGCAATAGTTAGCTGACTGTGAGACAACTACTATCACAGGGAAGGCAAGCTAACAACAGCTCAGGACAAGGAAAGTGCAAGTGAGTCCTGAGAGACAGCACTGCCAGGTCAATTCAAAGCCTGAGGGTTTTTTACAAGTAATGACAAAACATCATATTTCCTGGGCTGCAGAAAGGCTACCCTTTGGCAATCCTGCTGTGCTGTTTACTGATCTGTGCATGAAATTGGATTCCAGGGTGCCCAGAAAATTTGGCCTTGTTGACCTTTATTGCCCTTACCTCCTTCTACAGCTAAGAGAGTTAGCAGCCTTTGCGGCAGCACAACCCAATTACATGATCTAAGCCTTCACAGAAATTTATCAGCAACCGCAAAAGTTGTTGTAATATTTTAAAATAAATAGGATCTGTTGCACAAAAATAATGGTTATTCAAACACTACTTATGCAGACATGCCCAAATAACAGGGTGACATTTGAGACTTAAAATCTTCGTAACTGTGAACCCAAAGCATGTCAAAATGAATAATTTCTTTAAGGTTAATTGCCAGTTAGACAAAATGAAAAAAAAAGAAAAAATATTGTCAGTATGTGTTTATCAACTGCCAAAGAACACATTTCAGACTGTATGAAATATTATATGATTCACTGGACCAAGCTTGAATATAAAAGTATTTGGAAGTTTTTTCTGCTTTTCAAGAAGACAACTCACTTTAATAGCAGGTTGCAAATTTTCAAGATACATGCAGATTTAATGACATTTTAATGGAAATATTAGATTCACTTAATTTTGAATCATTTTGATATATTTTCTTTTACAATTGTTCAATCATTGAATCATTAAATGTTTTATGTCTTTACTATAACTGTTTTCTGAACCCAAAATATATAAATACCTATGTACAGGTTATAAAGTTTTCTGTCTGGGTCTAGATATATGTTGTCTGGCCACAACTTTACAGACCAACCTTTCACACGTGAAAAATGACCAAAATTTTATTGGTGGTGGTGGTGGCTGTTTGGGTTTGCTTGTTTGTTGTTGTGGGGTTTTGTTTTGTTTTGTTTGTTTGTTTTTTAACCAACTTTCTGTATCAAAAGTTTAATTGCTTTTCAGTCACTTTTGGAAGAACTGAACTTTCTATGACCAGCTGTCTCAGGCAGCTCTTGACAATACACATGTGAGTATTTCTGAAATGTTCTTCAGTCATTTGGCAGTACTGTTTCTGAGAGTAATTGTGAAGTCAGAAAGCAGCAGATTGTTTTTATTTCAGCCATGGTACTATACAGGCTAAGAGCTTTATTGCTTCAGAAATACAGTCTTTTTTTCTCAGTTTTCCCAAATAGTATCACTGTAAAACCGAAAACATGAATCAAGAAATAGTAGGCAATGCTCAGTGAATCTGGATGAACATATAATCCATTACAAATCTGAGACTGCTTTCCTTAAGAATTCACAATTAATATGATGGCTTCTGATCTACTCTTTTTTAGAAACATCTCCAAGGATTTAACTGCTAACATTTGCAAAGGTGTTTGTTTGGCAATAACTCATATCGTCCTGAAGTTAATTATTAAAGAAAAAATATTCACTTAGATCTGTTAAAAGCAAGAATAACTTTGCTTTAAAAATTGGGGGGGGTGGGGGAACACATGGATGGGGGAACACAAAACAAATAAAAAACAAACAGGAAAAAAAAGAAAAAAGATTGAAAGAGAAGGTTTTGAAAAGTTGGTTCAGAAACTTTGTTGTTTCAATAAGGTACTTCTAGCTATTTGTTTTCTTTTTTTTTTTTTTTTTTTTAATCTCAAAAAGCCTGAATAATTCTTTTTCTTTTTTAAATCTTTGTAAAATACCTTATTCTGAGGTTTTGATGTTTCAAACAGTACCATCACATACTTACCTCCTGACTTAACAATGAAAGCATAAGAATCAGTCAGTTCATCACTCATATATTAGTCAAAACAGTAAAAATCTCCATAAGTGAGATATAGGCACGTAAAATCTATGTTTTCCAAATATCCTGTGAGTAAATTTCATTTAAGTCTTGTATTCTTTCCATGCCTTCTTCTAATAGCTGTAGCAACAGTTTTGTCTCATAGTTTAAAATGCTGGCTATAGAGATAACACTGTACTAAAAATACTGTAATGGTGAAATGGTATTAGAACTGTAGAAATCTTGTAGTACAACTAATACCAGTTACCTTTTCATCCAGCCTCCATAGTTTTCTAAATCTAGTTTCTTCTCTGTTTGAACATTTTACCTCTAATATCTCCAATATTCAACTGAATTTTTAATAGCTGTGGAAGCAATTGCCAGCATCAATATAACTGTCATTGTCTCCTATGGAAGCCAAGAGAATGTTGAATAAAAAATATTGAATTCATCCTAATATTGAAAGGTACACACAGAATTCATCTAGAAATAAAGCTATGGATTATATTTTGTAAGTGATGTAATAAATAATTGCAATGTAGACTTCATTCCATTGAGAAAACACATGTGCCTGTGTGTATCATCTCCTAAGACATAAACAACAAATTTTCTGAGTAGACGAATAGTTAAACCAGATTTGAGAAGAGACAATATATGTGCACTCTGATGTCACTTTTCTTTTAGAACTAAAGGTGGAATGCATTATTCAAAAGAGTCTTATCAGTTTTGTAAAGATGTTTTGAGGAAGATGTTTCTACAAAGCATCTATTTAAGCAGATTAGCTATTTGGAATCCATTTTCCAATGGAAAGAATCATCTTAATGTTCAGCACTTAAGCTGCGATTTTACTGAAAGGATTACTGGCGTGTATTAAGTGTTCATGTCTTTAAATTAGAAATTGGATGGACTGGCTTATAAATCCTCAAAGACTTCAGTATGCAATTTTCAGTATTTAAAAATATATTTAGTAAATAGGAATGACCTCAGAATGCAGTTAGTGTACTTTGTGCTTATACTTCTCTTTTTAGACATGTCTTATAGCAATTTGAATATGAAAGAAGTTCGACATATTTCTTTGCCAATATGTTGTATTTTGTTTCTTAAACCACTTCAAGTGACATCTTCCAAAAGACATCTGAAGGATACAGGATAAGTTCTATACCTTTAAACCGGTCTAAGACTACTATGAAAGAAGATGCTTGCTCTATTCTTTCCCTCCCCTTCAATGGCAATTTTGCCTGTCTTCCAATATTGCCTCTGTCTTCCTTTGTACCTTTGTATACTGCTGGAAAGATAATCACTGTCTTGTGAATTACAAGTGAAATCTCCATGTATTTTTGCTGCAATATTGGCCCTTATATATGAAAGGCTTCCAAAACCCCATGTTGTTTTTTTTTTGGGTTTTTTTTTTTTGTTTTTTTTTTTTTTTTTGTAATTTATCTCTCACATTGCCATAAATATTAGCTTAGTCAATGAACAAAATGAAATTAATGCCACAAAGCAAGTCCAGAACAAAGGAAAATAGATGAGGTAAGTGTTGCAAGTTCTACCACCTCTGTATAACATTCAAATCCAAGTCACAATTTTCAGAACACAGAAGTAAGTAAAGATGTTTCAAGGGTATTTTATTATTGGATGGTATATGTAAAGGACCTTACTACCTGTTTACTTTTGTCAAAAAAAGAGTATATCTCAAAGCAGGTATGTAGAATATAGTTTCATGTTACTGTAAGTCTTCACACAGTTCCTCATTATTTTTATCTTGGTGTTATCTTCCTAATTTGTATGTCCCTTGCTGTGTGTTATGACTTGCATTTAGAGCAAAACCTTAGATTCTTTTAGATAAATAATAATTGTCAATTAGACTGTAACAGTTTTTTGACAACCAATTCTCCAACGCATATATCATCTCATTAGTGTACAATTTTCAGCAACTTTTACCATTTGGTCCGACATACCATCTCTAGAAAAAGCTAGCATTTACTAAACATTTAATTGTATTTTTTTGTTGACATGAATTAAATTTCAAGATTTCATATTTCACAGTCGGATACTGTCTGTTTATAAAACCTTATCTAAACACTAAAGGAAAACTCACAGCTGCAGACCCTTGTATTGGTAGGGAAAAAATAACCACTTCAGTACGTCCTGCAAAGGCAATGTGTCTGGGTGCAAGAAACCCAGGTGACTTCTGAAGAATGTAAAAGACAATTTATTGGCTTTCATGCTCAACAAAACAATGGGATGATGTGTACCCCTGGATTCACTGATGCCAAAGCTGTCCAGAGTTGTGTAGGCTAATGACAGATTTGGCTGTTGTGAATACTGGAGAACTGGAGAGGGTGTATCCTGCAGGGAGTGAGCAGTAGCAGAGTAGCAGAATTAGAGCAACATGCTTCAAGAGAGCAGATTTTAGCTTGTTAAGGGATCTGCTTGGAAAGATTCCACTGGAAACTGCCCTGAAGGACAAAGGAGCTCCGGAGAAATGATTGATCTTCAGGAACAACATTCTCAGTGCAAAAGCAATCTATTCCTTGCAGTAAGTCAAACAAGTACATCCGAAAGCCAGCAAGGTCTGGATAGTGATTGCCTGGTGGAGTCCAAATGCAGAAATGAAGCATTCAGAAGGTGGAAGCAGGGATGGCGGGAATAAAGGGACATTGCCCAAGTGTGTTGTGTGCAGTTAGAAAAGCCATGACTCAGATGCCAGGACTCAAATTAGAAAGGATCGAAAAGGAAAACAACCAGGGTTTCTTCAAGTACGTTACCAATGTTCAAACAAAACCTGAACCTGTTTTTCCGTGAGAGAGGGGAACCATTAACAAAGGACCTGGAGATACTAAACCATATTAAGGCTTTTTTGTGCCCTGTTTTCAGTGGGGACCATGGGGACAGAGACGTGTACGAAATTGCTGAGTGTTAGGAGCCTGCAGGCACCACCAGCCCTGATTGTTCTTGCCCAGCTCTCCTGAGACTCCACCCACCCTGACCAATGCCCAGGAACCCATTTTCAACCCCAGCTTGGGCGATCAGACTCCCCTCCAGCAACACTGCAGCGGGTCCAATCTTCAGCTCCCCCACAGCCCTGCCCTGCCTGTCACTGACATCCAAGCCTGGCCTCAGCTGTCCCTGTCCCCAGATGCCTGATGCCCAGACCTACCACCTCATTAAAGATATTTCTCACTTGTTAGTGGTAGTTTAAAGGTTACATTGTTTTATTCTATATGCCCATTTCCCTGGTGTATTCAAAGTCATGTCGAATCATTACAGTGATAAAACTAAAACATTGATCCTTCAAAGATTTATACATATACTTAACCGTGATTAGTTCCATTGACTTCTCTGGCTGACCGCAGACTGGGGCTATCTATTTTTGGTAAAGTTAATCACCATGATTCTTCAAACGCTACAGTCTTCTATTTTTTTTTATTTTTTTTTTTTTAATACTTGAGCTTTATTTGACTCTACTAAAATGAATATAGATTTAGGCTATTTATATATTTGAAATAAATATATATTTGAAAACAATTGCAAAATATTAACTTTGTTACCTTTTATTGACTGCAATAAAAAGAACAAAGTTACATAGCAGTCAATGGTACACCTATTTTGCAAATTCAAAAGAAAAAAAAATGTATCTTTTCAGGTAGTAGTTTGAGTTTTCTGGTCCAACATTTTTATGTATAAACAAATTACAGGAGGCAGAGAAATGACTAAGGATATCCACCACAAAACCTTCCAGAGTAAGGTCAAACAGTACCATTAAATGATCAATCCTGGCCTTTTTCAATTACAAAACTCTAAACTTTGTCCAGTTATACCTCTTCTGAGCTCAATAAGTTTTATATGAGTAGACAATAACTTGTGTTTGGCTGAAGTATATCTCCTAGAAAGGCAACCATTCTTTATTTAAAGGTTTCCACAGACAGAGAAATCTACTTCACCCCTTGGTAGCTTGTTTCAGTGATTAATTGCCCTTGCTGTTAAAAAGATGTGCCTAAATTCTAATGGAATTTATCTGGCTTCAGCTCCCAGGCATAGGTCCTTGACAGGCCTTTTTCTGCCAGATTGAAGCCCGTTAGCAATGGGCACTTTGCCCCTGTATAAGTACTTACGAGTGCAATCAAACCACTTAATCTTTTTTATCAACCAAACAGACTGTGCTCTAAATCTTCCACCATGAGCCATTCTTTCCAGCTTTTGGAAATGTCTCTTTTCTGTGTCTTTTACAAGGTTACATGTTTCAAAAATATGGATGCTGAATAGAGGTAATATCACTCCTTTTTTTTCTCTTGCTCTTGTCTTTATGCCTTTCAGTATTCTTTTTTGACAACATTGCAATAGGTACTCATAGCAAATTGCAATAATCTTTATATCTTTTTTAGAATCATTGTTTTTCAGATATTCCAGTTTCTTCCTATTGAATATTTCTTCAAATTCAACACTTTCATCAGAATGTGATCCTTTACTTTGAAATTACCAAGTGATATAGACTAATTTTTCTGACTCTTCTATTTACCTCTGTTATTAATTATTACCAATGTTAGAGCTATTTATGATCCATAAGCCTTCATTTTATCTGTTGTTAGAATTGTTTGACTCTAACAATTATTAGATAATATCCAATGTCATTAACTTCACAATTATTTTAGAATAAGCATCTTCAAACAATGATTTCTCACCACTGGCTATTGTTCCAGGTTTGTCACTTGATCATTTTTTAATTTACCGATCTTTTATAATTCCTGAATTTTACAGAAGTATTTAATATTTATCATTTAAGAACAGCTGACACAAATTTAAATCAGAGGATGTAGGCATCTGAAGTGGAAAATTTTTACATGCTCTTCATTTATACCTCTGGAAACAGCAGTTTTCTTTCTTCTCTGGGTTCTCTGGGTTGTTGCTGCTGTTGTTTTGGGTTTTTTTCTACTCAGAATAAATAAACAGAGAGAACAAAACTAGGAAGAGAAGAAAGGCACATAAAAATCAAATGGAGCAGTATTTTTGTGTTGCAAGTTGCAGAACAGTACGGTCTATTATTTAGAGCTAGTATACAGAGTGAGAATTTTCTTCATTATTGAGTAACTAATTTGTTCCATGATGGGCAAAGTGATTTAACTGCTTTTTTAAACCAATTTTCCACGTTCAAATGCAAAATGTTATGCAGTTTTCTAATTGGTCTTTATTGATGAGATCAATAAATTATTCCATACAAAAATATTTCCATGACAAAGCTTGTTCATATTTAAAACTGTCACTTGATATTTTCAGAATAGAAATGCAGTTTATTTCCTTTAAAATGTGATTAATTTCTTGAGTTTTTTCTAAAGACTCATTTCAAATCTCACTCAGAAAATTATCATTCTTCTATGTCTGGAAACGTTTTGCTACTTTTTTTATCAGAGAAATGTCAGTACCTTGGCAATATGTACCATGACATAATATTCCACTTTTGCAACGGTAGAAATGAGAAGTATATGTAGGCAGTTCCAAAACTGATTTTGGAACAAATGAGCACTTGCAAATTTAACAGAAGTCAAGAGCTGTAGATAAACATTATGTGGAGACAGTGTTAGGCCTAGCATTAGTGAGCAAACGCGTTCACATTGACAACTTCTTAAAACTGACAGATTGGGCTTAGTTTCAATGTACACCTACAAAATCCTCTGATTTATCCAAAATTTGAAATTTGACCATTAAAGTTTCTCCTCAGCTGCAGGGTAGGGAAGCAGTTTAAAATTTTATGGATTTTAAAGAAGCTAAACAATTGGCATACAAGACAGCTTCTCATTGATCTGTGTGCCTAATAAAGCTAAATGTTAGGAAGACTAATGTACCATACTGATGTTTTAGGAATTTCATTAACGTATTTGAACGACTGTCATAACTCACTCACCTCTGCTGAGTTTATGAGCCATGGGTTTTCTCCAGCTCATAAAATCAACTTGCTTAGCACAATACAGTGACTGATAGCATCAGAGACGACACTTCGTGAAGCAAGGTGACTTCTTTTCTTGTTCTTTTTTTTCTTCTTCTTTTTTTTTTTTTTTTTTTTAATAAGTTTTGTAGGACAGTGCAGAGATATAGAAAAGACTACTGGATAAGGGTCTGATGAAATATTATTCTGACTTAGAGACAAGGTAATTACAAATATCCTATGTTTGCTGTCCTTTGTAAATGTTGAATGTAAACCGTGACAAAACGCTAACTTCTGAAATACTGAGAATATAATTTTGATTTTCCACTTTTTAAAATGTAGTACAGCTGGCATCAACGATTACCACGGTAAACAGTAATGTGCCTTTCTGCCAATGATCTTTGCCTTATACTGAACGTTCACCTAAATATTTTGAAATGAGGGACATTTACAATTTACCTTTACATGAAATAAAAGAGTGTATCTACATATTTGTACATGTTTTCTCATTATTAACCTCAAACCCATTAATTTTTAAACATTATTCTTACCTCTTTCTAGTCATTGTATAATGCAGATGTCATCTGAGGTAGTCATCCAATACTCCCTTTATCCATGGATCAAAAAAGGCACACCCACAATGTGTGATTTCTGCAGTATTAATGTCTTTCAATAATTGCAAAAGAGACCTAATGGGAACACCTCAAATGTATCATTAATGATATAATCACTAAAAGTTAGACCTAGTTGATCTTATTACTGGACTCCCAAAGCAGAATCTCCATTTTTAGCCATCACCTACAAGATATGGTAAAAGATATCCCAGATCTGGTTTAAAACACTCAACTCCCTGAACAGAAAGCAACTTATTGAAGTGAAAGTAAATTTCAGTTTTGGATGCTTTTAGCTCCATTCACATAGCCCAATCCTATGCAAATAGCTCCACTGGAATTAGACCTTAACACTTTTTCTAAGCTCCAGATAATACCCTTAGCAATGTAGGTCTAACACAAAGATTTTATGGGATAGAGGAGTTATCTCTCAGCGTAAAAGAGACACATATGGACAATCACAATCTGTAAACAAAGGCAAGCCACTACAGGTTTTCCCTTTAGAAAATGGACCAACAATGCAAAGCAACTAATACTTCCATGTGTGTCAAAATTTAAGCCTAGCAATTAGAACTTGAAAATAGTTTAAAATAGTTTAAAAACAACATAATTCATCTTGCAAAACAGTACACAAAAAAACAGACTAGAGGCAATCTTTAGTGCAGATTTATGAAGAAAATACTAGTGGATACTGACTGACTGAAATTATATCTGAAGAAAAAAAAAATAAATTACTGTGGGTGTGCTGAAGTATTAGACAGGCTGACCAGGGAAGCCAACTCTCTCTCTCTCTCTCTCTCTCTCAGTCCCTTCCAGTCTAAACAATTATCTGATTCCATGAATACACATCACAGAATAGCAGATTCACACATGTAGGAAGTGACCTCAGGAGATCTTATCCAGCCCACTGCTCAAAGCATGGTCAATTAAAGTTGGTTGCTCAGGACCATGTCTGGACAAGTTTTAAATTCCTCCAAGGATGGAGACCACAAAACCTCTTTGACTCACTTGTCAAAATACATGTCCACTCTCACAGTATGTTTCTGTTTGTTTTTAATAGAATTTTCCGTATTTTAATGTGTACTCTTGCCTCTTGTCCTGTCGCTGGATGCCACAGAGAAGAGTCTAATTCTGTCTTCATTAGTCCCTTCCATCCAATATTTATACATTGATAGGTTCCCTCTGAGCCTTCTCTTCTCTAGTCTGAACAGTCCCATCTCCCTCAGTCTCTGTAAGACCCCAGGCTCTTTTCACAAGCTTGTCAAAGGGGTTTTATATTCAAAAAGATACAAGACCCCGAAAATCTGTCTGATGGATTTATTAAACTTGGCAAAAGTTTCAAACAAGTATTTGATCAACATAAATCATTTCACAAAGCACTGACTTAGTAAAATTCTGACCCATCCAGGTTAAGTTACCCAAATGTTAAGGAGAGGAAGAAGTAAAGAGAGAGAGAGAGAGGCAAAGAGAAAGAGAGAACTATAGCTACCACCTTAGATCCAAACGTAGAACCAGCTACCAGAAGTCCAGGAACAGTAGCGCCATGAACACATGGAGCCTGCATGGTGTTGGTTTTATTTACTCTGGACTCTTGTGGCCACCCCTCCCAGCTGGGGATTTTGGTCTGCCAGGCATAGAGGGTTGGTTTAGGGGGTCCAGGGGGTGTGGTGTGGGGTTGTGCTCCTGGTGTGCCACTGACTGACAGTTGCACTAAATGCTCTCAAGGATACGGTGTTATGGCGAGGGCAGAGCACCATTGCACATTGGCAGAACCCAATCTGCTCTTCCTGAGTTGTTTTGAGCCAGTAATAATTTTAATAACTTTTTTTTTTTTAAGTCCCTCACAGCCTCTTCTGATACAGCAGATGCACCAAGACCTTAACCATCTTCATAGCCCTTCACATGGACCTCTGCCAGACTCACTCCATAATTTCCAAATATCCCTTGTACGGGGATCACAGACCTGGACAAAGCATTCCACAAGTGGCCTCACTGGGGCTGAGTAGAGAGGAAGGCTTACATCACTTGACTGGCTGGGTATATTATTTCTAATACAATCCAGGTGGCTGTTGGCCTTACTTGCTGCAAGTGTACCTTGCTGGCAGACTTGGTGTACACCAGGACATTCAGGTCCCCTTCTTCCAAGCTACTTTCCATCCAATTTTCCCACAATGTGTAATGCTACATGAAGTTATTCCTTTGAGAGATTCTTATTGGACCATTTCTCCAGTTTGAACATGTTCTTTCACATGTTCCCACATCCATGTGTCTTACTGGTCATTATTCCTAGTTTTATACAACCTGCAAGCTTACTAAGGATCTGTGCCCTGTGCAGTCATCCAGGTCATTAATGAAGGTGTTTAATAGTATTGTACTTAGTATTAACCTCTGACACACACTGCTGGTGTCTCACATTAGTCAGTTTTAAGTCCACCTCACTGTCCAAGTATTTAGTCTGAACTTCATCAGTCTATGAGAATATTATGACAGACCATGTTAATAACCTCCATTGGTATAACACCTTAAAAAAATTAAACCATCAGACTATCAGTTAATGTGGGTACAGGGTAAAATGAGTATTTTGAAAGAAACTTTTAGGTTTTATCAGTGCCCACATTCAGTTCCAGTTTAGATGCCTAACTTCAGATTTACCTTGTGAATCTGTGCCAAGTAAATACGTTTGATGTCCAGACTTTATGTCATTTTTAAATGAATGTTGTATTATTTCTGCATGCTCTTTCATCTGTTTAAATATCCCCCCTGAAAATCTCTTCTTAATTACTCTTTTATAACATATTACTTGAATGGTTTTATTTTTATTTTCAATTATCCAGTTACCTAATTTAGCTCTGTGAAAATTATTACTTTCTTTGAAATAAAATTTGAGTAGCATGTTATGTTAGAAATGTGCTTATATGCTTTTCTATTCTATTCGTATAGTTATTGTAGTTGTTCTTCACCACTTGGCAAGTAGCAAAAAGCAAGTAACCTTACTTCAATTGTCATTCTTGAGGCTGAGAAGTTTATTTAGGCACTTTTTATATTGTTTTCATAATTAAATCCTGCTCAACTTTTTCTCCTAGTCCTCTGCCTGTTAAACATGTTCCTCTAGTTTTACTGTTGCTTCTAATCAAGACATCTACATTTATAATATTTTTGGTAAGGCTACATGTATACTTACAATTCCAGTTGTAGGATTAAATTTAAGTTTCCCTTCTTTTCTCTAAGATTAAAAGTAGAAAAGAGGTTACTAACATCTGCTAAAAATCTAGATCCAGATTGTCAAATGTCATACTCCTCTGCACATGTCATACAATTTCAGATTCTAACAACTTTATCAGACCCAAGCTTTCATAATTTGCAAGAATATTTACGTTTGTTGAGAGCTACTTTTTTGTGAAGAAAATGTCATTATCTTGTAACAATTGTGGACTGAATTCATATTGCATTCTTTTTTTTATTATATTTTTCTCTTGGATTTAGTTAAGAGTCTCAGATAAACAAGACTGTACTTTCTGTCCTAAATTCCAAGTTATTAATCTGAATTAGTCTAATAGTGATTAATAATCTCTGAATCTATAAAATACTTGTATGTCACAAAAAAGGAATGCATAATATACTAAAGGAAATAAAGTCAAAGATAATACTATGATATACAGCAGGTGAATGAATTTTTAGTTTTTATCATCCAGTAAATTTTTGGTTAAAAAAAATCCTGTATATTAGAGTTTTTCTTCGTAGATATTTCTTACCCTTAATACAGGCTACTTTTACTTTTCAAAAGTGTTCTCTATTAGTCTAAAATTACCTATGTACTTTTTTACTCAAACTTGCAGAAGATCTCATTTTCTTGAAGGGGTAATTGAATCTTAATATAAGGAAATAAATATAAAAAAATGTGAAGCCACCACGAAAATCTATAGTCTTGGACAGAGTTTGTGCTATTTTTGACCCATTGTATAGTGCATATATATTGTATATAAATTAACACTATAACAGCTGAGTTTTCCTGCCTTTTAGAATAGAAACACAGAATAGTTTGGGTTGGAAAGGAACTTAAAGATCACGTAATTCCAAACCTCCTGCTGTGGCCAGGGACACTTTTCACTAGAAAAGGTTGCTCAGAGCTCCATCCAACCTGGCCTTAAACACTTCCAGGGACTGATCACCCGTAATGTCTCTGGGCAGCCTGTTCCAGTGCCTCACCACACTCAGAGTGAAAAATTTGTTCCTAATATCTAATCTAAATCTACCCTCTTTCAGCTTAAATCCATTCCTCCATGTCATGACACTGCATGCTCTTGTAAATAGCCTCTTTCCACATTTTCTGCATCAGTCATGGATGCAAAAGAATCTGATGAGTGTTAAGATTTTCCTTCTGCACAAAGAACTGCAGGTACAAAGAATGACTGGAACTGACAGGACTGCAAGAAGGACTTGGCAGCAATGTCAGCATTACAGGCTAGTGCTTCAAGTAACCCAATTACCTAGCAAAAGCTCAGACATATTACTCAAGGAGTGAGGAAGCCAAAGATCAGTAATTTTAAGCTATCACCTGAACCAAAGCTTTCATGTAATGCAGAGCACTTTAAGCAGAGAGTTTTTCAGTATCTATATTACTAACTGAGGCCTAACTGGTAGGAAAAGAGACAGCCAGGCACACACTGTGTATCACTATGGTAACAGATACTGTAAAAACAATTGTAACAGATTTAAAGTCATTGAAGAATAAAAGAACAAAATATAATGAACACCATATGAGTAATACTATTCCACACAGTGGCCACAGCAAATTCTCTAATCTGTCTGGGGACAGTATGTAAACATTGTGTAATTTAAAGTCTGAAGTTGCTGGATTACTACATCTACAGTAAAGATTTTGGAAGGGTTTGGAACTTTTTGGAAAATTCAGAAATTAAAGAATCATAGAAGCACCAAAGTTGAAAGAGACCTTTAAGATCATCAAGTCCAATGGTCAACCCAGCACTACCTCTGTAACCCCTAAACCACATCGTGCAGTGCCAGATCCAGACACCTCTTAAACACTTTCAGGAATGATGACTCCACCGCCTCCCTGGGCAGCCTATTCCAATGACTGACCAATATAACAGTAAAAAAAATTGTTTTCTAATATCTAATCTGAATCTTCCCTGTCTCCATTTAAGGCCATTTCCTCTGGTCCTCTCACTGCAGACACAGTAGAAGAGACAGGTCCCCACCTCACGACAACCTCCTTTCAGGTGGTTGTAGAGAGCGATGAGGTCACCCCTGAGGTCACTCTTCTCAAGGCTAAACACGCTCAGCTCCCTCAGCCATTCCTCATAAGAAAGGTTTTCTATACCTTTCACAGTCCTTGTTGCCCTTCTCTGGACATGCTCCAGCACCTTGGTGTCCTTTTTAAAGTGAGGGCCCAAAACTGAACACAATATTTAAGATGCAGCCTCACCAGTGCACATGGAGATGATCACTTCCCTTGTCCTGCTGGCCACACTGTTCTTGATACAGGCCAAGATGCCACTGGCCCTCTTGGTCACATGGACACACTGCTGTCACATATCCAGCCTGCTGTCAGCAAGCACCCCCAGGTCCCTTTCTGCCATACCGCTCCCAAGGTGCTCCTCCCGCAGCCTGCAGTGCTATGTGGGGTTGCCGTGACCCAAGGGCAGGACCCAGCACTCCGCCTTATTGAGCCTCATGCAGTTGTCTTCAGCCCAATGAGGAAGTCTGTACAGGTCTCTCTGCAGAGCCTTTCCACCCTCTAGCAGATCAACATTCTCACACACACTGCGTGATTCCTCCTATTGTAAAGAAGACATCTGAAATATGTCAGAGGCCCATTCTGGTTACACCGACCACTTCCCTGGAATGACTATTAAGGGAAGCCTAGACTATCCCTCAAATGTGTGTCTACAGTAAAGATAACTATGAATGAGACAAACCTCCTCTCACGTGACTAATTCATAACTACGTATGATATTTTAAGCATAAAATGAAACATGTCTCTAACTTGCTGTATACTTTCACTGGGATTTTTTTGTGTTTGGTTTGGTTTGGTTTGTTCGGTTTTGGTTGTGTGTCTCTGTGTGGTTTTCGGGTTTTTTTGTTTATTTCTTTCTCTTTTTTTTTTTGTTTGTTTTGGGGTTTTGTTGCTAGTGGTTGTGGTTTGTAATCTTATATTAAGTAATGACCTAGTCCAGGACAACTCTACTAATTACTGATTTTCCTCAGTCATTTGTCTATTAATTTTTGACCTTTGTTGTGTTTTTCTTTTTCATACTTTACCATTTTAAAATACATGAGATTGCAGAAACTGTGCATCAAATATAATTCTCCTACTAACAAGCTTCCTAGATACCCTTTTGAGGCTCTTTAAAGCTTTTTATGAACGGGCAGAAGTGTCCTAACATTAGATTGAAATTTTTGCCCTAGAGAAATAAAGGTTTGAGCCAAAAACGATGTAATATTAAAACGAGGGGAAAAAAAAAAAAAAAGAAAAGAAAATCGTTGCTTTGCAGAGTAGAGGAAACGTCATAAATCCTACTTTCTTTGTGCAAACTTTAGTTCCTGTTCTAAACTTGGAGGCATAATACAAGCCAGGAAAAATAAAAGCTTGGAGCCTCTAGAGGCAGTCACTAGAGGGAGCCATGTTCATATGCAGTTTTATTACGTGCCACTGCAAAGCCTTCTAAAATAACCCAGCTGATGAACAAAAGAGATTTTTTTTTTTTATTTGCTGCAGTATCCTTATATAGGAAGAGAATGTTATATGGAAAACATCAGACCCTTTCCTAACTGAATATGCTAGTCAAATGAAGGATCACAGTAATAACACTAAAGGTGCTGCTGCAACATTAGGTTTGTTCTATTCTGTGATTTTTATGTACTAGATTCACCAAGCGACTTAAGCACTTAATATTAACCTCCTGGGTATTTTAGTGTGCAGATCTAAAAACCACAAGGGGAGAAAAAATCTGCTGTACTGTTGCTTAACCCTGTCAATAACATGACAGTTGCTTTCATGTTCAGCTTCAAAGTTTCTGAGTACTTTTATATTAAGAACTGAGTGTTACAGGGATTGCCTTTTTGGTAATCAGTGACTGGTGTGTTTTTCTGACAATATAACTAGAAGACACATCAGATATTTTCACAGCTGAAATATTTAAAACACAGAAAGACTGAATTCCCAGTGAAATGCAGTTGCAGCCATTTTCTTTGAAAACACAGCTGGAGCCTTTTCATGGGGATAATGGAGGTGAGTTCTTCACGCTGCGAAATAGGGGTTTGAGATCTTATACAATGGATAAAGAAGGGGGAAGGGAACACAGCAGCTATGGTACATGCAGTAATAAATATAGTTCTTGCACAAACCCCTCTTCATTTTGACACAGAGAAGTAAGCCACTGTTCATTAGCTATTACTGTTTGAAAGGAATCAACCCACTACCAAGAACCCCTGTCATGCCACTATACTGTAGTATAGGCATACGGTAAGAATTACAGCTTTCAGGTTTTATAAACAGACTGAGATACGAATTATGATGCTAAATTGCTTTTCAACACTAAGAAAATTTTGAGTAAAAAAGTGCTGCAATTTTAAGATCTGTTGATAATTGTCACTAATACACATGCATGTAGAAAGTGTGGTGGTACTTAGGAGTTAGCAGAAGAGTGACTTATAAGCATTTACAAGTTTTAAAATTGTAAGTTTTCAGATTCTCAACTTTGTTCCTAGGGAATTACAATTAAGTGTGTTTTAATCATGTACATACATACACACAGGTATATTTATCTGTGGGAACTGTTTCATAGTTGTTTTTTTGTTCAGGTCTGTGGAGATCAGTCTTCCCCATGTTACAGTTGTATGGGAATAACTGAAAAAAAAGAAAACAACAAGCCTCATCAGAGAAAAAAAAAAAAAAACCAAACAAAACAACAACAACAACAACAACAACAAAAAAATAAAAAACAAAAAAAAAAAAAACAAAACCCAAAACATAAAAAAACCTCAACAAGAACAACAAAAACTACCCCCAAAAACCCAAGAAAAACTAAAAAAAACACCCCAAAACTAAGCCAACAAGAAAAAAAAAAGTGCCCTGTACAAACTATGGAAATTGCAGCATTAGCAACAATTATTGGTCTCATGAAAAGATTTAATATAATAGGTTAAAACAGAAATTAAAATCATATCTGTGTAAATTGTGTATCACAATTTATTTCTATTTTTTCCAGTAGTTTTGTTTTTAGTCATCACTGTATATGTAAAATCACATCACTGAATAAAGCTCCCTTTTTTTTCAGATTCTGGAGACTAAAGTTCTGTTTTTATTTGTGTTTTTTTTTTTTTAGCAGTTTTCTTTTTTTTGACCCTGTCTTATTGAAACTTTTAGGCTAGTATTTCTGTGGCATAAACATGAACCCATTTGCAGTTTAACAATAAGGCACTCATAGACTGAATTTTAAGTATTTTTCATATACTGTTCCTCTTTTGGGAGGAAGTTTATGGATCTAGACATGTAATTTTTCTGATTCATTGTGGTTGTAAGCATTGAAAATTCAAGGAAAGCAACAAATTTCCTATGGCTTATGATGCCATTGTAGAAGTGGACATTGCTTCTCTACCTCAGAACACACATGCAGTCAGTAGTATGAGTTCCAAGAGAGAAGATCAAGTTCAAGTTAATGAACTTCTTGCATAAACTGGCTATTTTTTATTTTTTAACATAAGCTGCAATTGATGAGAGCTTTCTCAAATTATATGGTAAGGTCTTGAAGGACATTATCTACCTTTCCATTTTTCAGACTCCATAACAGTGGAGATCATTCTTGCATAAAAGTTATTTGCCCACTCTCTAATAGAGGTGTGCATTAAATTTTGATTTTAATAAAGCCAAATGTTGACATTTGGGAGATGCAAAGATCTTCCTATCTGTAATGCAAACGTAAGGCCTATGACTAATCAGAAAATACCTTTTTTTAGACTAGGCTGGACAGGAAAGTTTTGATTATAGACACATTTTCACATTTTGTCTTAGATGCATGTATCATAACTGCAGAATCTTCCCATTTTGAATTCTGGGACTGGAGCAGATGGCAGAGATGTATTTCAAATAATGGTACTTGACATATAATTTCTATAAATATCTACACAGCTACAAGGTGTTATTTGTAATTTTTCTCTCTTGGGAAGAAACTAGAAATTCTCAGTCACTTTGTGATAGCTGTTCTTGAAATTCATCACAAATAGAAAATTTCTTTAAATTTTTACCTTAAGATAAAAAGGCAGATATCAATGCAGATGTTCTTTTTCATGGTACAAAATTCCCAAATGTCTCCACGGCCTAGTCATAGAATCAATTCCTGTGGCATACTATGTATACATATATAGAAATACACTCATAGAAATAAAATATGAAAGACATATTTTCTCCAGTTATATAAAAGAGTTTTCAAGTTTTCCTGTCATCATACAGGGGACTACTGAAAAAATTAAACTGTTTTTCTAACTAAGAAAGACTATATAAATGATAAAATGTATCATGTATCTGACTTAGCATGAGTTTATGTGTTAAAACATTTTCCCTTCAGTTCCTTGATGCAGTAATTTAGACACTGAAATGTTAGCTATGGAGGGGAGGCAGTTGTACACTATACCAAAAATAATGTTTTGGTTTTATGCCACTGGTGGGTGCTCTTTGGGAGAACAGTTAGTTCTTGTCTCAGGCAGAAAAAAAATGAAAAACAGTCTTTGACATCCTAGCAGAGCTTATGGTAATATAAAATAAAAACTAACGCTTGAGATTCTTAAGCCAATTTCCATATGTTGTGTTCAGTTCCAGTATCAGTATTGTCATGTTTTCAATCAAGGTTAATGCAAACAAAACAAAAGCTTAAAAAAATTAGATGCAACTAATACAAAGTCTTTCTGAAAGCAAGTGAGAATGAACAGACTGTGTGGTTTAAATGTTCTTTTAAATTTTTAGCAGCTTGAGATTTATTTTATATCCCATTTGCTCTTTATTCTTTTAGTTATAGTAAGCAGGTAATGCTTCCTTTGCTGTGAAAAAATGTTGTTGTTGCCAACTTTCCCATCTAACTTCATTTTTACAGTTCTAGTAGCATCAGTTTGTCAACATAAAAGCTAAAATATTCTGAACTCAATCAAGCTTTCCCAGGTTTGTCTCCGGAGATGGCATTAAAGGGTTTGGATAGCCCTATCTGTTCAATACTAAGACTGTTTGTAGCTTCTGCTAAGTGCTCACTAGTGATTCCTTTCCAAACTTTTAATAGACAGCAATATGTCTGTCTGATCATATACGTACTTCTTACCTCATCATCTTAGAGACTTTTTAAAACAGTCTGATTATATTGCTACCCTCTCAGTCAGTTCCATATGGACTGCATAACAGAGAAAAAAACCTCAGACGTTTGATGCCATCCTTTATTTCGGTATAGTTACTTCTGGAATTCCTTAGAAGATATATACAAGTTGTGAAGTGGACTGCCTGTAGCAAAATATCCAAGAAGTCTATCATGCAAGAATACTCTTTCAGGTTCAGGAAGTTGGAAAAATTTATTTTAATAAAGAAATATGGTGTAGAACAAAACTCAAATTTGCACAACATCACTTATCTTGCACAGCTTTGAAGAATACAATTTAATATTTTATGAGATTTTGTAGATTTGTATTGGGAAGGTTACTTGTATTAGGAAATACTATTTCTATTGTTGGGTGCATATTGAATTATTTCAGTGAAGCGGAACAGCTCTGATTGTGTTACCAAAAAAAAAATCCAAACCTATTTTTAAATGCAAATTCCAGTCACAATACACCTTTTTTTTAGTTCTGCAGACTATGTGCTATCTTTTAGGATTTTAAATAAGTGCACAGACAGATTTGAGGTTAAACTTAATGCAATAACTGTTCCATTTTATGTTTTTCAAGGCAAATGATAAACTTTTGCCAGTGTTATGGATTTATTTTTTGCACACATGTTGCACCACGTTGCACTGGTGACACTCGCACAGGCACTTAAATTAGAACCCTTTATCATTTATTTCTTCAGCAAAATCATACTGTCGCCTTTTGATATATCACTTTTGGAATCAAAAAGGAAGAAAAAACTAATATTTTGCATTTAGCACTGTCTTTTCTTACTAATTTAATTTTATAATAGTGCCCTCTGCATGGAACAGGGATTTTATTTTAGTTGAAATTACAGTTTTTTACACAGATGACACAACAATAGAAGAGCTGCCATGCTGGAATAGAGCTATAGCTACTCCTAGCTGATACAATGCCTCTGGTGGTGGCCTATGCTTTATTAAAGAAAATAGAAATGTCTGCAGTAAAGAAGATATAGAGAAATGACATTAGCTCTTCTTTGAAGTTAAAACCTTGGATGGAAATTTACACTCAAACTAATGTAAATCCAGCACTTTCTTAGGGGGCTAAAAGTAATAAATGAAATACTGCATTTGAGTATTGCTCATGGGAATGGCAATACTGAGTTCAACCTCTGTCAGAATGAACCCCAAGCATACACCAAACTACAGCATTTGATTAATATGGTGCTGTTTGATAGTAATGCACAGAAACTGAGCAGCCTTTCCTTGGAAGGAAGAAAATAAATTATGCAGAGAAATGTTGGTTTATTTACATAGGAAAAAAAAAAAGTGAGTAGTCTTTCCTTGTAAGGAAGAAGATTATTAATGCAGAGAAAAGTTGGTTTATTTACATAAGGGGGAAAAAAAAATGTACAATGCTTCTGTGCCCAGGTACAGAACTAGCTCTGATTTTGTTTCTAGGCATTGTCAAGTGCAAAAATGCATAAGCAATACAAGGAGTAGAGCCTTAGTTGAGTCCTTATTAAGTCATAGAGAGTAGAATTTATTTTCCCATTTATTTTTCTACTTAAGCACACAAGGACTGTTACAGGAGATGGATGCAGATGTTACCTTAGAGGCACTTGGCCGGGATAAAACCATTCCATGCAATGAAAATTATGAACACTGACTTAAGATCTTGAACATGCTGATCCTACACACAGCTCCTCCAGGAAACCAAATGCATGGGCCCATCTAACATTTTATGACTCAAATTGCTATTCAAGCAATTCTATGGAAATAGTTGGAAGAGATTTTCCTGACAGCAACTGAGTCAAAGTTCTGTATTGAGATGGGGAGAAAACATTTAACTAAGCCAGAACAAGGAGTAAAGACGTCTTTAAAACCAAATAACAACAACAAAATAACAGGGAATAAAACCCCAACACCACCAACACAACCAACCACCCACAACAATAACAACAAAATAAAATTGAAAGGAAAACAAACAAACAGAAAAACCCCCACAAATCCAATTAAACCAAGTGTATTTTTCAAACATGCTCAGGGAAGGGACGGGACGGGACGGGACGGGACGGGACGGGAAGGGAAGGGAAGGGAAGGGACGGGGGCAGCGACGGCACGGGCCG